>OY284415.1:43567875-44254875 GCA_958301585.1 Merodon equestris
AAGACCTTTTTCATATGTAATGCGTTTGCAAGTATTCTTCGAACGCTGCCATATGAAATCCCTGAGACCTCAGCTATTCGTATATGACCTGAAGGGGCAGATGGGCGTCCTTCGCGATGTTCATCTTCGGTGGATGTTCTGCCAAACATTAACTCCTTGGCCCAGCGTGCTACTGTGGAATACGAAAAAACGAAATCCCTCAATGTTTCCACTAACTCACTGTGTATGTCTTTGGAAATAGTTTTTTAAGCAGAAGTATTGTACTTCATAACAGCACTAATTTCATTTTACTCCATTTCGATGTTCCATTGTGATGATGTCAGCTTGTATTCCTGGGAATCGTGATTCATTTGTATGCGTTAACCTAATGGATATAAAAGCAAGAAAAATATTTATTTTTTTAGATTTTATGCTGACCGATTACCATTACTTTTCGATCAACCCTCGTTCGTATCCTTTACACGGTGCGATAATTTGTTTCCAAAGCAAAAGAATATTAAAAAATTCATGTTTGATTTATTTACTTGATTGATATTAAATAGACAAAGGGCCATACCACAAGAGCTATCATTTCCAATGTTGTGTCATTATTCAGTTCATTCAGTTCAACTATTATGATTAATTTGATGAACAAAAATTAGGAGGTTTAATAAATGTTGATCGCTACACACTCGTATAAGGTGATGAAATAGTGAAAATTAACTAAGAAAAAGTGAACCGTACCGCTTTCGATCGTCATCAAAACCTTTCTCGCACAGCTGGAATAAATTCAAATAAATTTGAAGGTCGCGGAAAGACTAGTGCTGTAAAGACTCAGATCAGATCAGATCAGCCAAAAACATCGGCGCAATTGTAGGCGTTAGCAAGCGATGCAACAATGGAAAAAGGAAGAACATAACAGCCATTTTATCTGCATAGTCTATACCTAAAAAAATCTGAGGTAATCATGAATATAAAGTCTCCTTAGCAATGAGCACTAAACTCCTATTTGCTTAGCCTACTTCATGTAAACTAATTCCGAACTTTTGTTCCACCTCCATATAGTCGGTATATGATATCCCTATATTTTTTAACTTTAATAAAAAGGGAAAAAATTCTCTTACAGACCAGAATCATTCCAAAAGTTTCTTCGTTCGGATGCTATTATCTCTACAAAATCCGACTTTGTTTTACGAAATATATGGGTTCCCATTCTCCTATTATTTATTCGCTAGATCCATTGGAAAGATAATGTAACAAACTTTCGGGGCCGGGGTATACTCGCCGGGCCAGGATCTGTCACATAAATTTGTTTGTGACACCGACAGACGTGCTAGTGTGGTTCGCGCACTACTCTGTCCCTCTACCTTTAGACCCGTTCGGGACACTCGGTCGTAGCGGCGCCTTGTCACCTCTTAGCTGACAGTACCCAGTCAGTCCCCTTATGGGTGAGAACCCGAGTCCGGATCCCGATTGGTGATCGGTTGCCAGGAATAGTGTGAGACCGAGCCCGTCTGGGTAAAAACCTGAGTCGAGGCCCTAGTTGCTGTTAACTTGTACCCTTAAGCGCGGCTATAACGTTTCATCAGGCCCTTCCAGGTTAAAACCCAAGTCGGGGAGCTGACCCTACGGTATTTGCCTCGGGAGTAGAGACTTATAGGAGTTGATTGGTCTCGTGTGGGTTAAAACTCGAGTCGGAGAATCAATTTCATACTATTAGTCACCCACTCACCGTTTTACTCGCTGAGCGATAGCATCAACTAATGTCGACCACACACTCGTCCCTCACTTGTAGGTAAAAGTAGTAGTCGAAAGGTTTTTATTTTTTATAAAAAAAAATTAACTTTTTTGATTTCAATGTGATGTCACCTTAGCATCAACACTGCGTCGTTGTCTTGACAAACACTTCTTACCTTGTTCGTGTGGCAGTTGTTGTTGTAGTTTCGGCCGGACTTAGTATAGTATAGTATATTTTATTCAAACTTCATGTAACAATTTACATGGTCTGAGTAGCCGCACAATATTTTACACAGAGATTTGATACCTAACTGTATCTTGCTACTGAAATTATGATTTTATTTGTTTACAAAGGATGTAATGGAAGGAAAAACTTACAATTTGAGGAAGAAACATATCATTGAAAAACCTCATTTGAAGAAAGAGAAAAAAAAATTAATCGAAAAGTCAAGCAAATAGTAAGTAAATAAATAGATATATAGATAAATAAGTAAATAAATAAATAAATAAATTATCAAATAAATAAATAAAAATATAAGTATATAAATACTTAAATAAGTAGAGGAATTAAATAAACGAATAGGATGGGACATGTTATTTTCGAATATGGTTTTTTGGATATGCTTGGAAGTATTGTCAGTATTAAGTCAGAGAAAATAAATTTCTCATTAAAAGGTTTCCGGAGTTGTCGTTAAGTTTATTTATTCTATCAGAGATCAAATCGGCTTTCGCTCTTTTATGAAAGACTTTCGTAGGAAAATAACATGGGAGATTTAGCATAATTTTTAAGAGTTTGTTTTGTGATATTTGTGATTTTGCTAAATGATTCTTTGCGCAGTTGCTGATAGTAGAGATTTTCTATTTATGAATGGATATTAGAGTCTTATTCTTATATTAATATTTTTTAACGTTTTTTTATATATTCAGCTATGTAATATATATCGCACATACTCTTACATATCAGCTGTATTACCAGTATTCCCCTCTTCTTCTACCTTCTTTGAAGTCAACGCCCTGGTAATCTTCCAACTTCATCAGGAACTACAGCACAACTTTAGATTTCCACCTTCATGGTCCATTTGTTTTTCGGAATACAATTTCCAGATAAAATGTCTCCTCAGCACCATCATCGTCGGTTCTTTAGTCGCCCACTTCACTCTCATCCTGCCATGCCTAACAAGACAAATCGACCAACACAAAACAACGAAACAAATATCCCTCACTAAAGACGAGAGAGTAAAAAAGAAAAAAAAAAAAAAATCACCCGGAATGATATCGAACTGAACAGCAAGCGCACCGTACACAACCACGGTCGTCATCGCGTCCACCTCCTCGGGGATTTTTACTTCGTAATCAATTTCCAAGCAATAAAATGATATTTTTACGCGACACTTTTACCTGTGACAGACGACAGCAACACATCGATGGCCTCCTTCTCCGATGGCCTCCTGAGTGGGATGTATGACAAGTACGGAAGATCTATGCAGGTGGCGAGCTATAATTCCGATGCTACTGACGACAACAACACAGTCGCATTAAATACTAGAAGCATTGTCTGTGCTACACTTGCTCGGTAAACACCCGCTCAACCCGCCCGTGACTTTGGTACTGTGAGCAGCGAAAGGCTGCAGTGGTTTCTAAAGGATTACCCTATTGCCTCAGGTATCAGTGTATAGATATTTTGACATGCCGCCACGAGTGTCATCCTTACTGAAACCGAAAGATCCCTTTGTTTGAACAATGGTGGAATGAAGTAAATATTGTCACAGAAACAATGGTTTTTAATTAACTTGTAATAGTTTATTCCGATAGTTCCTCGAGAAATAGCATGCTCTGCCTTAATTTGCAACGCGCCAAGTAGCTTCTGCATGTCACCGATCCACTAACCAATAGCTCGGATCTGTATTCGACGCATAAAATGGTTTCATTAATTTTAAAGTCCGCCAACTTGATAGCAACCTGTTATTAAGATAAAGATTTTTAGTTCGTTGGGGAGAATGAAATGACGACAGGAGGGACAAGATCTTTGCATGATAAGAAAAGTAAGTTTTCGTCTTCTTGACTGCACTCAATTGGGTTTGATGTGTTTATTTCGAGCCTTATTGGGCAATAACAATTATTAAATCAATGTCTGCGGATTGATGGTGTATTAGGTTAGCGTTAATTTGTTACTTAGTTTTACGAACAATGGTTGGCTTGAATTAGATAAACATCATAAAATTGAATAACTGAATAAAACACTTTAAAGATTTTAGTCTATTTTTCTGCCTCGTTCAACAAGATTTCGCAAGAATCGACACATATTGATATCGTTGCTGTCACAAAAGGCTAAGCAACATAAGCACACTCGACCATAAGCACTACGGGCGTATACGTAATATTTTGATACCTCCGCCTTCACCGGCTGGGGCAGCTAGGAAAACTTGAAGAAACCACACAAGATGTACCTGAATAAGTTAGATTTGAACACGTGTTCGGTGTGTGCAGCAAATTCAAGTCGTGAAAGCAGCGGTAGAAACGAGAAGCGCATTCGACCTTAAGCACTACGGGGCGTATACGTAATATTTTGATACCTCCGCCTTCACCGGCTGGGGCAGCTAGGAAAACTTGAAGAAACCACACAAGATGTACCTGAATAAGTTAGATTTGAACACGTGTTCGGTGTGTGCAGCAAATTCAAGTCGCGAAAGCAGCGGTAGAAACGAGAAGCGCATTCGACCACACGCACTACGGGGCGTATACGTAACATTTTGGTACCTCCGCGTTCACGGGCTCGAGCAGCTATTAAAACTTGAATTGACCACATGAGATATTACTGAATAAGTTAGATCTGAACATGTGCAAGGTGTGTGCAGAAAATTCAAATCGTTAAAGCAGCGGTAGAAGCGAGAATCGCACTCGACCACAAGCACTACGGGGCGTATACTTAACATTTTGGTACCTATTCCTTCACTGGCTCGGGCAGCTAAGAAAATTTGAAGGAACCACACAAGATGTGACTGAATAAGTTAGGTCTGTACACCTGCAAGGTGTGTGCAACAAATTCAAATCTTTAAAGCAGCGGAAGAAGCGAGAAGTACACTCGACCATAAGCACTACCTGGCGAATACGTAACATTTTGGTATCTCCTCCTTCACCGGCTCGGGCAGCTAAGAAAACTTGAAGGAACCACACAAGATGTGACTGAACAAATTAGATCTGAACACGTGCCAGGTGTGTGCAACAAATTCAAATCTTTAAAGCAGCGGAAGAAGCGAGAAGTACACTCGACCACAAGCACTACGGGGCGAATACGTAACATTTTGGTATCTCCGCCTTCACGGGCTCGGGCAGCAATTAAAACTTGAATTGACCACACGAGATGTTACTGAATAAGTTAGATCTGAACATGTGCAAGGTGTGTGCAGCAAATTCAAATCGTTAAAGCGGCGGTAGAAGCGAGAAGCGCACTCGACCACACGCACTACGGGGCGTATACGTAACATTTTGGTAACTCCGCCTTCACCGGCTCTGGCAGCTAAGAAAACTGGAAGGAACCACACAAGATGTACCTGAATAAGTTAGATCTGAACACGTCCCAGGTGTGTGCAACAAATTCAAATCTTTAAAACTGCGGAAGAAGCGAGAAGCGCACTCGGGGCGTATACGTAACATTTTGGTAACTCCGCCTTCACCGGCTTGGGCAGCTAAGAAAACTGGAAGGAACCACACAAGATGTGACTGAATAATTTAGGTCTGTACACCTGCAAGGTGTGTGCAACAAATTCGAGTCGTGAAAGCAGCGGTAGAAGCGAGAAGCGCACTCGACAATAAGCACTACGGGGCGAATACGTAACATTTTGGTATCTCCGCCTTCACCGGCAGCTAAGAAAACTGGAATGAACCACGCAAGATGTACCTGAATAAGTTAGATCTGAACACGTGCCAGGTGTGTGCAACAAATTCAAATCTTTAAAACAGCGGAAGAAGCGAGAAGCGCACTCGACCATAAGCACTACGGGGCGTATACGTAATATTTTGGTACCTCCGCGTTCACGGGCTCGGGCAGCTATTTAAACTTGAATTGACCACACGAGATATTACTGAATCAGTTAGATCTGAACATGTGCAAGGTGTGTGCAGCAAATTCAAATCGTTAAAGCAGCGGTAGAAGCGAGAATCGCACTCGACCATAAGCACTACGTGGCGAATACGTAACATTTTGGTATCTCCGCCTTCACCGGCTCGGGCAGCTAAGAAAATTTGAAGGAACCACACAAGATGTGACTGAATAAGTTAGGTCTGTACACCTGCAAGGTGTGTGCAACAAATTCGAGTCGTGAAAGCAGCGGTAGAAGCGAGAAGTGCATTCGACCATAAGCACTACGGGGCGTATACGTAATATTTTGGTACCTCCGCGTTCACCGGCTCGGGCAGCTAAGAAAATTTGAAGGAACCACACAAGATGTGACTGAATAAGTTAGGTCTGTACACCTGCAAGGTGTGTGCAACAAATTCGAGTCGTGAAAGCAGCGGTAGAAGCGAGAAGTGCACTCGACCATAAGCACTACGTGGCGAATACGTAACATTTTGGTATCTCCTCCTTCACCGGCTCGGGCAGCTAAGAAAACTGGAAGGAACCACGCAAGATGTACCTGAGTAAGTTAGATCTGAACACGTCCCAGGTGTGTGCAACAAATTCAAATCTTTAGGGCAGCGGAAGAAGCGAGAAGTACACTCGACCACAAGCACTACGGGGCGAATACGTAACATTTTGGTATCTCCGCCTTCACCGGCTTGGGCAGCTAAGAAAACTGGAAGGAACCACGCAAGATGTACCTGAATAAGTTAGATCTGAACACGTCCCAGGTGTGTGCAACAAATTCAAATCTTTAAAGCAGCGGAAGAAGCGAGAAGTACACTCAACCGCAAGCACTACGGGGCGTGTACGTAACATTTTGGTACCTATTCCTTAACTGGCTCGGGCAGCTAACAAAACTTGAAGGAACCACGCAAGATGTACCTGAATAAGTTAGATCTGAACACGTGCCCGGTGTGTGCAACAAATTCAAATCTTTAAAGCAGCGGAAGAAGCGAGAAGTACACTCAACCACAAGCACTACGGAACGAATACGTAACATTTTGGTATCTCCGCCTTCACCGGCTCGGGCAGCTAAGAAAACTGGAAGGAAACACGCGAGATGTACCTGAATAAGTTAGATCTGAACACGTCCCAGGTGTGTGCAATAAATTCAAATCTTTAAAGCAGCGGAAGAAGCGAGAAGTACACTCAACCACAAGCACTACGGAACGAATACGTAACATTTTGGTATCTCCGCCTTCACCGGCTCGGGCAGCTAAGAAAACTTGAAAGAACCACGCAAGATGTGACTGAATAAGATAGGTCTGTACACCTGCAAGGTGTGTGCAACAAATTCTAGTCATGAAAGCAGCGGTAGAAGCGAGAATCGCACTCGACCGCAGGCACTACGGGGCGTATACTTAACATTTTGGTACCTATTCCTTAACTGGCTCGGGCAGCTAAGAAAACTTGAAGGAACCACGCAAGATGTACCTGAATAAGTTAGATCTGAACACGTGCCCGGTGTGTGCAACAAATTCAAATCTTTAAAGCAGCGGAAGAAGGAAGAAGTACACTCAACCACAAGCACTACGGGGCGTGTACGTAACATGTTGGTACCTATTCCTTAACTGGCTCGGGCAGCTAAGAAAACTTGAAGGAACCACGCAAGATGTACCTGAATAAGTTAGGTCTGAACACGTGCCCGGTGTGTGCAACAAATTCAAATCTTTAAAGCAGCGGAAGAAGCGAGAAGTACACTCAACCACAAGCACTACGGGGCGAATAAGTAACATTTTGGTATCTCCGCATTCACCGGCTCGGGCAGCTAAGAAAACTTGAAAGAAACACGCAAGATGCCACTGAATAAGTTAGGTCTGTACACCTACAAGGTGTGTGCAACAAATTCTAGTCGTGAAAGCAGCGGTAGAAGGAAGAAGTACACTCAACCACAAGCACTACGGGGCGTGTACGTAACATTTTGGTACCTATTCCTTAACTGGCTCGGGCAGCTAAGAAAGCTTGAAGGAACCACGCAAGATGTGACTGAATAAGTTAGGTCTGTACACGTCCCAGGTGTGTGCAACAAATTCAAATCTTTAAAGCAGCGGAAGAAGCGGGAAGCGCGCTCGACCATAAGCACTACGGGGCGTATACGTAACATTTTGGTAACTCCGCCTTCACCGGCTCGGGCAGCTAAGAAAACTGGAAGGAACCACGCAAGATGTGACTGAATAAGTTAGGTCTGTACACCTACAAGGTGTGTGCAACAAATTCAAATCTTTAAAACAGCGGAAGAAACGAGAAGCGCACTCGACCATAAGCACTACGGGGCGTATACGTAATATTTTGGTACCTCCGCGTTCACGGGCTCGGGCAGCTATTTAAACTTGAATTGACCACACGAGATATTACTGAATAAGTTAGATCTGAACACGTGCCAGGTGTGTGCAACAAATTCAAATCTTTAAAACAGCGGAAGAAGCGAGAAGCGCGCTCGACCATAAGCACTACGGGGCGAATACGTAACATTTTGGTATCTCCGCCTTCACGGGCTCGGGCAGCAATTAAAACTTGAATTGACCACACGAGATATTAGTGAATAAGTTAGATCTGAACATGTGCAAGGTGTGTGCAGCAAATTCAAATCGTTAAAGCAGCGGTAGAAGCGAGAAGCGCATTCGACCACACGCACTACGGGGCGTATACGTAACATTTTGGTAACTCCGCCTTCACCGGCTCTGGCAGCTAAGAAAACTGGAAGGAACCACACAAGATGTACCTGAATAAGTTAGATCTGAACACGTCCCAGGTGTGTGCAACAAATTCAAATCTTTAAAGCAGCGGAAGAAGCGGGAAGCGCGCTCGACCATAAGCACTACGGGGCGTATACGTAACATTTTGGTAACTCCGCCTTCACCGGCTCGGGCAGCTAAGAAAACTGGAAGGAACCACGCAAGATGTGACTGAATAAGTTAGGTCTGTACACCTACAAGGTGTGTGCAACAAATTCAAATCTTTAAAACAGCGGAAGAAACGAGAAGCGCACTCAACCATAAGCACTACGGGGCGTATACGTAATATTTTGGTACCTCCGCGTTCACGGGCTCGGGCAGCTATTTAAACTTGAATTGACCACACGAGATATTACTGAATAAGTTAGATCTGAACATGTGCAAGGTGTGTGCAGCAAATTCAAATCGTTAAAGCAGCGGTAGAAGCGAGAATCGCACTCGACCACAAGCACTACGGGCCGTATACGTAATGTTTTAGTACCTCCGCCTTCACCGGCTCGGGCAGCTAAAAAAATTTGAAGGAACCACACAAGATGTGACTGAATAAGTTAGGTCTGTATACCTGCAAGTTGGGTGCAACGAATTCGAGTCGTGGAAAAAGCGGTAGAAGCGAGAAGCGCACTCGACAATAAGCACTACGTGGCGAATACGTAACATTTTGGTATCTCCGCCTTCACCGGCTCGGGCAGCTAAGAACACTTGAAAGAACCACGCAAGATGTGACTGAATAAGATAGGTCTGTACACCTGCAAGGTGTGTGCAACAAATTCTAGTCATGAAAGCAGCGGTAGAAGCGAGAATCGCACTCGACCACAGGCACTACGGGGCGAATACGTAATATTTTGGTATCTCCGCCTTCACCGGCTCGGGCAGCTAAGAAAATTTGAAGGAACCACACAAGATGTACCTGAATAAGTTAGATCTGAACACGTCCCAGGTGTGTGCAACAAATTCAAATCTTTAAAGCAGCGGAAGAAGCGAGAAGTACACTCAGCCACAAGCACTACGGGGCGTATACGTAACATTTTGGTACCTATTCCTTCACTGGATCGGGCAGCTAAGAAAACTTGAAGGAACCACGCAAGATGTGACTGAATAAGTTAGGTCTGTACACCTTCAAGGTGTCTGAAACAAATTCCAGTCGTGAAAGCAGCGGTAGAAGCGAGAAGCGCACTCGACCATAAGCACTACGGGGCGTATACGTAATATTTTGGTACCTCCGCCTTCACCGGCTCGGGCAGCTAAGAAAACTGGAAGGAACCACGCAAGATGTACCTGAATAAGTTAGATCTGAACAGGTCCCAGGTGTGTGCAACAAATTCAAATCTTTAAAGCAGCGGAAGAAGCGAGAAGTATACTCGACCACAAGCACTACGGGGCGAATACGTAACATTTTGGTATCCCCGCCTTCACCGGCTCGGGCAGTTAAGAAAACTGGAAGGAACCACGCAAGGTGTACCTGAATAAGTTAGATCTGAACACGTCCCAGGTGTGTGCAACAAATTCAAATCTTTAAAGCAGCGGAAGAAGCGAGAAGTACACTCGACCACAAGCACTACGGAACGAATTCGTAACATTTTGGTATCTCCGTCTTCACCGGCTCGGGCAGTTAAGAAAACTGGAAGGAACCACGCAAGGTGTACCTGAATAAGTTAGATCTGAACACGTCCCAGGTGTGTGCAACAAATTCAAATCTTTAAAGCAGCGGAAGAAGCGAGAAGTACACTCGACCACAAGCACTACGGAACGAATTCGTAACATTTTGGTATCTCCGTCTTCACCGGCTCGGGCAGCTAAGAAAACTGGAAGGAAACACGCGAGATGTGACTGAATAAGTTAGGTCTGTACACCTACAAGGTGTGTGCAACAAATTCTAGTCGTGAAAGCAGCGGTAGAAGAGAGAAGCACACTCAACCACAAGAACTACGGGGCGTATACGTAACATTTTGGTACCTATTCCTTAACTGGCTCGGGCAGCTACGAAAACTTGAAAGAACCACGCAAGATGTGACTGAATAAGTTAGGTCTGTACACCTGCAAGGTGTGTGCAACAAATTCAAATCTTTAAAGCAGCGGAAGAAGCGAGAAGTACACTCGACCACAAGCACTACGGAACGAATACGTAACATTTTGGTATCTCCGCCTTCACCGGCTCGGGCAGCTACGAAAACTTGAAAGAACCACGCAAGATGTGACTGAATAAGTTAGGTCTGTACACCTACAAGGTGTGTGCAACAAATTCTAGTCGTGAAAGCAGCGGTAGAAGCGAGAAGCGCACTCGACCATAAGCACTACGGGGCGTATACGTAACACTTTGGTATCTCCGCCTTCACCGGCTCGGGCAGCTAAGAAAACTGGAATGAACCACGCAAGATGTACCTGAATAAGTTAGATCTGAACACGTGCCAGGTGTGTGCAACAAATTCAAATCTTTAAAACAGCGGAAGAAGCGAGAAGCGCACTCGACCATAAGCACTACCTGGCGTATACGTAATATTTTGGTACCTCCGCGTTCACGGACTCGGGCAGCTATTTAAACTTGAATTGACCACACGAGATATTACTGAGTCAGTTAGATCTGAACATGTGCAAGGTGTGTGCAGCAAATTCAAATCGTTAAAGCAGCGGTAGAAGCGAGAAGCGCACTCGACCACAACCACTACGGGGCGAATACGTAACATTTTGGTATCTCCGCCTTCACCGGCTCGGGCAGCTAAGAAAACTTGAAAGAACCACGCAAGATGTGACTGAATAAGATAGGTCTGTACACCTGCAAGGTGTGTGCAACAAATTCTATTCGTGAAAGCAGCGGTAGAAGAGAGAAGCGCACGCAACCCCAAGCACTACGGGGCGTATACGTAACATTTTGGTACCTATTCCTTAACTGGCTCGGGCAGCTAAGAAAACTGGAAGGAACCACACAAGATGTGACTGAATAATTTAGGTCTGTACACCTGCAAGGTGTGTGCAACAAATTCGAGTCGTGAAAGCAGCGGTAGAAGCGAGAAGCGCACTCGACAATAAGCACTACGGGGCGAATACGTAACATTTTGGTATCTCCGCCTTCACCGGCTCGGGCAGCTAAGAAAACTTGAAAGAACCACGCAAGATGTGACTGAATAAGTTAGGTCTGTACACCTACAAGGTGTGTGCAACAAATTCTAGTCGTGCCGACCACAGGCACTACGGGGCGTATACTTAACATTTTGGTACCTATTCCTTCACTGGCTCGGGCAGCTATTAAAACTTGAATTGACCACACGAGATATTACTGAATCAGTTAGATCTGAACATGTGCAAGGTGTGTGAAGCAAATTCAATTCGTTAAAGCAGCGGTAGAAGCGAGAATCGCACTCGACCCCAAGCACTACGGGGCGTATACGTAACATTTTGGTACCTATTCCTTCACTGGCTCGGGCAGCTAAAAAAACTGGAAGGAAACACGCAAGATGTACCTGAATAAGTTAGATCTGAACACGTCCCAGGTGTCTGCAACAAATTCAAATCTTTAAAGCAGCGGAAGAAGCGAGAAGTACACTCGACCACAAGCACTACGGGGCGAATACGTAACATTTTGGTATCTCCGCCTTCACCGGCTCGGGTAGCTAAGAAAACTTGAAAGAACCACGCAAGATGTGACTGAATAACATAGGTCTGTACACCTGCAAGGTGTGTGCAACAAATTCTAGTCGTGAAAGCAGCGGTAGAAGCGAGAATCGCACTCGACCGCAGGCACTACGGGGCGTATACTTAACATTTTGGTACATATTCCTTCACTGGCTCGGGCAGCTAAGAAAACTTGAAGGAACCACGCAAGATGTACCTGAATAAGTTAGATCTGAACACGTGCCCGGTTTGTGCAACAAATTCAAATTTTTAAAGCAGCGGAAGAAGCGAGAAGTACACTCGACCACAAGCACTACAAGGCGAATACGTAACATTTTGGTATCTCCGCCTTCACAGGCTCGGGCAGCTAAGAAAACTGGAAGGAAACACGCAAGATGTACCTGAATAAGTTAGATCTGAACACGTCCCAGGTGTGTGCAACAAATTCAAATCTTTAAAGCAGCGGAAGAAGCGAGAAGTACGCTCGACCACAAGCACTACGGATCGAATACGTAACATTTTGGTATCTCCGCCTTCACCGGCTCGGGCAGCTAAGAAAACTTGAAAGAACCACGCAAGATGCCACTGAATAAGTTAGGCCTGTACACGTCCCAGGTGTGTGCAATAAATTCAAATCTTTAAAGCAGCGGAAGAAGCGAGAAGTACACTCGACCACAACCACTACGGGGCGAATACGTAACATTTTGGTATCTTTTGGCAGCTAAGAAAACTGGAAGGAAACACGCAAGATGTACCTGAATAAGTTAGATCTGAACACGTCCCAGGTGTGTGCAACAAATTCAAATCTTTAAAGCAGCGGAAGAAGCGAGAAGTACACTCGACCACAAGCACTACGGGGCGAATACGTAACATTTTGGTATCTCCGCCTTCACCGGCTCGGGCAGCTAAGAACACTTGAAAGAACCACGCAAGATGTGACTGAATAAGATAGGTCTGTACACCTGCAAGGTGTGTGCAACAAATTCTAGTCATGAAAGCAGCGGTAGAAGCGAGAATCGCACTCGACCACAGGCACTACGGGGCGAATACGTAATATTTTGGTATCTCCGCCTTCACCGGCTCGGGCAGCTAAGAAAACTGGAAGGAACCACGCAAGATGTAGTTGAATAAGTTAGATCTGAACACGTCCCAGGTGTGTGCAACAAATTCAAATCTTTAAAGCAGCGGAAGAAGCGAGAAGTACACTCGACCACAACCACTACGGGGCGAATACGTAACAGTTTGGTATCTCCGCCTTCACAGGCTCGGGCAGCTAGGAAAACTGGAAGGAAACACGCAAGATGTACCTGAGTAAGTTAGATCTGAACACGTGCCAGGTGTGTGCAACAAATTCAAATCTTTAAAGCAGCGGAAGAAGCGAGAAGTACACTCAACCGCAAGCACTACGGGGCGTATACGTAACATTTTGGTACCTATTCCTTCACTGGCTCGGGCAGCTAAGAAAACTTGAAGGAACCACGCAAGATGTACCTGAATAAGTTAGATCTGAACACGTGCCCGGTGTGTGCAACAAATTCAAGTCTTTAAAGCAGCGGAAGAAGCGAGAAGTACACTCAACCACAAGCACTACGGGGCGAATACGTAACATTTTGGTATCTCCGCCTTCACCGGCTCGGGCAGCTAAGAAAACTTGAAAGAACCACGCAAGATGTGACTGAATAAGTTAGGTCTGTACACCTGCAAGGTGTGTGCAACAAATTCTAGTCGTGAAAGCAGCGGTAGAAGCGAGAATCGCACTCGACCACAGGCACTACGGGGCGTATACTTAACATTTTGGTAAATATTCCTTCACTGGCTCGGGCAGCTAAGAAAACTTGAAAGAACCACGCAAGATGTGACTGAATAAGTTAGGTCTGTACACCTGCAAGGTGTGTGCAACAAATTCTAGTCGTGAAAGCAGCGGTAGAAGCGAGAAGCGCACTCGACCATAAGCACTACGGGGCGTATACGTAATATTTTGGTACCTCCGCCTTCACCGGCTCGGGCAGCTAAGAAAATTTGAAGGAACCACACAAGATGTGACTGAATAAGTTAGGTCTGTACACCTGCAAGGTGTGTGGAACAAATTCGAGTCGTGAAAGCAGCGGTAGAAGCGAGAAGCGCACTCGACCATAAGCACTACGGGGCGTATACGTAATATTTTGGTACCTCCGCCTTCACCGGCTCGGGCAGCTAAGAAAACTGGAAGGAAACACGCGAGATGTGACTGAATAAGTTAGGTCTGTACACCTACAAGGTGTGTGCAACAAATTCTAGTCGTGAAAGCAGCGGTAGAAGAGAGAAGCACACTCAACCACAAGAACTACGGGGCGTATACGTAACATTTTGGTACCTATTCCTTAACTGGCTCGGGCAGCTACGAAAACTTGAAAGAACCACGCAAGATGTGACTGAATAAGTTAGGTCTGTACACCTGCAAGGTGTGTGCAACAAATTCAAATCTTTAAAGCAGCGGAAGAAGCGAGAAGTACACTCAACCACAAGCACTACGGGGCGAATACGTAACATTTTGGTATCTCCGCCTTCACCGGCTCGGGCAGCTAAGAAAATTTGAAGGAACCACACAAGATGTGACTGAATAAGTTAGGTCTGTACACCTGCAAGGTGTGTGGAACAAATTCGAGTCGTGAAAGCAGCGGTAGAAGCGAGAAGCGCACTCGACCATAAGCACTACGGGGCGTATACGTAATATTTTGGTACCTCCGCCTTCACCGGCTCGGGAAGCTAAGAAAATTTGAAGGAACCACACAAGATGTGACTGAATAAGTTAGATCTGAACACGTCCCAGGTGTGTGCAACAAATTCAAATCTTTAAAGCAGCGGAAGAAGCGAGAAGTACACTCAACCGCAAGCACTACGGGGCGTATACGTAACATTTTTGTACCTATTCCTTCACTGGCTCGGGCAGCTAAGAAAACTTGAAGGAACCACGCAAGATGTGACTGAATAAGTTAGGTCTGTACACCTGCAAGGTGTGTGGAACAAATTCGAGTCGTGAAAGCAGCGGAAGAAGCGAGAAGTGCACTCGACCATAAGCACTACGTGGCGAATACGTAACATTTTGGTATCTCCGCCTTCACCGGCTCGGGCAGCTAAGAAACTGGAAGGAACCACGCAAGATGTACCTGAATAAGTTAGATCTGAACACGTCCCAGGTGTGTGCAACAAATTCAAATCTTTAAAGCAGCGGAAGAAGCGAGAAGTACACTCAACCGCAAGCACTACGGGGCGTATACGTAACATTTTGGTACCTATTCCTTCACTGGCTCGGGCAGCTAAGAAAACTTGAAGGAACCACGCAAGATGTGACTGAATAAGTTAGATCTGTACACCTGCAAGTTGTGTGGAACAAATTCGAGTCGTGAAAGCAGCGGAAGAAGCGAGAAGTGCACTCGACCACAAGCACTACGTGGCGAATACGTAACATTTTGGTATCTCCGCCTTCACCGGCTCGGGCAGCTAAGAAACGGGAAGGAACCACGCAAGATGTACCTGAATAAGTTAGATCTGAACACGTCCCAGCTGTGTGCAACAAATTCAAATCTTTAAAGCAGCGGAAGAAGCGAGAAGTACACTCGACCACAAGCACTACGGAACGAATACGTAACATTTTGGTATCTCCGCCTTCACCGGCTCGGGCAGCTAAGAAAACTGGAAGGAAACACGCGAGATGTACCTGAGTAAGTTAGATCTGAACACGTCCCAGGTGTGTGCAACAAATTCAAATCTTTAAAGCAGCGGAAGAAGCGAGAACTACACTCGACCACAAGCACTACGGAACGAATACGTAACATTTTGGTATCTCCGCCTTCACCGGCTCGGGCAGCTAAGAAACTGGAAAGAACCACGCAAGATGTGACTGAATAAGTTAGGTCTGTTCACCTGCAAGGTGTGTGCAACAAATTCTAGTCGTGAAAGCAGCGGTAGAAGGGAGAAGTACACTCAACCACAAGCACTACGGGGCGTATACGTAACATTTTGGTACCTATTCCTTCACTGGCTCGGGCAGCTAAGAAAACTTGAAGGAACCACGCAAGATGTACCTGAATAAGTTAGATCTGAACACGTGCCCGGTGTGTGCAACAAATTCAAATCTTTAAAGCAGCGGTAGAAGCGAGAAGTACACTCAACCGCAAGCACTACGGGGCGTATACGTAACATTTTGGTACCTATTCCTTCACTGGCTCGGGCAGCTAAGAAAACTTGAAGGAACCACGCAAGATGTACCTGAATAAGTTAGATCTGAACACGTGCCCGGTGTGTGTAACAAATTCAAATCTTTAAAGCAGCGGATAATGCGAGAAGTACACTCAACCACAAGCACTACGGGGCGAATAAGTAACATTTTGGTATCTCCGCCTTCACCGGCTCGGGCAGCTAAGAAAATTTGAAGGAACCACACAAGATGTGACTGAATAAGTTAGGTCTGTACACCTGCAAGGTGTCTGCAACAAATTCTAGTCGTGAAAGCAGCGGTAGAAGCGAGAAGCGCACTCGACCATAAGCACTACGGGGCGTATACGTAATATTTTGGTACCTCCGCCTTCACCGGCTCGGGCAGCTAAGAAAATTTGAAGGAACCACACAAGATGTGACTGAATAAGTTAGGTCTGTACACCTGCAAGGTGTCTGCAACAAATTCTAGTCGTGAAAGCAGCGGTAGAAGCGAGAAGCGCACTCGACCATAAGCACTACGGGGCGTATACGTAATATTTTGGTACCTCCGCGTTCACGGGCTCGGGCAGCTATTAAAACTTGAATTGACCACACGAGATATTACTGAATAAGTTAGATCTGAACATGTGCAAGGTGTGTGCAGCAAATTCAAATCGTTAAAGCAGCGGTAGAAACGAGAATCGCACTCGACCAGAAGCACTACGGGGCGTATACGTAATATTTTAGTACCTCCGCCTTCACCGTTAAAACTTGAATTGACCACACGAGATATTACTGAATCAGTTAGATCTGAACATGTGCAAGGTGGGTGCAGCAAATTCAAATCGTTAAAGCAGCGGTAGAAGCGAGAAGCGCACTCGACCATAAGCACTACGTGGCGAATACGTAACATTTTGGTATCTCCGCCTTCACCGGCTCGGGCAGCTAAGAAACTGGAAGGAACCACGCAAGATGTACCTGAATAAGTTAGATCTGAACACGTCCCAGGTGTGTGCAAGAAATTCAAATCTTTAAAGCAGCGGAAGAAGCGAGAAGTACACTCGACCACAAGCACTACGGGGCGAATACGTAACATTTTGGTATCTCCGCCTTCACCGGCTCGGGCAGCTAAGAAAACTGGAATGAACCACGCAAGATGTACCTGATTAAGTTAGGTCTGTACACCTGCAAGGTGTGTGCAACAAATTCTAGTCGTGAATGCAGCTGTAGAAGCGAGAGTTGCACTCGACCATAAGCGCTACTGGGCGTATACTTAACATTTTGGTACCTATTCCTTCACTGGCTCGGGCAGCTAAGAAAACTTGAAGGAACCACACAAGATGTGACTGAATAAGTTAGATCTGACCATGTGCACAGTGTGTGCAACCAATTCAAGTCGTGAAAGCAGCTTGGAAGCGAGAAAGACACTCGGCCATAAGCACTACGGGGCGTATACGTAACATTTTGGTACCTATGTACTTCTTCACTGGCTCGGGCAGCTATGAAAACTTGAAGGAACAACTAAAGATGTGACTGAATAAGTTAGATCTGTACACGTGCAAAGTGTGTGCAACAAATTCAAGACATAATTGCAGCTGTAGAAGCGAGAATCGCACTCAACCGTAAGCACTACGGGGCGTATACATAACATTTTGCTACCTACTTTTTCACCGACTCGGGCAGCTGCGAAAACTTGAAGGAACAACAAAAGATGTAACTGAATAATTTGGTTTTGAACATGTGCAAAGTATGTGCAACAAATTCAAGTCGTGAAAGTAGCATTAGAAGCGAGAAGCGGACTCGATCATAAGCACTACGGGGCGTATACTTAACATTGTGGTACCTATTCATTCACTGGCTCGGGCAGCTGAGAAAACTTGACAGAACCGCACAAGATGTAACTGAATAACTTAGATCTGAACACGTGCAAGGTGTGTGCAACAAATTCAAGTCGTGAAAGCAGCGGCAGAAACGAGAAGCGCACTCGACCACAACCACTACGGGCCGAATACGTAACTTTTTGGTACCTCCGCCTTCACCGGCTCGGGCAGCTACGAAAACTTGAAGGCACCACACAAGATATTACTGAATAAGTTGGATCTGAACATGTGCATAGGTTGTGCAACAAATTCAAGTCGTGAATGCAGCTGTGGAAGCGAGGAAGGCCACAAGATCTAGGGGGCGTATACCTAGCATTTTGGTACCTTCTCTTCCGCGAGCTCCATATACAAAACCATATAGAAAATCGTTGGCACTCGTTGATGTTGAATATTTCTGGTCTTCCAGAAAAATAATATATTCTATTCTAGGGAGAGCATCCATGAAATATGTAAGCACAAAAATTAAGGTTAGGTGGGCCTTCCAAAATGTATACACTTGCACTGAGTCGGATCTCCATTCTGGCATTAAAGGCTCTGGCGCCAACATGTGTATATACACATATATGTTATTTATCAACTACGAGGGAAGAATCAAAAGGTAAAAAAGAACTTCACAAACCCTAACTAAGTAATGAAATCATTTAGCTACTACTTAGAAAGACTCCTCTGCTCTGAATACTTCTTATGATTTTTGATGAATAACCTTGCATAGTGATCATCAAAATTGTTGTTCTGTTTCATTTTCCTAACAATTTCCGCTTAAGTTCTAGGCGAGGCGAAGTGTGACATGGGGCGATTCAATAGTTATTGTAAAAGTTTTCTTTAAATTAAAAACACAGTTTTTAGAAGTAAAATGTTGATTTTTTGTTTTTGTTTTTTTGTGGCCCTGTACAGACAGTCTTAGATATACAGACGACCTTATACTATGCCCTTCGGCCTTATAATTTACATATATTAATTACAGGAAGAAAGAATATTAAGTCTAAGGAAAATAATTGTTTTAAAAAATTTGGCAACAGAAAATGTTGATCTTTACGGGATAATAAAGCAAATCTGACCGAAGAACCATATTTCCTGTTGCAGGCGATTAACTGAAGGTCAAAATTGTCCGCAATATCAGTTTGAATGTTATTTTTGAGGTGCTGGACTAGTGCTAGACTGTTGGCGCAATACAATGCATGACATTGGAAGACAATCAACTTTTCCTCTTTCTGAAATAATGCGACCATTTGGTTTCATACGAAATTCGTTGATTGTTTGAAAATTTTTGTAAACACCAGAGGCATCCTGCTGATACTAGATGTAAGTCGGATCTGAGTTATACAATTTTGAAAGAAAAATTATCAGTCGACAGGTTGCAATGACGATCTCCATGCACTGTAACTGCCTCTTCAGTCTCATCCTCGAAAAATTATGGGCAAATTATGCCGCCAATCCGGCTTTTCCCGTATTTCGTTTCAGTTTTCCCGCCTCCCAATAAGGCAGTTTCGTATATCTACATACTCGTCCATCTGAAATTTTGATTATCTAACTGGAAAATAACTCAAATCTGTAAGCCCATTCGTCCTCTCTGCTTGGTTTCGAATACTTTGAGGTTCCAGAGTATACATGCTGTAGGGGCATGTTAATTTGAAGTTTGAGCCGATACCAAACGTACGCACTAGGGCATTTGTGACAACCGACAATGACACGAATTTTACGAAATGTATACACACTGTCAGCATCTGTTTTCCAGCCCTTATAAAAGGCAGCCCTTCAGCGCTAGTTGACTATGTTGTGATGTAGCCACCTTTCTTTATCTGCCAAACATGTGCTATGTGAATGTCCTACCCTCTGCCCTATGTCATCTTAGAAAACGTATCTTTTCTACAGAATCAATGTATCTTATGTTAGCCTTCCTTCTATTCGTTTTAATTAACCCTCATTTAATAAACAAGCTATCGATATACGAATTAGCTGACATCGTAGCATTATTCAACAATACCCCTTCAATCATTTCGTGGTCCTTATTCCACCAGTCTGCCCGATCAATGGTCAATGCCAAAGAAACTCCGTTGTCCGATTAATTAATCTTTCCGTATACGCCCGAAACCTACCACCTTAATGGCAGTTTCACGCTGATTTCCCTTCTCGATTGCCCTTAATTATAGAACAAGAACATAATTAATATCGATTCCTCAAAGTTATCGGTGCGTTTTCCGTCCGCGTGTGCGTCCGAGCAGAGGTAAAAAAAATTGGATCGGAGTAATCAAAGATTCAAGTACAACCAATGTGCCTTCTGTCAATCCGTTGTTTTCAATACGCTTGCAATACCTGGCCAATCTCAGTTATTAGAGATGACAAGTCAAAAACAATAATTTTAGAAATCGCAGACGACATTCACACAACCGGTTTTTAGTGGAGACCATTGTCGAATAAACTATGCGCTCAGTCACCGAAGCGGAACCTTTGAAACACTGATTGAAATTTTGTTCGTGCATTATCCTTCAGACACGCGGCGAGGACGGCATCTCATCATCTCTGACCGTGACAAACACAAAAACGTTTTCTATTTAATCTTTCTCTCTCTGTTTTCCCTTCATCCTATCCTTTATTCTATCTGTGTGGTTCACTTCAGAGATACTTGGGATTGTACGGTATACGGTTGATGTACGTATGCAATATCGCCTTGTCCCTATCTCCTTTTTTCATTCAATTTAGGTCAAGTCCCAGAGATTCTCTTAAGCATCGACCTGAATGTTAATGCACGGCAACATCTGGAACTCCACCCCAGTGCGAACATTCTTACCAAGTTCTAATGCTTTACTGCAAGCTGTAACCTCAACACAATAGACTCCTACGAGTTCGTAACGCAATCCAACTCCCCTCGGGCGTCTAGTCGCCCTTTATCTATTGCCATAACAGATTCTCCGATAAATTTATCTGCACGGGATCAGGAATTAATCTATTCATCGTGGAGCTTGTTCATAAATCCGAGCAAAAAAAAAAATAAATAAAACGAAAGTAAGGAACTCCATAAGCTACGCATGCATGCAGAATTGGAATTTTCCTGCAAGGGTTGCCGCTTAGGGTATATCGACCGATATAGGCATGATTTCACGCTATCACCAGCGCAACAGGTTTTCCATGAACAGTCTGCTACCTAGCCACCATTATGCACAGCCAGTCCGCCGACACTAATGGAAAAAAAACAGAAATTTATTCGGGCGAGCAGTTTCTGTTTCGCACCCGTCACAACGGGTCCATCAGCAGTTTTCGCAGAAAAATTAAGTTGGAATGAAAAACATGTGAACGGGGTGTTCTTGGCTTTTGTTTTTATTTTTTCGGCATTTTGCTCTCCGTTATGTTTTTTTGTAATGCTGGTATGATTGTGGGCTCGCCGTATACGAGGGTTAGACGCGCGCCATTCGGTCCGTACTTTTATTAGGGGCGGCATAAAAGGACTTGCTCAATTCGACGAATCGTGCCATTTTTCTCATTTTAGTCATTTGAAATAGGGTTATGATGCCATATACCAAGTGACCTTTGGTGATGGAATTGGGTTTTTTTTCGCACGGTAATAGATTCAACTGGTGGCCTTTTTGGTTTATGGGCTTATACTGGTCGATTGCTCGTGATAGCGGTTTAGGCAAATACAATTGACGACGTCGAGGTTATGAAACATAGCGTGTGTGTCTGTTACTTTCATGGTATGAAAAGGGTTTCGTTGGGGACTAGCAATAAATTCGATAAATCCAATTTTTTTTTTTCGTAAGGAAGGAGCTCATCGTTATTTTCATAGTTATCCAGTAAGTGGTGTCATTTAAAAAAGAAATATTAACATTTAGTCAATACTAAGGAGATTATTGAAGGTTTTTGATTCTGAAGGTTTCTGAGCATAAATTAATACACGCTCACATAACGAGCCAATAATCCACTACGAAAACTATGAAAACATCGCGGACAAGTTTCGCAAAACGATGGCCTTGTCCTTCTCGCACAAGTATAATTCAATCGATCAATTTGAACGTCGAGGATAGATAAGTAATATAAGCACTTAGGAAATGTTAGCTGAAAATAGAATTATTTTGATCTCGATTCCATTTGTCCCGGGCGATATAACCAAAACTATCACATCTGGGGTTTCGAACACCTACCACAACGAGTAATAGTTTGATGCAGTTCTGCCCAGTTGACCCATTTTGTTTTTTTCGGTGTGACTGTTCAGACGAAACTATTGTGTTATTGGATTGACCGATTTTTTTCGCCTGCGATTGATTCTATGAACTTATTCTGCATTTATTTCAAACAAGTTGAATCAGTGACAACTTTCCTGGTGCGATTTCTCGAAGTTGAAACTTTAATATGCCACTTGTGTATATCACAAATAATCGTATAAGGCTATATATACGTTCATCATAATTTACACGCCAATGCTCCACCAACTATGAATGTGCAAAAAAAATCTCAGAACTGCTATTCACAATATGTCCGCAATTAGGTGAAAATCTGATGAAAAATGTTATAAAAAGAATAAATGTTCGTATTTATAAGGAGAGTCGATGGAGAAATACACTAGCGATTGTTTTTTCAATAATTCATTTTCATAAAAATGTGGCGTTTTACTAAAATAACACCTCTTGCAGGATAAGTCGAACCTTTCCAGATTTATAACTACTTCAACTTACCGCCCGCAGGGGAATGGAATTGAATTCTGCGTACTCTTCAAGAATCTTGGGGAGGATCCCGAAAGAAGGGAGATGCCGTACGTAATCTTGTATTTAATTTAATTTACGTCCCCTGGGGTGTGTAGAAAATCCCAATAGCTGCCATTTTGGATAAAGAATGTGAGTATCAATTTTGGCTCATATGTTGTTTTTAGGAAAATCCGCCATCGTTCAGTGAGAGGTAACCAAGAGCAAAAAGTCGGTGATAGCCTCATACATATGTGCATGCGGTTGAACGGTTCGTTAAGATTCTCATTAGCTTAAAGAATAGAAAACTCGCAAGGTGTCATGGCTAACTAATATAAGAGCTGAGGTAAATTACAGCGGAGGTGATCCAAAGCCATTAATATTAAGCACCGTCATTGATATTAGTGACTGCTGGACTACCTCCAGCCATCGCTACTTTTGTTTGAGTTGAAGTCTTGGAACATTTTTTTTCTTCCACCGATTTTAAAATTTTGTACCAGAAGCCAGTTTCTAGGCCGTATCTTCATCGACTTCCCTGATATACAGGGTGTCCCACGAGCAGTGTGCCAAAAGCTAGAGCGTGTAGGTCTAGTCAAGACCCGTTTAGCCGGGAGGGGCAATTTTCTAAAAAATTGACTTAATTTGGAAAAAAAAATCCACAATGCCGTGATATACTTTTTTGTAAAGCCAGAAACCTCTTCTTTCATCTTGTTTTTAAAATTAGCTGTTGTAAGGAATAGTTTTTGAGAAATTAATTTTCAACCTCAAAATTTTGAAAAAAATGAAAAAAAAAAATTTCGAACTATTTTTTTTCAAAATTGTATGTAATTAAGTACTAATTTTTTTTTCAAAAATTCAATTCTCTTGTTAGTTTTTAGTTAAAAACAGAAAACCGGATGCAAAAATGTCTTGTAGTTTCTGAGAAATTAAAAAGAAAAACAAACCATTTTTTTCTAAGAAAAACCTTTTTTTTGGTTTTAACGCTGATGGACTTGTAGGCAAATTAATGTATGAAATATTGACCTCTTTTTTGTTCTTTTTATTGTTCTTTTTAGAAAATTCGGAGTTTTATGAGGATACAATAAAGTGACACAGTATTGGAATAACCCTGGATTAATCCTTTTTTTTCATTGATATCGCCTGAAAACTGAGCTGCCAATTTCGTCTGGGTTCGCCCGCCGCCGACGGGTTCTACCCGCTAGGACCTTAAGACAATAAAACTACAATTTTTCTTTATTGAAAAACAAAATATTTGCAACCCAAATGTAAATAAAAGGCATCGCATTTTTAATAAAAAACCATTTCCAAATTGGATGTTAACTCATCAACACATTACGATGTCAAACTCATACTCCCGAGAAGAATTAACGGACATGCACTTCTGCTACGGTTTAGCTAATGGTCGAGATCGTGAAGCCGAAAGACTCTACGCTGAAAGATATCCCAATCGGAGGTGTCCCAGTCGTAGCATGTTTTCAAGAATCCACCGACGTCTGCGAGAGCACTGGAGAGTGCGTATTGAAGAAGCGAAAGATCAGTTACAGATGGATCGGGAATCATCAGGAATAGACGAAAGAATTTTGGATTTGGTCCGACGTAGTTCCCTCTCTTAGTACAAGGAGGATAGCTATTATGCTTGGAGTGCCCAAATCGAGAGTATGGAGAGTGCTTCAAACCGAAAACTTACACCCGTACCATTTTAGGCCAGTTCAGGAACTCACCTCAAACGACAAGTTTTTGAGAGCAGAATTTTGTCGATCATTACTGCTTCGAGATGAAACTCAACGAAACTATTTTGCAAGGATATTCTGGACGGATGAAGCACAGTTTACCAGAGATGGGGTTACTAACTTCCACGATTTGCATCATTGGAGTAGCACCAATCCACACAACAAAAAACAATATAAATTACAACACCGCTTTAGCTGTAATGTTTGGCTTGGTATTGTTGGACAAACTGTAATCGGGCCCCGATTTTTGAATGCCGTTATTAATGGCGAATCATACCTGCAGCAACGTTCCTTTGGTTAAAGCAGATAATTTAATCTACCAGCAAGATGGAGCACCAGCACACTACAGCTTACGGGTTGGGTTGGAAACTGGCTGGATGATCATTTTAGTGACCGTTGGATCGGAAGAAGGGGCCCCACGGAAAGGCCACCTAGATCACCAGATTTAACTCCTCTAGATTTTTATGTGGATTTTTATTATGGATTCATGAAAAATTATGTTTACGAAGTGGAAATAGTATCTTTGGAACAACTGAAAGAACGGATTGAAGTCGCTGGAGTCAAATTGCAGGAAAATTTGTCAAGCATAGACTTATGTGCAGCCATTAGAAGGAGATATAATCCTTGCTTTCTAAAAAATGGGGATCATATTGAAAATTTATTATAATAAAACTCCGAATTTTCTAAAAAGAACAAAAAAGAGGTCAATATTTCATACATTAATTTGCCTACAAGTCCATCCGCGTTAAAACCAAAAAAAAGGTTTTTCTTAGAAAAAAATGGTTTGTTTTTTTTTTTAATTTCTCAGAAACTACAAGACATTTTTGCATCCGGTTTTCTGTTTTTAACTAAAAACTAACAAGAGAATTGAATTTTTGAAAAAAAAATTAGTACTTAATTACATACAACTTTGAAAAAATTTAGTTCGAAATTTTTTTTTTTAATTTTCAGTTTGAAAATTAATTTCTCAAAAACTACTCCTTAAAACAGCTGTATTTGAAAACAAGATTCAAGAAGAGGTTTCTGGCCTTACAAAAAAGTACATCACGGCATTGTGGATGTAAATGTTGATTTTTAATAATTTTTTTTCCCAAATTAAGTAATTTTTTTTCGAAAATTGCCCCACCCGGCTAAACGGGGGGGAATAGACCCTCCCTCCCCCATACGATTTTTTTCTTGTCTTGACCAGACCTAGCGCTCTAGCTTTTTGGCACATTGCTCGTGGGACACCCTGTATATACTATATTCGATGATCTTTCTTTAATGTTACTTACACATTTCTGTATTGGCTTCAAAAACGATGTTCCACTTGGAATCTTTTCTACTGCGCTATTGAAGGGATAACTCCATGAAAAAAAAAACAGATTTTTTTAATGGAATGGAACAGTAAACTCAAACTCAAATTCAAATCACTTTAGGGACACACCACGCGCTAATTATTCTGTACGGCACTTGCACTAGATTGGCTAGCCGACTAGAAGCTTCTATGGAAGATTCAAGTACTAATATTTTAATAGGTAGTAGTTTCTAATAGCGGTGTTTCAAGCTCAGTAAAGGCTCCTTCTTGTTTTGTGCTCCATCACCTTTGAATGTTTTTTTTTAAGAAATTATAAACTTGCCTAGATAAGTTGCCATTCCGAGTAATTTTTGACGCTCAATTTCGTTCGATGGCTACTTTAAGTTCTGGCCTCTATATTTTCAGTATTTGCTCTTATACCGGTCTGGTGCGGTCAGTTTCTTTAGGCGTGGCAGATTTGCCCTTTCTTATGTACGATAACCATTGGAGAGATTGCTGAAATAGAATCATCTGTTTTTTTTTTTTCATTTCAAATTATTTGCACTTGTCCAACAGGTTTTTTGTTCTACAAACCGCATCTAAGTGTCTCTTTTTTGCATATTGGTTGCCTTTTTTATTGAACGCTAGGTTGTGAGTTTCGTGAATGAATAGTTCTACATCTTCTACAATCGAACATATTGTCATCGTTTTGGTTATTTGTCACCTCCATTTGAACTTTATACATCATACCACACATGAATGGGGCTGAATAGAGTTCCTCGAGTTTTTGATTGTGCAGTTTTCTCTACTCGCCTGTTTCTTCTGTTTTCCTGTTTCTGCTGTTTTCCACCATAGATTTTCCTTAAGATCTTATTTTCAAATACGCGAAATCTATTTTTCTCCTTCTTAGTCAAAGATCAAGTGTCAGTGGCATTATTATTGCTTTGTAAATGCCGATTTAAGCATTGCGGGAAAATTTTTTTTTTAATAATTCCTTTATGGCGAAAAAGCACGCAAGTTACATACATCGGTCACTCACCTTGACAGAAAACTTTCCGGTGTGTGATCACCATCCCCTCATGTTTTGCATACTTTGCAGCTTAAATCATTTCGAAACGAGTCATTGATCGGGGCTAGTTAGGGTACAGTGTTCGAATACGGATTGAAAAAAAAGTCATCTCCCTTGGTGACGAACCCACTACAGTATATTGAGTTAGACTATTCGTTTGCGAATCCTGAGCATATAATAACAAATGTTCTACCACGTTTTTGAATAGCAAGGAAATCACACAAGGTGTCATTTTAAGTTTCACTCTATTGTTGGCCTGTCAAGATTTAACAATTATTGTGAGAGTTAGGTTAGGTTAGGTTAGGTTAGGTTTGAGAAGGGGAGTGTGATGGTTAGACATCACTTCCACTCGGAGGCCAAGAGGCCCATTGTGATTCCCTTCGTTTGTGTGGGTACACATAAAATTAACCTGTCCTATCACGTGGTGTCTGAAACCATCCCGTGCTCTTGATGAATCTTAGAAGATCCGATATATCTGCATTAGCCACGTCCGCAATCTCTGTAAAGAATCTTTGGCCTAGCGACACTAGGCGTCGATTCTGGAGAGCTGGACAGTGGCAAAAAGCAGATGTTGGATCGTCTCAGTTTCTTCCTCATCGCCGCAGCTCCGGCAGAGATCGCTGGATCCCGAGTCCCATTGCCGGAGCATTGCTCCAATGGGACAGTGTCCTGTGATCACTCCGACGAGCATACGGATCGAGTTACGGTCCAGCGCCAGGAGCTTCTTTGTTTTTCCGACATTGAGCTCTGGCCACGATGATCTTGTCGTGTAGCTGTCGTTTCTTGTACGCCAAGACGTTAATATATATGATTCGTTATAGAAATTCACAACATGTTTAAAAGTGTATTAGATAAATACCAGGAATGAGCCTGTGCGTTCCTCTACTTTTTGTGGAGACATCCCATCTAGTTTGCCACGTCCGTTCTTCTTCTTTTATGCATCTGGCCTGTTGTCGGTCAGACGTTAGCCTGCGGTGTATCCTCATGAGCTCGTCTGCCAGGATGTCGATGTGTAGCATTCTTGCTATGACGAACGCTGCATCATCAGATGGTCCCGAATTTGCTGATTGTTCTTATCGCGCAAAGTCTATAAACTGATGTCATCATCTGTTTCAGTCGTCTGCCTGTGTGTTTACCAGCCCATATCGGAGCAGCGTACGGTACTGAACTGAATACCTTTGAAAGTAAGACTCTGCGCGTATATCCGGGACCACCTACATTCAGGAGCATTCGTAAGTATGCGTAAGTGATGCCTTCTCGCTGGCATACCTTATGTGTTCCCTAAAGAAGAGCCTGTTATCAAGAATAACCCCTAGGTACTTCACAGATTTCTTAGACCTAATTATCTGATCGCCGACTAAAAAGCTCGCATTTTCCACCTTCTTGCGGGTGGCTATGAGCACAGCCTCCGTTTTGTGGGCCGCTAGTTCCAGACCGGCACTTACCAGCCAATAGTTCACTTAAGATATGGCAACCTCCACTTCCTCTGTATGTTTGGCCCTGTGACAATTTCAATGTCGTCAGCAAAGCCGGTAATTTGTACTCCTTGAACAATGTGGGTTGAATAATTGAACGACCAAGTTGAGAGTGTGTCCCCTTGGAGGCGATTGCAGGCTGAAAATGTGGGACACAATTTTTTCCGAAAGGCTAAAATAAGAATATCACAACTCTTCGGAAAATTGTTGCATTTTTCTCTTTATTTAAAATGACACCTCTAGTTGTATGAATACAAATGTATACAAAAATGTAACGAAAATAAATCTAAGCTAATGTCAAGTGATTGAAATTATTAATGTCCTACAAGCTCATTAAAATGAGTCTAAAGATGTCTTGAACCTAAAAAGTCTCGACCATCCGTCTTGGTGGCATTAAGTTTGTAAAAGAGTTCTGCAATTCCACTTTCCTAATTACATTGTCATTTATATTACATGTTATTTATTGTTATTTATCACGCCCTCTTCCATACTATTAATTTCAGACTTATTTGGATAAAAATAATTAAAACCGTCCCCGAACTTAAAGCATTACCGTCTAAACCTGCCTGAAAAAATATCTCCATTGCACTTATCCTATTTTCCAACCAGCCTTATCAATATCCGCTGTGCTGTATTTTAAAGATTTTTCTTAAATAAAAAATAATACAGAAAAAGGGGATTTAAAAATTCAGCTATAAATGCAAAAATAAATGCGCTGGTAAGCAATTCTCCCCCGATATTGGTTTGGAGTGGCCTCGGTAGTGCGTTAAAAGTCGGCCTTTTTGTATTTCTTTTGTTACAGAGATTAAGTTTTAGTGTTTTGCGTTGATTTTTGTTATCTCTTATCCAGCCGGGGAAACGTAAGTATTTTAAGTGAACCATTTAAATTCGCAGCATGTAGCTGGCGGTCTTGTTTGTTTATTGCTTTGGGCTTGGGAAAATTATTACATGTACGGAAGGAGTATTATATATTTCTTTTTTTATTGTGTCACTAAACTTTGTCCACCGAAGAAGCGATATCCGGCCTGGGGATTCGAAAGGTAGTTTAAATCGAGCACTAACCTTGTTATACTGCTCGTTGTGGAATGGTGCTGAATGGTGGTAAATTGTGCTGATTTCGTAGGAATCACACTGTTCGCGCAGTAAGTGAGGTGGTTCGCCCATCGTTGTGGACATAACTCAAATTAATTGGCTGTTTCGGTCACAGCAATTTAAATATCCACTATCAATCAACAGTTATTATAAAATCGCCTTACCACCTGAGATAGTGACAAGCAATATCAAACTCTTGGATAATACTCAACACAAGTCAATAGTCAGAGGTTAACAGGAACCGCTCAAGGATCCAGAAACGCATTTCATCACAATAAACCACTCTTAATTTCCTGACCACTTCCTGAACGTCGCATTACACACCAACAAGCAAGCGGCTGATGGCCATAAAACCGTCAAGAGAAACGGAGCACAATTCTACAAAGGTTGTGTGAAAGTCGACACTCGTTCGTCATCCTGTTGAACCTGTGTTTTTACCCTATCCCTTTAATCCATTGGACGTGTTTTGTAAATTTCAAGCTTCCTCTCACAAAGCGCATGAAGTTTCCACAATAAGTGAGTAATATTTAAGTCTTCTTCTTCTTTTCCTTTTTTTCCGGCGTCGTTATGGTCAGAAGTGTAGGACCATAACCTTCCCACTTAACTGCATTCCTACTGGTCCGCTTGTGGGGTCGGCCGGTTTGATCTCAGAAAGTAGGTGTTGAAATTGGAATGTTGTTTGATATCGCCTTTTGGACGGGGTTCAAAGGATCTCTCCTTTGAACATGGCAATACCAACTGAGTCGGTCGCGCTCTATCTTTCTTGTGATGGTTTCTTTTACGTGGAGGCTTCCTCGGATCTTTGAACTTCTAATTCTGTCACGCTTTGTTACTCACGCTGTCATGCGAAGCATCTTCATCTCAGCTGCCGTTAATTTGCTCTCATACTTTTTATGCATTGTCCAGCATTGTGAACCGTATGTGAGCGCCGGACGTACAACTGAAGTGTAGAGCCTTCCTTTCAGCTTAGGGGGCATTTTTCGATCACAGAAGATGGCGGAGTTTTCCCGCCACTTCATCCACCCTACGCTTACGCGATGGTTGTCGATGTCGTCATCACAAGTTGCTTCTTTATTAATCATAGATCCCAGATATTTAAACTTTTCACACTTGGGAAGCACTCTTCCATTCAAGTAAATGTCTGGAATAGGTTGATGAGGGTCAGAGAACGGGCAGCACAGAATCTCTGTCTTCTTTGAACTAATACGATACCCGTGTCCCTCAAAAATGTCCACCCACACATCAAGTGCTCGTTGTAGGGACGCCTGATCATCACTTGTAATGGCTCCATCGTCAGCAAAGAATAGCTGGTGCACATTGGGGTCCGTCACTTATCCTTCAAGCAAGCAACAAAGGCCTGCTATAAAGAGCTTTGGGCTGGGGACGCTCTCTTGGTGTACACCGACTTTGATTGCGAACTCTTCGGTGACTCCTGCGGTGCATCTTACTCTTTTCGTTGCTCTCTTGTACATGTCCATGATCACTCGCACGTAGGTTTCTGGAACTCCTTTTTTCTTAGCGCTACCCATAAAAGATCTCTTGGTTGCCGGTCAAAGGCTTTCTCGAAATCAACCAACACCATATGCAAGTCCTTTGAAGAATCACGATGCTTTTCCATTATGACCCTTATACTTTGGATTGCATCTGTCGTTGATTTACCCGAGACAAACCCGCACTGGTCATCACTTAGTCGTATTATTTTCCTCAGTCGGCTATATAATACCCGTTCAACGATCTTCATGGTGTGCGACATCAGCTTGACAGAACGGTAGTTATCACAATTTCGCGTATCACCCTTTCCTTTGTGCAAAGGAAGAAGATAGCTTTCCCTCCATTGATTAGGCATAGTGTCGCCTCTCATAAGTTTGGAGATAAGAACCATGAGCCATCTAGACCCGATGTCTCCCATTTTTTCCAGAACTCAGAGGGAATCCCGTCCGGCCCAACAGCTTTTCTTTTCTTGGAGTTTTTAACCGCGTACCGAACTTCTTCGACTGTGATGTCGGATATTTCGGTATGATTCGGGGCGGCTCTTGGAAAGTACACTCGGGGAAACTGTTCGTTCAGAAGTTTTTCGCAATACTGTGGAGAATTTTTTCGTCTTCCATAAGGAGTTGGCCTTCAGCATTGTTAATAAACTTTGGGAAACGAATCTCCTAAGCATTTCTTCTTCTCTGGGCGGCTACCTTAAAGGTATTTGCTCCTTTGTTCAAATTGCTTTGTCGAAGCTCCTGTGAGTAATATTTAAGTAAGATGGTCAAATCGATACGTTTCACCCTTTAAACTGACGTTTGGTTGACGGTGGATCAATTTTCCTGTTAAAGGACATTCGCATATGTTTCCGGCGTACAATGTCTAAATAAACTGTAAAAAGGACAAATTAAAGAAAACCACACCCACCCGTTTCAAGTACGAAGAAAGCAAGAGCAATGACGAATCGAAAATGAAAGAGTTTGAACCACCATTCGATTAATCTTCCATTGCGATAAGGACTTCCACTATGTATGTAAACTTACGTCTGTTTGTATACCTTATGTTGGCGAGTCCTTGTTTATGGTCATCATTAACTATGTACATACATATGTATATCAACGGATAATATCTTTTCCTCCAATTTTGTTTCTTTTTTTCTTCCCATCCCACCCTCCATTGTAAGCTACGGGGTAAAAAAATGACCAAAAACTGTATCCCTTAAAAAAACATACTGCAATTTATCCTTTCTCCCCTTTCTCCCATCATCATATGGAGTCTAGGGAATGAAAATACTTTCCGACTGGCTAAAATACCCCCAAGGAAATCTAGTTGAGTGCATTTCAACGTATTGAAAAATCCGCATGCATATCCCCTCAAACACGATTAACCCAACTGTTCACATGGGGGATAAAGAAGACGGTGGTCTACTAACTCAGGATATATACCGAGCATTGTCATTGGTACTGCGGGAACAAGACACTCACTGTCATGTTTGTCATCTTACACGGGCAGGTATTCCTGACTTGTTCAATATCCGTAGAACAGAGTGGAGTGTCGGCAAGGGACAAGGAATCAAACACGAAGAGATGACAACGACGTCGATGATGAAGCTATAAAAGGATTTGCAAGTTGATTTGTTGACCGTTGATGTTGAATAAAGCGCGATCCAATAACTTAGGGGCTGGATTTCGCATGCTTAGTGTACCCCGAATGCTATACTCGTGCATTGCGTTCTTTTGCTGATTATAATAAGAAAGAATGTTGGATGCGGTTGGATGTAAAAATAAATTGAATTTCGGGTTTTTTCGCAGTTAAGGCACGAGGGTCTTAAGGAGATTTGAACTTGGCAGAGAATTGTAGCGGATTTTACAGCTGATTAGGTTTTGATATCCTTTTGGTGCATAATGCTATATACGACAGAGGCAGAGATTACATTTGATTTTGCTTTGAGTTTCACTGAAATTAGTTTTTGAATTCTCGACATTGTTTTTTTTTTTTTTTTAACACAAACCAGGCCTTAACATAGGGGGGTATATTAGATTAGAGAAGTTGCCGAAGGCGCTGACACATCAATTGGTTTCTGCTATGAACTTTTTGGTATACTTTGTGTTAGAACCTTGAGGCATCAAAATTGTTGAATTTCGTTTAAAAACGACGGCGAATTGGATTGGATCAGAAGTCACTGAATTTAGTCAATAATGATGTGGAATTACTGAAACATTAGATAACACAAAATTGCGGATTTATCGTTGAACCCATGATCCGAACCTCTCCATGAAAGCATTTTGGACCCGTTAACGAAATAAGTCCAGCAAGTGGGTTGAAATGTTAATGTAGACCAGAGGTTCCCAACCTTTTTTTTCCCCATGGATGACTTTCAAAATTAAGCAAATTTATGTCGAGACCCTTCGCTAAATTTTTACCATATTGCCAAAACTCGTCAAAAAATGTGAAGATTAGATCTAACGTTGGCAATTTGCATCGCAGCTTAGTTCTAACCCTAAATTCGGAGTGATAAAACTAAGAAGAAAACCAGTATACGAGGGTGGTCCGATAAGTACTTAGCCTACAAAAGAAAAACAAAAATGTTGGAGAAATTGCGATTTATTTTACAATATAGTCTCTTTTTAGGTCGATACACTTGACCCTTCTTTAACCCGTTTGAAAAATACGTTTTCTCGAGGTCTGCAAAGTAGGCGGCGATGACCTCCTCATTCGACTGAAATTACTGCCGGCGAGTGACTTTTTCAAGTTTGGAAACAAAAAGAAGTCGCACGGGCCAAATCTGGAAAATACGGTGGATGGGGCAGCAGTTCGTAGCCCAAATTTGATCAATTTGGCCGTGGCGAGGGCGGAGGTGTGAGGTACGTGAGGTGGAAGAGCACTTTTTTCTTCGCCAACTGGGGCTGTTTTTTTCTTCAATTCAGAGTCGAATCGGCCCAATAATTTGGCATAGTACAGCCCTGTGACCGTTTTGCCCTTCTCCAGGTAGTCGATGTGGGTCACGCCTTGTGAATGCCAGAAAACGGTGGCTATCACCTTTCCGGCCGATCTTCGGAGCACGTTTGCCGGGTGAAGTCCACTGTTTCGACTGTTCCTTGGTCTCTGGTGTGTACAAGTGGACCATGTTTCGTCGACGAAACGACACAGAAACTCCTTCAGATTGTGCTTAAACAGCGGCAAACACTGCTCTAAAATGGTCTCACGGTTGCGCTTGTTGTCCGGAGTGAGCAAAGGGGACACCCATCGCGCCGACAGCTTTCTCATGCTCAAAATTTCATGCAGGATATGACCCACGCGATCTTTCGAAATGTCTACTGTCCTAGCTACCTCGCGGGTCTTCAATCGGCGGTCTGCCAATACGAGATCGTGGTATTTTGTCACGTTATCCTCCGTGGTAGCCGTTTTCGGGGCACATGGACGTGGCTCATCAAAAACCGACGTGCGACCACGTTGAAACTCGTTAAACCAATTTTTGATAGTCGCCATCGAAGGACATGAGTCGCCGTATACAGCATCCAAACGCTCTTTGATTTCGCTGCACGATTTCCCTTCCAAAAACAAGAATCGAATTACCGACCGATATTGCTCTTTTTCCATTTTTCTAAAATCCGCGGGCACCCCCGCTTCCACACGCGGTCAACACAAAACTACGAGTCCAATCCAGCTGATTTCGACAGTAGCCATCTACTAGAATGTACTACACGATAGTAAGTTGTTCTAGTTGCTCGGTACTGGCGCCATCTGTTGGTGAGGCTAAGTACTTATCGGACCACCCTCGTATGTTGAAACATTCGCTTGATTGTTTCGGAATTTTCCGTCACATCTTTTTCGTTTCTTTTGTGAGTCAACTCAAATGGGTCGTTTATCCCTTTAATCCACAATTTTCGTCAGATTTGGTATCTCCCACAGCAATCGGTAAACAAATGCTTCGAAATACATTTTCGTGCATAGGTTTTCTTCATTTTCCGACTAAAACTCGCTTACAATAGCAGTGGAATGACGATTGAGTTCAAATATTCATCGTATTCGGTTTCAGTGTACGAGGACAATACAAACAGATCGTTCAGTTCGGCTGGGTTGAGGCTTTCTTCATGTGTGTCTGTGATTTTCTTTGTATCCTTGCATTCAACTGGTCGTTATTTTGATATCCAATAGTAGTTCCTGTGTTCTTCTGCAATCAGTTATTCAATCTAACCTACCAATCAATCAGAAAACATAAAACAATTAAGAAACAAAATGAAACCGAGTCGTTTATCAACCAGAAATAGCAGAAAGGACAGAAAAACAAACAATGCTATGGCATGAGAAAAAAATTCAGGAATCAAGGGCTGAGTAACACTAGTAGCGTTGACCGAAGGATACACCCACACAAGCTAACTTCAAATCGAATCGATATTCTCGTTCCATGGCTGGATCCCGGATCAAATGGAGAAATGGAAGGAAAGGAAAACAAAAAAAACTAGCATGGATCTAGACCACTTATGCCCCAACTACATACTGAAATTGGAGATGAGAAGTGAATTCGGAAAAGACGAAAAAAGAAACGATACATTCCCGTGGAGTGTAGTATAGTTTACACGCCCAATATGCGACTATTACATCCAGTGCAGCTGGCACAGGACTAGTCGGCCGATCCTTGTTCCTGGTGTAAATCTTATAATAACAGTTCAACAACATTTATTGAATAATTTGTGCACAAAAGCGGCAGCATTGGGGATGGAACATAACAGTCGTACATCGAGCGGGAACACCTCCACATGTGGGCACGAGTTGGCCAGAGGACTGGAGTCACTCATTATATATTTACAACACATTCCGCGAACGTGGTCATGCATATAAAAGCTTTAAGTGTACACAAGGCTGAGATGTTTGACTTAAGCTACTTGTAGGTATTCCTGGAATCGGTTTAGAATTTAGATTTCTTTCCTGCCAGGATAGACTGTAATCATCTCAGACTCAATGGGTGTGGCACTAGAGCTGGCTATACGAGAGTATTGTGTTTGTTCACGTCGGACATCTTAAGATTAAATCGTGGACGGAAACAAAAAAAATTAAATTATCCTTAAAAGGTAGACAAATTGAATGGGACCTGTTGCGACAGTGAGCCTCTAGAGGAGTTCCATCGCCTTCGGGCGTGTTTGACCTTAACTTTTGATAAAATCAGGGAGAAGGGTTGCAGTGTCATGGGTTGATGGTAAAAGAGTTTCGGTAATGTTACCCAAACGTAGGGGACATGCGAATAAACGATAGTGTGGTATGCTAGATGCCTAGAATATTAGGCGAGCATTAAGAATATTGTGGGAAATACCATCCATCAGCTACCATTTCCTAGTAGTGGCTGACGAAATGAATAATGCAGACAATTATGAGGTATATTCAAAAAATACCGAGAAATTTGTTGAAATATTATCCGTTTCATGAGTTTTGAACAGACCTCACGAGGTCTTTACACGAGGTATTTACACGAGCGCTTTCCCCAGTCCCTGAAACAATTCTAGGAAAATTCCGTATCAATCAAATAGACATATCCACAGCACCATCTGCATTTTGAACTTAAACCAGTTGACGCATCTGTTGTAAACATGGATAGATCCCACAAGCTTCTCAAATTCTACAACGTGCGGTGGTAAAAAAAAAACTTGTTTAGACAGTCGGTGTCGAAAAGGATATTCGATAACTCATTGACCAAAACTAGGTCCTTGTCCGTGCAACTAGCGTATAATACATGCATACTCAAACGAGATATGAATGAAAAATTTGCCTAAATGACTGGACCAAATCTATTGTACATAGTCGTGTCTATCAAAAAATTCATATCACTTTAAGCGATAGATGGCATTCAATTTAAACAATGCAATGAAAATATGATGGTTTGTGTTGCAATGCTTAAAAACCTCACGTATTTCATTTGACGACGAAGAAAAGTAATGATAAATATTGCAATACCATTGCGGTAAGGCTTAGAGTTCCGTATATGCTGTGTGTAGTGCAGAAACTTAGTCAGAAACTGCAACCTAAAGCGATTCGATTTGAATTCAATGTAGAAGTCTTGATGTCATCGATAATCTAGCTCTGAATGATAGTGACAGACGAGCATACCAAGGGTTAGAGCTCGATGGATGAACCTGTTTATGAGAGTGTGTGAACCCAATGAACACAGGTGAAAATCCCTGGCTAAAAATGTATAAGGTCAGATATAAAAATGATTACAAAATATTTCTTTATGTTATTCGCGAATTCGTCATCATGATCGACCTACTGATTGTGCGATTCAAGCCATAGTGACAAAATTTTGCACTAATTACAAGCTATAAGACACCAAGCCACTTAATCGTAAGCGATGAGTGCGTACAGAGGAAAATATTTATTTCTTTTATTTATTTATTTATTTATTGAACTAATTATAATACACGTACAAGTAAGATATAACATCTTATAAAAAAAGATAATAATAATATAATAATAATAATATAATAATAATAATATAATAATAATAATATAATAATAATAATAATATAATAATATAATAATAATAATAATATAAAAATAAGATAATAATATAATAATATTATAATTATATAATAATAATATTATAATAATATAATAATAATATTATAATAATATAATAATAATATTATAATAATATAATAATAATATTATAATAATATAATAATAATATTATAATAATATAATAATAATATTATAATAATATAATAATAATATTATAATAATATTATAATAATTAAAATGCTAATATAATAATAATATAATAATAAAAATGTAATAATAATTAGTAGTATGAATAAAACTACAAAGATAATAGAGAAAGATAATATATAGAGAAAAAGAAAAACAATAGAAGATAAACACAAATATAAAGTATTTATATAAAGAAAGAAGAGATTCAAATTATAAATAGGGTTAGAAAAGGGAGACTTATTAACATTAATAATATAATAATAAGGTACTTAACAGATATCAATTGCTTGATATGTAGGGGTAGCATATTCCACAGCTAAACAGCATTCAAATAAAATTAACGGTACAATAAGTTATAGAGAACGTTGCGCGTTACAAGTTTATGTTTAACATTAGTCGGCAGATATTTGGTATTTGGACTTAAGCCTCTAAGGGCACCGTATACCTTGGACACCACATAATTCACATGGGAATTCGAACAGAGGCTAGGTACGAAATGTATACCAAGTTTTTAGATTTTATCAATATAATCTATAGGAGAGTTGTTCATAAAAAGAGACGGTAAATTTAAGACGATCCTGCTTCTATTGAGAATTAGTGCTTTTATGTTTGATGTTTCAGCTTATTGTTTATCGACCAATGGTAAACACAATTAAGTTCATACGAAAACGAATTCATTTCTAATGTTCATTTAGGGAACATAGAGTACACCTGAATATCATCAGGGTAAATATGGTAATTATATTTTGAAAAACATTTATATATATCATATATGTAGGATTCTTCTTCGAGAAATCAAGCTACCACTTTTGATATGTATGCTTAATTTGGTTATTTGTTTCAGGCACAATACACAATACAACAACTTTCTTTCCTCGACACAGTTTAACGACTGACGATCGAGCTCGGGTTTTATTATTTGGAAAGGGAAAGAGAGTAGCTCATTCGTTCGTACGTTCGTTGTCATGTCTGTTCCTGCTATCTATGTTGTGTGTGCGTGCGTATGTGTAGTCTTTTTCGTCAGTAGGGTAAAATGTCGTTGGTTTGGCTCCATCCTACATTTATAAAAAATGAAAATAAGAGTGGGCTCAACACAGAACCTTGAGGCAAACCAGAGTTGACAACAAGACTCAAAGAACATTTATTGCTATGTTACACACATTAGGAACGGTTAGAAAGATATGATGACATAAGGTGACATCAAGACTCCCCACAGAGAAATCGATTTTTAGGTTTTTTTTTTATGAGAATTTCGTGATTCAAACTGTCGAAGGCTTTATCTATTTATCGTTATCCATACCCAAGCGGATATCTTCACATTCTTTTAGTAAAGCTGTTGTACAATTATGTTTAGCGCGAAAGGCAGATTGGAACTTTGTTATTAGATTCTTTTTGATAAAATGCTGTTTCAGTTGCCCACTCACCAGATTTTCAACCTTGCTTAGATGTGGGAAAATGGCTATTGGACGAAACTCGTTGTTGATGTTGATGTTGTTTTCGGTAAGAGAATAATTTTGGCAACTTTCTGGTAAGTTACCTTATTACTTAATTGCTATTAAGTTACCTTAATAGCACTGAGCATTTATTTCTTCTCCATCCAGAATAGGCCTAAAATACAAGGGGTGTCTCAATGTCTCATTTTATTTATATGTACATTTCTTTTTTTGGGGTATATTTTAGTAAAACAATGCATAAGGTATTCAATTTTGGAAAACGTAATCTAATGTTATTATTCATTAAAAAAAAAATGACAAAAACAATAAAGAGAGTGGCAAATTTCAGTCCACAAAAATTGCGTACGGCTGTAAAAGAAATGGAAAAAAATTGAAAAAAAGTCAAAAAATATCATTATATCTGATTACTTCTAATATTAATATTTAGTGGGAAATCCTTTCATCCTTATCATTTCTTTGAAACGGTTTTGCATTGATGCTACCAACATTTCTGTGAAAGAAGTGCTAATGTTATGCCATTCAAATAACAAAGTTTCTTTTAGCTACTCTCTATTAATGATATCATGGGTGGGGATTATGCTTTCTAAGGCATCCCACATGTGGGGAGTGTTACAATAAATAATAACCACATACGCGCATTGCATGCGGTGTGTTTGGGGTCGTTATCTTGCTGAAAGTAGTATTTTTTCGATATTCCCAACATTTCAAGAGTTGTTCTTGAATTCTTTTAGAGGATATCAATATAAATGAACTGATTCATTATGCCCTCAATAACTTCCAACTTGCCGACCCCCGATGACGACATACAGCCCGATACCATAACACTTCCACCACCGTGTTTCACGGTTTTTAGAGTTTTCCTTGGATTATGGGCTTCATTTGGTTTCCGCCACACTCTTAAGCGACCATCACACCCGGAAAATATAACCGTACGCCAAAAATCTGGAGGCATGCTTCTTAAGGTTTGTTTTGCAATTTCCCCGTAAGACATTTTTTCATCCACGTTCAAATTAATAATGGTTTGCCTCTCACTCAAGCTTTACTCTTTTTTGCCATTTTAACTGTTTTCTCACCCGATTCAAATAAAACGCCACTTGATTTTGTCACGTGCTCAACGCGAATAAGCAAACATATATTTCCTTGAACCTCCAACTAATTAGAGTTACCTTAGTATCGTTTAATGAAGCCGTACGCAAACTTTTATGGACTGAAATTTGCCACTCTCTTTATTGCTTTTATGATTTTTTTTAATGAATAATAATATTAGATTACGTTTTCCGAAATTAAATACCTTATGCCTTGTTTTATTAAAATATACCCAAAAAAAGAAACCATCACCTTTGGTTTAACAGTAAAATCTTATTCTTATTCCCACATTACTTCACCGTACGCAGACTTTTGTGGAGCACTATATGTATTTATATTCAACAATGTCGTTTAAGGTGGCATGTAGATTCGTCAACACGTTAAAAGCGTTATAAGGAGTACTCCATGATATGAAGGTATTTTACATTCGTTCTGACGATTTCGAAGGAAAAATACACATACTCGGGCGTATGTGGAATTTTTTTTAAGGGTCGAGCTCTTTAATGATGGAAAGCAAACAAAATTTTGAATTAATCTATCAGAAATTACATCATCGAATCGCTCCTTATTCCAAATCACTTAAATTAAATCCAATTCCCACTCCGGCCAGCCACTCATCAAAAACTTCACCACCGATAAAAGACTTTTTGCGGGTTCGTTGTCGATCACAACTTTAATTTTAAATTGACACCGAAACACCATTACCACAACTCCACATGCATTGTAATTCGTAAATACTCGTAAATCGAAAAGCTCCCCAAAAGAAATCTAACTGTCGCGTCGTTGCGAATGTCCTCGTAGATATGTACTTGTATTTATTGAAATTTAAGTACTTTTCTTGTTCCTGTTCCGCATCCCTGGTGCGGTGTTCGTTGTTGTTTTATCTAAAAGCAAACAGAAACATTTTAAACACAAAGAAAAAAACAAAAAAGAATTTCGTGGGTGGAGGTACTGAGTATCACATCACAAATTAGGATACTTAAATGCGAAATACAAACTTTGAAACAACGAACGAAAAGCAAAACAAAGAAATACTTCTACACGACAAAAAAAGAAGAAAAAAAAAACACAGCAAGGAGGACGATGATGAGAATACGATGAGTGAAGCACGCCAAATAAAAATGATACGAAAACAAATGGAAGGAGGGTTAATGTTCACTCAACGAATATCCCGCAAGGCGGGTTGCTGACAAGCAATGAGGTGGCAAGGCTAGAAAGCCACCCACCACCTCACCATCACCACGGGTGTGTTGTAACGCTTTTTTGTACACAGTAAGCACGAAGACTTTTGAGATTTATGTAGGCTCAGCAGCAGGTCGATGAGAGATGATAGTGGCGCTGATATCACTACAGCACCATCATTAGTCGGGGCTATGATGAATGTGCCGCATTCACAGCGAGTGGCAAAATATGTTTCTATTTGTATTCAAAGGAGCATAAGTCGGCTGGTAGCAAAAAGGTCACCGATACGTCGGCTTGTGATGGTAGCGTAGAGCCTTTCGGTTGCAGCATGGTTCATTACAAGTTCATTGAGATGTACGAATTCGATTAAGCCTCAGAGAAAACATGCGCACACATTGTGCTGAAATCTCTTATACATCGAATGAATCACGGAGTGAATGCGGAATGGACTATGAGTGAAAATCATCTGTCGGTGAAGCAGTTCGAGTGAGTTCATTCCACCCACTGAGGTTATATGGTGTGAAATAACCTATCCTAATGAATAATTTTATAAAACGCAGCGGATCTATATCCCGGAGGACCTTATTGTGGATAACGAGCACGAATAGAATATTCTATGTTACTAAAATGTATTTCATGATCGAGTGCAGAAACATACATAATTTAATAAACTCAGGCAGGAAGATACAGTGTACGCATGATAAAATGCCCACTTGTCCATTTTTTTCATCAGTTTTAGTATTTAAATTTAAGACTTAAATTATCGACTTGACTAATTTTTTCTTTGTAATATATATTTTAATATTAAGGGTGTGTTCAAAATGTTCCAAAAATGTTGTAATTAATAGTGTTATACTAGCCCAATTGAGGCAATTTATTTACCGTTGTATTGATCGACCTATCCGACATATTTCTGAATATTCGCAGGCTGCTGTCGAAGAGATCATTGAGTCTTCTTGCAATTGGAAATTATTTAAATGCTTATCCGAAACTTTTCATTCAATATTTATGCTTGAATATTAATTCCATGGTAATGAGTGATGAGTGGACATAGTAAGGCAAAACTGAAATATTCATGCAGATGAAAAATCATAAATGAATTCCCTTTGGCTTTGTTTGCTTTTTTTTTAAATTTTATCCAAACCAAAACATATTAACAATTTCTTACATTCCTGCGAAGCCTAGGCTTTTCTGCAGAAATTTGTGCTTGTGTATTATTTTAATAACAAGTGAGCTTAAGTTTAAAAGTTAACAAATTTTAGAATTCCAAAGATTTGGATTTCAAGTTTTAAAGTTACAAATTTTTTAATTGCATTTTCAATTACATAATATGTAGTTATAATATTATGATAATAATATTATTATTTAGGAAGAAATGTTTTAAATGTTTTTTTCTTCTTTTATAATTTCGAGTTTGTTTTACTTCTTTAGGTACAGTGTTTATTATTGAACGAACAATGTATTGTAGCTGTCTTTTACGGTATGTGTGTAGTTTCTTGGGATTTGAAGCATACCTTGTGCGCGTTGTCTGGTATTAACATGATGTTATATAGGTCGGGTGAAACCGTTGTCGTCCTGTTATTAAAATTCTGTCGTTATCTTGAAAATTTACTCGACTTTAAGTACCCTAAAACTGCTTTCCGAATGCTGCCTGTTATTATTTTCAATAATCTTTAGAGCTGAATTTTGAAGCCTTTGTATATGAGTTGCTGCCGCGTTTCCCCAAGCAAGTATACCACATCTTAGCTTTGACTCTATTAGCGCATAATAGACTTCTCGCAAAACATCCTCAAAAGCATGGTATCGCAAATGTGGATATATGCCCCTCTTCAGATCAATGCGTAGCTTGTGTTTGTCCCAAAGGAAATAACAATCAATGACAACTCCAAGATATCTGTAGTTTTTAACAACTTCGATGTATTCGTTTAGACAGGAATAATTCCTGAAGTATATTTGCTTATCAGTTTCTTTTTTAAATGTTGACTTCGGATATGCATTAATTTTGTTTTAGAGGCGTACCAATCTGTACCAATCTGTTGTCGTGACACCATCGTTTAGGTGCGTCTAATTCCTCCTGCAGCACCATTGTCGCCGAATCAAGCCAACTATGTCGCACAACAATTGCAATGTCATCAGCAAAAGCGAATGGAATGCTATAAAACCCGAAGAAGCTCTTTAGTATATAGGATGAAAAGAAGTGGGCCCAATTCAGATCCTTGTGGAACTCCAAATCTTACATTCTTTTCCTCACTGTAAACATCTTCTGTTCTATTTTGAAGGTAGTCTGCCATCCAATTAGCCATCACATCTCGAATCCCGATTCTTTCTAACGCTTCTAAAAGATTCGCATGATTGATTGTATCAAAAGCACCGCTGAAATCCACAAACAATGCGAGTGATCAATCAACGACTTAGTTCCATTACGTGGATCAACTCTCGTGCATTTTGATCTGAAATTTATAAATCTCGACGATGCTAGCATCTCTAAATAATCTTTTACATAGCTCAAGTTCAATATTAAATTTTGAACATCAATGTCACCATCACCCAAACAAGACATTCACTATTTTTCCTCAATTTTTTTATTTCGATTTAATATTTCTTGTTAAAAACCATTAAGTTGATAAAATCCGTTCTCTTCATCTTTAATGTTCGTTCCTAACAAAATAATAACGACTAATTGATTTATAAAATAATTGATATTCAAACAGAAAATATTCCAGTGTAGACGCAATGATCTTATATTGAAACATAAATAGTAGCTTTTATGATTTTGTTAATCATTAACATCAACGCCGCTAAGGAAATGTATTACCCTACGAGGGTGGTCTGATAAGTACCGAGCCTACAAAAGAAAAACAAAAATATTGGAGAAATGGCGATTTATTTTTCAACAGTTTTATTATTGACCCAGCGATGCTCCAACTTTTTTAACCCGTCTGAAAAATACGTTTTCTCGAGGTCTACTTTGCCTCCATGGCGGCGATGACCTCCTCATTCGACCTCATTCATGGTGGAAGAGTACTTTTTTCTTCGCCAACTGGGGCCGTTTTTTTCTTCAATTCGGCGTCGAATCGGCCCAATAATTTGGCATAGTACAGCCCTGTGACCGTTTTGCCCTTCTCCAGATAGTCGATGTGGATCACACCTTGTAAATCCTAGAAAACGGTGGCCATCACCTTTCCGGCCGATGGGACAGTCTTCTCCTTCTTCAGAGCACGTTCGTAGGGTGAAGTCCACTATTTCGACTGTTCCTTGGTCTCTGGTGTGTACCACTGGATCCATATTTCATCGACTGTTACGAAACGACGCAGAAACTCCTTCGGATTGCGCTTAAACAGCGTCAAACAATGCTCTGAAGTGGTCTCACGGTTGCGCTTGTTGTCCGGAGTGAGCAAACGCGGCACCCATCGCGCCGACAGCTTTCTCATGCCTAAAATTTCATGCAGGATATGACACACGCGATCTTTTGAAAAGCCTACTGTCGCAGCTGTCTCGCGCACCTTCAATCGGCAGTCTGCCAATACGAGTTCGTTGATTTTTGTCACGTTATCCTCCGTGGTAGCCGTTTTCGGGGCACCTGGACGCGGCTCATCAAAAACCGACGTGTGACCACGTTGAAATTCGTTAAACCAATTTTTGATGGTCGCCATCGAAGGAAAAAAACTCACCGTACACAGCATCCAAACGCTCTTTCATTTCGCTGCGCCATTTCCCTTTCAAAAACAAGAATCGAATCACCGACCGATATTGCTCTTTTTCCATTTTTCTAAAATCCACGGAAACTCCCGCTTCCACACGCTGTCAAAACAAAACTACGAGTCAAATCCGGCTGAAATTTCGATAGTAGCCGTCTACTGGAATGTACTATACGTACATAGTAAGTTACTCTTGCGATAATGGCGCCATCTGGCGGTGAGACTAAGTACTTATTGGACCACCCTCGTATAAATAACATTAACTTCGAGTTCTTGTATTTCGTTTGTGCTCTCCACTTTCTTTTTGTTCTAATAAAAAGCAACAACAATTATTATGCGCTTTTTAATATTACTCACGTCTCGTTTAATGTTGATAATTATGGATTGTGTGCTCTCGCTTCAACGTAATTTTTTTCCCGCGCTCTCCCTTGCTTTGTCGTTTCTTTTGTCAACCAAAAGAGATGTTTATTGTGCCTTGTAAGCTAATTTTTTACATAAATTATTACATCGAACTCAGCTGGCGTAGAGTTTATGTTGTAGTTGTTGGTGTTTTTTTCTGACAGCAGAGAATTTTATTAGGCGAGTTTTTCGCGCTTGAATTATGAATTGTTTTTGCTAATGTGTGTTTGCATTTCTTTTGTGAAGCTTTCTATCAGAGCATTGTTTATAACCAGGTCCCTATTAATATCATCGTATTTACTTCCCTCCTTTACTTTGTCGGAGAAGGGTTAGCTATAATCTGCGGAGGCAACACAATATTTTGATTCCCAACTGAGCACTGTGGAACGATTGACTACAATGATATTAGAGCAGCGTTTGACTTAATAAACTTAATTTAACCTAGTTGAGTCTCTGCTCCCAATCGACATCACCTTTTTCTGATATTGTCATTGCTAATGGTCACGACAAACCCAATGCCTGACCGTTCATTACCTTTAGCAGTTTCTCCCTTGTTTAACTTTTCCTAGCGTCAGATTATATTCCGACATCATGACTCTTATGATTTTCCACTTTTTTTCTGAGAAACCCTGGGTCCTTCCTTTTATTCTGTTTGTAAAGCTAACAAACAGCTTCCTACGGTGTAACACAATTTATTTTGTATTTGTTTTGCCATACGACCTTATGTGCGTTCGTTATCAAATAACACGTCCCATTGGAAACATCCTTGCTCATCGCAGGAAATGGCTTTAATGGCATGCTGACAACATTCCCATTGTTAATCCATATCTTCTGCAGGCACTACGCAACATGTAAGGGCCTGAGAAAATACGATTAACAATGGAGCTCCTGGTGTAATGAAACCATCGACCCATGAAACTTGTTACAGCGTTAGGGTGTTGTTCAAGGTGTTATTGATTAATGTGGGCGCTTATAGCACCCGTTATCTTCAATGATTTTGCTTATTCCAAGAACACAGTGATTAGTGTGTTGGCTTCTGACGCTTTTAGCACGGGATTCGAGTGCCGAAACAGCCAATGTGCTAACTTACGCGCCGGGATCAGGTTCCTGCTGGATGTTTACGACGATCCTAGAATGAGTTGAGAGAAATCAATGATCCGAATCCTATAACCAAACTTGCACCGAAGCCAAACAATTGACAACCTGATCCCGCAGCTCAGAATAGAATTGAAAACAGATGTAGTTCTCATAACCGAACAACACCGAAACAGAGAATATTTCGCTGATTTCGAGATGGCACTGGAAGACATTGCACGACAAATGGAAGTGCCGGTCACCATCTTAACGTCATAGCGGTCAAGCACGATCTCAGGAGCAAAACGAATAATAGAAATAATTTCCCCGACGTAATAAACATCGACAACGTTTGAACATTTACATACATACATAACACTCGCATTGGAGTCAAAACTGAAGTCATCGATGACAACACTACATCCTTTCCAAGGTGCAGTCGGACCGCTACAACCTGAGGGTTAGCCAAAGACGACTAAGTAGGATGAAAGTACAATTTCTGCGCTTCTTCACAAGCGCGATGGAAAATGGGTAGGACAAAGTTTTTGCGAAGACCGCACCGGCGGAGGTAAAGGTAGAAGCCACTATGCTACTCATATATCGCGCATGCAATGCATCAATGGCCTAGGAGCTTGGAAGATGCCGGTTTACTAGTAGACCGAGAAAATCTCCCCGTTCAGAAGGGTCAGAACGAGATGTCTGTACTTGACACCAGGGAAAGAAGACGACCCACAAAGTCCAGCAAAACTGCTCTGACCGAATTCAGAAACGCGTAGTTGGAGCTCAAACGGGGCTTAAATACGAGCAAGGGACGAAAATGGAAAGAACTACGCCAAAATTTAAACAATGACTTTTGGGCGTTTGGCGATGCGTAAGCTAGGGGCCCAAGCTGTGAGTCCCTCAAAAATGAAGGAGACAATAGAAACCCTTAACCCTTAACCCATCCGTTAAGACCACTTGACATCATCCCATACAAGGAAATCACGCCGTTAGCCGACGTCCAATAAAAATAGGAATGCCCCTGAACCCGATGGCATACTAGAGGAAATGAAGAAAACCACGGCTAAAACCTTCCGAAAGTTTCTTAAGAATATTCATTAGCTTCATTAGTATGGATGAAACCTTCTACAGTAACTGAAAGAAACAGGGGTAAGTTTTAACAAGCAAGGGAAATTTTTTTTTTTATTTTTATTTCTGCAACTTCCGGACAGTACCTGTTCCGGATAGGGAGTTACTATCTTAAAGATCAGGAATTATACAAAGAGGGCTAAGAACTGAGAAGACTGAGATAGTCTTATCAACTTAAAAACGGATATCCCGCCACACTGAGTTCCAAGTTGGTACATAGCTCTGCCAAATACCTGGGTATGACCCTGGATTGTAAGCTAACCCTTTGGAACCGTCAGAGCGAGCGGTGAATATCGGAGGCCTATATCCGCCTCTCATTACAGTTTCTTTTATATTTGCGAAGTGATTTCCGTGGCACTTAGCCTGACAAAATGCAGGAAGATAATGGCGCCAATGCAGAGACGAAGGGCCCTCCGAATAACTAACTCGTACCGCATCGTATTGGTGCAACAGAAAAAAAGTACGTTTACGAAAACAATACGGAAATGGGAGTCCTTAACAATTCTTAACATTGTTACTATATGGCTACCTTTGTAGAATGGGAAAGAAACAGAGCCCAAGTTGTCAGTGCGGTGACGCAGAGGTCGACGACGCCCATTGTATCTTCTTCGTCCGCAGCAGGTAGACAAACCTGATCGACTACTTGGTACGGTAGCTTAGTCCGTAGCAACCATGCTCGCAGCCGAGAGCTTCGGGTTCGTCAGGGAGCGCGAATTTTTCTTTTCGTGTTATGGCGTGGTATTGGTTCCTTGGAATTTTCCTTTTTTGAGGAATTTGAACGAGGTCGTCAAGCGCGAGGTTGTGCGCGGTATTGGTTCCTTGGAATTCTCTTTTTTTTTTTAGAGGAATTTGAACGTGGTCGTCAAGCGCGAGGTTGTGCGCGGTATTGGTTCCTTGGAATTTTCTTTTTTGGGGAAATTGAACGAGGTCGTCAAAGCGCGAGGTTGTGCGCGGTATTGGTTCCGTGGAATTTTTTGTTTAGGGACGGGAACGTGGTCGTCAAAGCGCGAGGTTGTGCGCGGTATTGGTTCTTGGGCCGGTTTGGTTTTGTTTCTGGGGTTTTTCGGAGCGTGAACGTGAAAGCGCAAGGTTGGGCGCGAGGAGTTTTTGGAGTTTGAAATTTACGAACTAGGCATCGTGTTAATAAATCAAACTGCGATATTGAAAGTATAGAAAAAAAAAAAGGATATTCCGGGCGGTTATGCCGATAACCCGCGTCTGACTTCCCTAAGGCCATTCATTTTCCGTTTGGAAAAAAAAAAACAAGATTTGTGAGATATGTAAGAGAAAAAAAAAAAAATAAAAACAAAATAAGAAAAAAAAAAAAGAGTTAAAATTACTAAAATAAGAGAGAAGAAAAAGTGTCGTTAGTGGGCAACGAAATACTAGCATTTCATCGAGGGACGACGGTGAAGGTGATCAAGCCGGCGACAGCAGAGTTCAGGCGGGTTCCGGGTTCGAGACCAGCAGCTGAGTGCAGTTTTGCGTTTTGTTTTTTTTTCTTTTTTTTTTTTCTTTCATTTTGTTTGTGAACTGAATATTGTTTTGTTTTTCTTTTTTTTTTGTGTACCTTGCTGAAAGTTTTGTCACTATTATTATTTGGTTTTTATACTTACTTTAAGATTACTTGTGTGCCATAGGTTTAAGTTGGTTTGGGGTAGATTAAGGGTAGCTAGGATAGTTAAGATAGCCTAAGAATACTTAGCATTAAGCATTGAATAACCTATATATGTAGCATTAGACACGAAAAAGAAGGAAATTATTTTATTATATTTTTTTTTTTGTTTTCATTATTTTCTCGCCTCGGTCCTGGGAATTAGGAGTGGGTCCAAAGCGATCTCTAGTACCTCGTCGCGATTCCCGGTACTAGGATAAATCGTTCATAAAGCCAAATCGCGTGGCGCCCTATTAACATCTAAACCTACGACCACTCTCGCAGAGTAGGTTGGGCGGCCTTGTGGACGATAGCGCGGAAGGGGGGGACGGGCGGTTGGTCGGTAACACCTTCCAACATTATTAAGTTGTAAAGCAGTGTCCCGCATGTCTGTATGTGGACGTTATTCGACTAAGGCTCTTAGCTCTTAAGTTTCATCAATTTAGTCGCAGTCCGCGGAGGTTTATTTCACAGTGTACTCACGCTAATCTGATTTTCTCGAAAATTAAAGAAGAAAATCAAAAGTCTCGTGTCTTTTATTGGGTGTGGGTATCATCAGACATTCTGATCCGATCAAATTTTGTCGGTTTGTCTCAATCTGAACCTTAGGGACCACAAAAAATTTGATTCATGGCGAACATAGTTGGCTGAAACTCGCTGAAAAGCTTCATTTATAAAAAAACAAAACGTTGTCCGATAAATCCATCATCCTATAAGACAGAATTTTGATGTATTACTTTCACTGCAAATGAAACAACTTTTCTCATTGACATAATCATTAAGCGATCACTTAATACTTAATACTTAATACTTAATACACGTGTGATAAAACAACGGATGCCAGTTAATTTTGAATCCATTCACCGAAATTTATACGTAAACGATGGCTGTTTGGCTTCAAATCTTCAAGATTTTTATTTTTTTTTATTTTCTTGAAATTGTTATATTTACATTCTATATTTCTTATTTTCACGGTCTTCTTCTTTTCCTTTTTCCGGCGTTGTTATGGTCAGAAGTGTAGGACCATAACCTTCCCACTTAACTGCATTCCTACTGGTCCGCTTGTGGGGTCCGCCGGTTTGACCTCAGAAAGTAGCGGCAGGCTTCCCGGTTTGGGATTACTTCATCGCTGAGGCCAATCAAATGCTGGTGTTTTTGCATTTGTTTGCACCAATTGTTTTTCGGCCTGCCGTTTTTTTTTTTTTTTTTTTTGTTTGTGACACGGGCATGCTCCAGATTTTTTTGTTCGATCTTACTCTTACAACACCGGTGAACCGGTGATCTCCAGTCGTGTCAACCCACTGATTTGAATGTACACTTGTGGGGCAGTTTAATGGTGGTATATGTGTCCCTAGGCTCAACTTGGTGTTTTCAAAATTGCCTAAATGTGATTTTTGTTTACCTTTGTTTTAGTCGCCTTTTGCGACAAGCGAGAGGTATCGCTGCAGGGATATTCTTAACCCGTCCCTCCACGGAAATTTGCATTTCTTATTTTCACGGTAAGTTACATTATACATCACGTTTGTGTTATAACAATTTTAATGACTTAAAACATTCTATAGGACTTGCGAGGCTGAGGCGAATGATCCATAATTTCAATACACAATGCTTGTGGGGTAGAAAAATAATCAATACAACAAAAATAAAAAAAGACAATATTTTAATTCAAATTCAAGAAAAAGCTGAGAGTGAATGAAAATTAAAAAGACAATAAAAAAAAATGTTTAGTTTTGGTTAAGTAGTACATAGACTGCCGAACTATCCATATTGAAAAGCCATGTTTTTACCTTTTTTTTAGAAATTGAGTTGGTGAAATAATGGTTCTTATTTCACGCGGTAGTGTATTAAAAAGTTTGGGTGCTGTAACAGAAAAAGACTTCTGTAAATGCGTTTTTCTAGCTGCGGGAATATTTACAATTGCCATATTATTAACCCTCAGTTCATAAATATTTGAGCTTCTAAGCATTGAACTATAACCACGTCGCAAGAAAAATACTTTAAGTACTATAAAGATATAGAGATGATTTGGAGGTAATACTCTAAAATTACTAAAAAGAGGCCAATTGTTTGTAAATCTGTTTGCCCTGGAAATTATTCTGATTAAATGTTTTTGAGCCATGCCTAGACGTTTTGTTGTCGAGTTGTAGGCACTCCCAACTTGTAATCCCATATTGTAGTTTGAAGTGTACAAGCCCATAGTATATCATCAGCATAATCTTTTGTGAACAATACGGCTTTAACAAATACATTTTATTGTGAAATCTAAGGAAAGGTTTTCGCTGAAACATTTTGAGAACCACAGGATAAAACAACCGCGGGAGACCCTCTACCCAGTGAAGTGCTCTGGGTGTTGGTTTTTTTTTCTTTTTCCTTTTCTTTCTTCTCCTTTCCTTGTGTGCGACTCTCTGTCTCCTTTTTTTTTGCCTCGTCTATTTCGGGAAGGCCCTCTTACTGGAAATCGTTCTTCTTTTGTTTTTTTTTTTTTGGAAAGTCAGATGATCGTCAACCTTCGTTAGGGCGAACGGGTGAAAGCCCTCTCACTGGAAATCGTTCTTCTTTTTTTTTCTTTTTGGAGAGTCGTATGATCGTCAACCTTCGTTAGGGCGAACGGGTTAAGTGGCGTGATCTCGGGAGTTGATGGGTGACGAGCAGTTTTGAGAAATAAGGTTTAGGCAGTTAGCTTTGAGACGTGACGGCGAATGGTTGAGGTCGAGGGCAACCATAAAAAAAAAAAAAGGAAGAGTATCGATAGAGCCGGGAGTTGGTCGGACGGGTTTTGGTTCTTGCTCTCGGAGCGCGGTGCGCGAAAGAAAGAAAAAAAAAAAAAAAAAGAAAAAAAAAATAAGGTGACGGGAAAAAAAAAAACAAGAACGATTTAAGACAGTGCCGTGAGTTTGTCGGACGGTTATTGGTTTTCTTGCTCTCCGTGGTGCGCGGAAAAAAAAATATATATATAAGAAAGGAAAAGAAAAAAAAAAAAATAATAAGAACAGTAGAAAAGTTATATGACAGTGCCGCAAAAAAAAAAAAAAGAAAAAAAAAACAAAAAAAAAAAAAAAAAAAAAGTAGTCCTGGAGGAAACGGGTTCCAGGTTCCAGACGCGAAGGGAGCTAAGTGTTAAATTTTTTTTTCTCTCTACTTATGTCTCTTTTTATTTGTATTTATATTTATTTATACTTATGTCTCTTTTTTTCTCTTCTTCTTGGATTTTAACTGTAATTTTGGCCTATGAATTTCTTGTATCTTGTTTATATATGCTAGCTCTACCCATACTTATACCTATAACTTTATGAAATTGTGAAATCCTTATTATACATATGTTTATATATATATTTTTTTTTCCTATATGCTTAAGGCCATTTAGGGTAGCTGTACCTTCTAAGCAGGCACCGGTGGTAGGGTTATGAAAATAAGAGGAGACGTTAAGAAACGGTTGAAAAAAAAAAATAAAATATATGTATATATATATATATTTCGAATACCTTAGAAAATGTTGGAAGTATCGATATTGGTCTATATTGAGAAATTAGATTTCTGTTACTTTTTTTGAATAAAGGAACTACCTCAGCAGGTTTCAAAGCAGATGGGAGAACACCACAATATACACTCATATTAAATAGGTGATATAGTACATCAACGCCATATGTACATATAGCGAAATACGTTTTAAAAGGCAGTTTGTAATATTGCCGGAAGTACTGAACTTTTTGTTGTCCAGGTGCATAATATGTTTATGTAATTCTATACCTGTAAATGGTGTAAAAGCGAACGTTCTATTTTCGAATTCATCATCAACTATGTCCGCATATGGATTGCAGTTACAATTAAATAATTTTCCAATGGGGACTTGACAGCTTTGAATTTAATTTGTGAACGCACTCTTTCACTAATCATCAAACTGTCATTGGCAGTTTATTCAATAAACTCAACATTTTCATCATGGTAAAGTACATGAACGAGCAACATCTGCAAATTATAAAAAATTTCTACCGAAATTCGGATTCGGTGACCGCAACTTTAAGAGCGTTAACTCCAATCTTCGGTCGTAATTCTCGCCCTAGTAGACAGGCAATAACAAGCGTAGTGCAAAAATTTGAGTCTACATATTCGTTGTGTGATGTTGCCGTGTCAGTGAGGCAACGGGTTAGTCGAAGTGTCGAAAATATCGCTGCTGTTCAGGCGTCCGTAGCAAACTATCCAAATCAGTCAATTCCACGGCGTTCTCAAGAATTGGGCATCGCTCAGACCACATTATGGCGTATTTTGCGTAAGGATCTTGTTTTACACCCATACAAGATCAAGCTGACTCAAGAATTGAAGCCGATGGACCATTTGAAGCGACGTACGTTATCCGATTGGGCTCTGGAGAAGATGCGCCAGATGATGAATTTCATCGCAAAATCATTTTCAGTGACGAAGCTCATTTTTGGCTCAATGGGTTCGTCAATAGGCAAAATATGCGTTATTGGTCGGGTGAAAATCCACATGTGCTTCATGAATCACCACTTCATGCACAAAAAATAACTATTTGGTGCGGTTTGCATGCCGGCGGCGTTATTGGGCCATATTTTTTCGTCGACGATAACGATCGTCACGTTACTGTGAATGGCCAGCGTTATCGCGCCATGATTACCGATTACTTTTGGCCCGAATCGGAAGATATGGACTTGGACGACATTGTGGTGCCACAAGCCACACAGCACACGTTACAATCGATTTATTGAAGAGTAAGTTTGATGAGCGTGTTATCTCAAGAAATAGGCCAGTCGATTGGCCGCCTCGTTTGTGCGATTTAACGCCTCTAGACTATTTTCTTTGGGGCTACGTTAAGCCATTGGTTTATGCCAACAAGCCGACGACGTTGGAAGAGCTCAGAGCTAACATTGAACGCGAAATAGCGGCTGTTTCGGCCGAAATGTGAGGCGGAGTCATCGAAAATTGGGTCCAACGAATCGACCACTACAAACGTGCTCGCGGTGGCCATATGCACGAAGTCGAGTTCCATTCATAAATATTTTGATTGTACTTCAAGCCGATAATAAAGTTTTTGAAATATCTCAAATGGTTTGCGTTTTATTTAAAAAAAAGTTGTCAAGTCCTTTTTGGAAAACCCTATACTTGGAGATGGAACAGGTTTCGACTTATTTGCGACTGATGCGAAGAATTTGTTAAAAAAATCAGTAATCATTTCACCATCACCTTCCATTTTGTAAATTTCGTCCCTAGCTGTTGATCTACCAAGTACACTATTTACCATTTTCCACTCTTCCTTAACATTTCCCCTACATTTGTGAAATTTATTTGAGTAATAATTGTTGCACCTGCTCTTTAACCTCTTCACTCAGTTTGAGGTAATATTTTTGTAAGTTTCTGTTATGAGGCTGACGATGGCACTTTTTTCTTATTCTATTTTTCCTCGTTATCTTTTCTAAAAGTTTTCTGCTAATCCATGGTTTTAAGCATTTCAGTTTACAAGTGCTTGAAGACGGTTGTGTGCAGTTTGTGATATGTTTTTGTAAGATATTGAGAAAAATGTCATAGGCCATTGAAGGGTTTTTTTCTTCACACACTGGCTCCCAGAGCTCAAACATCAAATTTGTAACTAACTTGCCAAACTCTATTTTGGGAGTTGTAGGAAATGGAACATATTTATATGGAGAACTCAACTGTATTCTTTCTACATTTAAATTGGTCATGCAATGATCAGTCATTTTCAGATATAGTACCTCAGTAGAAAGACGGTGTGGAAAATTATTACATAATCTTGCAAAAATGTGGTCGATGCAAGTCCGCGTATTAACTGTAATACGAGCTGGTTCACTCGTATTACACAAGTCACAAGTATTTTTCAAAATATCTATGTAAATACTAGGTGGAACCTCGCCCGCTTCGCCAGGCTTTAAAAAAAATGTGGACAGAATTAAAAAAGTTATTGCAATGCTTTTTGGTAAACAACATTCTTGTTTTTTTTTTCATTATTGCTCGTGTAAACAAATAGGGCAGATGGTTTTCCGACTCGTGAGCATGCAACATAAAGCTGAGCATGTAAGGAAACTGGAGCTTCCAAATTTATTCCACACATTTCCAAGGATTATCCTTGCGACTTATTGATGGTAACAGCGAATGCAAGACGAACAGGGAATTGAAGACGCTTAAATTCAAATGGCATATCAGATGGAATCATTGGTATGCGAGGAATCAAAACGTTGTCGCCTTTGAATTTTCCATTTAAAATTGTTGCTTCTATCAAATTCCCCAAAACTTGTTTCACAGCAAGCCTAGTGCCGTTACAAAGCTTATGTTGGTTAATATTGCGAAGCATTATAATCGGCGCTCCAATTTTTAGCTGTAATATGTGTGGTGGTATTCCAGGTAAATCAAGTGAATTTAAGAACTCTGTAGGATAATTCACCACCTCATGCTGATTTATCATAGTGTCCACAGATTTGAACGTGGATAATGGACCTGGTATTTCCTTCGAAATAGCTTCGTTTTTGTACTGTTGTGCTATGTTTGGGAACACGTTACGTTGCTTTGATCCAATAAAACGGCAAAAATTGTTTGGTAGTGTTATCATTCCTGTATATTTGTCAACTGGCATTTTACCATCTCCCAGTTTTAATAATTGCTTTGAAAATTCAGCTGCAGATGGATCATTTTGCAATTGAACGTGTACGTTTTTAGTGTAAGTGCTCTTACATTTCTCCACAAAATTTAAGATTTCAAGCATGCATTTATTTCATCGGCAACAGTGGACTTAGGAATTACTGGTTAAGTAAGGAATTACTGTCTAAAGTCTCCAGCTAAGAATATCAAAGCACTCCCAAAATAATTCTTGATTTCTTCGTAGATCCTTCATTTTTCTATCCAATGCTTCTAATGATTTCTTGTTGGCCATTGGACATTCATCCCAAATGATTATAGCACATTGTTGCAAGACTTTTGCCATTCCGGATGTTTTCGTCATGCTACATGTAGGATTTTCGTTTGCCTGCATATTTAAGGGCAACTTAACTGCAGAGTGTGCTGTTCGACCGCCATCTAATAAAGTGGCAGCAATTCCAGAAGAAGCCAATGCCAATGCTATTTTACTATGCGATCGTATCGTTGCTAATAGTAACGAAATCAAAAATGTTTTACCAGTTCCTCCAGGCGCGTCTAAAAAATACATTCCAGCACTTTCATTGTTAACAGCATGCATAATCGTGTCGTATACATGCTTTTGTTCTTTGTTCAATTTTGGAATATTTGCTTTAGCAAATGCGTTCAATACGTTGCAATCGTAATCACGTTCACGCTGCAAATCTCTATTGAACAGATCATGCATTGACCGATTTGGTGACACCATGCCAAGTTGTAGCAATGCTATGTTTCCAATTGTTAGGCAAATGTTTTCAATCATAATCAGAGCTTCATTATACATTTCCGGTGTGTATAGCAAGTGTGGTTTTGGCGTACAACAGCGATATGGATACAAAATGTCTTCCGTCATAAAGTCTTGGTAATTTCTCCATAATTCAAGTGGATTTGATGGGAAACATGATGATAGAATTATTGCAAATAGTGTCCTTATTTGGTGACGATTAGATGAAAGTGCAGCATCGGAAAGGGTAGTGTGCGTCATCTTCAAGTAGATGTAATCGTTCACACGCCTCACGATATGTTGCACATAATAGGCCATCAACTGTTTTGAGATTTTGAAACTATGTTGGACCACGAACGTTGGACCACGAACGTTGGACCACGAACGTTGGACCACGAACGTTGGACCACGAACGTTGGACCACGAACGTTGGACCACGAACGTTGGACCACGAACGTTGGACCACGAACGTTGGACCACGAACGTTGGACCACGAACGTTGGACCACGAACGTTGGACCACGAACGTTGGACCACGAACGTTGGGCCGGACAGGATACCCTCTGAGTTCTGGAAAAAGATGGGAAACATCGGGTCTAGATGGCTCATGGTTCTTATCTCCAAACTTATGAGAGGCGATACTATGCCTAATCAATGGAGGGAAAGCTATCTTCTTCCTTTGCACAAAGGAAAGGGTGATACGCGAAATTGTGATAACTACCGTTCTGTCAAGCTGATGTCGCACACCGTGAAGATCGTTGAACGGGTATTAGATAGCCGACTGCGGAAAATAATACGACTATCTGATGACCAGTGCGGGTTTGTCTCGGGTAAATCAACGACAGATGCAATCCAAAGTGTACGGGTCATGATGGAAAAGCATCGTGATTCTTCAAAGGACTTGCATATGGTGTTGGTTGATTTCGAGAAGGCCTTTGACCGGCAACCAAGAGATCTTTTATGGGTAGCGCTAAGACAAAAAGGAGTTCCAGAAACCTACGTGCGAGTGATCATGGACATGTACAATAGAGCAACGACAAGAGTAAGATGCACCGTAGGAGTCACAGAAGAGTTCGCAATCAAAGTCGGTGTACACCAAGGGAGCGTCCTCAGCCCACTGCTCTTTATAGCAGTCCTTGATTGCTTGCTTGAAGGAAAAGTGACGGACCCCAATGTGCACCAGCTATTCTTTGCTGACGATGGATCCATTATAAGTGATGATCAGGCGTCCCTACAACGAGCAATTGATGTGTGGGTGGACATTTTTGAGGGACACGGGTATCGTATTAGTTCAAAGAAGTCACTAATCATCTCTTGCAGTGAGCAGTCGACTTTGTGCAAGTGAGTGCTATCGGAGCACCATTAGAATACGGGAATTCGAAAACGAATAAGCAAAAGGCGAGTTGGCCTAGTGGAAGAGTACCGGGAATCAAACGCGCGAGTTAGGCGGTTCAACGCCCCTTGGGGAAAAAGATTTTTTTGTTCTTTCCTTCCCCATCTAACAAAGAAACAAGAAACAAAGAAGGAGAAATTCGAGTGGCGGGGTCGATGGACTCCAATCAAAAAATAATGCCGCAAAGTTCGGTACCATTGTCTGGTCAAGAAACAGACCAGACGGTAGCAACAACGAATACGGTGTTTGCGATCCCCGATGACGTAACCAAACGCAAAAGACGACCGAAACTCACAATGAAATTAAAAGCCCGCAAAGCGGCAGATAATGGAACAGCAACTCCCTCGATGACAACAGACGAGGGAGGAGTCAGTAGTGATGACTATGACTCACCCGATACGATTAGCACAGATAAACAGTGCTACGAAATTGTAAAAGGGCAAGAGGAAGAAAACCTTGCTAAAGAAGAAGCCGAGCTTGATCGACTAATCAAGGAGTTGATAGCCAAGCGCAACAAAGTGCGACAACAAAAACTACATCAACAACAACAACAACAGCAATTACAGCAGCAACAACAACAACAGCAATTACAGCAGCAACAACAACAACAGCAGTCACAGCAGCTTAAACAACCAAAACAAAAAGAACAACAACAGACAACAATGCCGAAGAAAAGTCAGCAAGACCAACAAAAGCAGCAACAACAACAAACGCAGAAGAACCCACAACAACAACAAAAGCAGCAAGAAAAAGAAACGCAGCAGACAAAAAATAAAAAAGAAAAAATTCCCCCAATAAACGTAAATGGGTTAGAAATTAAGGATAGTATTAAGTTATGTAAGTTAGTTTGTAAAAACTTCCACTTAAAAAGATTGAGTGCAAATAAGCATGTCATTATTTGTGAATCCCTAGAGGATTACAACAAGGTACGTGCCGCCCTTGGAAAATCTCAAACGGAGTATTTTACTTACACTCCCAAAGCACAAAAACCAATCACAGTCCTCCTAAAGGGCATAGATCACGAATTCGGGTCGGAAGAACTGATGAATGAGCTACGCAGACACGAGAACGACGAACTCCAGTTCGTTGGAGTCAAGCCCTTCACCACCGCCAAGGCTAGAAGCGGTGATCAGAAACTACCATTTTTCCTGGTGCAGCTCAATCCCAACAGCAAAATTGATGGCTTAAGAAAAATACGTTTTCTAAGTCACCTAGCTATCACTTGGGATAAATTAAAAAAAGCAGATCGTGTACTCCAATGTATGCGTTGCCAGAGATTCGGGCATGCCGCTCCTAATTGCAATATGCAGTTCAGGTGTGTAAAATGCGAGAAGGATCACAAACCTGGAGAATGTCCTTTGGGAAGGGAAAAAGTTGAGGACAAATCATTACTTTTCTGTGTACTTTGTAAGAATACGGGGCACCCTGCTAATTTTAGGGGTTGCCCCAAATTTCAAGAGCTTAGAAAGAAAGTTCAGGCTCGTAAGCAGCAAATCGAAGAAGATAGACTTCAAAAAAGCCGCTCGTTCGCAAAAATCGTTACACCCAATATATCCTTTGCCCAAATGGCAACAGGATCGGGAAACGCAACGAAACAGCAAACGGTAAAGGTCCCTACTAAGGCACCTGAAACCAATGCGGAGTTAACAGCTGTCCTATTGTCCATTAAAGGACAAATGGCTCAACTCCATAAACAACTAAACGAGCAAGCGGCTCGAATTGATCTCATCTATTCGACTCTGTTTGCAGAGTCTGACATGCCAAGAACATGATGAATACGCCAGACGAGTTAAACCTGAAGATCCTTGCCGTGAATGTTAATTCGCTGGTGAGAATCGAGAGAAGAATTACACTGTCTAACTTGTTGGTAAATGAAAATCCAGACTTGCTTTTGGCCAGTGAAACTAAACTGAGCCAGAAGCATAACTTGGTATACAAAGATTATCATGTAATAAGAAGAGATCGACCCCAGTCCACGCAAGGGGGTGGGGTCGCTCTCCTAATAAAGAAAGGACTGCGTCATAAAATCATATACAGCGGAATAGTACGTAGGTTCCAGGTGCTAGAAGCGTGTATTGTGTGCATACCCCTTCGAAGTCGAAGACGGTTGTACATAGTCTCTCTCTATGCACCGGCAGCCCCTCAATCTACCCAATTTATTAGCGAGCTTGAATCTCTTTTCCGTCAACTACAGCTACAAGCAGAAGCAAATTATTACTTTTTGGCCGGGGATATTAATGCAAAACATGCAGCGTGGGGAAATATATTCTCAAATACCAGAGGTAATCATCTGTTTAACTGGCTAGGTCAAAATACGATTGAGTACCGACTCGATCTACTTGCGACGGAGACCCCTTCATTTCCCAGAGGAGAATCTTTTCTGGACTTAGCCCTTATCGACACGAGAATCATTCTCCGTGACGCGACGCCCCATCTGCGAAATTGTTTACGTGCGGTAGATTACGATAGTGACCACTTCGGACTAGCCGCTGTAATACATATTCCTAATGAGCGAATGGATCTGGAAGAACATAACCAAATGTACACGTTTGATTTTCAAAGAGCACACTGGTTACGTTTTTCAAGATCTTTAAAGCGTGAAATACTTCGTCAAGAAATTGACCCACCAACGAACAGAAACATGACCAATGAAGAGATAGACGACTACCTACTCCAATTTGAGAACGCTATCAAACGAACAATGGATCATAGCATCCCTAAAGCTCAACCTCCGTACGATTTAACCACAAAATACTCTAACCCTACAATTAGAGCTTTACAAAAACATAAAAGTATGCTATTGTCCAGACTGAAACAACTTTACCGACAATTCACTGACAGACGAGACCCGGAGATAAGAACACTGAAGTCGATGATCAAAAATCTTCAACAATTAATCAAAGAAAATTACAGAATATCTATTAGTTTGCATTGGAACAAAAAAATTCGGGCTATAAAACCCAGTGGCCAGAATATGTTCCAGCAAATAAATCAACTATTTAGAAGAAAAGATCATAACGATATTCCTTGTTTGCGAATCCCCCAGACAGACCAGGGACGACAGACACTAATCGGTGCAGGGTTGAATCCAGAAGAAATGTACTCAGACGAAGACGTTTTTGTAATTGAGGATCCACAAGAGAAAGCTGATATAATAGGTTCATACTTCCAAAGAGTGTACATGGTGAATGACTCCATTCATCCGAACCTCGATCTGGAAAATGAAGCACGGTTAAATCATATACATCTTCTTAATGAAATTGGTGTCTTTCGATCTGAGAATAGTGGTTTCACCACATTCAATGATGAAAACCCAGCAAATGGAAATATCGCCAGCGAACGATCAATCCACCTGTTCGTCGAAAGAGATGATCTCATGTGCATCCTTGATTCAATGAAAAACAAAAAATCGTCGGGCATTGATGGGATTCCTAGCGTAGTATTACGGCATATGCCCGAGGTAGCAGTCGATATATTAGTGACGCTTTTTAACAATATGCTGAATAATGCACATTATCCAGCACATTGGAAAATGGCGGTAGTCCACCCTATTCCCAAAAAGGGGAAGAATAAGAGCAACCCAGCAAATCTTCGGTCAATAAGTTTGCTTCCGAATATTAGCAAGGTTTTTGAGAAGATAATCAAGAAAGCGTTACTAAAATGGGTTGAGCACAATAAGGTTCTTCCGGAAAACCAGTTTGGTTTTAGGGCGGGACATGACACTATTCATGCTGCGTCGAAACTGGTGTCCGACATCCAATGGAACAAAAGTAAAAACCAATGCACAGGGGCTGTCTGGTTGACTTTGAGAAGGCCTTCGACACCGTGTGGCTAGATGGACTTTTCTTAAAATTGACCAGGCTGAATATGAACAAACCGCTGTTATATATGATATATGACATGTTATTAGACAAGAAGTTCGTTGTAAAATATAGCAACGTTACTTCAAGCAGGACTTACCAAATCAAAAACGGTTTACAACAGGGGGCAGTAAATTCTCCTCTGCTTTTTAACATTTACACAAGTGATCTAGTTGGTTCTCTTAGTCACGCTTTGGCGTATGCAGATGATCTAGTGGCATACAGATCGGGTAAAAAAATTGAAATCATCAATTCGCTCTTGCAATATGACTTCGATAAAATTAAAAGATACTGTGATGATTGGAAATTAAAAATCAATTTTCAAAAATCAGAAACAATTCTTTTCAGAACACCATTGAACAGGGCCTCTAGGGATACTAGGCGAAACTGGCGCAAATTGACCATCATTGGACAACAAGGGCAGCCATTGGCGACACGAAATGTAGTGAGATATCTTGGAATTTGGCTTGATCAATATTTATATTTCAATAGACACATAGATGTTGTTCTTGACAAAGCCAAGAAGGCTTTTGCTCTTACGAGAAGATTGTTTCAAAGCAGTCTACTTAACGCTAGGGTAAAAGTCAGATGCTACACGGCTCTCATAAGGCCAATTGTCGCCTATGGCTGTCCTGTGTGGTTCAATGTGGCTCCATTTGATATGGAAAAGCTTCGCTTATACGAAAGGCAATGTCTTCGATGTTGCCTGGGCTTATATCGAACACCAGAGTCACAGTATGTCAAATACTATCCTAACAAGGTTCTGTACGATAAGGCTGGGTTGATTAGAATTGATAACTATCTTATTAAATTGACTCGGGGTCATATTGCAAGAGGAATTATGAGCGATAACAGCCTGATCTTTGGGGCTTATTACCCCAACCAGTTATACCACGAGAAGACAAAACTGTCTGGCTTTATTCCACCCGAAGCATTTATCTATTTAGATACTAAGGGCTACATACAGGATGATAATGGTATCCCTCTGATATACCACTTCCGACGCCATGCGAGGGACAGGCGACTCTTATACGACCCGGATGTCGTCGCTCGGTCTGAGTTCTTGCGGTACAGCACCCCGGCTTCAATTCGGGATAAAGAAGACGCGATCAGACAAAAAAGTTTGTTCTGGTGGTTGCATTCACAATCCACTCATGGAAGTGAAATCAATCCATAGGCGGCACGTATATAATAGCGCCAACAATGACCCTTACCTTAAAAGGGTGCAATTAAAGGGATGAACACATGTCCGATGCGACTTACACACTGGACATGTGTTCATCTCATTAATTATAGTTTAAGAATATTTTAGGCTTAGGTTAAGTTTATTTATTTATCTAGTTAAGGTAGGTTAAGTTTAGAGTTAAGAAATGAATTATAGTATCTAAGTTTTTTACTAATTTTCTTAGAAATAAGCCCTTACATATGGCTAGAGGGCAATAAATAAAAATGAAGTCGAAAGACGTTAAAATTAAGATTCAGATAAGCTTAGAGTGCTCGTTAAGAGCCAGTAAGAAAATGAAGTATAATGTTAAATTAGATTTAAGCATTTTGTCTAGTAAGTAAGATTATGAATAATGGAATAAAATGCGATTAGAAAGAAAAAAAAAAAAAAAGAAAGAAAAGTTCAAAGAAGACAGAGTATCTGTGCTGCCCGTTCTCTGACCCTCATCAGCCTATTCCAGACATTTACTTGAATGGAAGAGTGCTTCCCAAGTGTGAAAAGTTTAAATATCTGGGATCTATGATTAATAAAGAAGCAACTTGTGATGACGACATCAACCATCGCGTAAGCGTAGGGTGGATGAAGTGGCGGGAAAACTCCACCATCTTCTGTGATCGAAAAATGCCCCCTAAGCTGAAAGGAAGGCTCTACACTTCAGTTGTACGTCCGGCGCTCACATACGGTTCACAATTCTGGACAATGCATAAAAAGTATGAGAGCAAATTAACGGCAGCTGAGATGAAGATGCTTCGCATGACAGCGTGAGTAACAAAGCGTGACAGAATTAGAAGTTCAAAGATCCGAGGAAGCCTCCACGTAAAAGAAACCATCACAAGAAAGATAGAGCGCGACCGACTCAGTTGGTATTGCCATGTTCAAAGGAGAGATCCTTTGAACCCCGTCCAAAAGGTGATATCAATTAACGTTCCGATTTCAACACGCAATAAAAGGCAGGCCGAAAAACAATTGGTGCAAACAAATGCAAAAACACCAGCATTTGATTAGCCTCAGCGATGAAGTAATCACAAACCGGGAAGCCTGCCGCTACTTTCTGAGGTCAAACCGGCGGACCCCACAAGCCGACCAGTAGGAATGCAGTTAAGTGGGAAGGTTATGGTCCTACACTTCTGACCATAATGACGCCGGAAAAAAAAAAGGAAAAAGGAAAGGTTGGACCACGAACGTTAATCAACAATAAACGCAAATAAAAACACTCAGTATTGTTGGGGTGAATTGTGTAAATATTTATTTATTTATTTATTTATTTATTTCATCTACCAAGTATACACTTTAACAGATAACAGACTTAAAAACTAAAATTATAATACATATATAACATCCATTTAAAGTTCAAGTGACAGTAAATGTTTTCTAACATTTGATCTGTCATCAAACAAATCAATTTCTGTACAAAAAGAGTTACAATATTTTATACATTTACTGATTGGTTTGTTAGAAGCATAATTATATGTATATATGACTAGGATGGCGAAAGATATTTCTTTGACGAATAATTTTTTCCGGTGCATAAAGAAAAAAGCATTCAAGAATTTTAGGGCATATAATTTTATACGAAAGAATATCATGAACGAACATTATATAGTTAACAGATCTTCTTTTTTCTAGCGTATCTAGACCTATTAAAGCGCATCTAGCATTGTAGGACGGCATAACATCTAAATTCCAATTCAATTGCCTTATAACGAATCTAGTGAAAGCTTTTTGGACTCTTTCCAAACGCAATTTCGAGGTGGTATTTTCAGGACACCATACTGGACAACAATATTCTAAAATTGGTCGAACAATTGATATATAAACCGATTTAAGGGTGTAAGGATTAGAAAACGCAGAGCAATTTCTTTTTAAAAACCCTAGTAAAGAATTTGCTTTTGCAACTATGTAGTCAATATGAGGAGAAAAAGTTAGCTTCGTATCAAAGATTACTCCAAGATCTTTAACTTCTGACATTCTCTTAAGATTTATTCCAGCTACCGAATAATTAAATATGATTGGGAGTTTTGATCTAGATACCGAAAAGGTATTACATTTATTAATATTAAGTAAAATACCGTTTTTACTACACCAATTTAAAATATTGTTTATATCGGATTGTAAGTATTCACAACTATTTTGATTCTGAATGCGCATGAAAATCTTAAGATCATCAGCGTACATCAAACAATTTACATTTTTAAGATGATTTGGAATATCATTCACAAAAATGTTAAAGAGCAAAGGACCCAAATGACTACCTTGTGGTACGCCAGATGAAACATTTATAACTCTAGATCTGCAGTTTTTAATTCTTACTATCTGTTTTCTGTCAGAGAGATAATCTTTTATCCACCGAAGTAATGTAGAGTGAAATCCAAAGCATCTCAATTTATTTATAAGAAACTTATGGCAGACAGTATCGAAAGCTTTCGAGAAATCTGCAAACATAATATCAACTTGATATCCCAATTCTAGAGAATCAAATAAATATTTTGAAAATATAATTAGATTCGTTGACGTTGACCTGCCCGATACAAACCCATGTTGGTGAGAAGAAATTTGTTCTTTGACTTCAAAATATATGTTAGATGTTACTATGTGCTCAAAAAGTTTTGGAATCGAGGGTAGTTTTGAAATACCTCTGTAATTTTCAATATTATTTCTGGATCCTGATTTATGAATAGGAGTTATAAAGGGTCCGCCATCTAACGTTTTTTTTTTCAAGTAGTGCTTATTTCGTGAATGGTAACACTTAGCTCATGTCTGATTTGACAGATAATTAGTTTTATCCTTCCGCTGAACGAATATGGTTGTATATACGCTTGAACAACGCTTCGCTAAGTGGGCCTGCGATCGACTTACAGAAGATGCCGATTTTGCCAAAAAAATCATCTTTTCAGATGAAGCTCATTTTGATCTTGGCGGGTATGTAAACAAGCAAAATTGTCGCATTTGGGGCACAGAAAACCCGCACGCATACATTGAAAAGCCGGTGCACCCAAAACGAGCCACTGTTTGGTGCGGATTTTGGTCCAGAGGCATAATTGGGCCATTTTTCTTAGAAAATGAGCAAGGAGTGGCCGCTACAGTCAATGGCGATCGTTATCGGGCCATGTTGAACGAATTTTTGTTCACAAAAATTGAAGAGGAGGATATTGGCAACATCTGTTTTTGAAGATCGCATTATCAGCCGCAGAGCTGATGTCGTTTGGCCACCTCGGAGCTGCGATTTGACACCGTTGGACTATTATTTGTGGGGTGCCGTCAAAGATAAGTGTTACGCCGACAAGCCAGAGACAATTGACGCTTTAAAGGAAAATATTCGTGAAGCCATTGGTGAAATACAGCTACTCACAATCGATATTGTGCTTAAAAATTGGACCGATCGTGTAGGCTACTGCATGGCCAGCCGAGGCAGCCATTTGAATGAAGTTATTTTCCATTATTAACCGGAAGGATTGTATTTTCAAATAAAAAAAGAAATTTGAGAAAATATTCAGTAGTTTTTTTTTATAGCATTTTCAAAAAAAAAAAAAGTTATTTGGCGGACCCTATATAAGAATATTTCCAATCATTTAAAAATAGTCCTGATGACAAAGACAAGTTGAAAATGATGTTAATAGGAAAAGATAGTGTCGAGTGGCACTACCTCAGTACTTCAAATGGTATACCATCTGGACCAGCATTCAGATTGGAGTTCATGGATAGTATGCTCTTTGATACATCATCGACATTTATGTGTAGATGACCTAAGTTTGTATTCTGATTATATGAATGATCAATAAATATGTCATCTTTATTTGAATGTGTGACATAAACAGATTCAAAAAACCTTGCGAATAATTCGCAAGTAAAATCGGTTGTATTAGAAGATAAACCTTTCAAGTCCATCTTTTCTGGAATACCACGAGTATGTTTTTTGTTATTGAAAAATGTCCAAAAGCCTTTCGGATTCTTAAAAATATTCGACTCACTTTTGAAAATATACTGTTTGTAAAGGAATTTGTTAAGAAATTCAAATTCTTTTCGCAATTGAATGAATTGTTTCCTATAATGTTCGGTATTATACATCTTGAATCTCTTAAATGCTTTATTCTTTGCATTTCTTAAATTAATAAGTCCAGAATATTAGACCAATCAAATGAATTGAAATAGTTATTTAAAGCTTTATAGTTCGCTTTTGCAAAATTATACGTACTAACAATATAACATTCTTTTTGTTTATGTGTGGAAGAATAAAATTCAATACATAACTTCAAAGCTGTATGATGAACTGAATTTTTCATTAAGGGTAACAAAGCTTCATCGACAGTGCAATTCAAACTATTGTTTACAAAAACCAAATCTAATATCCTGTTTAAAGCGTTTTTATAATTGTTTTTTTTGAATAAATTCGAAGGACAACATTGCATCAACAAATGTTGATTCACATTCGGTTTTTAAATTGCGAGGAAATAAACATCTGTCATCGAGGGAATATTCCCACTTTATATCTCCTAGATTAAAGTCACCTAGGACAATTTGACGTTGATGTTCTTTAATTTGATTTATTATTATTTCAATATTTTTGATATGACTTTCATAAATACATAATGGACTTTTTGGTGGAATATAACTTGCCAAGACATAAAGTTCATTGCGAACAGCTGATCCGCTCACCATGCTGATTAAAACACAAAGTTGCTCCATGTCGGAATTGTGAAGGGTAACAGCATAATTTGTAAGATATGACTTCACGGCGATGAGTACTCCTCCTCCGCGGATATTAACGGCGTTTATCTCTCTATATCTGTCTCTTCTATATACGGTGTAATAATCATCGAAGATTTCTGCTGTCATAATATGAGAGTGTAACCAAGTTTCAGTGATTACTATGACGTCATATTCATGAAGGGAGATAGCAAGGAAAAGATCATTCGTTTTAGTCCGTATTCCGCCTGCATTCTGGTAGTAGACATAGAAGGAGTGTGGAGAAAAAGAGTAAGATGATGTTGAACAATGGGAAAGTTGATGCGGGAATTGTTGTTATATTATTGGAGCAAGTGGAACATTCTCGTTTTTTGACTTGAAGACGAACATTTTCACCCGAACGTTGAGAGGCCAATTATCAGGATTGAGAGCGTCGTTGATAATGCAGGATGGAACACCCAAACGAAAATTGATGAATTCGAGAGACGATCGATCAGCATCTCTTTTAATAAGTGGAATGCACGAAAGGAGTCTTGTTGGTACATTTAGCTTTTTAGAAGCGTATGAAAGTATTGACTCCGTAGAAGTATTAATGGAAAAGCGAGAGAGGTGTAACCATTTTTTGTTGGAAATTACTTCAAGTTCTGTGTAGGTGGAATCAGTGCCAATAATTTTGGATTTGTCTTTATGAGACTTTTGTTTGCTTAAATTTTGACCATCGGGAAGAGCTGTAAGTTCACTATTGATGTTTGATGTGGGTTCGTTGACCTCTGGAAGTGCTGGTGTGTTATTGTTTACATTACCACTCTTAATTTTTTGTGAAATGGTTTTTGATTTAATTGTTTTCACTTTTTTTTCAAATTTAGGTTTGTCTTTATTTAACTGTGTAACTGAGTTTGTAGGGAGAGTTTTCAGATTATTAATGTCTTCAGACAACAGAAGGACAGCTTTAGACAATTCATTGATTCTGTTTATTAAACTGTGCATTGGTACTGTTGCACAAGAATTACATTTCCAAAGAAAATTAATAGACGTTTTGAGAAGGTGTAGGGTAGCGTCGGATGAAACCGCACAATTGTCATGGTATTTAAGACCGCAAAAACCACCACAGAAAATATAGTCTTTAGCGACCTTTTTGTCACATTTTGGGCAGATTTCCGACATTTTCACTTTAAAAGTTAATATGAATATCAAAGACTTTAAGAAAGCAAAAGAAAAACACGTATGTATTCACTCACTCACTCACTCACTCACTCACTTGATACGTCCCAAAGCGCCTACGGAGAACACATTTGTATAGCCATCGATCGGATTTCCTTGCTTACGCTGTTGGAACACTTTTTTCGATTTATCCCAAGTATAATATTGCGGCACTTCTGAGTATAACAACGTTCTGGCGAATGTATCTGATGCACACAATTTAAAAAAATCGGTCAATGTTGTGGATGGTGGTGTTGCTGCTCTTTCCTGTGCGTTTTCAGCGGTAAAATAAACGCGTTCACCGTTTTCAAGATGGACAGTTAAATGAACAACGGTTGGATGTCATGAATTGGGTATGCAAAAATTCTCCACACTGCTTCATTACTGCTGACATAACGTCCTAATTGAAATTGGGTGATTTCGTCCTTTCTTTTTCGATCAGGTACACTAAACACAGCCATGTCGCTACCTTTGTTTACATATTTACAAATGTACTGTATGGACTTCACCGAATTACAATACTCCACATTAATATAAAAAATACTGTCAAACAAAATAAAGTACACATATACATTACTAGCAGACATAGAAGCTTGAAACTTAGAATACAATTAGTGTTTAGTGTATAAATCAAGGAAAAATTAAATATTTTGCAATTTCGGTCCAGTTTTCTAGATACACCAAATATTATTGCTAATAGGATAGTGCCTGTATGTATCCTTTTCCAATTTATCTAGATGGCGATTAACTCCTAAAAATATGCAATGCAACAATCAATTGGCGGTTGGGGAATTGGGTTTAGTGGTCAATGTGGTTCATGTATTTGACGGAATATAAAATATACTACATAAAGGAATATTTAATTAAATCCGGTTTAAATCACTCCAGCATTAAGTTTTTGCTAAATTTTATTACATAGTACACCATTTTAGACAAATACCTTTCCAACGGTGTATCGTACTTGATTGTGCGACTTTTAGTTTAGGAGGAGAAGCGTCTTCACTGGCGTATTATATATATAGATATCTATCTACCGATTTGTTACCGCTAACTGAAGAAAAGGTAACAGTTTTTTTGTAAAACACAGGAGAAATAATACTGAAAAAATGCACTCACTTTGAATTTGCCTTGAAAAATTCCAAATGTATCGATGTAACGATTTTTTCGAATGTCTTATCTTTTTAAGAATCTAATCGAAAAACACGAAAAAAAATTTCCACAAAATTCACCACTTTTGGAAAACACAAATTGAAAACAAAAGTCACGCAGTAAATTGTATGTATGTACATACGCTTCGGTTTGTATCACAAATGAAATGAACGAACGTTCGACTCGCTAATATATACTTCTTTTGTTTCAACAGAGACGCTATGTACATATATGTGTATGTATATTCGCACGCAAATAAACATAACGTTTCGAATGCAATTTGCGTTGTCGCTACTCAGCTGTTTGTAACACAACGGTATCGTATACAAAAATATCAAAATTTCGTTTTTTTTGTTGTATTTTTTTTTGTGCCTCACAATTTGTGGGTCCACAATGTTTTTTTTTTATACTATTCGAAGCTTCTGAATTTCGTAGAAAAGAAAAATTTCAGCTCGCATATACATACATATATACATATGCATTCAGCCTTTCGGCTCTACACAACTACACATAACATATTTAAGGGTAGCGAAGAAGTGCCAAAAGAGAATGAAAAAAAAACAAAAAAATCTCCGCTGGTGTACCGATAGTGGCAATGGTCTTCAGTGATCGTGTTTGCAAGAGAATGCAAATAACATTTGTTTTATGTTATAACTTTCGTCTAACAAAACGTACGAAGATAATATATACATCAATGGATTTGTTAATGAAAGTTCTACACAGATATATAAATTAACCCTTAGATGCATGATATTTCCAAATTTGGATTAAAAATTATCCTGACTAAGTATTGGCTATAGAAACACTTCCTCATGAATAATTTTTAGTTTTGTCAAATTATATGTTAATAATTTGCTAAAATATAGTTTGTGCCAAATATGGCACATCATGCATTTAGCCTTAAAAAAATTAAAACTAGAACCCAGTTGATTTGCAAAAGTTTTAATATTGTTAAAAATTCAAATTTTATTTTTTCATAATATTATAATATGTACATATGTACATATGTTAATGTACATTAATAGAAACGTTGAACATGAAACGTTGAACATTTGCGGCATGTTAAAAAAGATTTATATTTGCATGATGGGAACTTACACCTCGGACTTGGGAGAATTGACCCCAACATTTGGGGGTGGTCGTGGTGCAATGGTAATCATCACCGACTGTTAAGCGGAAGGTTTGTATTTCAAGTCTGTCCATAACCAAGAACAATTTCGATACGGAATAATTTTTCAACAACATAAGTTGTGAGTGAAAGATGATCAAAAGAACGCTGACGAAGGCATAACACTCGCAGTATAAGATCACTTCAAAATTCATACTCTGCGTGGGCATTTCCAATGCAATACCTTAATGACATGGAAATAAAAAAAAAATACTATGAACTACAACCAACGCAACAAATTTACAAATTTAGTCGAACCTCCCGAATCTTATCTACCACCCCCGGAGAGTGGTGAAAGAACCATCTACACCCCGTCCAGGTTGTGTGACAAACACCATAAAAACGTAACTCTTGATCCTGCGCGAACTCTAGAAAAAACCGGCGTATGGTTGACGCCATCACACTTGTTGAAGGTATGGGTGCAGGTGGTCCTTTTTTTAAGTTGAAGTGAAGAAACAGGCCTTCCACGTTTTAACAAAGACTATGAGCTGGTACAAATATTGCACAGGGTCTTTGCTGATTCGTTTCGAAAGCGAACTAAATTTATGTCCTTGTGAGCTTGTTTATAGAGGAGCCATGAATTTATAATAACCAATTCGACCAAGTGATAGAAAATGCACATATACAACTTTTTGGATTTCATAGAAATAGTAGACCTTCCGATAAAGCTGGCGATCAAATCTACCCCTCCCATATATCGATTATTTTATTTTATTACAGCCTGTCATTTTATTGTTATGTAGGATTTAGTTTTTCTACCGGACCTTTCTATAATTTCCTTCAGTTCAGTTCAAACAAAGGTTGATATTATGTTGACGCATTCATTATCTTTCCATGTCAAATTGGAAATAGATGTTCCTTCAAAATCAGCACGAATTCGACTGAGGCCTCTCTAGCTGCGTTCTTTATTTCATCATCGCTTGGTAGCTTGCAACTTGGTATCCTGTTCCGCCTTATTGTTTCCAAGGAAAGTATTCCAACTTTACCAAATAATACTGAAGCTGAAGGATGATGTAAAAATTATCAAATCAATCTTGCATGCCCGGGTTACTTCTCGACAACTACACAATATTGATACTTGATCCAAAATCTGGCTCTTTGTGTTATACACGTTCAGCAGCATTATTTTCTAGACATGTGTAAACTTCAAAATTGTATGCTGAACCAGACACATTATATATAGGGTCCGCCAAATAACTTTTTTTTTTTTTGAAAATGCTATAAAAAAAAAACTGAATATTTTCTCAAATTTCTTTTTTTATTTGAAAGTACAATCCTTCCGGTTAATAATGGAAAATAATTTCACTCAAATGGCTGCCTCGGCTGGCCATGCAGTAGCCTACACGATCGGTCCAATTTTTAAGCACATTATCGATTGTGTGCAGCTGTATTTCACCAATGGCTTCACGAATATGGTCCTTTAAAGCGTCAATTGTCTCTGGTTTGTCGGCGTAACACTTATCTTTGACGGCACCCCACAAATAATAGTCCAACGGTGTCAAATCGCAGCTCCGAGGTGACCAAACGACATCAGCTCTGCGGCTGATAATACGATCTTCAAAAAACAGGGCGCAAAACATCGAGTGTAGCTTCGGCTGTGTGGCACGTAGCGACGTCCTGTTGAAACCAAATATTCTCTACTCTTCAATTTTTGTGAACAAAAATTTGTTCAACATGGCCCGATAACGATCGCCATTGACTGCAACGGCCACTCCCCATACCATATCAAGGCCGATATCTCTATCTCAATAAATTCTTAAATTTGGATACATTGCAGCTGAAGATAGAATTAAAACGCCGAGATGAAAGCCACATTTTACAACAGAAATTTTTCCCAACTAAGAAACATTACAAATACGCATATGCATGAATGCATAATGTGCCATATATGGCACAAACAAACAGTCGCCCAAAAAACTGGTAAAAAACTTACCGTGAATTATTATATGTTTATTCCCCGATTCAGTAAGCTATACAAAATTATAATGATAGACGATGTTCGCTCAACTGATTTGCACTAACAAAGACATGCACTGTACAACAATTACGCTATGTCAATTTTGTAAATATTTATAAGAGAGAATCATCAACTGCACATACAATGCGTCCATGGACATGATATGGCGTGTTATTTGTACCAACATAATGTTTCCAAGCTCAAATATTGGACGGAAACTTGTTTGTGCCACATATGGAACATTATGCATCTAAGGGTTAAATTAGGATCTGTTATGTGAAAGTGTAAAAAAATCGAGATAAATCACCAAAAAAGTATAAAAAGTAATTATCTACATTTACAAAAAAAAAGAACTAAATCGGTTGAAAATTACGGGCGCTAGAGGGAAACATACACATTTTACAACTTAGTTTTATATACATATAATATAGATCACCCACGACTAATAAATTCTTAAGGCCTAACCATAATGGGCAGGAGCAAGCATATGCAAGCAGAGGGGAATGTCTTCTTACATGCAAAGCATATGATATGCCCACAATAGGAAGATACGACGTTTCGTTAAATGTTCGTTAACTGATGCGAGCAGACGGAAGGTCTTCTTGAAATAAGACATTCCGGACGGAATTTTTGACAAGTGACATTTGAGGTTAGGAAAGAGTAAAAAGATAAAAATAAATATGGAATATGAGTTTGTTAACAAGTTGATTTCACTTGTGCAGGACAATAAGTGTCTCTATGATAAAGCAGATGGCTTTTATTTCAACAAAAAGGAAAAAGCCAAAGCCACAACGAAAATAAACAAATCGAATGAAAACAATTTTACAGTTCCTTTCCTTCTGCTTGCTTCTGCTTGCATCTGTTCATTGTTGAACAGAGGGGAGAATTTCGTTCGGTTCTGACATAAGCCTCTGCTTGCTCCTGCCTATTATGGCCCTTTACTCTTTACATCTTTACGTAACGTGTTCATTTCATCTATGAAATGCCCTTGCTATGACGGTTTGAGTTATCATAGTAGTTATCACATAAAAAATAGTGAATTGTTCGTTAAGTATATGGCAGTTAATTTTTAAAACGTCGGCACTGTTCAGTTTCACTTCTGTTACTTCACACTGACATTCTTTCTTTATATATACTATAGTACCACCAGATCTATACGAATTATTGCGGTTTGCATATTGATCATAGCCAGATATTTTATAATTGGATAGTTCGAAGTCAAATAACCAAACTTCAGTTGATACAATGATTTCTGGTACAGAGTTACAAGTATTTAAATGTGCTAAAAATATATGTGCTACGTATATTTTGATGTGAAATAATAGTGTATAGGTTAGTGGAAATAACATATTTTTTCTACAGTACGTAAGCTGAGTTTCTATTATTAATTTTAAATTAAATATAAAATGATTAAATTTAAATTTAAAGTTTATTGAGGTCATCAAAACACCTCACTTTCATTCCTGAATTACCTTCATTCTTACGTAGAAATATTATGTTATTTCTCATCCACATATACTTATAGTTTTGTGTACATTTTTCAGTCAAGTGGACGGATAAAGAGTAGGCTGTTGTGACTGACGTCAAATCGATAATTGTGGATTTCTCCTTTTCCTGAATGAATATAAAATTTTCTTCAGCAAAAATTATTTTAGACATCTCACTGCCACTGCAACTTGCAAAAAATCTGTTCTAGGAAAACTGTCAATACTGATGATCTATTGAGTGATCCATACGGAAAGGTAAGTATTGGCTAGTATCTCGCTAATGAAACGTTGCTGCGGTCCAGGGCTGTAATTAACGATGGCTTGTCAGCACAGGTAAGTGATTTGACGTTTTTCCATAGCAAATTATTTTTTTTTTTTTTTTTTTTTTTTTTATTTATTTATTTATTTCATTTCAACTTAAAACTATTGTTAACAATATATCATAATACAAAATCCATTTTAACATGAAATAAGCTATTACATTCTGTTGTCAAATGGACAAGAGGCGAATGTATGTTCATATAGAGAAATAAAAAGGTTAAAAAAAGGTTAAAAAAGTTGATGGGGAAAACATTATGAACACTTGAGAGAAAAAGTGCAAAATAAAAACAGAAAATCCAAACAAGTGTTAAAATTTGATTAAATTAAAGGTAAAAAAACTAGTTCAATATCCGAGTGATTAAATGAAAAAAGCCACTTTTTAACATTAGATAAAAATAATGTTTTTACTCTTTCGCATCTTACGTAGTCAGGTAACAAATTAAAGAGACGAGGCGCGATAACAGAACAAAACCTAGAAAAGTGAGATTTAATGACTACTGGTACTATGACAAAATTCCTGGTGTTATGCCGCATGTTGTAATTTTCATGTATTCTAACTTGATGGTATCCGGATCTTTCAAAGAATATTTTTAGAACTTTATAGCAATATAAGTGTCTCAAAGGAAGAAAATTTAGATTCTTAAAATGTTCAAAGCTGTGAGTTGTACGATTCAATTTGCAGATAATTCTAATTGCATGTTTTTGCTTAATACACAATGGCTGGATATGTGTGTAATATGCACCACCCCAGCAAGATAAACCATACTGTAGTTTAGATTTTAATAAACCATTATAAACTAGCTCTAGGATAGACGTATTGCAATAAAGACTTAAATGGTATAACTGTCTAACTACTTTATTCATGTACTGCCTTAAGTAAGTGGTGTGATCCTTCCAACTTAGTCTATGGTCTTAAATAATACCTAAATATTTAAATTGTTGGACACAATCGATTTCAAAACAAGAATCACAACAATTAATGTTGCTATTAAAGCTTACCAAATTCTGCGAACAACAAGTTAAAGGAAAACGTGTACAAATAGGACTATGGTACAATAAGGAAAAATCTTGATAACAACTGGTACTGATATTAAAAAACATAAACTTAGTTTTCGAGCTAATTACAAGCTTATGGTGATTGAACCATAATCTTAGTAAATCAAGGTCATGATTTACATCCAGAAAAATATTAAAATTGTTGCTACGAGAGTATGAAATAGCAGTATCATCAGCAAACGCAGTTAATTTTTCTTTGAAAGGCTGACTAAACAGGGAATTAACATAAATTAGAAACAAAATTGGTCCTAATACGGACCCTTGTGGAACACCCATATTTACACACTTTAAAGAGCTGAAAGTTTCTTTGATTTTTGTCATTTGATTTCGATTTGCGAGGTAAGAAGAAAACCAGTTGAAAATAAAACCTCTGAAGCCTGCCTGGTATAGCTTGTGTAATAATAAGGAATGGACAACGGTGTCAAATGCCTTAGTGATATCTACAAATAGAGCCGCACATTTTTTAGATAAATTTATACTATTGTAAATTTCTTCCGTGAATTTAATTAAGGCACTCTCTGTGGACATACCACTTCTAAAGCCAAATTGAGAACTGTTGAAAAATTTCGTTTTACTTAGGAAGGAAAACATTCTCGATTTTATGCCCCTTTCTAGAATTTTGGAAAAAACTGACAGTAGTGAAATAGGCCGATAATTATCGACTGTTTGGGAGTCACCTTTTTTGTGAAGGGGTATTACTACAGCTGTTTTCAGCGATTTAGGAAAGATGCCTTTTCTGACACTGAGGTTAAAGATGAAACACAGGACATCGGAGACATGAAACGATATTTGCTTTAGTACAGAGCTGGATATTTGGTCAAAAGATGACGCACTTGATAATTTAAGTGACATAATTAATTTATGAATTTCAGTTCCCGTAAAATCACAAAAGTAGAATGTTTGTGATTCCAGACGCTCTGTGTCAAACGAATGAACATTATGACAAGTGGGGACATTTAAATTAGAAAATTCATACGAAGAACACAAATTAGTAAAAAAGTCATTAAATAAATTGGCTACTTGCAAAGGGTCGTTATTACCATTTTGTTTTAATATAATGTCGTCATTTTTCACAGATCTGTTCAGTATCTCATTTACAATTGCCCATTCCTTTTTTGTATTCCCAACATTTTCCGATAATTTATTTCTATAATAAGAATCTCTGCAGAAAGAAATTTCGTTTTTTAATTCCTTGCACACTTTATGGTAGTATTTCTTAAGATTTTTATTATTGGGATGTTTTTTTACACGTAAATGTAACATATTTTTCTTTTTTATTTTCCTAAGTAAGGAGAAAGACATCCACGGTTTTATACACGTCAGTTTATTACATTTTTTATCAAAGCGATTAGAGCAGGCTGAAAGGTGATAATGTAGAATAGTAAGAAATTTGTCAAAAGCATAGGAAGGATCAGTTGACTTATAAACTTAATCCCAAAATTCAAAATTAAGTCTATTTTTAAGAGCAGTGAAGTCAATTTTTTGAAAAGTTCTATAGGAAGAGGTACTGAGCTTACATTCTTTAGCGTCAAATTGAATACAAGTTAGATGATGATTAGTCCAAAGATGTTGAATCGCACTATCTGGCCTATCAATTTACCGGCCGAATACGAGAGATAAATTACACAATTGCACTTACCGAAAATTAGACGCTGTGGTAGGTCTTCAATTCCTGCAGGACCTATATTTGGTAAGTAACACAATCATCATTACTGCGAACGGCGACGATTGGACAAATCGCAATCTTCATTGACTCCGATACATTAACAATTTCGTCCTCTGTATACGCCCTACCCACACGGAAGGATGGTGTTTAACACTTTAAACAATAACCGGCAGAGACTGCGAGAGACCAAAGGAAAAAAAATGTTCAAAATGAAACGCACTGAATAAAATACAAGATAAAACAATTTATTGAACGTGCCCGCACCATGCCCAAAAGTCAAGTGACGAGATGCTTTCTCAGCAGCAGCCATCTACCCAAACCAATCTCGCGAAAATGCAGTGGCGCGATTACTACGATAAGTACGATTTCGAAAAAATGCGGTAATAGCGAACATCCGATGTGCGCAAGCGTGGCTGCTCTTGAGAGTGGGATAAGTTAGCATTCGCTGTGCATGTAACACCCGATCAATGACGTGTCACATCGGTAACTATCTGTCGGTATCGGTGGTATCGGTGTATCCACAAATATAAAAATTCTAAATTGACAATTTAAGATAAAAAAGTAATTACAGTCATAAGCAGGTGCTAGATGTCCATTGTAATCGGTGCGGAATTCGGTCACTGTGGCTCGAATTTCTTGCACTTTGACCTGTATAAAAAACCGTACGTGAAAGCATTTATCACCAAACAAGAAATTTGTTAATAAAAAAAAATAATTTCTCACTTTACTCAAATTTAAGGTTTTTGGTCAAATGGCAATACTAACTAAGTCTGCTTGATTTTACTACATGTCAAAAATGGATCACTAAAAAACCAAATAGTACAAACCCTAGGCCACTCACAATACGATGCAGACAATCCATTAGAGGGGAATGTGATCCAATTTCCACTGCTTTCAAACGCTAAGAAATTACCAGCTGATGTACAACCAATGAATCTACAGATTCCAGTTGCCTCTGACATGGATCTTAATCCAATTATGATTCAAACGATTCAACTGATTTTACTAGTTCGGGATGCTCCTGTCTTCCACATCGAAGTTACCACTTTTGTAGTATATGCTACACATTCTCATAGAAGCCCCATCGTACATTCATACAATCATTCGATGTACCTCAGCTGCTGATTTTATTTGAATCGAAGGCGTAAGGCGTAACATTCCGCGAATGATGATTACTGGACTTGAAAGTCGATATTTTCATGGACATGAAAATGAAATGGCACCGATGAAGATTTATAAATGTAACGCAAAGAAGTAGTCAATAGATGCCCAAATTCACCATGATATATATCTGTCCAGCATGCACTATTAGCGCTATCTGTTAGGAAACGGCAACTAATATTTAAAAGTGTAGTAGCTGCTTTATTTTGCTGGAAGTTCGTCTCATATTATTGCCACTTAACATGAATGTGAAACCCTCAGACAAAAAGTCTACCATTCCTAAAACAGAAAATATAGAAGTTGTCAACAACTGTTGCTTTTCTTCCTGAAAAAAAATCATATTCAATAGAATCATCCACTAAACACCCCCGGCCGTGAAGTCAACCTCGCCAAAAAGTTGACCGTTAATTACAGCAACAATAAATACAACAGAACAAGGGAGCGAACAAAGTGGATGCCAAACAATATCCAGTAACAACAAAATCTCTCACCACAGAACACAACAAATCAATCTACAAACTTTTCTAATCATTTCATTGCCTCCGGACCTCCTCGTCCCTAAATTTATCATCCTCCCATCAACCGGCCAAACTGGTCATTACCCATCCCTAAAGAAGAAGAAAAGGAAAAAGCGTAAAAAAAACTTACAAACTTCAACGTCTGTAATGAACGTTCAACATCATACCATCTCTTAACAAAGTTAATAGACTTTCGCAGAGCATCTCCTGTGCCACAAGAAACAATTTTCCATTCGGGATTATAAGTCGAGGATAATCTCCACCTCCGCACGCACCCAGTAAGGATCAATACTTCAACTCGAAATCCTGTTTATGTCCATTATTCCAGTGCACTGCATAAGTAGAACTTGTCCTCTGCCCCACTAGGAGGCCTACGAGGAATCATACCGTTATAGACGAGCCGCCTAAGACCTCGATATGAAAACAATCTGTACACACCGAAAGACTAATTTGGTGCCAAGTTCGACGCACCTTTTTCCGACCATCCCCCATTTAATTCCATTTTAATCCGACCATATTGCTCGAATCCATGCACGTTATGGCCGATTGTGGTATCTAATTTAATCGTGTTGAATGCGAGGAAGCCTTGAGGCAAACAAGGGGCAGAGTGGGAAAAACAGAAATTCCAAGTCCTCATTCGTGACATTAAACAAATTCGGCTGCTTGCAATGGAATTATTTACTGAATCGGTTTCGAAAGCACCAAGGAAATGGAAGTGAAAAGTCCATCTCTTTCGTCAGCTCCTCATATACATATAGTATGCTTTATAACTCATTAAAGGATTACCGACGGGCTAGGGCATGGGTACATTTTTATCCCCTTACGAATCAATCAATGGATTTTTATTTTGACGACAACATATGGGAAGTTCATGTGATATCTTCCTATTTTTATCTGCCATCTCGAGTTGTGAGGCTGCTTATACCGTTGTTGATGGCGTAGTAGCTTGATGAACGAGATATTAATTTTTTAATTAAATCCCGAGGATCATTAATTCCACAGTTGATGATCTTCATTAATTTCACGCTTACGCTGTAACGTGATTTCGCCCAAACGTGCGAAAAAACAATGCTCACAGTAAGTGAAAAAAATAAGATGGAATTGAAGGACCAACTCCTCCTATTCCAAATGCTGATAGAACTGGGTTAACGCCGATAAAGTCGTGTGGTGATGGAGGCCCAGTCGTATGAAAACTCTTAAAGTCGGCGAAATAATGCCGATGATGGTGTGAGTAAGTGCGGATGGATGCCATGCCTGGTGCAGGATTAACGGACAAGAAGGATAGGAATGGCCTCGAACGGCTGGATGATGTGGATAATCGGGACAATTATTGTGCAATTAAAAAAATGCGGCGATGCTTTTAGTGGTTATATCAGAGGCAAGCTTGCTACTTTGTTCGGTTTTTTGCTGACTACCATACTGGCATCAAGGACGGCTGGAAATGTGGCCAAAATGTGTCAGGGATAAGCCGCATTAGGAATCACTTTTGGGTGCCTAGCGGGTTGGGGGAATGGGTAAATGTTAAATATAAAAACGGTTATAAGTCTTTGCCAGACAGAGATAGCAGAGATAGGACGACGATATGCGGCTCTAGAACTAGGACGTTTAAATACTTAGTGGCATTGGACGAGAAGGATGAGTGTATAGATGTCTACATTTCCTGTGAGAGAATATACGGGAAATTACAGGAACATAGAAGGATTTTTCTGGCAGCTGACCTTGAATTACTGTGAAAGACCCAACTTCATGGAAAGAGATAAGAGTTGTAAGCTTGGGATAAACCTTCTTATAGCTAAGAAAAACATGTGGGTTATAATAATCGATGAAATAGGTGTAGAATCCCACGCAAGATATGTGTTCCCACATTATTTTCTTAATTTTTTTCTCTCTGACTTTTGTAGAGAAAAGTCAAAAATAATATCGACATTGCCCAAGCTCAGTCAGAGTGTTATTCTAGATGTGAAGGCATGTATGTAAATAATGTCACTCGTATGTCATTGTTCAAAATCGTACATCGTCCATTCTCCATCAATACTAATTCTAACACGGGCTTAGTCATCAATAGAAGTAGATCAGAGTCTCATAGGAAGAGCATAGAAACAGCGATTGGCAAGTGTGATTTTCCATCGGATTTGTCCGAAACTCATGATTGCGAGGAAGACGGAATAAAATGTTTAATATTGACATTTTCAAGAAATGGAAAGAAAGGAAGTTGGTAACTTCGCAGGAAGCAATAGTCTTGTTTGCAAGATTTCTTCGTTGATTGATGAACATGTTTGAATAGTATTTGCAAGTTATTTATTTGTGATCAGCAGGATTTCATGTGTCTTGCCGCCATATAATCGGCTGATGTTGATTGTTTTGTAGAACAATCGCGCATAAGAGGGCTTACGGGCTGCAAAACAGGTCTGTAAAAGCCATATTCTCATTTGAAATGACTAACTCACTGGATATGGGCAAATAAACAAAATGATTAGGTGCTAAAGATATTAGCATATCCGGATATGATTGTTTTCAAATTACGAAAATACCTTGTATTTTTTGGAGACATGCATGAACTCTAAGGAAACCAAATGAATTTGAATGACTATAGCTTTGTCCTACTATAGCTCCGATTAGTTAATGTAGCTTTATGAAATTTCGTAATACTTTGTGTCTCACGCTGGGTGACATAAGAAGGTATGTAGAATATCGGAATTTCTGTTTAGGTTGAATCTGAAAAGAGTTGAACATGGCTTCCACAATTCGAAGAATTTTCTGAGTTAAATCTTCGCGCAAAATCGTCTGCAATGTCTGTCTGCTGATACACTTTTGAACAAATACATTCCTGTCGAAATGCCTGATATGCCCTGTATACCAGAAGCTACGGCAACATTTGTTTACTGCGTTTAAACTGTGGGATTTCTACTCATCGTAGGGCCCAAAAGTTTGTTATGTCTTGTGATGTAGATCTATATGCACTTTGTTTCACTATACAAATTTTCTTGCATTAATCATCAAATCGACATGGTATTCACGGTAGTCTGATCAGAAATAACTCCTTGCACTAGTCAGAGTTTTAGAATCTTAAAGCCTACATATATTGCTGGTAAGAGCCGTTTTTTAAATCGTAAGTTCAGATCCTTGTTGACAACCCTTCGCCTGGCCTACCAGTCATTAATGTGTTCCTTCCACGTTTTGCTGTTCTATTCTATGGTCGGCCTTCCTGATAGTCTCTTTTTAGCAGATTTTCCACTCATTATTTGTTTGACTGTTCGTCCATTGTCCATTCGTTCTAGGTGTACTGCCCATCTTAGCAATCGCGATTTTACTATTTGGACAATCCTTGGACAATCCAATAGAGTTAATGGCCGAAATTATTATAATAATTACTATAATAATAAAATTTTTATTATTATTTTTTTTTTTAGTTAAAAAAAAGAACTACCTCGCGACTTCGCGCAATGTGATGCCGCCTTAGCATCAACACTGCGTCGTCCTCTTGACAAACAAACTTCTTACCTCGAAGAACTTGCTGAAGCTTCGGCCGGACTTTTGTCTTGTTTGCCATAGTCGTCATGTCTGTTCACTGCTCTTATTGTTTTCGCCGCTTGTCACTTCTTCTTACTAGTTGCCTTTCTGACAACTGCCTCGGCCTTTTATAGGGCCAGGCCAAACGGCGACGTGAACGGTGCCTGTCCAGTCGTCGCTGACATTTCCCCTGTTTACGGGATCTGTCAACGGTGACGGCAGCCGTAGCCGTTGTCTTTGGTATCTTTGACCTGACTGGTCTTAGGAAAATTGAAAACAATGAATGTCAGATGATTTTTTTCTGTGCTTTTTGTTTGATTGTTTTGTGTTTATATTGCGTTGATTTAATTGTTGATCTTGTGTTTAGTTGTTTTATATTTGGTGGTTGTTTTCTACTTATGTGTTTTTCTTTGTTGCTTTGTTGAGTATGTTCATTTTATCTCTTTGTTTCATTCTGTTTACTTTTGGTTTGACTCGAATAAGGTAAGTAAATATATATATCTGTGAAGCAAAATTTATTAACATCATTTCTGTTCAAGATTTGCGAATTTTCCTTCACAATAGTTTTATAAATATGGATTTAAACATTGCATCACAAAAGAGAGTTCCTATGTAGAGAGCATGCAGCCCATATGCAGCCTCTTGTTTATTTCGATCCGTATGTAAGTTTTGGCAGTCAATATGGTTCTCAAATATTTGAACTCGTCCACTATCTCAGAGTGTTTACCGAGTACGGCCAGGTACGAAGTTTGGACCGTGGTCTGTGACCATATCTTTGGTTTTCCTTTCATTTACTCTTAAATCCTTCCGCTTTCTTCCGACTGTTTCTTCAATATTTTCTAGAAGGTCCAGATCATTGACATAAGAAGAGCAGGAGAGATTACATTAAGCGTTATTTCTTTTTTGTACGAATCTCATTAAATAGTCTAGCACCAAATTACAGAAAAATTGTCGTAGGGCATCCTTCAGTCCAGTCCAGTCCAATCGGCGAACTTTTTCAGAATGCCCAACCTTGGAAGGATATGATACATTTTCGATCGGACTGTAGAGTCGCATGCCTTTTTAAAATCTACGAATAGTTTGTGGACCGTTTCGTGGAACATATCTCTTAACGTTTCATTTCCTTAGCGACTTAGCGTACGATGTTAGTTTCAGATAACTTTTGACAACACCTTATAATAAATTGATAAAAGCGATATTCATCGGTAATTGTTATATTGTGCTCGGTCTCCGTTTTTAATTACGAGCAACCGAATGTTTCAATTCCTCGAGGACGATTTCATTATTCCATGTAAATATTATGAGCCCAAGTAACTTCTCCGTTAATTCGTTTCCATCCTATTTTATTAATTCCGATGGTATTCTCAAGCCAATGGATTGCTTCTTTTACTTCCTCGTTGGATGACAGCTCTACCTGAATTTCTGCTTTATGGATAACATCGTCTTGTAGTTGATCTAAAACTTGTTCGTTGTCTGAAACGAGTTCCCCATTATGGTTGCGTATAAATCCATATGTGGCTAGGAATCCTTTTCGTACAGCCTTTGCCCCTGCATAAAATGTTCTCGTGGTTTTTGCCGTACATTTCTGAATTTTAGCTTTTTCCTTTACCTTTGTCGTTATTTATACCGAAGGGAGGGGCTGACTTTCTTTTGGTTAGATCTGATATTTTATGCTCGTGATCAGTATTTTGTAGGGCTTAAAGTCTTAGAATATTTCGTGCCTCTACTTTTTCCTCGCATTCTTTGTCGGACCATAGCGCTTTTAGGAGCTTAGTCATAGCCTAGCTTGTCTTCCTAACTTTTCAGAAATTAATATGTAAATTTAGCTATTATTAACTATTAAGCTGATCATAGATTCGAAGTGCATAGATATTATCGCTATGGATCCTTTTTCATCACACATCACAATACGATGCAGAGAACCCTTTCTGCCCTGCTAGTGGTGCAGTATTTTTTCATAAAGCAACTAATAACATGGCTTCTGGAATATTTCCAAGGGTCACAAACTATGAGGAATGGCTTGTAATTCTGCGCCCTCACACTTTTCAACGTCTCGGATCGTCCTTCTCAAAACTTATATCGTCAAGACACGTTATTTCATTTATAAAAGCCTTTAAACAAACTTTTATAGTCATATGACGCATCTCCGTCTAAGATTTTTGTGACTTTCTTTTCTGACATACTCGTATCTGACTAGCACATACCGCTACCACGATCTGCTGACAAATTGCCGATTCTCATTTGTACATCTAAATAATAGAAGGGAAGTATACTATACACGCAACTGTCGACCTGGAAAACCAAGCCCTTATTGGAACTCAAAAGAAAATGTAATCATACAATGAAAGAAACTAAAAAAGGTCTTACATCTGCCTGCAATTTATTTGTCCGTCTACCCATCTTAAATCAGACGTTTAAGTCGGTGAAGACTGCCTTCAATACCAATTGAATGAAGCTTATCCGAATATCAGGCGCACTGTATCTTCGACTTGATTTTAAATTGAGTGGACATCAGAGAAACAACCCGAAAGCAATTACACGAAAAGGAATTTACCTAGAACTTACAATCTAGATGAGGTGAACCAGCCACAGAACACATTGTACATAACATCTACCAGCCCATGTCATTCCCGAATACCAATATATAAAACAGCAACTCTGCAACCTTCTTTCTTCTTTACTTCACAATTCCAATTTACATTCCTTCGAATACCTAAAGGTGAACTCTAATAAAACATGCATGTATCTCTAATATTCGTAGATGAAAATCGATTCTGGACAAAGCTAAGAATACTTTCGACATTGCTCACATCATACCTCGATACAATATCCTTTTGTAAAGGATTTCGTGTTCGAAATACGAATAATTCCTATTCCATCCTGAAAGTGAATGGCTCCGGTCAACCTTTGGCTTCTCTTCAGGGTAAAGTAGTCCGTACACTTTAAGTCGCCTCTCGTTATCCTCTTAAACATTTTACTCCCATTTTGCAATCCACTACGCAATGCCTCGAGGTGGGACAGCTTCCTTTGAAGGGATTAGAATAAAAGGAAGATTTCTTTAAATGAGTTTAAGCTTTGGTTTAAAGGTCTTTAAGGGATTAGGGCTACTAGAAATCAAAGTTTTCTGTCCCTTGTCACCTTACATATTCATCTCGCTTTCTTCATCCCTTCAGCCTTAATGATTTAAAGTGGGACCAAAGCAGGTGAGCATATTAATCTTTCAGTTAAAAATAATGATGAGGCATTTGGAGAAAAGTTTTCGATATATGAAAAATTCAAAACCTCAGAGAAGCTTATGCGATGATATATATAAGCCTTACGGTACAGCCCGCAATTGATTCCAAACGCAAATCGAGTGTTTTGAAGGCTCATGAAGAGTTAATTTGTTTCAACTGACATCCAACTCGTCGATCACTTCTTGTTTAATCGCATCTTAAAGTCAACTTCCTTTCGTATCCCAGCCTTATATATAGCTCATGCATGCATACGACTTATTCTTCAGAGAACACTAAATTAAGGGCAATTTTATATAATTTTTTTAACAGCTTGCAATAATTGATGTTGTTGTGTTCCTGGGATATCATTCTTATCCGCTTGAAGTACCTCCCGAATCACTTGCATTCCACTCAAACGTCCACCCCACTTCCTGTTTTCCGGTTGAATAGTATCATATTTGCATTGTAGTGTATATGGTGTAAGGATGCCTATTAATCTGATATATGGCTTACAAGGAAGACAACAAAGACACAGTATAGTGCTCTGTAATGTATTGTCAAGCTGCAAATCTCAGCAACAAGATATTCATCGCTGGTCCCTCCGGCATCCGCAACTATCACGTTGGGGATTTCTGGTAACACGAAAAGGGTTTGACGACACATTTATACAAATATGTATAAATACGTTCCGTCCGTATGAGTCACATGTGAACAACGTCTTGCAGAGGGAAGGGGTGGAGATGCTCTAATGCAATTAAAGGAATCTGTATTCAGAGGATGACTACAGCTGTTGCTGCGACTAGCGAACGACGGTAGATGGATGAAATAGAAATGATACCGAGATGCATGAACGTACAAAATTAAATACTCATCTTAATTGGAATAGGGCTACCATGACAGGCTGTCGTCCTCTAGGACAAACACATGAACAGACAACCGCACACGTATGAAGAGAAGGAATTCTAACTTAGTAAGCTGGCAAGTTGGCTAGTCGGAATGCTCATAATTATACTTTGAATCGTACGTATGTTAGGTTGTCGCCTGCCATCCAGATTGTTTGTGGACACATTGTTGAGGTTCCATGTTGGAGAGTTTTGAATATTTGTCTGCCTGCGATCAAATGCAAATTAAAGCCGGTTACACTGGACATATAAACAAAGTCTTTATGAACGAATTGGTCTTGGCATGTTGGCGAGATTGTACCTTTGTTCGAGAAACGGATTGTCCAACACATATAGAACGTCATAAAAACATGAGGACAAAAGCAACCGGTTAAACAGAAGCAAAAAAAGGTAAAACCACTGACCACAATGGCATTGGTTGCAGCCTGGACGCAATTTGTTTTTGGTCGACCACAAAATAAGATAATTAAATAATTCCCCTAAACTCTGCGGACCTGGTCGGTTTCTAAAGAACAATTTTTTTTTCATCGGCCCGGTATTCAAAGGAGTATGGAGGAGTGTATCCATTTGAGCGGTTTGATTTAAATGGATTGGCGAGCATTTATCACACTCGTGCCTTATTTCGCGTGAGTTTTTTTCGCGTTTTGTTGGTGATTTGTTTTTTTTTTTTACCAAATTAATTACAATTCATTTGCTCCCAGGTTTGAGAGGCTTGTATGTACTAGGTGTGTGTTTACTAGAATGGATAGAGAGCAATTTATGCGGATAATCAATCTTTAGCGAATTTTTTTTGAAAGATTCCGGTAATACTTTTTAAATTACCTAGCAGCAGAGCACAAGGTAGGCGATTTGCTTCCCTAGAAGCGGGATTTAACGTATAAGCTTAATCGATCTGTCTTCTAATCAAATCACGACGATTTTTGTGAGGTTTTATGAGTGAGACGATATCTTACAGACAAGAAGTGTTTTCTAAAACAGGAAAGGGGTCTTACCGTAAGAAGAATTTTACTTAAACGTCCATACCAATGTCCATCCCTTACAAGACATTTTGCACTCAAACAAGTGTTTCTTCCAAACAATTTGGAAACTTGCGTTTTGGGCTACCAATTAGCGCTCTTTCAGCAATGAATTTTCGATGTCATCCATGACTTTGAGGCTCACTTTGTTTTGGGTAACAGAAAATGATCCTATAGAGAAGGGTCGGGAAAATGTCGTCATGTCCAAGACAAATACGAAAAATTAGGAAATTCAACAGTTTGTGAACAAATTTTGCTGGCAAATTGTTTCCGATAATAACATGGTGTGAATCAATTGACAATTCTTGAAATAAATTATCCTGATCCATGTATACTGCGCTGGACTTTTATTGCGTTGGCTGATTGGAAAAATGCAGACGTCAATCTAGTTATCAAAGCTTAGGCGGGATCACATCTGGCTTGCCGTTTTACAATAGTCACCACATGCAAAATAACTCCTGGCGGCCATTAATTTTTAGGCTCAGCAGACAATAAGACCTTGATCCTTAGCTATCCAAGATAACAAAGACTTTATTCTCTCGGTTCTCCTTTATGAAGCAGTAGCAGTAGTAGTAGATTATCGGAGGCAGGCCTTCTAAAATTTATTTTTATCATTATCATAAACGGTCACTTAAGACTTGGAACTTCAGAGCCGCATTGACAGTCTTACGCCAAGCCTCACCGTGATGAGTGTGTTTGTTCTACATTTCGCTATTCTGTTTCATCTTTCCTAGGTCAATCCTTATATTATTTCCCCCCCAAGGGGCGCAGCCTTTCCGGCGGTATTTTTTCTTCGGGTTTTCCACTATGTGCTGAATGGAGTTCCTCAAGTTCTTGACTGTGTAGTTTTCTCTATTCGCCTGTTTCTCCGCCCTGGTATTCATCATAGGTTTACCTTAAGATCTAAATACCCGAAAACAATTTTCCTTTGCGATCGGCTTATAGAGTCTTACGCGCTTTTAAAATCTATAAATAATTGATGGGCCGTTTCGTGGAATTCCCATTTCTTTTCCCGTTGTTTTGTTAAAATCTGGCCTCTCGACAAGCGCTTCCCCCCAAAGCCTTACTGATATTCTCCCATTATTTCCTTAGCGAATGAGAATATTTGATAGCACCTTGTAACGAGTTGATAGAAACGATATTTTTCGCTTTCATTCTTCCATATATGTAGTTGTGATGAGCTCATGTAGCTTCTCTGTTAATCCCTTTCTAGTCGATTTTATAGATTCCCATGGTATTGGGCTGACTCCTTAGAGCTTGTTAATCCTAATCCATATTTTTCGTCCTTGAGAGTTGGTAGCACTACCTGATTTTTTTTCTATATTGGCATCCAACTCTTTCGCTGTCCGAAACGAGCTCCTCGTTATCATTGAATTTAAGCCTTGATCTGTCCTGGTATCATAATCATTTTGCCCTAGATATATTGCTCTCATGGTTTTCGTCCTACATTCTTCCTGAACTTTAGCAAATGTCTTTCAGTGCCACTATTTTTTATTACGATGGAAACATCTGACTTCCTTTTGTAGCACATGATATCGTACCGCTTCAGTATTTTCCAGGGCTTGTAATCTGAGAACATTATGGGCTTTTATAATTAAAAACTCGATGGGCTGTACCGCGGCGTCGGCATGATGACATCTCTTTGCAATCATTATACAGGCTTACGCGAACAGAAATCTCAACACCTAATCCCTGTTCCAGTGGAGAGCCTGCCTTGGCTTCGGCCAAAGATTCTTCTATGTAATCATTCATCATAGTTTTAACTAATTTCCAACAAAAATAAAAGCCAGATATTCTCAAATCGCATTATCTTAGTGGTCTGTTATAGTCCCAGTTTTGAGAAACCACGCATTCATGAAATTTATCACACAATAGAGGTACCAACTTGATGAAACAAATTCTCGATATTTTTACAGTAATTATAGATTATTTTCCCTTTCTCAACGAGTTATTAAGTGTGTTTGAATATTTAATTCATAATCTGTTAATGTGTCCTCATTAGAAGTCATCACATTCATAGTTAAGAGTTGATAACTCCACAATGACATGAAATTTAAAATGGCACCTCTTGTTGGATAACCCTCCATATTCGAATCACCGTTGTGACGGCAGGCACAATCAAGCTGAGCTATCAAGTGTTTACTTCAGCCTTCTGGGAGTCTGTACATGTTGGAATTCCGGAATAGAAATGGCCGTCGCAACCTTAGCCAGGCTATCCTTGAATAAAGAGAAATAAATATTATACTTTACCAGACCGCGTTTCCAGCAGAGCGAACCAGTAAAAAAAATATAAAGAAGTCTACCAACCCTAGCAAAATTAGGACAGTAATCTCGGTTGAAATAAACAATATAATAACTGCTCTCGTAATTACCTTCTGACCTATTTAAGCCATCTGCAGACCTAGCTTACTCGTGTATCGCTCTATGGTGCAATATGCAAAATTCCAACGGATTATGTGGACATAACAACAAAGAGTTTGATGAGTTTTGGACGTACATATCATAATAACATTCATGTCTACCCTGGACTCATATGTTCTTTTTGATATTCCCGGTATGGGGAGCCGTTGCACAATTTTTCTGCAGTACCCATGTTTTAAAGGGACTTGAAAAATGTATTGACCACTATTAATTGGGACAACGAAAACTTCTTTATCAGATGACTATGCATTCATTCGGATTATTAAAGTAACTCCGTACTTGGTTAGCCTTTTTTTCTATTTTATATCTCCCCAACATTACTAACTACGGCGACAATCCCTTCCCTTACACCATTCATTTAGTCACTGAAATCATATCCTTGTCCTCTCACATGATTTATTTGCAATTTACTTGCAAGAATATATTCTTTAAAAGCTGCCCTCCAGGATATGAATATCTTATCCTCCTTTTGTCTTCCAATCTCAGTAAACATAGGACCTTCGGCGTGCCATTTCTTTTTAGCCACTGCGAACTATTCAGTTGTCGTTTCGTTGACATGGCTTTATTGTACATTCCCGTGGGTGTAGTAACACTGATGCATGCACAAACCAGACATGTTCGTGTTTCCAAATAGCATTTGCATTGCATTTGGCAGCAACACAATCGACAACAATAATGCAAGATGCCTCCAATCCCATACTATTTTTGGTATCATTTGCTACAAGTATCCACTTCCATAGCATGGCTTACAAAAAATAAAGCACATTCTCTGATAGAATGGGAAAGCGTCTGACAAAAAGGATCTCTCCAGAAATGCTTATTAAGTTATTGGCAATATGTTAAAATGATAGCCAACATGAGCAACCTAATGCGAACAGGCACCCCAGCTACTTACTCATCCAAAAGCTCTCTCTTTCTCGTCCTTGTTTATTGGGTTTATTTTTCACTTCGCTGTTTCGGTTTGCGGCGGACTCGTCCCAATGCTTCCTTCAAATCCATATTATGGATGGAAAATGAAAGAGGGTCACCAACAGTGCCTGGGTCTGGAATAGCCCATTGTGTTTTGTGCCTGAATATTTACATGCCCTGTGCTATGTTATGGAATATGGACCAACGTGTGTTTTCTGTTGCTTCAACTAGACACTATTGTTCGAGCGTGTTTAACATTACACATCGGCGAAACAGGGGTGAAAGGACGTGTGGAGAATGTGTTGCCTCAATTTCTACACTCCTTCTTGACCTCTCTGGCAGTTTCTCGGGTTTGATACGGACAATGAAATGAATTTCGACGATCAACCATATAAGAATCCTGGCCATGCCAACCCAGGATGGTAGGAAAGAAATTTAGAAAAAGGTGAGGCACGCTATTGTGGAGGAAGATTATATTTTTTCTTGTAGGTCGTCCGCGTTCTTGGGTAACCTGCAGTGAGGTCCTGAGCCATCCGCTTATTGGAGAATGTAAAATGTAAAATATGTGACGATTTCTTTTCTAGTCTTCTATGTCCTGCGGGCATTTGATTTACGTTTTCCTATTTCCTGGAATGCATGTTAGCGGGAGCTTAGCTTTGCTACATACGAGTATACTCCATAACATTTCGAAGGGAATCCTGAAAATAATTGAGCGACTCGTTATAATATCTTAATATGACCGTAATGAACATTTTCTCTGACAATGCACCCTACCACGGCCACCAGTCCCAAGATTCCCTATCGCTCCCACTGATGAATCGTCATTTAACACGGAACTATTGTCATGGATATCCCTGTTCATACGTATGCTGGGTCTATCCCTTTCATGGTTTCTTTCGAAATCCATTTTAAATTCGCTCAAATTTCTCAACACATTCCGGCAGGAGTTCATTTGGAAAAAACCGACGGAGTTAACGAACAACAGGCAAGAGCTATGTATAAGGGAAAAAATGATTAGAAAGGAAACAAACACAAAAGATTGACGTGGTTCTCATTGTTTGAGTAACAAGGGAGGAGGGAACAAAAAATTGCGAAAGAAAAGGACAAGAAACACAGTGAGTGATGAAGAGGCTTATGTGCCAGGGTATAAGCCTAGTACCAGTGTAAACATTATTGTTTAGACGAACAATGATTGAAGTAAAGGAAAACGAGAACACATATACCGATAGCGTTAGTGGAGGAGCCTGCGTTGGTTTGACTTTCAATCCACCATGGACCCAGTCGTGCTGAATGATTTCTTTGTTTCGTATTCTAACTCCTCTTACTCTTTTTTGTTCATTTGTCTTTTCCTCGCCATGATAATTGCTGTGAATTTATCTTTACTCAGCAGGAAAATAGAAAAGCATTCGCATGAATAACGGAAGTTTCTAAAGTGAAAACCCTTAAGATTAAGGGTTTAGGATGAGAAGTGTCTGGCACGGTTAGTTTTGTAAGAAGATTAGAACCTTTCTATCGTTTCAAGCAAAAAATTTATGTTCAACATTGGTTTTGCATAGGGACTGCTTACGGAGATTTAATCTTCGAATATTGGGGGTTTAAGTATTGATGACAAGATATCCCCTAGACGTTGATTTAATGTATGCCATTACATGTAAATGGAAGCTTGACAAAGGAAGTTTTGACGGCTAAGGCATTTGCATAAATGGTTTGAGTCACATATTTCATTGAGGATACAGAAAGTAGAAAAATAGAACTGCTATAATAACGGCAGGATTATAAAACTAAGGCGACCTCAGGTATACGTACTTGGACCCATTCTGTACCTGATCTATAAGGTGTACAACTTTGCTTCCGCCGTTTGCCGATATGTGGCGATAACGGTAAGTAGCGGTCGAAAAAAAAACAGATCGCAGTTGTCAGGCAGTTGGCTTGGACCTCGGTCAACAGAACACCATTTAAACATTAGTCGAATTGTGTCTGCATCATAAAGTTGTTCTCGATTGAAAATGTCAGTTTACGAGCAAAATTCTCGTCATTTGCGGGAGGTGTTACTGTTTTGTTTATATGAAGAAAACAGCGGCTGAGTCTCATTGAATTCTCTCAGATACGTATGGTGAGGGCACTATTGGTGGAAGAACGTGTCATGAGTGGTTCCAACGCTTCAAGAACGGTGATTTTAACGTGAAGACTCGCGTCAAACTCAAGAAGAATTGGCAGAATCAGTGGGATGACACAGCAAGCCATTTTAAAACGTTTCAAGGCCATGGACATGATTCAGAAAGAGAGAACTTGGGTCCCGTATGAGTTGAAACCAAGAGACGTTGAACTGCGTTTATGTGTTTGTGAACAATTGCCACAGAGGCAAAAACGGAAGGGATTTCTGACCGGGGACGAAAAATGGGTTCATTACTATAACCCTAAATGCAAAAAATCATGGAGATATTCCGGCGACGACGGCCAAACCGAAGATCCACGGCTCCAAGATCATGCTCTGCATTTGGTGGGAACAGCTCGTCGTTGTTACTATGAGATGTTAAAACCAAGTGAAACAATCACAGGTGCTCGTTATCGAACGCAATTAATGCGATTGAGCAGAGCATTAAAAGACAAATTGTTGCAATACAGCGAGAGGCACGATAAAGTGATTTTGCATTCTCCAGACATTGCTCCCTCTGACTATCACCTGTTTCGATCAATGGCGCATGGCCGGGCTGACCAACATTTCCGATCTCATGAAGAAGTCACAAATTGGATAGATTCGTGGATCGCTTCAAAAGATAAACAATTTTTTCGACGCGGGATTCATACACTGCCCGAAAGATGGGAGAAAGTAGTGGCCAGCGATGGAAAATACCTTGAATGATACATGTATAACCAATTTGTTTCATTAAAGCCTCAAATGTTGGAGAAAAAATGGCGGAAGCAAAGTTGTACACCTAGTATATAAACTCAATATTTATTCAAGGCTTACCAACAAAATCACGATTTTTCCTGCTGATCTCGCATAAGAGACTTTTAGAATCCTGTAACCACATGTAAAGGGTCCGGCATCTAACGTTTTTTTTTTTCAAGTAGTGCTTATTTCGTGAATGGTAAACCTTAGCTCATGTCTGATTTGACAGATAATTAGTTTTATCCTTCCGCTGAACGAATATGGTTGTGTATACGCTTGAACAACGCTTCGCTAAGTGGACCTGCGATCGACTTACAGAAGATGCCGATTTTGCCAAAAAAATCATCTTTTCAGATGAAGCTCATTTTGATCTTGGCGGGTATGTAAACAAGCAAAATTGTCGCATTTGGGGCACAGAAAACCCGCACGCATACATTGAAAAGCCGGTGCACCCAAAACGAGCCACTGTTTGGTGCGGATTTTGGTCCAGAGGCATAATTGGGCCATTTTTCTTCGAAAATGAGCAAGGAGTGGCCGTTACAGTCAATGGCGATCGTTATCGGGCCATGTTGAACGAATTTTTGTTCACAAAAATTGAAGAGGAGGATATTGGCAACATTTGGTTTCAACAGGACGGTGCTACGTGCCACACAGCCGAAGCTACACTCGATGTTTTGCGCCCTGTTTTTGAAGATCGCATTATCAGCCGCAGAGCTGATGTCGTTTGGCCACCTCGGAGCTGCGATTTGACACCGTTGGACTATTATTTGTGGGGTGCCGTCAAAGATAAGTGTTACGCCGACAAGCCAGAGACAATTGACGCTTTAAAGGACAATATTCGTGAAGCCATTGGTGAAATACAGCTGCACACAATCGATAATGTGCTTAAAAATTGGACCTATCGTGTAGGCTACTGCATGGCCAGCCGAGGCAGCCATTTGAATGAAATTATTTTCCATTATTAACCGGAAGGATTGTACTTTCAAATAAAAAAAAAAAAGAAATTTGAGAAAATATTCAGTAGCTTCTTTTTATAGCGTTTTCAAAAAAAAAAAAAGTTATTTGGCGGACCCTATAGTAAGCTAACTAAAGGTGAGCAGCATGCCATGTCCTCGAATACAGTGGTCTCCTAATACAAAAACCTTCTTAATTCCTTAAAAAGTTCCTATCACAACGTGTCATATGGATACCCAACAACACGATTCAATTTAACGCTAACAACCGGAACTAAGGTTTTGTAAAGGCTCACTTTCCCAATCATCTCATAAACCCAAGGATGAAAAGGTTGGCAACAGTTATTTAGCGTATAATCTAAGCGCTAATGCCTTTGAATCCTGCTACTTTTGAATCAAGATAGGTGAAACCTTCCACTACTTAAAAAATTTAGCCGCCAAAGCTAACGCTCTGGCCTATACGTATGTATAAATCCTTAATTAGCATCCAGGGTGTCGGCTAGATCAGTAGTGTCCTTAATCGGGCTGCAAAAATGTCCTTACTCGTATGTCATCCTACACAAACTGACGAGTTTAGCAAAGATGTTAAATCATGAGATGGCTCTACATAACTCATTTATATGGAGGCTGTCTTATGCGGCTTGAAAGTCGGCAAAAAAGGTAATGTGTAGACCTGAAGTTCCTGAATATTTGGTCTAATACGGACCTTATAACTATTTATCGCTATGAAAAATCTGATCAGTTTTGTTTCTCCAACTCATTGTAGTCCACTCCATTAGTCATGAGAACTACTTCACCCACCATTAAAAAAAGTTGCAGAGAGAATAACTTACAATCAAAAAAGAATTCATGAAAACCTTGTGATGCAATTATATTAAGGCATGTCCTTGTACCCAAGCATTCCTTGTAAACCTTGATTGAGTTACATATGAGTACAACAAGTTAATTCAAATTAAGCTCGTGTCCCAAAAAGTCGCCAAAATTCATTTAGAGCCAAATATCATGTTGACTAAATGCTGACTACATGCTGACTCGTATTAAACTTTGTATGAAGTTTCGTTTTCAAAGTGCATCCGCGCGATCATATCATCCCTAGACACTTCCCTCAGTGCATTTGTTAATATCCGTTAAATCCCGGTTATGAATCTTAACTCCACCGGATTACATCCTCCGAAATTTTCAAATCTGGAAAACTTTGCACGAATTAATTCAAACGAAGCTTGTTAGACAGTTTTCTTTTTTTTTCTTTTTTCACTTCAATCTAAAGTAAAGCGCAACGATGTAGTTGAAATTTATTTATCGCGGAGTCCTTTTTAAAGCTTGGCTTTGCATTTGGATATTGTTGAATATTATATTCGGATGTCAGGAAGTTTCTTTTTTTGGTGACGGGAACATTAATTGAAAGGAAAGAGGAACTGACTATGGGCTAGAATTTTTGTTTTTGTTCGAACGATTGGCTGATGTACGGATTAAAATGTCCGTCGGGGGTTGCTGTTTTTTATTCTTGAAAGTGTGTTTTTAACACCGGGGCACCAAAGCTGATCTTAAAAATTAACCCGAAATAGGTCTAACGCCGACTTTCTAGCATTCGAATAAGGGATGGTGAGAAAATTCTCATGTTTGTGATTGTATGAAGTATTGAGGTTTTTACAGTGTCGGAAAGAAAAGTCTCAAGCAGAGATGGTTGAAAACTAGCAGGCGATAGTCCACATTTTACACCCAAAGTAAGTTTTTTCGTTAGTTAGGCTTACTCTTAGATCATGTTTTTATTTATCCTGTAGGGGAACAACCTTAAAAGTGGAATCACCGTATGTGTGACTGCCTTGATTTCTCTTTCCAGTAGAACTAGGTTCATAACTACGAGTCATTAAAGAGGTGATTTAGTAAGGAGGCTATTTTTTAACTCCGACTAAATGATTCTAGTTTCGAACATGAAAAATATCCAAAGACTACTCAAAGCATTTTGGAATTCTCGACAGCTTTTATACAAACATCCATGAAAGCATGTAGCCACGAAGATTGCTAGCGCATGTTACTCAAAGTGGATAGATATCCCAACAGTGATAGTGCATTTTGCCGGGTGCATTGGCAGCTCTTGTATAAATTGAGTCTGGTCATCGAACACAATACGGCAGTTTTGTTTATTAACTTATCCACTTAACCAGAAATGAGCTTCTCCGCCGAAGGCAATTTTTTGATAAAAAATCGAATCATTTTCAAGCTTTTCTAAGACCTATTCACCAAAAATCCAAAGCCGTGGCAAAACGTTCGACTTTAGTTTTTTTCACGAACTGTATTTTGTAAGGCTTTGGACTGAAATTCTTGAGTAAATTTTGGAAGTAGATGAGAAACATAATCCCCATTGCTGCGAACGATGACGAATGGACAAATAACGATCTTCATTAGCACTGGCGGATACAGCATCAATATTTTTCTCTATATTCACATTATGCATAGAAAAATTGATGTTCAACAGTGTGAAGTTTATTCAAAATTTGATCACTACGGCTTTAATGCCCGGTAGGTCGGTTATGACTTCCGTAAAATGTTCGAAGTGTGGTTCTATTACAGAAGTCTTAGGACCGCTCTGTCACGACCGAACCCTATGCAGAAAATATGCCTTCCGTTAGTGAAAGTTTTGGAATCGAGTATAAAGGATATGGGATTATACGGGTGGTCGTGGTGCGATGGTAATCATCACCGACTGTTGAGCGGTAAGTCTGTAGTTCAAGTATGTCCATAGCCAAAAACAATTTCTATACGAGAAAGTTGTGCAACAACATCAGCTGTGAATGAGAGATGATCAAAAAAGTAGTGAACGATCATCTTTGACAAAAACCATCTGCGCCCCGTCCAGGTTGTGTGACAAACATCATAAGAGCGTACACTCTTGAACCTGCACGAACCCTATAAAAAAAAAAAAAGTAGCAAAATGAGCATCCGCATGTAACCATTGGGGGAATTATGCAGTTACATATGTATATAGTCTGGGTTATTGCTCCATATGCGTCGAAAGGACATCGTAAATAACCTTTCAAAATCGAATCTTGCAGAAAGTCTGATCGGAATCTAAACGGAAATTGTGTTTAACTAAGTTTGCTTTTGGAACCACAATTTGGACGACCATAAATGCAGCAATCAGAAAAAAATAAACGACCTAAAACGATTCGCAGTTTTTATAGAACAATAATAAACTCGATGTCCATACATCCAGGGGCGCCCAATTGACTGCGACATGGTGCTACAAACCAAATAAAAAATCTACTTTGTTGTACTCCGAAAGTGCCTGAGTCCTGAGTTGATAGGTTTCTCGGCTTTCCAGGCTAGGAAAATTCAGCACTGATCTGTGTCAGATTCTGGAAAGAACTCATGAAACTCAGATACACTCCCACCACCTATTTCCATATTAAGGCCGATTGCAAGAGCAATCAACTGTAGCCCAAAATGTCTAGCCTTGAAATGCTGATCAAGCTCGTCAGATGGCGCTAGATGACTGTGGCGACTCGTTACCCCAACAGGGGTGGAATCAATCTAACAGAGACAACTGATGTCGAAAACGACCTTAGATAGTTCGATGTTCTAACTAACTTTTTTTGCAACCACTCTTTACAGACTTGTGCGAAGCTCACTAGAGACGCGATCTAGTATTCGTGATGATTTGGAAGTGATTAGTTGAAAACAGCGAAACATCAATGAGGCACTTGGGAATATTGAGGTGAAAGTGGCCAAAACTATTTATCCATGAGTAAAAGTCATAGAAATAGCATCAATGCAGAGGTCATACCCATTTCTCTTACTCTACGGCTTTCCCTTCGGGTTCGGAAGACAATTGGGAAAAAAAACAGAATTGGTCGACACGAGAGAAATATTCTTCGTGCAATCCTTGGTTTAGATTACGTTAATGGGAACGGAGAAAAGGATTCAACCAGCAACATGTCGACGAACAAATACGCTTAATATTAGCACGTATGCTCCAAAATATTAGCATCAAAAGTGAAAAAGAAAAAAGGACAGATTTTGACTCAAGGTTCGTATAAGCTTTAAGCAGCAGCCCCAGTTAGTTCCGCTCTCTTGCCATTCCTAAAATTCAACGAACATAATCGGAACAATAACGATCCGACACAAGGTACGGCATCGATCTCATGAAATGGCCCTTTTGTTAAGACGGTTTGCTGGAATAGAGGATTAGTACGCCTGAATACAAAAGTAACACAAAAGCCAAAACACAATCTTTTAAAGCTCCCTTCCTACGGGGCTACTTTCAGGTGTTGCTTCGCCAGGCTAGTGCTATTGTTTACCGTGCACTTTCATCTCGTGGGAGATGTCGAGTGGGCTTGTTTTCTTTACACTCTTCCCCAATTTTTTCATGCGACAATATTATTTTCTTTGCAACTTGGACAAATTGGAAAACAGCCATCTCCGACTGCAAACAGCATGAAGAGATTTTCGAAACTGTCCCTGAAATATACTGTATCCCCTCAGCACACATAATTCGTCTCACATGAGTGTGCTACTAATTTATGTTTCCGTCTGTGCAAGCCTGAAGATAGAAATCTTCGAAAACTGCAACACCCCCGAACCCAACCGCGTGTGCTTACTCGTACACTCGTCATCTCATAAATTTTCTCTCAAATGCATAATTTATTTTCACATCTTGAAGGATCTTCTATGAAAATTCAGCTATAAGATGAACATTCAAAGCACATGTGTGTCCATCAAGATTTCACCCCTCTCAAACAAACTAACCCCACATATGCACCTCTCGAAGTGAATTGTCGGCACAGTTATCAAAGAAATAAAGCTGACCACCATTGTAGTGAAACCTCGACACAACCCTCTTAACGTGTCATTTTCCAAGGTTCCGTCCTCTATATCGAAAACTCGAATCACTTACAAAAATGAGGACCTCACCCAACAATTAACTTCATCTCCACCTCTATTTAATCCAATCGACATGCGTTTCCTTTTAAGGACTTGGTATCGCACTGTATACACTTAACGCTCCTCTGTCCTTAATCGACGGCCTGTCCATGTCCAGCCACCATCAGTGGATACCAAAACGATTCTTATGTAAGCTCATGTCCTTTTTAAATTGCAGATTATCCTTGAGGTGAGGTGAGGAAAGTGTACAGGACTATGGTAGCGCGAATTCACGTGTTAAGTATCTCGGCGGCATGATTACTATGAGGGTCTTGGCAGCAAAAATACTATACAAGTATAACTACGTCCACTATTTCTGCATCCTTCGTAGCAAGCGACTAGTACTGTCGACTTTCAATCCTGCCGAACGGGTGTACGAATATATGTACGTACACGTGTGACAATGTGTCATAAATAGGGATTCGTTTTGTTGTTCAAATGCTTTCCGTTGCCTTGCCTTGTCTTGCTAGGTACAAATGAGCGAGGCGAGGCAATGAAAATTAGGACGAAGGAAGAATGTCTTTTCTTTCGTCCTTAACGTGAGAGAGAACCGTGCGGCTTCATATATACTCGTATATTGTAATTATTATTTCACATGCATGCAAATATTTTTCCATCTTCTTCCACCTCATTAATTCGAGATTGAACACATGCGTATACAACGATGTGAAGATGAAGATGACAGGCTAAGAGCGAGCATACTGCCAGACGGAATCTCGTTTCATCATCGTCACCTCTGCGATATGCCGTGGGTGGGCAGAGAACTTTTCATTTGCTTTTGCTTAACTGAAGACAGCATCATCGCCATATTATCTCTAAATCGGCGTCGTCATTAAAATTCATCCGCGCTGATGCCGGGCGACGGAGCAGCGGGACAAGATACCATTACATACTCGAATGCAGCATGTATTCCGCGCTGTGACTACAAAAACCTGGTCGTACATAAAGTTAGCATGCCTTCCACAGATGGTATGGGTGCAAGAAGGTGTGCAGAAAACTTAGGCCATACCAGTAGTGCCACTATAAATGGAATAAAAAATATTTTGTTTTTTGAATGGATGCGAAAGAGAACGGGGTTTCTACTAGTTGAATAAAGTTTAATAAATGATATCGACATCGAAAAAGCAACAGGCCTGTGGGTGTGGAACGCTTGTTATTCCTATTTTAAGGATCTCATTAAAGGGTTTATTTCTGGTGTTGGGTTTTTCAGTGACCAGTTAGTTGTTATGGCTTCTGACAGATGGACGTGAATTTATGAAGGCTTGCAGTCTTATCGAGTGTTGTATGGACGATGGAGTCAAACAGACGGACGGAATGACGTGACAATTTAATAAAATATAATGTTACCGTTGGGCACACACTTTCTAGGACAAAAATTGATTTGGAAATACTTGGGACTCAGAAGGGCAATTATGCGGTAAAGTGTCAAGTTTTCACAGAATGGCTGTTAGGTACCTGTAAAGTTATTTGAGAAAGGGAGTCAGAAAAAGGCGCAAATGCTACATAGCAGTAATAAAAGAATCATGAAAAATGAATGCTGTTGACACGTTTCGAATACTGGATCAAAGACATAAACTTTTTTGGCAATAAGAAAAACAAGATCTAGGTACTGACCTACGGATTAGAAGCTCAGCTTAAGAACTGAAAGAAAGCCTTTGAGCTTTAGATTCGATTTACTACCTCTAGTTTGAGCAAATGTCTGTCTAACAGAAGGTCGTCTTTATGGAGCAAAACGTGACTAAAAAAAGAAGGAGTAGCAGACATAGGCGCTCTGCAATAAGACGAGTCTTTATAACTGCAAGCCGCCTCCGGGAATATACTAAAATACCTGCACGTACCAACCTAGCATACAAGATAAGGGTCACACTATTTAGTGGTGTTTTTTCAAGTAAAGGAACGAACTTATTCAAGTCACCCGAAGCATGTTTCAAATATTGGTTAAAATAACACATTCATAGAATGGTTAAGGCTTCAAAAGTATTCGTTTTTTCCACTAATATAACAAATTACAAAGACGGTAAAGGATCATTCAACAAGAGGTGTCACTTTTAGTCCAGAGAAAAATACCTCAATGGAAAGCGGTAGCATTTTAATTTCAGTCTAAAATATACGAGTATATCCTGGTACAAGTAATGGAGTAAAATATTTGCAAAATATCCGTTTGGAGATACTAGTTCAGGAGATTTACAGTTCAGCTGTGGTGAGGGGCAATCGAGTTGTTGAGCATTCGAGCGGTCGTCGTAAAGTAGTAGTGCCGTCGAAAGCTGCAGATGTCTTTTGATCTACACTTGTTAATTGCTAATATTAAATAAGCAATTCATATATATATGCCAAGATCTTTATGTGATGCAGTGATTGCAGATAATTCAAATCCGTCATCATCTTTAAATGAATTAATACTCGTACTTTCAACAAAGGTTTCGATTTTTTCAGCTGATCTTGCCTGGCGAACTAGCTTGCTTTACTTTTTTGTGTCAACTTGCTTTTTTTGCGTAATTATTAATAAATGATGAATTAGTTTTGAAGCAAACTTTCTTTTTTCTAATTCTTACCTAATTAATAACAATTTTTTTGTTAACTAGCAATGTGAGGAGATCAAGTGCCGGCTTAGGAGTGTTGTAGACGAAGGAAAGATATTATATTCATTCCCAGCTGCTTATCCAAAAACTTGCGAAATATGCGACAATGGCCTTTGAAAATGTCACTGCGCATAATATATTCCAATCTATTTTCCTGTCACACAATATTTTAATAACAAAGATGGACGAAAATGGAAGACATGGTTCCTGGTGCATACGAGATGGTAAGACAACACATATTGTACAATACATACCATGGATTTTGTAAGAATGCTATGACGAATGACCTACGAGACCCAGCCCACTCTTGAACAACATATGACTTGTTAGCCATTCCCATCAAAACAACTTACTACTTAAGCCTAAAGCAAGAAATTTCTAACGCACCTCTTATAGTCCATAAATACATTGAAGGATCTCGCCGTCCACGCACTGTAAGGTATCCGGCAGCCATGCAGGCTTGAATCAGAGGTAAACTACTGAGAAAGCAGAAGATCTTGTCGCGAGAATGCCATATTTCCTAAAGCTCCCTTAAGGCGGTATGTTAAAAATACTTATAAGCATAAAATATGCTCATCAAATTTTAATAAACAAAATGATCAGGTATATGCTCGGATATCGGAAGAAGCTCCACGACTTATTCCAAAGGTTGAAAACCACCGCCATCCTGCAAACGTAATAAAGGGTGGTTCAACCATAATGCACTATGTTAATTGTGAGTTACACCTTAACGTCAAGTTGTTTTGCCCAACTTAATTTGGCATTTATTTGTTTCAGTGTTTGACAAATTCAATCATGAAGAGGTACACAATTGAGCAGCGCGTTAAGATTATTGAAGCCTTTTACGAAAATGGGCGTTCAAATCAAAATGCATTTCGTACACTTCGTGATTTTTTTGGTCAGCATAATCAACCACATGTGTCCACAATCGGTAGAATCGTGCGCAAATTTCAGCAAACCGGGTCTGTAGGAAATGTGAAAACACCTGTGCATGCTCGCCCAGTTCGTTCTGCGGAAAACATTGCTGTTGTTCGCGATAGTGTGGCAGAAGAGCCGTCAACCTCGACTCGTCGTCGTGCCCAACAATTGAACATTGTGCGAACATCACTGATGCGATTTTTGAATAAAGATTTGAATTTACACGCTTACAAGGTTCAATTGACTCAAGAGCTGAAGTATACTGACCATTTCAGGCGTCGTCAATACGCCGAATGGTTGATTGAACAGACAGAAGTGAATGGTGACTTTACAAAGAAAATCATCTTCAGCGACAAGGCACACTTTGGCCTCAATGGATTCGTTAACAAGCAGAATTGCCGCATTTGGGCAAATGAGAATCCACGAGTGATCCACAAAGAGTGACTGTTTGGTGCGGTTTATGGTCTGGCGGCGTCATCGGGCCGTACTTCTTCGAAAATGAGGTCGGCCAAGCAGTTACCGTGAATGGTGTTCGTTATCGCGAGATGATAACGAGCTTCTTGTGGCCAGAAATTAAGGGTATGGACCTGGACGATATGTGATTCCAACAGGATGGTGGCGCTTGCCACACAGTCCACGAAACAATGGCTCTTTTGCGCGAGAAGTTCAATGGCCGTGTTGTCTCACGTCGTGACGATGTTAATTCGCCGCCACGATCATGTAATTTGACACCGTTGGACTTCTTTCATTGGTGATATTTAAAAGAAAAAGTGTACGTCAATACGCCAAGAACAATTCAAGAGCTAAAGGATGAGGTAATTCGGCACATTAAAGATATTGAACCTCAATTATGTCTCAGACTCATTGAAAATATGGACCATCGGATAGAGGTATGCCACCGATGTCGTGGCGGGCATTTGGCCGATATTTTATTTCACACATAATTGCCACAAATCCTTCTATCATAATAAAGAATGTTAAGATAATTCTCTGAAAACTTTTTGTTTTATTTACAATTGTCATCGTGCGTTTTCGTTGGACCACCCTTTAGTATGGTTGGAAGTGAGCTACGTTGGCCTAATCAACGTCCGTGTTTGTGAAAAAGGAGTCAAGGCTTCAGCGAAAGTTTACCAGACCAGATTCGCAAACAGGCACTGGATATTCCAACAAGATTTTGCTCCAACCACAAGGCGAAAAGCACTCAAGGTAGACCGAATCTCAACCCTTTGGGTTACAAATTGTGGTGCGTTTGTGAACAATTAGCATACTCTATTCATCGCCGATGAACTCTTTGAAGCAAAATAAATGAAATCCGCGCTGTTGACAACCTTCCGATAAATGGGGTCCGTCAAATGATTGATGATTGGCCAGTGCGTCTCACATTATGCTTAAAGGTAAAAGCTGAACATTTCCTTAACAAATAAAATACAATACATAAAGTTGTTTTAAACAAAAAATTTCAATGGGTTTTCAGTTGGGGTTGTCGATTTTATCAGTATTTATGACTAGACTAGATATTGTCTATGCGAGTTTGATCAAAAAATAAAGTGACTTTGTAAAGGAAAATTTACCTAGAACAAAGAAACAAATAAAAGAAAATTTTTCTTTACATATATACATTTGTTTACATTCCTTTTCACGCAAGAAAAGGTACAAAATCCGACCACCAAGCCACTTCCAGAGAATAACACATATCTGAACACCACGTCTCGAAATCAAGATAACACCAAACAAATAAACAAAATAAAACACAAAAAAAATATAATAATAACATAAAATAAACAATTTCATAAACATGTACATTTTGCATTTTGCCGAAGACCACAGAGGTCAACGACACCAAACACAACGGCAGCAGCCACAGTCGCCGTTGACAGGTCCCGTAAACAGGGGAAATGCCAACGACGACTGGAAAGGCACCGCTCACATCGTCACCCAGCCTAGCCCTATAAAAAGCCGAGGCGATTAGCAGAAGGGCGATCAGTCAACGAGTAGACACTCAGTTCGCGAATAAACGATTAGTCCGCAGTGCAAGTGACAGTTAAGACAACAGATCTCTTCAGACAAGTGACACAGTCAACAGATCAGTCGAGTTCGAAAACCACAACTAGGTAAGGAGTATTCAACGAGATTGAGACGGTATCACATCGCCTTTAAGGATTATATTAATTACCTATATTATACACATAATACATTATACACACGAATATATTAACTACATTAAATATATGAATATACTCGTTACACACGTTATATATATAATAATAAGGCATTATTATAAGTAGATAATAAGAATAATAAAATTTACACAAAGAAAATTATTATATTATTATTTCAAGAATAACAAAATTCTCAAGGGGGAATTAGACCCCATTATTATCTCATAGCGTTAATAATTGGGGTAATAATTTCGGTCCCGTCACCAAAGGGAAGGGACGAACGTGCGGGATTAGTTGGAGCGACCGCCCGACGAGTAAGCCGGCGAGTAGAGACCAATAGGACAGAAATCGGCTCTCCGACTCGGGTTTTAACCCAAAGAGACCGACCAAGACCTATCAGAGTCTACTCCCGAGGTAAGTGTCGTAGGGTCAGTTCCCGACTTGGGTTTTAACTCGTAGGGGTTGACCAGGCGGCACAGCCGTACTCAAGGGCACGCGTCAATCTCAACTAGGGCCTCGACCGGGTTCTTACCCCGACAGGCTACGTCTCGCACTGCTCCCGACTCAACCGACCGTCGGAGCTCAGACTCGGGTCTTCACCCGCTGAGAGATCGACGGAGTACTGTCTACAGTACATCTGAGGTGACAAGGCACGCCTACGACCTAGTGTCCCGGACGGGTCCCAACCCTAAGGGACAGCGTAGTGCGCAGGCCACTAGTACGTCTGCCGGTGTCACAAATAAAAATTTATGTGACAGACCCTGGTCCGGCGAGTATACCCCGGCCCGGAAAGCTCGTTACATTGGCGCCCGAGCAGGGACGCCGCAGACGGAACTATTAAGGTTAATACCAGCTAACCAACCTCAACAGCATGGTCCGAACAGGGTGGATCTACACCCTCACAAAGGATGAACTCCTCCTTTACCTCCGTGAGTTCAATCTAGAACTCGACGGTACGGTCGACGAACTGAGGCGTCGGTTGTCAACATGGATGACGGGGACGCGGCTTACACCAGCACAGGAGGAACGCTTGACGGAGCTAGAGGCCCGTCACCGACGAGCGACAACCTCCACCCCCGCCACCCAAACCCAACCGCCGACGCCAAGGAAACCGGATGATGGGGACCTTCAGAGGGACTTACCAATGCCCACTCAGGGGCCAACTTCTCTCGGAGAATATGTAGGCCCGGAACCCCGAGCCACAACAAGTTACACCACCGGACCGGTCAGTTACGCCACCGTGATTGACCAAGCCCGCAAATGGGCCCTAAAATATAATGGCGGCAAGGAACCGATCGCGTTCCTCGAGAGGGTGGAAGAACTGGCCGAAGGATACGGGCTCCCGCTGGACCTCATACCACGGGCTATGCCTGAGCTCCTCATCGACCGGGGACTCATGTGGTACCGGAACAACAACCGCAAGTGGGCTACATGGACGTCATTCAGGACGGATTTCCTGCAGTTCTTCCTCCCCAGCTCATACCTGGAAGACCTCGAGGACAACATCCGGCGTAGGAAACAACGCCCCAAGGAGTCCTACAAGGATTACGTCCTGGCAATGCAAACCATCATGCGGCAAGCAGGTTATACCCCGGAGCAACAGCTATCCCGGATATACCGGAATAGCCAAGCAGATTACTTGCTGTACATCCGCCCAGGGGACTTCCGGACATTAGACGACCTGCTGAGACACGCGGAGAACTTCGAAAAGATCCAGCGAGAACGCGATCCACCAACACGACCACCACCGCAACGACCAACGTTCGAGCAGCACAATATGGTCGCGAACAACGAAGGCCCAATCGACCCGCGGAAGGCATGTCGGAGATGTGGCCGAGAGGGCCACACGCAACCCGGCTGCCGGAACCCTCAGATCATCTTCTGCTGGGAGTGCGGGCGACGGGGCCGACGGACCATCGAATGCTGCCGACCAAAAACGGGAAACGGAGCAAGGCCTCACTCGGACCGCGGGACAGTGGGGCCAAAACCAACCTCACCTCCCCGCAAAAATTAAACCCACTGGCCCTGGAGGCTAACCGCATAACGGCCGCCGTCCTCTTAGGGCAACAGCAAACGACGGCAATCCTCGACACAGGAGCCACGAGGAGCTTTCTGAATCAAACAGCCGCAATCGACTTCGCCAAGGAAGGAACGATCATCCGGATCGACACCGAGGTGAAAATGGCCGACGGTTCCACTAGGCACATCGACAGGGCACTGGAGGCAGACATCCGACTGGGTACGTCCGTAAGTCGGATCCCACTACTGGTCCTCCCAGAAGCCATCGATCCCCTAGTCTTAGGAATAGACTTCCTTACCTCGGTTGGAACCACCATCGAATGCGGCAACGAGTCCATCACCCTCCGCAAGGGAAACAACAACAACAAGAACCCAAGAACATCCATAGGGGGACTCATCGAACAACCCGCCGAACGCAAGGCTGCATCATCCCGGGGCGGTACCGATGAGTCACAAACGGCATACACCAGCGAACACCGCGAAGAAACCTCACAGGGAACATACGACGAACAGCGCAACGAACGCGCCCACGACTCCGAAGCATCAGGACACCCCACAGACCCCGAAGTACCAAGACACTCCGTAGAACGACTCATCGAGCAACCGACCGAACGCAAGGCTGCACTACTCAAGGAACCACCGCGTTGCCCGGATGAGCCAGCACAGCAGCGTGCTACGGGGGCGAAGAAGGGAAACTCTCCGGACATCAAGCGGGAGACCGATGAGGAGGAGGCGAGGGCCGTCGCAGCATTCCTGGAGGACGAACTCCAAAAATTCGACCAGATCCAAGGGACATCAAACATCACGTCCCACAAAATCAATATGAAGGATGACCGGCCGATTAAACAACGGTACTATCCGAAGAATCCGGCAATGCAGGCGGTCATCAACAAAGAAATCGACGAGCTCCTGGAGAAGGGCTGTATAGAACCATCACATAGCCCCTACAGTGCTCCGCTGGTTCTCGTCAGGAAGAAGACTGGACAGTGGAGAGTCTGCGTCGATTATCGGCAGCTCAACGCCCGATCTATCCCGGACGCATATCCACTACCAAGGATCCAGCACATCTTGGACCGATTAAGAGAGGCAAAGTACATCAGCAGCCTCGACCTGAAGAACGGCTACTGGCAAATCCCCATGGAAGAGGACAGCAAAAAGTACACCGCATTCACGGTACCGGGGAGAGGTCTCTTCCAATGGCGGGTCATGCCATTCGGCCTACATTCAGCACCAGCCACGTTCCAGCGTGCACTTGACCAGGTAATAGGCCCCGAGATGGAACCACATGCGTTCGCGTACCTGGACGACATCATCGTGACTGGGAAGACACTGGCGGAACACAAGGAGAATTTACGAGAGGTCTTTAGGCGGTTGAGGGCTGCAAAGCTAAAAATCAACCGAGAAAAATGCGAATTTTTCAAACAGGACCTGAAATACCTCGGACACGTCGTGAGCCGCGAAGGGATCCACACCGACCCCGACAAGGTAGCAGCAGTGAAAGACCTGGACCCCCCAACGAACGTACGACAGGTAAGACAGTTCCTGGGTATCGCATCCTGGTATCGAAGGTTCGTACCGGACTTCGCCAAACTGGCCATGCCTCTCACGAACCTCCTGAAGAAAGGAAAGCATTGGAAGTGGGGAAAGGACCAACAAGAAGCGTTCGAGTCCATCAAGCAGAAGCTCACAGAGGCCCCAATTTTAGCTTGCCCGGACTTCACTCAACGGTTCACCCTTCAGACTGACGCCAGCGATTACGGTCTGGGAGCGGTGCTAACCCAACACCTTGATGGCGCTGAGAGAGTAATCGCCTACGCCAGCCGACGACTCAACAAAGCGGAGGCGAACTACTCCCCCACAGAAAAGGAGTGCCTAGCTATCGTATGGGGAATACGGAAGCTGCGACCATACCTCGAAGGCTACGAATTCACGGTGGTCACCGACCACCTATCATTGAAGTGGCTCAACTCCATCGAGAGCCCTTCGGGAAGGATCGCAAGGTGGGCTCTAGAACTCCAGCAACATAAATTCGACGTCCAATACCGAAAAGGGAAGTGGAACGTGGTAGCCGACGCGCTATCCCGACAGCCCCAGGAGACCCTTGCCCGGTTGGAGACGACGACAGCGGAGTGTAGCTGGTACAAGAGCAAGCTGAGCGAGCTTCAGAAGAATCCTGATAAGTTCCCAGACTACCTCATTTCGGGAGGCCAACTATTCCGACACATACCAGGCCAGGCAAATGACGAGGACTGCGCATCCTGGAAGCTATGTGTGCCAAAACACGAGCGAGGAAGAGTCCTACGAGAAAACCACGACGAGCCTTGTGCTGGACACCCTGGAATTAGGAAGACGATCGCCAAGGTCTGTAGCCGATATTACTGGCCAGGAATGTCCCGTGATATACGCCAGTACGTGCTACGATGCGAGTCTTGCCAAAAGTATAAGGCGACCCAACAGCAAACCGCAGGGAAGATGCTGACACAGCTTGCCGAGGAACCTTGGGCAATCCTGTGCGCAGACTTCATAGGACCACTGCCACGATCCACACATGGCAATACGATGGTCTTAGTACTGTTCGATAAGTTTTCGAAGTGGACCGAAATCGTACCTCTTCGGAGAGCAACAGGGGAAACCCTCAAAAGAGCCCTCCGAGAACGCATCATCAGTCGGTACGGAGTACCGAAAGTCATCACCACGGACAACGGACCACAATTCAACAGCAAGGAGTTCCAGAGGTACCTGAACGAAATCGGGGTAAGGCAACAGTTCACCGCGCCATACACGCCCCAAGAAAACCCGACGGAAAGAGCCAACAGAAACGTAAAGAGGATCATCGCCCAGTTCACCAAGGACAACCAACGAAAGTGGGATGAATCCCTCCCGGAGATTCAGTTGGCCATCAACACCATGGTATCAGACACCACGGGCTACACCCCAGCATTCCTCACGCAAGGCAGGGAACCCCGTCTACCCAAAGCGCTCTTCGACGACCACGCACTGGGAACCGGGAACAACCCTCAGACCACCGAGGAACGCACAAGACGGTTGAGGGAAATTTTCCTGATCGTCAAGAGGAATCAAGAGAAGGCAACCAAGGACCAAGCCAGGCACTACAATCTGCGGAAGCGAGCCTGGAAGCCACAAATAGGACAGTGGGTACTGGTCAAACAACACCTGCAGTCCAAAGCCGCCGACGACTTCAACGCCAAACTTGCGCCACGCTACATTGGCCCTTACCAAGTCGTCGGATTCTCTTCACCCGTGATCTTACAGATCAAAGATCCCGCTGAAGGGAAAGTCCGCACGGTGTACATAGGTCAGGTTAAGGAGTTCCACACACAAACAGCGGAACCACCAGACCCCGAATGTACACAACTACCCTCGACCAACTGCGAAATCCCTATCCTCGCCGATACAGGGTCAAAACCCGCTATCAACCCCACAACATCCACCAACGGGGAGGCCGATCGAGGCCACCCAAACAACCCAAACCCACTCAACAAACCAAACAACCCAACCTCACTCAACAATCCAACAACCCAACCAACCAACGACAGTAAATCAAAACAACCCTCAAGACCCCGTAGAACCAGTCGACGGGCGAGGGAACAGGACTAAGAACATCAACCTTATCGCAACTAATAGTCTCTCTGTGTGTCCGTCCACCTTCCAAACGCACACAAGATCCACTCACCCGTTCTTTCACCCACAGGAACAATGCCGAGTCAAGCAGAAGAACCAGAACTGATTACCCTGTCATCGGACGAAGAAGACGTCGACCAGGCTGGAGATCGACCGCTGGTAACCTACCCAACCGGACCTGGTGGTATCGAGATCCGGGAAGAAGATTACCGCCGACTCGAAGAGGGAAGATTCCTCAACGACGCGATCGTGGACCTTTACTTTCAGTGGATCCTGCGAGAGGTAGCGGACCCAGAACAACGGGAGAAGTGGCACATCTTCGGGTCCCACTTCCTCCCCCAGCTCCTCAGCGGAAAGGATGCACTGCAGGGGTACGAACGGGTCGCACGGTGGGCCAGGACCACCAATATCTTTGAGCGGGATCTCATCGCGATACCTACCAGCCTCCAAAACCATTGGTACTTGTTCATCATCTGCCCCCGAGGACTGGAGGGAACCGATCAACCAACCATCATCCAGGTAGAGTCGCTGGGATTACGACCCAGGGAAGACGTCGCCCGAGCACTACGACAATACCTGACCTTGGAATATCAACGGGTCTACCGCCAGATACGGGTCTTTACCGCCGCCACCACCCCTCTACACGCATTGGAGGTACCACGACAACGGAACACCTACGACTGCGGTGTCCACCTCCTACACTACGCTGAGTGTATGGTGACAAGCCCCTTGCGGAGCGTAGAAGGTTCCATCAGGCCGGGCGCCCGATGGACCGACCCCCACGCAACGACGGGAAAGCGCCGCCGGGTAGCGAGACTCCTACAATCACTGGACGGCTCGACAAATCGATTCCCAACGCTACGAGTCGAGTCGCAGACGGGACCCTCCTCACCAACACGCAGCGACGAGGAAGAAGGAGCGAACGGACCTACGCCAGTCTTGGCGAAGTTCGAGACACTGGAAGAGCTGGAGGGCCCGAAGGGCAAACACCTGCCTACGACGATGGTGGACGCCATCCGGCAGCGGTATCTCCACCTCATCACCAACCCTCGCAAAGGCAGAAAGAAGATGAAGTTTCAACAGGCAGGGTACCGCCTAGTCATCAAACCGAATGGCATCACCATCATCACACAACCCGCCCGAAGTAAGGGGGGGATGTAAAGGAAAATTTACCTAGAACAAAGAAACAAATAAAAGAAAATTTTTCTTTACATATATACATTTGTTTACATTCCTTTTCACGCAAGAAAAGGTACAAAATCCGACCACCAAGCCACTTCCAGAGAATAACACATATCTGAACACCACGTCTCGAAATCAAGATAACACCAAACAAATAAACAAAATAAAACACAAAAAAAATATAATAATAACATAAAATAAACAATTTCATAAACATGTACATTTTGCATTTTGCCGAAGACCACAGAGGTCAACGACACCAAACACAACGGCAGCAGCCACAGTCGCCGTTGACAGGTCCCGTAAACAGGGGAAATGCCAACGACGACTGGAAAGGCACCGCTCACATCGTCACCCAGCCTAGCCCTATAAAAAGCCGAGGCGATTAGCAGAAGGGCGATCAGTCAACGAGTAGACACTCAGTTCGCGAATAAACGATTAGTCCGCAGTGCAAGTGACAGTTAAGACAACAGATCTCTTCAGACAAGTGACACAGTCAACAGATCAGTCGAGTTCGAAAACCACAACTAGGTAAGGAGTATTCAACGAGATTGAGACGGTATCACATCGCCTTTAAGGATTATATTAATTACCTATATTATACACATAATACATTATACACACGAATATATTAACTACATTAAATATATGAATATACTCGTTACACACGTTATATATATAATAATAAGGCATTATTATAAGTAGATAATAAGAATAATAAAATTTACACAAAGAAAATTATTATATTATTATTTCAAGAATAACAAAATTCTCAAGGGGGAATTAGACCCCATTATTATCTCATAGCGTTAATAATTGGGGTAATAATTTCGGTCCCGTCACCAAAGGGAAGGGACGAACGTGCGGGATTAGTTGGAGCGACCGCCCGACGAGTAAGCCGGCGAGTAGAGACCAATAGGACAGAAATCGGCTCTCCGACTCGGGTTTTAACCCAAAGAGACCGACCAAGACCTATCAGAGTCTACTCCCGAGGTAAGTGTCGTAGGGTCAGTTCCCGACTTGGGTTTTAACTCGTAGGGGTTGACCAGGCGGCACAGCCGTACTCAAGGGCACGCGTCAATCTCAACTAGGGCCTCGACCGGGTTCTTACCCCGACAGGCTACGTCTCGCACTGCTCCCGACTCAACCGACCGTCGGAGCTCAGACTCGGGTCTTCACCCGCTGAGAGATCGACGGAGTACTGTCTACAGTCCATCTGAGGTGACAAGGCACGCCTACGACCTAGTGTCCCGGACGGGTCCCAACCCTAAGGGACAGCGTAGTGCGCAGGCCACTAGTACGTCTGCCGGTGTCACAAATAAAAATTTATGTGACAGACCCTGGTCCGGCGAGTATACCCCGGCCCGGAAAGCTCGTTACAACTTTTTGAATTTCGCTAGTTAAGTGAGTTTGATTTTCGTTTTTTCCCCTAACATAAGTTTAGCATTGTCAAACATTTTTGATATTTAGTTTTTTTTTTTACAGATATATGGGCTTAATACAGGGACCGAAGAATCTATAGTAAATCTGCATGAAAGGTATTCAAGGTATTAGAAAGGTTTGGCAAGTCTACTGTGAGCAAAACAAAATGTTTATAAGTGATACATGCTCTTCTCAGATGGCCAAGAAGATATTAATGACGATGTCCGCCCTGGACGCTCCAGCTCATCAACAACGGATGAAGACTTGAAACAATAACTACAGAGAACCATGAATTCACTTCAAGGACGGCTACTGGGGATATTGGCATATAGGTTGGCTTATACCATGAAACTTTTTCAAATAATTTTGGCCTAAAACGTGTGTCAGCGACGTTTGTTCAGAAATTGCTAAATTTTGACCCGTCGTAAGGGCATCGCTCAGGAGCTGTTGAATGACGTGAGTGACTGTCGAAAAATGACTAGGTATATGGTTGTGACCTCGAAATCAAAGCTCCATCATCCCAATGGAAGCGACCAGAAGAGCCAAAGCCGAAAAAAGCACGACAAGTTCGGTCAAATATTTGAGTTTTCCTCACAGTTACAATGCGGCTTTTGGCTCTTCCCAAAACTGAAAAGACAAATAAAAGGACGGAGATTCACTACGATTGGGGAGGCAAAGACCTCAAGGCTGTACTAAAAATATCATATCAGAGTGCTTCAAAGGTTGGGAAAAGTGCTGGCGGAAGTGCATTATATCTGAAACGGAAAACGGATTACTTTGAAGGAGATAAAATAGATATTGATGAATACATGAATATTTCGAGAAAAAATAAAGATTTGCTTTAGTTTTTGAGCAAGCCTCCGTATCGTACTTACCTCTACAACTTTGAATAGACACTGCTTTTATTAAAAGGGTCCTTAAAGACCTCAGCCGAATGCCATTCGAGTAGTACCATTAAATAGATTTTACTTCCGTACTACTCCAGTTTACTTATTGTCCGTAAAAGCTTTCCAATGTTCGCCACCAAACTTCTGATCTCAATATAAGAATTTGGTGCATATTTCTCGTTTAATGATATTATCCAAAACACGGAATAAAAACAAGAAAAGTGTCAACACTATTCACGTCTGACACCATAATCCGAAGCAAAGTTAAAAAACAGAAGACAGAGCAAAAGAGAAAGCTATACAATGAAAGAAAAAAAAAGAAACATGAAAAATGCATAATTAAATTAAAATCAGAGAAGCAAAACATACCAAGAATGGCGTTGGTTGCATGCCAGCATTGCCTGCCTCCGACGATTCCATTTTTCACCCCATGTCTTGGTATAGTCAACTCGCAATTTGTCCGCTTCCCGGCACTGCAGAAATAATGATACGTCAAAACTTGCAACGCATACCATATCACTCCACCCTTAATGATTCCATCTGTATATGTCCCACGCCATTGCCGTGGTTGGAGTCCTGGTGTGTTTTAGTGTCGGCGAAACCGGTCAAAACGCGACAGAAACTGGAAGAGGAATGAAGAAACAATAACAACAATAGCACCAAGGATCAGGAAAAAAAGGAATTGTCGAGCATGGCAAATGAATTTCGAGCGTCTCATATTTTGCAATCTGCATCGCCGCCCTGCGCCTTGATAAATGTTTTCAATTGCTGAATTGTTATTGTTGTTGTTGTTGTTTTTGTAACTCCTGAGAACTGGGTAAGCGAACAAATGGGTCGTACTCATACTACAACGGGTAGCATTGAATATTTTCAAAACAGAGACCATTGCGGTGGAGCTACACCGCCAATGCAGATACTACAGCCGCCGAGCAGGCTGGGACTCATCACCGTCATCCTCGATCACATTCAACTCAGCAATCAACGAGAACACTAATTTCGTGCTCCACTTTGTATCCAGTAGAACGGTATATCTGTTTGCAATTACAACGTATCACAACCAACCCATACAGATGGACAAATAAACAGGCAAACCATGCCAGACCACAGCAAGAGTAGTGTCGCCTAGGCCCTGACACTTGACAATGATAATGATTCATTGTTACGCGGTAAAAGCCAAGCGGATGGAGCCTCAGATGACGAAACGGCTTCCTAGCTAGGCTACACCACTATATACCAGGTGCGGCCACTCCCGAGTGTCTGATGTGATGGCAAGGAGGCCGAGGTAGAATAATGTCTTAAAATGGAATCAAAGTCACGACACGAAACGTGCGCGAGTGCAACTATAAATTAAATTAAACTTTCCCCGAGGATGTGGTGTTGATTATGGTGCTGACTGTTTTGATCTCAGTATATTGCCAGGCCAAAAGACTATTAAGTATCATAGTGCAGGTACACAGATGACATTTACAGTAAGCCTGTTTCATATTCACCTTTGAAGAACACAGTAAATCGTTAACAGATGTCTAACCACATACGACGAAAGACAATGATGATGGAATACAAGTCCATAGACTCCAATTACTTCGTTCCCTTGCTTCGCCGCTCCACAACCGTAGGGAATACACATACGAGTCAAGTGAATTCTAACAAAAAGGAGAAACGTGCTGAAAATGGTAATGAGTGGAATATGGCTCGAAAAAGTGCGCGAAGGTTTCATGAACTCGCACCTATAACCATAATTAAAACTCGTATGTTCCGGGACAGAAGTGAATAAGCAAATGTAACGACTCGACTGCGAAACACTCAGGTGAGAGATTGAGCCACCAGAATGGGCTTATGCGGCAAACCGCAGAAATTTGAATTATTCGTAGCATGTTGCGGTTCTATTTCCTGAAATCTGATATTGCGGTGGTATTGAAAACTTTACGAAAGCTAGATTTTCGTCCTCTAAAATTGATAAGGGTTGTGATGTATCTTATCTGCATTCCGCAAATCACGTGAGAAACTTCGGCCCAGATTGTCAAAATATTCTTTAGCAGGAAAATGAAATACGGCTGTTTATTTATTGTTTATTCTTTTCTTTATACTACCAAATTTAAGCCCTGCGTTATCATATCACGATATGCTCTTCTTAACGATAAATGCACTTCCCGGTAGAGCGAATGAGGTAACTCATAAAATATACCAACACTGACATAAATCTGGAATCGCTATTTAATGAATGTCAGAGCTGTGGCCAATCTTCAGTACAAATGATACAAGTTTCCAGATTGAGTATTTCAACAACAAAATACAATCCCTTTTTAATAAGTACGAGTATGTCCCAGTTAGAATACGGAAAAGGATAACAAATAAAATACATTGGTATACACGAGAAGTGCGTGATCTCATCAAAACGCGTAATCGATGGTACTCCAGATGGTGAATATATGGATGCACAGCCATTTTTAGAGAATTTAAAGTCACTCACAATGCAATAACATCGCTTATTCGTTGGAATAAAAAGAACTACTATAGAAATAAAATTGGATCTGCCAGCTCAAGTTCTGAAAATTCGTCAAATTGGGCTTTGGTCTGAAAAGGCTTCTATCCCGAATGACATTAACATAGAACAACTTAATGAGAAATTCGTATCCATATCTGCGGCATCAAGTCTTCCGGACATTCTCTCAGTTGAGGAAAATCATGAAGTGTTATGGTCCTACACTTCTGACCATAACGACGCCGGGATAAAAAGGAAAAGAAGAAGAAGAAGAAGAGGAAAATCATGAAGGAACGTTTTCTCTCTTTCGAGTCGATGAAATTGGTGTTGGAAAAACCACTCTAGGTATCAAATCTAAAGCAATAGGTTCCGACAACATTGAGCCACAATTTATAAAAATTCTTCTCCCAACTATCATCCATCAAATTACATATATTTTTAACACAATCATAACCACCTCTGTTTTTCCCGAAAATTGCAAAGATCCTGCCTATACCGAAATCCCCGAATGCTTCAGAATATCGTCCAATTGCTATTCTCCCATTCTTAAGTAAAGCTTTTGAAACGATACTAAGCCAGCAAATCAAAACCCATTTAAACGAAAAAAACTGATAACCAAATACCAGTCGGGTTTCCGTTCTAAATACAACTGCACCACAACACAATTCAAAGTATGTGATGACCTACCGGCTTGGATAGCAACTATGTGGGACTGATGGTTTTCTTAGACTTCTCAAAGGCATTTGATTGTGTAAACCATAAAATTCTTATAACACAATTTTTGCTTGAAAATTCCTTGTGCAATCTTCTTGGCAATAATAAATGTTTATCCTGTCGTCTTGTTCCTTTAGGTGTCCATCAGGCATCTGTACTTGGACCACTCTTATTTACTTGTTTTATTAATGACATATCCGAACATATGGCAACCTGTGAACATCACATTTAAGCCGACGACGTGCATATGTAATGTTTCCAAAATCGAACAAAACCTTAGCTATAAGTGTAATGAATAGGGAACTGAACAAAATGTATGACTGGTCTCTTGACAACAGCTTTAGTCTAAACTTTTCCAAGAGCAAGGCTATGGGAATTACCGGCCATAGAACTATTGATACCTTCCCACAGTTGTGTCTAAATGTGGATCCTGTTGGCTATGTAGATAGCATTAAAAACCTCAGAGTTCATTTTCACCAGAATCTTAAATGGAATGTACATATATGTAAATAAAACTGTGGCCAAGTTATACGGTGACCTTTGCGGGCTTGGCCCTACCGCAAAATATCTCGCAACGAATATAAAGTTAAAGCTAGTAAAATCGTTTATTTTACCCATCTTGACATACTGTTGTGAAATAATTTCTAATATGGACCATGAATCCAAAAGAAAACTAATGGAAGCTTATAAAAACTGCGCGAATTATATATTCAGCGTCAGCAGATATGAACACATCTCTAACTTAACTAAACAAACAGCCGAATGTTCATTAATGGGCTCTAGAACTATGACTTGCATCGAATCCTGACCATCAGAGAACCCGAGTACCTTTTCGAAAAAATAAGGTTTGCCAGAAATCATAGAACTATGCAACTAATTGCCCCTAGATGTAAATATCTTAACACTCAATTTTTTGTCCACAGGTTTCAACTTTGGAACCTCTTAACCCTAGAAATAAAGCGCACCTGCAAAAAAGTTTTTCAATATTATGCAAACAATTTCCAAGGCCAAAATAAAAGAAATAGAATTTCAAGTTCAATAAATCAATAAATACAAATACAAACTGACAATCCAAAAGATATCTGATATATAAATGACATACAAAGTTAGAAGAAGTTAATGCTCCCAAAGCAAATACTTATGAATCAATGATCCATGATCCACACTATTTAGATTTAGAAAAAATGTGTTGAAGACGAAAATTCCCAAGTAGCGTTTTCACAAGGTAGACCCCCAAAATGTTAAAACATATCGAATTGGGGAGAGGTTTCTTAGGGCCTAAAAACAGACTATGTAACAGAGCCATTTTCTTGAAATATTAATCAAGAAAATCAGATGGGAGGGGCACTTTTTAAGAAAATTGACTTAATTTGGATAAAAAAATTATTGAAAATCAACAGTTACATCCACAATGCCGCGATATATGTACTTTTTTGTAAAGCCAGAAACCTCTTCTTTCATCTTGTTTTTAAACGAAGTTGTTTAAGAAATAGTTTTTCAGAAGTTAATTTTCAAACTCAAAATTTTGAAAAAAAAATTTCGAACTATTTTTTTTCAAAATTGTATGTAATTAAGTACTAATTTTTTTTTTCAAAAATTCAATTCTCTTATTAGTTTTTAATTAAAAACAGAAAACCGGATGCAAAAATGTCTTGTAGTTTTTGAGAAATGAAAAAAAAACCCGAACCATTTTTTTCGAAGAAAAACCTTTTTTTTTTGTTTTAACGCGGCTGGACTTGTAGGCAAATTAATGTATGAAACATTGACCTCTTTTTATCATTTTTAAAAAAAAATCGGAGTTTTATGAGGATACAATAAAGTGACACAGTATTGGAATGACCCTGGATTAATCCTTTCTTTTCATTGATAACGCCTGAAAACTGACCTGCCAATTTCGTCTGGGTCCGCCCGCCGCCGATGGGTTCTACCCGCTAGGACCTTAAGACAATAAAACCCCAATTTTTCTTTATTGAAAAACAAAATATTTGCAACCCAAATGTAAATAAAAGGCATCGCATTTTTAATAAAAAAACATTTCCAAATTGGATGTTAACTCATCAACACATTACGATGTCAAACTACTACTCTCGAGAAGAATTAACGGACATGCACTTCTGCTACGGTTTAGCTAATGATCGAGATCGTGAAGCCGAAAGACTCTACGTTGAAAGATATCTCAATCAGAAGTGTCCCAGTCGTAGCATGTTTTCAAGAATCCACCGATGTCTGCGAGAGCACGGAGTGCTAGAGCATCGAAGAAGCGAAAGATCAGTTACAGATGGATCAGGAATCATCAGGAATAGATGAAAGAATTTTGGATTTGGCCCGACGTAATCCCTCCCTTAGTACAAGAAGGATAGCTATTATGCTTAGAGTGCCCAAATCGAGAGTATGGAGAGTGCTTCATACCGAAAACGTACACCCGTACCATTTTAGGCCAGTTCAGGAACCACCTCAAACGACAAGTTTTTGAGAGCAGAATTTTGTCGATCATTACTGCTTCGAGATGAAACTGAACGAAACTATTTTACAAGGATATTCTGGACGGATGAAGCAGAGATGGGGTTACTAAATTCCACAATTTGCATCATTGAAGTAGCACCAATCCACACAACAAAAAACAAAATAAATCACAACACCGCTTTAGCTGTAATGTTTGGCTTGGTATTGTTGGACAAACTGTAATCGGGCCCCGGTTTTTGAATGCCGTTATTAATGGAGAATCATACCTGCAGTTCCTACGAGACCTTTTGCCCCATTTGATGGACAACGTTCCTTTGGCCGTAGCAGATAATTTAATCTACCAGCAAGATGGAGAACCAGCACACTACAGCTTACGGGTTAGAAACTGGCTGGATGATCATTTTAGTGACCGTTAGATTGGAAGAAGGGGCCCAACGGAATGGCCACCTAGATCACCAGATTTAACTCCTCTAGATTTTTATGTGCGGGGATTCATGAAGAATTATGTTTACGAAGTCGAATTAGTATCTTTGAATACTATCTTTCTATCTGAAAGAACGGATTGAAGTCGCTGGAGTCAAATTGCAGGAAAATTTGTCAAGCATAGACTTGTGTGCAGCCATTAGAAGGAGATATAATCTTTGCCTTCTAAAAAATGGGGATCATATTGAAAGTTTATTATAATAAAACTCCGATTTTTTTTAAAAATAATAAAAAAGAGGTCAATGTTTCATACATTAATTTGCCTACAAGTCCAGCCGCGTTTAAACCAAAAAAAAAAGGTTTTTCTTAGAAAAAAGTTCGGGTTTTTTCTTAATTTCTCAAAAACTACAAGACATTTTAGCATCCGCTTTTCTGTTTTTAACTAAAAACTAATAAGAGAATTGATTTTTTTGAAAAAATTACATACAATTTTGAAAAAAAATAGTTCGAATTTTTTTTTAAATTTTGAGTTTCAAAATTAATTTCTCAAAAACTATTCCTTAAGACAGCTTCGTTTAAAAACAAGATGAAAGAAGAGGTTTTTGGCTTTACAAAAAAGTATATCAGGGCATTGGGATGTACATATGTAACCGTTGATTTTTTTTCCAAATTACGTCAATTTTTTAGAAAATTGCCCCTCCCGGCTAAACGGGGGAGGGGGGGGGGGGAATAGACCTCCCCTCCCGTACGATTTTTTTCTTGTCTTGACCAGACCTACACGCTCTTACTTTTTGGCACACTGCTCGTGGGACATCCTGTATATAAAATAATCAGATTGATGGTTACGTTTACCATAAATTGCTCGTAAAGCCCGAAATAGCATCACTAATTATTATGTAGTAAGTTTTCACCTTTTTCAGCAGCACATCCTCCATTCACATCTAATGTAAATATTTCATATAACAAAAATTAACTTATATTTTCGAAGTCCTAGAGAAAATATATATTGCGACTATGAGAGTCTAAAAATACTTTTTTTTTTTATTATTGTTCGTACTAGCATACTTTAATTTACATTACATTTTACACATTTTATAATTTACTAACATTTGACATTTTTCTTCTTTTTATAAATTCTACGGTTTGTTTCTAATTTAACATCGTCAGGCATGCCATTGAACAGTGGTAAACCTTTTACCATTATAGTGCTTTCCGCTGCTGAAGATCTTGCCCTTTTCACTCTGTAGTCATTGGTGTTACTTAGCTGAACTTTAGTAAGGGTACTACGTTCCTTGTCAAATAGGTTGGCATTTCCATTCTTGATGTTGAAAATAGCTAGTAATGTGTTTAATTGCAGTCGTTGTTCAATGTTTAACCATTTCAGCGTCTCTAGCACTTGCCTTATGGGTGTCATCCTCTTGCATTTTAATACAGTCCTCATTACCTTGTTTTGTAAGTTTTGCAGTCTGTTTACCTGTCTTTGATTACAGCTTAATTACATTATTGTCGCACAATATTCAAAACGCGGTTTGATTATGGAATTATATGTATAAAGTTATTGCGCTCATCATATCCATCTTGTTTCGAATTCTTCTAAAAAATCATAACTTCTTGGCTACCTTCTTGCATATATAATCCATGTGTTTTGTAAATTTAAAAAATAACTCCTAGATATTTAATGTGGTCCACTTTTTCGATATCTTGTCCATTTATTCGTATGTTATCATCAGAAGTGAAGTTAATTTCCATCCATTTAGTTTTTTGTATATAAATAAGCGTGTCATCAGCATATAATATGATTTTGAAATCTTTTAGAACGTTTGGCAAATCATTAATACACAAAATAAATAGTATCGCACCCGATGTTGAACCTTGTGGAATGCCCATGTTTATATCCTTGATACTATTATTCACTTTTGTCCGTTGATTTCTGTTTGTCAGGAACGTTCTAAACCAGTTTAATCCACATCTTTAATGCCATAATTTTTTCGTTTTTCTAACATGATTTCATGTTCGATAGTTTCAAACGCTCGTTTAAAGTCAAGGAAAAACGCAACAATTTTCTTAAATTGATTTCTTTTCCATTCATAAATTACGTAGTTCACGGTTGTTTCACAGGAGTAATTTTTTCTAAAACCGGATTGATAATTGGATAAAATTTTGTAATTGTCAATATACTTTATAATTTGATCTTTGACTACTGCTTCTAAGATTTTTTTCATTGTCTTTAACGTGTTTATAGGTCGGAATTCTACACACTTTTTTGTATTCATTACCTTCTCTACTGGAATTAGTACTGATTCTTTCCACGATTCCGGGAAGAGCCCTAATTCCAATGATTTATTTACTATTTCTAATAATATACTTCCCAAAATGCTCCAGTTATCCAACAATAGTTTTGGGTTATTTTCCCCGCATCTGGTTTATTTTTTAGTGCGGCACATGTCTTACATAAGTCATTATCTGTCACTAGTCTAAATTTAAAGGTGTTCTCCATTGGTGTGATGTGATTTACATAAGCAATACATATCCAATGGAATCTTGTATGTTTTTTATACTTGTCACATAATATTCGTTAAACTTTTGAGCAATATCTTTGTTCTTATCATATTCCACATTGTTAAATATAACACTTTTAAATATTTTCCTAGTGTTAATTATTGGTGTGACTCTGGTATTGACCTGTAGTAGACTAAGGTTTTCGTATTATGTTTTATTCTTGAATATCCTTCTACAATTTGTTTTAAGCAGTTGCCTTCAAAAATCCTCTGTAACTCCTTTTTGCTTGTGTTCGACGTTTTCCGTGGGAGTAACTTTGATATGTGATGTCCCGTTCGTGCATGTCTATTAGCATATGGAATGATGTGCTTGATTTAATGTATTCCATTAGGAGATGAAGGTTTCGAATGAAGTCTTATCTTTAACATCCGATGTATGTATGCATCTTTCAAATTGTAAAACAAGTTTAATTTCGTAGTTATTTTATTCCACTTCACGATTTCTTAATTTCCTTATTGCCCAATGATTGATTTCATTTAAAACTCGTTTTATCACAATCCGTTGCAGCTCTCATACGCAACTCCTGGTCCATTGTACACATCCCACTGACGGGAATCACCGCGAAATACAAAATAAATGAACGTTGCGGTATTTAAACTCGGTCATCGACTAAGACGCAATTAATCTAGCCCATGAATACGAGTAACCCCATAACAACCTTATGGAAATGTTCGTTAAGGCCCCCGCATCTTTCCAACGTCAACGAACAAGGAGCAATCGATGGAATTCCAAAATTGACATCCTAAACAAAGAAGAGGAATACAATTTTTAAGTCCTATCAGGGTTAAGTGAGTTAATAAATATTTTTATCGTAGTTTATTTACTTTAGTTTAAGCTACTCTAGTTGATCCAAGTATTTTCTGGAATCGGGACTCAATTCTCGTGGAAGAAGTTGGAATTTATATTTAGGGGAGGATTTCTACTGATATCCGCGGTATTCGGTCATCACACACAAGGAATCGGGGTAATCGGCATACTCGGCTTCGGTGGCATACCTCTATCCGATGGTCCATATTTTCAATGACTCTGAAACATAATTGAGGTTCAATGTCGTTAATGTGCCGAATTGTCTCATCCTTTAGCTCTGGAATTGTTCTTGGCTTATTGACGTACACTTTTTCTTTTAAATATCCCCAAAAAAGAAGTCCAACGGTGTCAAATCACATGATCGTGGCGGCGAATTAACATCGCCACGACGTGCTGTGGCAAGTGGCACCATCCTGTTGGAAGCACATATCGTCCAGGTCCATATCCTCAATTTCTATCCACAAGAATTCCGTTATCATCTCGCGATACCATTCATGGTAACTGCTTGGCCGACCTCATTTTCGAAGAAATACGGCCCGATGACGCCGCCAGACCAGTGTGCCTCGTCGCTGAAGATGATTTTCTTTGTAAAGTCACCATTCACTTCTGTCTGTTCAACCAACCATTCGGCGTATTGACTACGCTTGAATGGTTCAATAGGCTTCAGCTTTTGAGTCAATTGAACCTTGTAAGCGTGTAAATTCAAATCTATGTTCAAAATTCGCATCAGTGATGTTCGTGAGATGCCACACTATCGCGAACAACAGCAATGTTTTCCCCAGAACGAACTGGACGAGCATGATCAGGTGTTTTCACATTTCCTACAGACCCGGTTTGCTGAAATTTGCGCACAATTCTACCGATTGCGGACACATTTGGTCGATTATGCTGATCAAAAAAATCACGAAGTGCACGAAATGCATTTTGATTTGAACGCCCATTTTCGTAAAAGGCTTCAACAATCTTAACGCGCTGCTCAATTGTGTACCTCTTCATGGTTGAATTTGTCAAACACTGAAACAAATAAATGCCAAATTAAGTTGGGCAAAACAACTTGACGTTAAGGTGTAACTCACAATTAACATCGTGCATTATGGTTGGACCACCCTTTATCTAAAAATACCTTCGTTTTAATGTGCGATAACTGGATCATCAACTGGAAAACCTACATTCACGTTGTGTAACTCTTTTTTGTTTTAGTTTTTAATTCATTCTTATTAAGGTCTACTTATAACTACCTTACGCTAGACAAAAATGTTTAAAACTAGCTTAGTTATGTTAAAGTTTCCTTAAATACCTTACTGGCCCCGTTCGGATACTCTAAGATAAACAGCGCATTTATTTGCCTTTCGACTATTAATATCTATATTTATGGGCTAACTTAAATTAATTGTATATTCTTGGCTAAAAGGTCCAAAGTCTTTTTGTTGCGATTTTTGAAAAAAAAAACTACATATTTTGTTTGAATGCAGCAAACTTCAGTCATAATAGGCTTACCAGCATTTTCCTGCATGCGTCGCCACCCGCTCTACTTATGGATGTAGGCCATAACAAAGGCAGGACGTCACCTCAGCGTTCGTGTGAAAGTGTAACTCTTAAGCTGTCGTAATTGAACAGGTCGGTCAGATGATACGAGTAGAAGTATTAAATGTGCCCTAGATTGAGTCAAAGGCGGACCGATTGTGTGTCAGTGAGATAGTGGAGTAGGAATTTAAAAGCAAAGATGGGCGCATGACTGTGCACCTTCCATTGTCACATACAAATGAGGCTCGAGGGATTAATTAATTGGACATTTGAGATCGATCGGTGGTTCGAGTTAATAATTTTTTTTGTGCTCCACTACTAAGACATTGGTTACCAGTAATTGGGGATTCTTATTATTTAATTAAAATTTACTAGTAAGCCACTTTGTCAATGGGAAATTTATGACAGTTTAGTTTCTATGGTATAATCCCTCGAAACAGATGGAAGTATGCGATAATGTCACACACATCAATGTATTCTCAAAGTTGAAACAACAAAAATGTTGTGCTGTTGAGGGGTGGAGAAAACAGAAATTCAATCAAAAACATTAATGTGAAATGGGAGCCAAGTTCAATATTATGATATATTAATAAATCACGCGCTTAATCTTAAATCCGGTTTAAATCACTCCAGCATTAAGTTTTTGCTAAATTTTATTACATAGTGCACCACAAAGGACAAATACCTTTCCAACGGTGTATCGCACTTGATTGTGCGACTTTTAGTTTAGGAGGAGAAGCGTCTTCACTGGCGTATTATATATATAGATTAATTAAACATCCATTCACTTCAGTACTTCTCATTTCAGATGGAAAAGTGGCCGGAAGAACTTTTTGAATACATTCGCTGCTATCCAACTCATACATCATGGATACAATGTCTAGTTATATCGCATATCGCAAACATCCTTCTTTTGTTTCATACTCAGACGGTACTTGAGAGATAAATTCGAATGAAATATGGTTTTCGAGATAGCCGACGAATGAGGAATAAAGCTGGCTGAAAGTGGTTCTGTGGTATGTAGTAATTTCTAAATGATGGTTGTTTTCTCGGGATTACTATTCCCCATTCAGCTTATGCCAATAGTAAATTCTCTTTCAGGTCCCTGTAGAATGATTTATTGAATTCGTGATCATATTTATGGCGAGGGTAAAAGCACTGACCTTCCAAAGCTTTTTGAGTTTTTGGATTCTTTTTGTAATTAAAAAAATCTTATTCAAATTCCACGAGGCCAAAAGGAATAGTATCTTCAGTCTGTGACTTTGAGAAATCAGTTGTTTTACTTCCAACCCTCGATGAAACTTGTTGCCAGAACGAAATAACAACAAAATATCGAATGGAACTTTTTTTTTGAACATCTTCGGCTTTCATGAAAGCTTTGGCCTTTCCTCCTCCATTTTTGTCATTTTTGGGTTTTTCTTATATTATACGAGGGTGGTCCGATATGTACTTAGCCTACAAAAGAAAAACAAACATTTTGAAGAATTGGCGATTTATTTTTCAATATAGTCTCCTTTTAGCGCAATACACTTGACCCAGCGGTGCTCCAACTTCTTTAACATGTCAAGTCATGTCACATGTGTCATTTTCAAGTTTGGAAACAAAAATAAGTCGCACGGAGCCAAATCTGGAGAATACGGTGAATTGGGCAGCAGTTCGTAGCCCAATTCGACCAATTTGGCCGTGGCGAGGGCGGAGGTGTGAGCCGGTGCGTTATCATGGTGGAAGAGTACTTTTTTCTTCGCCAAGTGGGCGACGCCGTTTTTTCTTCAATTCGGCGTCGAATCGGCCCAATAATTTAGCATAGTACAGCCCTGTGACCGTTTTGCCCTTCTCCAGATAGTCGATGTGAATCACATTTTGTGAATCCCAGAAAACGGTAGCCATCACCTTTCCGGCCGATGGGAAAGTCTTCGCCGTCTTCGGAGCACGTTCGTCGGGTGAAGTCCACTATTTCGACTGTTCCTTGGTCTCTGGTGTGTACCACTGTTACGAAACGACGCAGAAACTCCTTCGGATTGCGCTTAAACAGTGTCAAACACTGCTCTGAAGTGGTCTCACGGCTGCGCTTGTTGTCCAGAGTGAGCAAACGCGGCACCCATCGCGCCGACAGCTTTCTCATGCCCAAAATTTCATGCAGGAAACCCACGCGATCTTTTGCAATGTCTACTGTCTCAGCTATCTCGCGCAACTTCAATCGGCGGTCTGCCAATACGAGATCGTGGATTTTTGTCACGTTTTCCTCCGTGGTAACCGTTTTCGGGGCACCTGGACGTGGCTCATCAAAAACCGACGATGGACGCCATCGAAGGAGAAGAGTCACCGTGCACAGCATCCAAACGCTCTTTGAATTCGCTGCGCGATTTCCCTTCCAAAAACAAGAATCGAATCACCGACCGATATTGCTCTTTTGCCATTTTTCTAAAATCCGCGGACACTCACGCTTCCACACGCGGTCAAAACAAAACTAGGAGTCCGATCCGGCTGACTAGAATGTACTATACGATAGTAAGTTGTTCTTGCTTGATACTGGCGCCATCTAGCGGTGAGGCTAAGTACTTATCGGACCAGTCTCGTACTTTGGATTCAAATTACAAGGTGGCCTAGTAAGTATCACCCTACTGAAGGGTAAGGCTCTTAGCCCCGCACCTCACATATTACGGTGTTAATAATTGTGTCGCAGATGAGCCGTCAACGTAGGCCAGATGGTGTGCCATGCTGTTGACCATTATAATTTCGTCTCTATTGCGAAGACTTGAAGATGTTCAAATGTTGACTTTCAAAGTCCATCAGCTACTACCTGTAGGTAGTCAGTCGCATCTTAACGATGCTTACCCTCTCCTGAGCCGCAACGACGTAGTGAACGATTTTTGGTCCAATGGATATGTACGAAAACAAAATGTGCGCTTCTGAAGCACTGAGAAATCACGTGGCATTCATGAAGCGACATTACGTACACTCAAAGTTACTGCATGGTGCGCACTTTACGACCTAGTTCCTTTGAGAGCTCCGTGGACGATATGTATGTTGTGCCTGGTGGGGCATACAGGTCCAAGATTAACGAGTTTTTATTGTCACAAATCGATAAATTGGAATTGGAAGGTATGTGATCCAACATAACTCAATGCCTCGTTTTGCTTTCGTTTTTTGTCGTGATTTGTGGCGCCCGGCAAGATCGTCCGGTTTAATTGCTTTTGACTTCTTATTTTGGGGTTTGCTGAAGTCACAAGTCCAATTCTGGAACATTTTAAAAAAGATATCTGACAACAGTGAGAACTTATCACCCGAAGATTTCGCTGTAATAGTTGAAAATGTGAGTCCAATTCAACTGTCATCAACAATGGTGGCACCTGTTTAGTCGACATCATAATCGGATTTCCATTTTGACATATCATTTAAGTTTTCGTAATCAGCAGGAAATAAATATTCAGAACAGAATGTATTGAACAATGCTACGAATCATGAAGTCTAGACATATGTATGTGGGATAGGAACCGAACACGCAGACAACACCCTAGACAAGCGGACGATCTGACGACAACCAGTCACGTACGCCATAATATAGCAGGACAATCATCCGACGAACACACACATAACACACACAGCGCACGATACCGACAAGTGGAATGAAACGAAGCGGACAATCTGACGACAACCACGCCACGCCATACACGTGACACACACATAACACACACAGAGCGCAGCATGCACAAACGGAACGAAACGAAACAGACGATGACGAACACAAAACACAACACAGGGCATTCGTTGAACGGCCGTCAACCGGGGCAGATCGTTCCAGTGCGTTTAAGCATTTGATTTCGATTGTGAGTCGTGGAACTGCCGTCAAGCAGTCCAGACTAGTTAGGTCATAAAATGTTGTTAACTTAAAATAATTCTTTGTGCGAAATAAATTAAAAAATAAATGAAATCCTACATGTATGTATGTACATGATCAAAAATTTCCTTTGCCTACAAGATCACCGTCGCTCAGTGGCTTGAATGTTAGCATCTTTCACGAATTACACAAATCCACCTAAGACATTGGATTATATTTTGTTGATGCCTACAGGAGCTAGGTAATCTACCTGAACTCTAGCAACATTTTTGTAAGACTGTGGCCGATATGCATATAGCAGAAGCTTGACCAGCAGTGCCAATACTGTGGCTATTTTAACACATTCTTACACTAAGACTTGCATCGATAAAGGCCAATTGCTTTTATTATTTTGACCTTTATGCCAGTAACTTGCGCCTTTGGGTAATAGTGAAACTAAATAATTCCAACGAGTTTATACAAATAGATTCAACAATGGACTATCAATCATTCCATTGAACTGCATAATAACAATGAAGCCCTGAAATGGAAAATGGCGATATACAATGAAATGAAGGTTTTCCCCGGCCCGATAGAATGAACTGCTTGTTATCGCACGCAACAGTCTTTAAGCTAATTGCAATAATTAACCTATTGATATCTTTTAATTCAATTGTGCAATGTTTGTTAAAATATTTCCCGACAGTGAGTTACCACTGATAAACGATATCCAATTTAAAGTATCCCTTGTTGACTGATAAAAGCCGAATGCCACTGATAACAACGGAGTCGAATGAATTTCCAAAAGTAATTAAACTCAATTACTTGCGCATACAACTGCTGGCATTCATGTTGAACGATGCTCATTAACTTTTTTTTGTCCTTTTCGCTCGATATAATTTCGGATTCCCGCCGATTACTGATTGAGGTTGACGATGATATAATTCAAAGGGATTAAAACAATGAAAGTCCATCGTTGCTTAATGGAAGTCATAATATTGACGTTTATAGTAAGCTTGTATATGTAGGCTTATGTATTGAAGGCGCTCTCAGAATGATGTTCCTTAATAGCTGTTGATCCTTGCATCATTATATGGAAGAGGTTATTGAAAATAACTTCGAGTGCCTTTCATTCAATCTATCTTGGATGTTACGTATAGAAGGATCTTTTACAAAAAGTGCCTCGATATTTTTACCTTCCAATAATCCAAAATCTTAAATTTGGTGGATTTAAGTATGATCTAAGTGACAAGTTTATGTCACCATTACGTCAAGTTAATCGACTTGGAAAATTAGACCGCAAGAGCTCAATCGCATCCTCGAGAATAAAATAGACCAACGTTTCCACTACGCCAAAAATGACATTTGTCCTAATGTGTAGTTCAGTGAAAACTCAATGTGTTTGTTTGAAATACCCCTTCAAAGAAACATAAGCGTGATGTTCATAAAGTATCAGGAGCACGTGCTATAATCGACAGCCATCAAGAAATTTTGAAGAATTTAAGCATTAGTGTAGAGTAAGTCTTCAATATTATATCGAAACATGAAAAATCCACATTGATTCTGGGTAAGGGTGACTATTTTAAGATATCTTATCACCTGACCTGTGCCGGTTTTGGTCTTTCTACGAGCCATATGTCTCCATGAAATCCTCAGTCTCAGAAATTCGATCGTTTGACCCTTACTTTTTCTCTTATTACTCTTTTCCAAGGAAATTAATTTACCTTAAATATAGATTCCTTGTCTAGTCTACCCATTAGACGATACTATCTTGAATATTGCATACGCAGGCACGTATACCATTCATTCCAGTAAAGAATCGGAGTTTCTATCAACTGAGTCAGTAATCTCTATTATGCTGTAAGCCTTTTTACAATTACGAATTTATTATCAATTCAGGAGTAATATTTTATGAACTTTCGAGAGTCTCACATTTCTCTAACTTCAAAATATAGCTTTGTTCCCTTAAGGGAACATTTTACCCCCTTTTCTTTACTCTATTAACTTACTTAAAATGCTCTTGTTTATCAAAGTGTATGAGGCATACTGACATCTATATTTTGATGTATTAAATGTCACACAAATTCGGTGGATAAACTTATTTATCAAACGACACTCAATAAGTTCGTAAGATGACTGATAAAATACCAGCTTTAAGGCGAAATTTGACATAATTCATCAACCTACTAGTAGAGTAGCGGTATTTTCAGACGACCTACCGATCGAAGTTGAAGTCTTCATACCCACAACCTATCCCGGATGCTCAAATTTATTGACTTTATTTACTTAAGCTGTGCGACAAGCACTTCATGATACGAAAAGCTGCACGAGTTTTACGAAACATTTACCAGCCTGGGAAATCAACCACGCATGCTCTTCATGAATTGACAGCTCGGATCAATAAATCTCTAAGCGACAAAGAAATTACGATAGGTTGCTTTCTGGATATTGGGGGTGCTTTCGACAATACCGATCACGCCCAAATACAACGCTGCATCCTCAGCACAGGGGTAGATAATACCACATTAGTAAGAGGAAAATAAACATCTCACTAGGCAATAATAAAGGCGAAGGCGGAGTTCTCTCACCCCTCCTATGATCCATCATGGTCAATGAGCTGATTAGCACACTCAGCAACAATGGCTTCTATGTCCAAGGCTATGCTGATGACATTGTGATCCGAGTTAGAGGAAAATTCGAAGACACAATCTCGGAACTCCTCCAAAGGCCACTCAACCTTGTTGCAAACTGGTACATAAAAGTTGAATGTCAACCCTAAAAAAAGCACCATAGTCCCTTTCACCAAAAGAAGAAGCAGGCATAAACTCAAAAAACCCACTCTATTTGGTGGAGCAGTAGAGTTCTAAAACGAAGCCAAATATCTAGGTGTAACACTAGACCAAAAGCTCACTTGGAACTTTCACATCACAAAGACCATTGAAAAAGCCAGGATCTCTCTATGGACCCGCAAATGTCTCACTGGAAAAACTTGGGGCGTGAATCCTAAGATATCTCGCTGGCTATACACAGCCATCACCAGACCAATTCTCACATACGCTGCGCCCAAACAAGACAAAACAACAAGACAAAACAACAAGACAAACATCAGTACAGGCCAAGCTCAACGAACTACAAAGACTAGCTTGTATCTGTATAACAGAAGCTATGAGAAAAACCCCCACAGCAGCGCTAGAAGTCATCACGGATCTACCACCCGTACACCTCCAACTTAAAAAAGAACCAATAATATTCGCTCATAAACTTATCGCGGAGGATGATTCTAATTCCAGGCTCTTTCATCCTGACATTCTCAATGAACTAAACAGGCATGAAATCCTGAAAATACCCCATATAAACAATTGTCTTCCAAGGTATAACTTTAGCCAACATTTTAAGGTCACAATTTCCTCTCGACACACCTGGGAGCAAAGTAGACCTTCCTTCGATCGTCAATCCTATGTATGGTACACAGATGGATCCAAAACGAACGAAGGTGCTGGGGCTGGAGTATACGGAGCTTACACTGGAGCACACACACATCACAGCATAGACAGATACAACTCCGTACTTCAAGCAGAGATATTCTACCTCAGAGAAAATATAGACAGAGCTGTAACCAATAAAAACATTTATATTCTCTCTGACAGCAAGGCTACTTTTAGCCCTCAAAAGCTACGAAGTCACATCTAAATTGGTATGGGACTGCTTACAACTATTACGCCAGGTGGCCAACATAAACAGAGTTCACTTCATGTGGATACCAGGACACAGTGGAAACGAAAAAGCAGATCTACTGACAAGAAAAGGCTTTGCATCATCATTCATGATACCAAGACCATTCCGCGGCATACCTATCAGCACCATGAAATGCTACATAAAGGAAAGATTGATGAATGCTGCCAACCAGTACTGGACACAAACGAAAGGTAGCAGACAAGCCAAGATGTTCCTACCAAAGACTTCAACTTTTCAGGAGTCAAGAAGTCAGATTAGTATAATCACAGGATTCCTCACTGAACACTGCCTGGTCAACAAATATCTTAAAACACAAGATGACACCTGCAGAATGTGTAACGAAGAGGCGGAGACAGCAGAGCACATACTGTGCCACTGTAATTGCCTCATCAGTACACGACACAAACATCTAGGCTGGCATTATCTTGAAACAGAAGAAATCGCTGCTAGTTCACTCAAAAGCTTCTTCTTCTTCTTCTTTTCCTTTTTATCCCGGCGTCGTTATGGTCAGAAGTGTAGGACCATAACCTTCCCACTTAACTGCATTCCTACTGGTCCGCTTGTGGGGTCCGCCGGTTTGACCTCAGAAAGTAGCGGCAGGCTTCCCGGTATGGGATTACTTCATCGCTGAGGCCAATCAAATGCTGGTGTTTTTGCATTTGTTTGCACCAATTGTTTTTCGGCCTGCCTTTTTTGCGTGTTGAAATTGGAATGTTGATTGATAACGCCTTTTGGACGGAGTTCAAAGGATCTCTCCTTTGAACATGGCAATACCAACTGAGTCGGTCGCGCTCTATCTTTCTTGTGATGGTTTCTTTTACGTGGAGGCTTCCTCGGATCTTTGAACTTCTAATTCTGTCACGCTTTGTTACTCACGCTGTCATGCGAAGCATCTTCATCTCAGCTGCCGTTAATTTGCTCTCATACTTTTTATGCATTGTCCAGCATTGTGAACCGTATGTGAGCGCCGGACGTACAACTGAAGTGTAGAGCCTTCCTTTCAGCTTAGGGGGCATTTTTCGATCACAGAAGATGGCGGAGTTTTCCCGCCACTTCATCCACCCTACGCTTACGCGATGTTTGATGTCGTCATCACAAGTTGATGACGTTCAAAAGCTACTATGTTTTATTATGAACTCAGGATTTTTGAGTGAACTTTGAATGGGGGACATCACAATAGGCCCATCAGAGGCCGCAGTGATTAGGTGACATTGTCCCTCCCCCCACCTTAATCTAAATCTAAATCTACTAAACATTTTCGTGATATTTTCACAAACGTTGTAGTGAGCTTACACTATTTCAACATGTTGCACCAAAATATATTGATCCACATTTGATAATCTCCCTGTTTTTTCTTATCAGAAGTCATCGCAGTGGAGTTGAATATGAACAGTTCAACAGAAGCGCGTCATTTAAAATGACACCCCTTATTGGATGACACTTTATTATTCAGCTTCAGTGTATTCCACGTTTCTATGGCCAATTGCATTTTTTCAAGGTTGAAATGCATACAATCACTTACACAGCGCCTTTGTCGTTCTACATATAGGGAGAGAGGAATAAATAAACACTGTCTGCGTAAAATATTTTTCTTGTATTTGAGTGAAAGTTTACATTTTTTATTTCGTTTGTTATATTATTGTTACGCAATACCTTGCGGGTTTTTATTACATATCTTCTCGCATTTATGAATAAATTTCTTTTGATATATAATTTTATTTTAATTAACCTCCATAAAACAAATTGATGTATGCATGGTACATACTCAGATACACACCTATCAGTAACATTTTTTTTGCATTTAAAAAAAGCTTCAATTTACATTTTATCTAAATACTATACTCATACCTCGTATTTACTCTATGAATCTATATCATTTATGTTATAATATATATTTCTCTATTCACTGTAATAATAGTTAATATTAAATACAAATATTTGTTTCATTCCATTTAGCTACAAACAATTCGTCCGATATATACAATACATATTTTCTATTTTCCATAATTTTATCTTCAACAATTTTATTGTAGATACAAGCAGTAACAGATACAAATTAATTTCAATTTATTGTATTTTTGAACGGTGTTAAACATACATACATATGTATGACTGTTCTTGGAAGCACTTATTATCTTAATTATATTCAAAAATGTTTCAAATTTTAGGGTCGGGTAGGGCTTAGAACTCGATACGTAAATATTCAAATATATAAGGTTGATACGTTGTTTAATGTTTTTTTCGAGATATGGTAATGTGCCTCGAAATTGTTATTCAATTATATCGCTTGAGGCACGGGAGGGAGTGATTTTTGAATTATTTGAAAATGCAAAGGGTGAATAACATGATTTCAAACGTTTTCGAATGAGGGTTGTTGGACTTTGGTAGGTGACAGGAGTTGGGTTAAAATAATTTAGCTTTAGGTTTTAATTGGATTGGTTATCATTTCGGCGCATTGTTGACGTTGGATCTATGAAAGCCAGGTGGGAATTGTATAAAAAAATATATGTCGATTGGGGGAGATGTGGATCAATCATCATAGTCCTGATCATAATATTGCATTTAAATTCACATCAACCTCAAATCAAATATCAAATTACCAGTGTTATAATATATAACCACCGAAAATGCGACAAGATCTAGGATTCATGGTATACAGGGAAATGTCATAATGGAAAATGGGACACCGTGCGAATTAATTCGACTCGCTTCATATCGAAAATTGGCGAATCGGCAAATACCTCCGAAATCATAACTCATAACACAGCCTGTGGCCTGACATGATTCGAATGACACATCCCTGTATTTTAGCCTAAATAAATAAGCCTTAAAAATTCTTGACATAAGAGAATATTTCTATGACAAGGTTTGGTGAGATATTGGCCGAGGTGAGATATTCCCTTCACGCATTCTGGACATTGGCTCATGGTAGCCCTAGTAAGTTAGATGGGAATTGATGTAGAAAAGGGGCATGGACTGAAGATTTAGCGGATCACTGTTAAGAAGAATCATCTCACTGCAGTGACGAGCAGTCAATACTACCGGCAAGTAAGTCATGGATAAAAAATATGTCTACGACCTTGCGTCGTTCTTCTAAGGGTTGTAGGTTGATTCATTTTAAGCGATCCTTCTAAGGTGGTAAATCGTATGTATCAGCCCGGGGAAGACCCCGGAAGGCGAAATGGATAGGCTTATGTTGGATGACCTCAATGTGCGCCGTGTAGAAACCATAACAACAGGACCAGCCTTGACTAGCATCTACAGGAAGAAGTCTAACGAATGTAGCATATGTATTGTATAAAGAACCTTTTAGGACCAAGATTTCACAAAGGCGACTATGTTTGATAATGTTGTCGCTGTGAAGGCAAAAGTTAAGTTCTCGGCCACAGATAACACCTAAGTAAACCAAAAAGTCAAAGAGGAACAATTTCATATGACGGGCACATCATCAGCGTGTACGGAAAAATGAGAGTTCTGAACGACACAATTAACATCATTAATGCGGACCGAGTTGGCAAAATGGATCAGATATAGAAGATCTGAAAATAACAATAAGAAAGAGCATATCCCACCCTTGAGATGAAGAAGACATTGCTTATTAAGAAATAACACTACTCATTCTGTCACTAATTTTATTCCGAGGGTTCAGATATAACCTTTTTTGTCAATACTTGGAAAAAGACTGCTGTTTATTGTTGAATTCGAACGGCGAACACCAAGAAGAACCACCAGAAAGTACACAGACAACCTTTGTTGTTTGTTGAGGTTTCGTGCCATTAAAGTCACATGGTATGTTACTTGTCGACTTGTCGGTTTAATTCATGTAGGGAACAAGTTCTAAAAGGCAGAATACCGAAGAGGGTTTATACATGTTGAGTTATACGAAGGTGGTCCGATAAGTACTTAGCCTCACCGCCAGATAGCGCCAGTATCGCAAGGGCAACTTACTATCGTGTAGTTCAGTCTAGTAGACGACTACTGTCGAAATTTCAGCCGGATCGGACTCGTAGTTTTGTTTTGACCGCGTGTGGAAGCGGGTTTTAGAAAAATGGAAAAAGAGCAATATCGGTCGGTGATTCGAAAACCTGGTTGAAAACCTCCGTAACTTCCTAGGAACATTGGTTACATATTCTCAAGTTGAATAACAGACCTTACAGACCTCGTCTTATTTGTATTCATAACTTTAGATCCGCACCGCCTAAGGTTGTTCGTTTTCACAGGTTTCTTTCCCGGGACGTCGAGATTTCCGTCAAGATTAGTTCTTTTTTCTTCACTTTTTTCATGATGCTGAATTCGCTTAGAGCTCTTTTCTTCCTACACAGCATTCGTTACTATGAAAATGAGCTGTGTTTGATCGACTGACTGCTAACTACCGATCAACTTGGTAACCTTGAAAAGTAGAAGCAAGAACCAAAAAAGGTTATGAGAACTTAATCAGTTTTTCATTACGCAATAACGTGTCCAATAAAAGGCGCCCAGAGTTGAAGTATTAATTTGTTTGTAAGATGCGCCACTATATAAAGTGAATATACACATACAGAAAACTTTCTAAATGACAAGTTCCAGTTCTAAGGGCTTACAAACCTGAAGATATGCAAAAACTTTATTTTGAAAAATCAGCGATTGCATCAAGCAACAACTCTTTTCACAGCGATCTATGCTCAACGACCTATGTTTATTAGCATGTTCAAGACATATTTACTGAAATAGGGAAATAGTGAGTGGGTGAAACAGATTATACAATTTCCATGCCTACTTATCCTGCCTTAAGCAGTCTCAGGGAATAGGACAAATCTTAAGTTCAGCCTTCGGAAATTATTTTTGGAAAATTTGACATAAAGTTCTTCCCTCTTCTTAGAATGTGAAAAAAAGGCACTTGCCCCTTGCCATCTGAAGCCTTCCCTGCTAACTTCTAGAGCCTCTTTAACCTGCAATATGTAAGGCTAGCGAAACTGCTTCTGAGTCGATATTATTAGCGATTCTCGAGATACAAAGCGAAAACCTAACATTATGTATCCGAACTCCAGAAGTCGTGACTTGTATCATCAGTCGTGATGAGCCGGCTCAGAAGTAGTTAATCCCAATTCTTATGATGATTCATGGAGATCTCTGTCACTTTTTGAAGTTCCAACAAACATGGATATACTGTGATTGACTATTCAACAAGAGGTATGTTGACCGAATATATAAATTTGGGCTAAAAGGTTTAAGCAGGTATTACAAGGATATGCAAAAAAATAAGAAAGTGGTTTCTTGTAGAGTTATGACCTCTATTAACAGGTTTGCTAAAAGCATTCGGTGAAGATGAACTTGTGACCTATAGGAATGAACGCAATGTGCCGCACAATCATCACCTTCATCTCATAAAAAGCAAAGAATTGCATCCCTTGCTACGCCAGACCTACTACTCATATTCACCATAGGATTCCAAACCAAAAAATGCATACCAATCTAATATCTTAAACGTCTGCATTGATAACAATGCTCCGCTCAGACTCATCCCAAGAAATTAAGGAACAATCTCTCCGGCACATACCACAAATCTTACAATTTCAGAAATGACATTTATTCCTATAGCTGCCGTCGGTAAATTAGCTTAAATTCCTCCTGATTATGGAGAATTCTAGTGTCGACTTGAATCACATAATGGTCCATTCGGTCCACTTCAATCTGCTCAACTCGGTCACTGTACTATAAGCAGGAAGCAAGCTATGCCGATAGGATCAATAAATTTTCCGATGCCGTCCTTCGTTTCTCTTGCATTCAATTTGCATACTGACGATATCCCAGACTCCTTGAAATATGCTAAAAGAGCATATATGCAACGTAATCATTCCCTTATACGTCGAGATTTTTTTGGTTCATCTATCCGTAAGCGCACAAAAAACCCACATCAGGTGGAAGACATGGGCTTGAATGATGATGATGGATGACTGGGAGTGGCGATAATGTTCTTCTATCGTTTATAAATATGTATATCTTAACAACCGGTCGCAGGACATGCCCATGACGAGACATCATTATTTCGTTAATGGTATGATTACTTTGGAGTCGACCGTGATTTATTGGCCAGGCCGTATGGGTGGGCAGGGAACCACTCGTTTTTAATTCTTATCACTTGCAACGTCTTCTTCTCACTGTCTGCATTCAAGTGTTTACCTCATTGTTGTCCACTTTCGAAGGACTTGGATATGTCACAAAGGAAACAAAGGCACTTTAGGTGGAGCTTAACAAACAGCTCCCATGTGGGTTTGATATGTTCTCCTCGGATGGGGGATAGATTTCTCGGTTTTTGTTTTGATTTCGTGTTTTCTGTTTTCATTGTCCGACATGGTGCGAGTACATTTGGCGAAGAGCCAGAGAAGGCGAGAGCAATATTCGTCTAGATCAGCCACGTGGTCGAGTGATGAAACTCCCGTCTGCCAGAGTCCGCCTCCATCAGAGCAGTTGCCGTCTCGGCTTGTAACTACTGAGAAAATCATGGAATGGTGATGTCGTGACAATTGTCTGGCGTGATACGACTGTGTCGTCTCAGTTACAGTTGTTACCCAGATCCGAGTTGGAGGATTCGTTCCGCCTGTAGAGTATGGTTGTGGAACCGGTTGTTGTTGTTGTCCCAGTGAAAGTGGCTGTATAGGGTAGCAGCGGTGGAGGTTACCTGTTATCCAGGAAATTGCAATTGCTATTTACGGTGGTTGGCAGCCACATGTAATTGCGGATAGTTGAAGGATAGTGCAGCAGTTGCTTTGATTTCTCATAAGTCGGTGGTGGTGGTGGCAACTCGGAACCTTCGGTTTCTGAGGCTATAGGTGCGATGATGCATGACATCTCTCGAATCAGGTTCATATACAGGGAGTGCGAATAGTCTGTCGTAGTCCGGGTGACATGGTCGTATTAGGTATGGGGCGGGTTACTTTTGCTGTCGCTGTGGTTATTGTCTGTATAATGGACAGCATCAGTCGCAAAAGTGGTTGCAGTCGAGATGTTGTCATGGATTACGGAGTTTGGATGGTGTTCCAGGGTGGCTAAGAAGGACGATGACTGAGAAGGCTTATAGTTGAGGGGCAGCTGGTGATGTTCATAAATGGGAGTCTTTTTGCGTATGAAGTTGGGTCCTTTAAATACCGTTGTTGGGCTGTAGAGGCTGCTGTTTCTGTGAATTTTACTATCGCTACTGACTTCTGTGTGTTGTTCGGCAGAAGATCGAGTTGACAGTAATGGTGCCATCCGCATTCTGATGATAACGTCTCAGGGGTGGTATACGATTAATTTTGGAGATGTTTGGTCCTTGTGACCATATACGGAGGTATGTGAAGAGAATCTGTAAATGAGAAGAAGAGGGACATTTTAGTGAGGTGGCTAGATTAGTTGATGATTTTGAGGCGCTTAATAGTGTGGCATTTAACACTTTATTTGTGATGAATAATGGTAATTGCAGGCAATAACGCAGTCGAATGCTGCGAAGTGGGGGGCTAATTATGATTGCGATCTGCTTACATATGCATATCTAAAACATAAGCGATCTGTAGTTCCAACGCATTTGACAGCGGAACAAGAAAAATAAAATGGACATCGGAAACAACTTTTTGATCGCTATTCAGCTGGTAAGCGTGGTTCCCGATGTATGAATTATTATTATTGATATTTGATTTTTTTAAGCGTGGCTTTTAACTGTCAAAAAAGGTACAGAAAAATAGTAAAAACTTACAAGTTTTTATTTGAGTAAATAAATCAGTTATTGCTATTTGCCTTTTAAAGATAATTTTGTCTAAATATTGACACCGACTATGTAATAAATGGTTCATACGAAATGTCAAATTTTGAGTAAATTTCCGAGCATATCGGCTAATAACTCGCTAATAACGCGTTTAATGTTTTCTTCCAAGGCATATGGACCTGCTCGTATGGTTTGACATATCCGAATCGCACGATGAAACCGGTCAATTAACGGGCTAAAACGAGATATAAATTGCTCATTTCTCAATTAATCCCTCCATTCGCGTGCGATGTAACATATTGCGCGTTCTTGCAAAGACGATATGTAGACCTGCATTTGCAACTAAAAAAAGTGTGAAATCATTGGGAGATAGTGGACATTTCCGAGTGCATTGGCAGCTGAGGTTGGTCATAAAATCCAGAAATGAGCTTTGGAGATGAAAACAAGTTTTTAATAAAAAAGCGGAGCTTTCCTAAGGTTAATTTACCGAAAATTACGTATTGTGGCCTTTAGACTAAGATCGTTGCGTAAAATTGTTCACGTAGTCGAGTAACAAGAATCCTAATTGCTGCAATCGGCGATAAATGGATAAATCACGGTTTTCACTATCAGCAAAATTTTCCTCTGTTCGCACTCTACGAATAGGTGGGTTGATGTCTAATAGCATGATTGAGACGACACTTATGATTGATGTATGCGAATAATATTTTTCACGAATTCGAAGTTTGATAATAAAATTCAACAATTTGTAGGCGTTATTTAGGTATAATTCCTTCCAAATGGCAATGTAAACTTAGAATGTTTAACTTGAACACATGTCACGAGTCGTACGCCACATGTCCAAATAAAAAAACTAAGAAACCAAACAGCAAAAAAATCAACCTACCTAATTGAGACAACTAGCCATGGGTGACGAATTGAATTTATCCCATAGGTGAAAGGGACCTACTGCTTACCTACCAATTCCGAACAGCGAATTTCGAGAAGCTTTTTTTATAGATTTGTCAGAGGAAAAACACCGCGAAATATGATTCCCTTCGGAATGTCTTCGGCATCAGAAGCACACCAAGTGTAATACTAACCTTCAAGAGGTGTCATAATAAATTTAACGCTGTTGTACTATCGACCTTCAACTATCATCGGAATAACTTTTGATAAGTGGAAATTAGGAAATTAGGTTATTAAACCAAGATCGATATTAACATAAAAAATGGGTAAGATAGAAAGAAGATGAGAATGTGATTCACTTGATTGGTATGGCTTTTGATGAATTTAATTAAAACGTGAGAACGTTTCGGAAAAAAATTAGTGGTGTAGAGACACCAATTCATGTTCGCCCCGCAAAGTGTTTTTTTTTTTCTGTAACTTAAAATGACACCCCTTATTGGACGACTCTTTACACAGATCATACATGCATTGCTCCTTAATAAATGCTACCATTTAATTGTCGTTTTCGTGGATGGATTTTCTCCAAAGCCATCATTCCTATCTGGCTTAATTCTTATATGAATACTTCTCTTTATTTTTAGACATTTTTTTGCTCCATGACCTCTATTCCCTGACCTCTTCTGTTAAGTAGACATTGGTTCAAACCAAAGGTTTCGAAACTTTTCCTAGAGGTTTCTTTTAGTTTCTAAGTTTGATTAGGTAGCGAACAACTTTTAGCCGGCTAGAGTCGAGCTTGTAACCCCTAGGTCACTACTTAGATCTTGTTTCTCTGCTTGCCAAAATGCAGAGGTCTTTTCCCTTTCCAAGTGGCCAAATGTGTCAACATTTCTAATTTTTCATTTTCCTGCTCTTATTTTTAAATTACTGTACCTCTATCTTAAATAACTTTAAGAGCACCTAAAAGCCTTTCCGACAAAAATTTACACTTAATCGCGAGTCCTTCTAACTCCCGAGTATTTTCAAATTGATTTGTGGCCTAGAAAGTGCGTGCCCTACACCAGTAGCATATTTTATAAATTTGTCACGTCATACCGTCCATCTGTTCAATTCCATCGCCTACACAATACTGGATAATTCTGCAAGCTCTCATAAATTCACGTTATACTGTCAGAAGCTGATCAATTAAAATTCACAATCCAAGCGAGCCGAAAGTTTTTCTTTTCGTCTTTTCTGCCGTGTTAACGGGTGGATAACCGGGTTCTGGTCAGTTCCCCGTAAATTCTGTTTATCACTTATGTGCCGTCATGCTGTCGTTGAAATGCAGTCTGCTACCGCCAGAGGTCAGAGCACATCTCTTATTTACCAGGGCCGAAAGAAAAGAGCGTAAAATAGCGCGTCCCAATTGTTTCTTTATAGATCATTAATTTTTTGATTTATAGCCATTATAGGTGGACCTTACATGAATTATAACTACCGAAACTTGTGCCCAACCCCCTATTAAGGGGCGTTAAGCCGGCACGATAGGTGCGTGCACGGCACGATGGAGTGGCTTTATGTAAGACAAAACAGTCGGAATTATTAAAATTTTTTTTCGTTCGCTGGAGGTTTTCATGGTTTCTGTGCACAAACACATTGAGCTGCTGAGGCACTCAGGCAGTTAGGTGACGACGTGGCGTGCTGAAAGGAGGCCACCGGCGAGGGTGTCGATGATTTATTAGAATATTTTCGTTTAATAATTTTTCCCTTCGTAGTTTCAACCTAACAAGTTTTTTTTTTTGTTTCTGACATTTTTTCTTGTTGTACTGCGCTTAAGTATGCTGTTGAAATTCAGGGAGGAGGTCGACGGCAGCCTGGGGCGATGACTTTATAAATTCAGACGAATATCTTCATTTGCTATTGTTTCAAGATTGTATGAGGAGGTTTGAGATGTTCTTGTGTTTTCTATGAATTTCGAGTTCACTAATTTTTCTTTTAAATGAAGTAGTTCACTGTGTTAGAAGTGGCGACTGCTTAAACTCACTCCAAATATGCTTGAAGCATGTATATCAGCAAGTACCACAATCATCCTGGTTAGGGGTATCCGAGGTATTTTCGGCAGTAGCAGTGAATATTTTTTCAGTTATTTTTGAAAAATAAAAATGGTTATTCATGCGACATCTGTTTAATGGTTCTTTCCTGGTTAAACAAAGGGAGGAGAGATCGGGGGGGTATATAAGTATAGGGGGGTAAGAGGTGTCATTTTAATTCCATGTAATAAAGCCACATTTTTATGATAAATAGCTAAATTTTTATTTTAGTCTAAAGCACGTACTCTGAGATTAGTATAATACATCAAAAAGCATCAGAGTCAGAAAATCACAAGGGTTCAAATCCGGTGAATATGGCGGCCATTCTAGTACCCCTTGTGCAAATTCAGGATACCCGAGACCGATGACTCGAGTGTCATAAACTTCATGTAGTGCCTTAAAAACCTCCTGGGTCCGGAGTGACGCCGCTCCGTCTTGCATAAAATGAATATTTTTCACCAAACCTTTTTCTTTGCATATGGAAAGAATTTACATAGTTTCCCGAAGATTTTTGTAAGTTTCGTCAGTGACCGTTAATTCAAGAAATTGAAGGTAAATTCCTTTTATCGAGATTGCTGCCCATGCTGTAACTTTCTGGGGGTTCAAAGGTTTGAAAACATTTGGATTTTCAGATGCCCAAGATCAACATATTTGTTTGTTAACATAGCCACTCAAATTAAAATGTGCTTCATCTCTAAAAATGATCAAATTTGTATCAAGTTTTCTGTCTTCAAATATTCCAGTTATCGTTTTACAAAATTCAACCCGTTGTTGCATAGAACTTTCGGATAACAGATGACGGGAACTTGTTTTATACGGTTGCACGTTCAAAAAAAAAAATTTAAATTCTATGTTTTTTTTTTTTGTTGGAGGCTTCTACTATCTGTTGGAGCACTCAGACACAAATACTGGTCCATTGTACTACCTTGTCTTTATTGTATTTTCCCCGTTGTCCGGAGGAAAGTGAGGAGGGGCTTCAGTGATGTAGAGCTAAGATTCGGCACCCACCACGTCGGCCCCAAGGGTGTGCCACCGTGCGCGAGCGAAGACGGGACAGTCCTCGCAACATGCAGCACAGGTAGGCGTCTCACTGATGCCAGGCACGTAGAGATGCTTGGCAAAAGTGTAATGGCCAGTAATGACGCCCGTTATCCTTCTGCAAACATTTCTCCATAAGGATAAGAAAAATGTTGCGGACTTCTTGCAGACATCAGGGCGTACGCACTTAGTCATCCTGCATCTAGGATATTCCCTCCATCTACGACTGTGTACGTTAGAGACCCAGTCATTTTTGTCAGATTTGACCGTGGAAGCAGGTAGACCTAAGGCGGGTTCAGGTCCTGAGAAACTCTCCTCTGAGCCTCTTCTAGCGAGTTCATCGGAGATCTCGTTTCCTGGGATTCCAGAGTGACCTGGGACCCATACAAGCCTAAGTGAATTTAGTCTTCCGAATTTGTTCAAATAGGTCTTGAGTTCATGCACTAATTTGGAGTTGGATAGAGGGTTGGACACAATTTTGAGTGCAGCTTGGCTGTCACTGCAGTGGCATATGCTTTTTTCCTAGACCTGTGTTTCACATCATAGTGCATGGCCATTAGGATTGCTTAAATTTCCGACTGAAAGACAGACGCATATTTTCCTAACGAGAAGTGCATTCGAATTTTTTCGTGCTCAAATAAAACTCCAGCGCCAGACCCCTGCCCAGTCTTGGAGCTATTTGTAAAAATGCAAAGACATTCCATTTCAGGTTCAGTGTCTGGCCACAGCCAGTCCTGACACCATGGAAATGTGACTGTGAAATTACAGCGCAGTAGGATGGCAGGTATCACTGCGGCAGAAGGCATATCTATGAGACAGGGGTCGTAGAATATTTCTCCCCCAAGTACACTTTCACTCCAATGCGAATTGTACCAAAGACCATTTCTCTTTAGGCGAGAAATGGCTTTCAATGCAAACCCTCTGATATATACATATGTCAAGGGGTGGAAGATTCATCATAGCATCTAGAGCAGCTCCCGGTGAGCTGGGAAAAGCCTCCGTGCAGCTGAGACAGACCGCTCTTTGGAGTTTGGTGAGTGAAGCCATATTGTGTTTGCGTGTTGGCGTGTTAGCTTGCTCCACCAAACAACCGATGCATATGAGATTATCGGTCTTATCATTGCCGTGTAGATCCAAAGGGCCTTTTTCGGCGATAAGCCCCATGTTTTGCCAAAGGCACCTTTGCATTGCCAAAAAACTGACAGCGCTTTGGTGGTTTTGGACTCAACATGTTTTGACCAAAAAAGCTTGCTATCTAGGCTGACTCCCAGATACTTAGCTTCCTTGGATATCGGGATGGGAATGCCTTTTAGCACCAGCTGAGTAATTCCAGTATTTTTCCTCCTTCTCGTAAAATCCTATGCAGTGATGTTTAGATATTTTCAAGGCTTGAGCAGCTTTCCGAATTGTCGCATTTGAATTAACCTTGAAATAGTCCTTAATTCTTTCGAAATTTTCATCTGTCGTCACTGATACGGGTCGGCCTGATATATCGTGCCTGCGGTCTTGGAAGGTTCCATATTCCATAAAATTAGCGATAACTCTGTGAAAAAATAGAATAAAGAAACACTTAAGTTACAAGAAAGTTATAAGAAAAATGTCAAAAAGTGCCTTGCCACTTGCTGATGCAGTACATGTAACTAATCGCGTAATAGGTGTAAAAGTGTTTTCATTCGGAATTTAGTTCCAGCAACTACTTTTGGGACACCCTGTATATAAATAGTCATTCGTTTGATAATGTCCATCGCATTTTCATATAATTGGAGTGGCATTTCGCGAAAAATTGTTTTGATATTTTCTTTGAATACATGAATTTTTGGTGCAGTCTCAAAAGAAAAAGTCATGGTTACCAATTGAAGTTTCCCCTTTAGGAAATCACCTATCATGAAGACAAGTCATACAATGAAACATTGTTTCATCACCTGTGTGATGGTAAATGCGGCCGTCTTGCTAAAACCAAACTTTGTCCATCATGCTGAGACGAAAAAGACAATCAACAACGTCGGAAACAATGTCCAGTAAATGTGCCGATGGGTTGTGAGCTACTTGTTTCTTCCCATCTTAGGAATTCCACCTCGGAAAAACAACATCTCTTTTAAGGTTAGAACCGACCAATGTTTTGGCATCTTCATAAGAATGGAATGCCATCGAACAAGTGATAACCGGAAGGGACAATGTCCGGTGAATGCTGCAGGTGTCCTCGGACTGCTAATTTAATCGTTTTCTAATATGTGTTCAACTATTTCGCAACACGTGGTCGAGCGTTGTCAGATAGAAAATCATCTTTTCGTATATCCGCACGTAAAGCCGTCATTTTTCCCTTAATGCTCGACTCTAACGCGTCAATTGCAGTTGGTAGCGACCTTCCGTGATGATTTCGTTCGGTTTGAGGGGATCGTAATAAACTAAACACTGCACATCCCATCAAATACAGAGTAGATCCTTCGAGCCATAGATATTAAAGTTGATACAACAGTTCACAAAGCCATTCAAAGGTCATTCTTTTGGCTTCAACTTGACTTCATAATGCTCTCTCAACCGTTTCGTTCAGCTTGCCTCTGATATGAGTCTCCAGGAAGTAATGTCTTTAAATCTTTTCGTTGTTCCAGAGAGATCTTTATATTCAACATCATCTATCTTCGAATCGTTAATTTTGAAGCGTCGAAACCAATGTCATGTCGTTTCCGACAGATTATTTTTATTATTACTATTACCTTCGCCAAGCCTCCCTGTCATGAGTGTGTTCCTTCGTGCCCTTGTCGCATTTTATCCCGAAGGAGATGGCTGACTTCTTTTCGTAAGGTTTGATGCCTTGCATGCGTGATCTCTTCGCTATTTTCTAGGGCTTAAAGTCTTAGATAGTACGTCCAGACTATAAATGTCCGTTTGTTATGTCGTAAATTAGGGCAAACGCTGTGCATTTGGAGAGGAGGAATCATGACCGCCGATTCTACACTGGCTGTGTGTTCAAATTAAGCGACAGTGCAATATCCTGGATAACAAAAAAGCAACCGACCGAGTACTGAAGCAGAGCACATGGCTCTGGCCATACTTTTAAAGAAGTAGTGGATGGGATCTATTCGCAGGTAAAGGTTCTAAAGATATAGTCGTGAGCTCAACAACGAAAGCACTCAACACCTCAAACTTGTTATTCCATTGAACATTATGATTATAATTGATGAGCCTCGATATCATATGATTAAAATGATTAACTTGTAGTAAGGAATTAGCTTAAACGGTATCTGTGCCAATCTGTTTATTAAACTTTTGAGACACTAGCATCAACACGGATTAGTGCTTGTTCCTTAAAATTATTGATAATGTTATCATTATCCTGAGCGTTGGTAGTGTCATCAAGATTTATTGAAATATTTTCAAGTTTCCTTTTGATTTCACTCCGACAAAAGTTCCAATTAGCCTTCTTGAAATCTAAAGAATCAAACTTTTTTTCACCTCAGTTGTTCCCCGATACGCGCATCTTAGGGATCATTCTAGGCACGTCCTAGTCTAAGTCGTGGTTCGTCGTTATTGTCGGCATGAGTGGATTTCGATTAGCTACGGTTTGAATATTCCACATACGCGTTACGTATTCAGGAATGAGCGCTTTTTTTCGTTGTTGTCGTCCTTGCCAATGTAGACAGCTTTTAGTTTCCTTCGATGTCACTATCAATTGGTTTTATGAATGTATATGGAACATGCTGTCGTTGTTTGGAATAGTTTGAAATGTTCTGTGAGGCGAGAGTTGGGAGTCATCTGGTTCGTCCTTGCTGCAGTCGAATAAGCATAAATATTCCTAGAAAGAAACTGAAGGGAGTAAAATCGAAATTTCTTGAATGGATTCCAAGTGATGCAAGAATTGAATATATCGACATCCTTTGTCGTTAAATCGTTTTCCGTTAGTACGAACATCAAGTCCGAATGTTTCACACATTTTTTTAAGGTTTTTGACGTGAGTCTGTATCGAGCAGTTCCTCCAATTTTTTTCTACAAAACCAGATCATGGATTCAAAAGTAAGACGATTCAGAAACAAAAAGAAAACGTTTGATAAAACGGAGAGCCGGACATGACGGCACAAAAGTTGGAGTAAAGGTCTTGCTTCAAAATTTGGTAGTCGCGAATAAACTAGCACTTAACTTCGATACAACGGAATTCGAAGTTGCCGAAACTTTTCCAAACCCACAGCCACTCAGATTACACGTAATCCTGTTGAACACAGATAGTCAGCACCTTCTACCCAGAATAGGAAGGATGAGGAAACCTCTAGGGACAGATATCACATACTGAAAACACGGCGGTGCGTAGGTGGCAGCATTAATGCCGTCAGTCTCAGTCGAGCGAGAGCAGTCAGATGTTCGCCACATGTGTTAAATGGTATATATTTCAAAATAGTTGTTTTTATTGTTTGTTCAATAAATTGTCACGGGAGTCGTCTAATCTTGACTTCACGTGGGTGGAGTTGTTTTTTCAATGATTTTCGAAAACCAAAATAAAGGGTCCGCCAAATAATTTTTTTTTCTTGAAAATGCTATAAAAAAAACTACTGAATATTTTCTCAAATTTCATTTTTCATTTGAAAGTACAATCCTTCCGGTTAATAATGGAAAATAATTTCATTCAAATGGCTGCCTCGGCTGTAAGCACATTATCGATTGTGTGCAGCTGTATTTCACCAATGGCTTCACGAATATTGTCCTTTAAAGCGTCAATTGTCTCTGGCTTGTCGGCGTAACACTTATCTTTGACGGCACCCCACAAATAATAGTCCAACGGTGTCAAATCGCAGCTCCGAGGTGGCCAAACGACATCAGCTCTGCGGCTGATAATGCGATCTTCAAAAACAGGGCGCACAACATCGAGTGTAGCTTCGGCTGTGTGGCACGTAGCGCCGTCCTGTTGAAACCAAATGTTGCCAATATCATCCTCTTCAATTTTTGTGAACAAAAATTCGTTCAACATGGCCCGATAACGATCGCCATTGACTATAACGGCCACTCCTTGCTCATTTTCGAAGAAAAATTGCCCAATTATGCCTCTGGACCAAAATCCGCACCAAACAGTGGCTCGTTTTGGGTGCACCGGCTTCTCAATGTATGCGTGCGGGTTTTCTGTGCCCCAAATGCGACAATTTTGCTTGTTTACATACCCGCCAAGATCAAAATGAGCTTCATCTGAAAAGATGATTTTTTTGACAAAATCGGCATCTTCTGTAAGTCGATCGCAGGCCCACTTAGCGAAGCGAAAACGCATTGGATGGTCAGTTGGCTTCAACTCCTGAACCAATTGGACTTTGTATGGCGTCATACCAAGGTCTTTATGCAAAATTCGTCTCAATGATGTCTTCGAAATGTTCAATTGTTGAGAACGACGGTGAATTGATGGTGATGGCGCTTCACGCACACTTTCTGCCGCAGCAACAATATTCTCGGGTGTACGCACTGTTTTTGGCTTTTCACGCTTTGGTTTATCGATGAGGATGCCAGTTTCTTTCACTTTTTTCACAAGATAACGAACATACGGAGCTGACGGTGCTTCTCTTCTTCCAAAATCCGTACGCAATTTTCGCACACATTCTGCAACATTACCATGATTTTCAAAGTAATGTCGCAATATTTCCCAGCGTTGTTCAAGCGTATACACAACCATATTCGTTCAGCGGGAGGATAAAGCTAATTATCTGCTAAGTGTTACCATTCACGAAATAAGCACTACTTGAAAAAAAACGTTAGATGGCGGACCCTTTACTTAAATATTCCGTTCAACTTCAACAATCATTTTTCCCCAATCTATGAGCCTTACCCACTTTTAATTGTAATTCTTAACATGCCTCTTCAGACCCTCCTGAAGGTCTTTTAAAACTGCGAAAAGCTAGAAATCTTTCCCTTTTCTCCGCAGGAAAACCACCCCATTACTCTAGTAAGTCGGGTGTAAGCTAAAACCGGCCTTAAGTGAGTAGAATGTTTTTATTTTTTTCGATCCTTTTTTCATGAAATTTTTTCCCTTCTAGCCACATTAAATAAATTAAAGTAGAATACCACAACATTAGACTTGTTACTTAGAAGTGCAAACATAATTCAACCTGCACGCGACACATAGCGAACAAGGAAACTACAAGAAGTGCAAAGCAAAGCAAAAAAAGTAGAAATTAAGAAGAAAGAACTTAGGTTAATTAGCAGTGATTTCATTCACTGGAATGTTGGGTTTCGGCACCCCCGTCACGTCATTAGACCGCTTCACTACTCCATCACTCGATGAGTACCACCATCGAGGTGAACTTCAGGTAATTGGAGTCGTATATAGCAATTTTGATCAGGGTAATCCAAATTAGTTTCGCAAAATAGTAAGAGTGAAAAATAAATTAAGCGCCAAATGAAAAAGTAGGTTTTCGTCAGGGGTTACAAAAAAAAAAACAATCATGTGCGCCTCTCATTAAAGATATAGTGGTTAAGGATACGGATTTAATATCGCATCTGAACCTTTTATTTCGTTCGTATGGTTATCAGGATAATCTTCTTTTTTTTATATTCATTTCTTATTTATTAACCCCCAACGCAAAAAGAGGGGTGTTATAAATTTGACGTGTCAGTTTGTCTGTTTGTCTGTGTGTCTGTCTGTGGCATCGTAGCTCCTGAACGAATTTTGATGATTTTTTGTTTGTTTGAAAGCTACGTGATCGAGATGGTTCTTAGCTACAATTTATGAAGATCTGTTCGGCCGTTTCAAGGTTATTACCACTTTTTGTTAGCTGTGGTAGGGATCTTCAGGACATGTATAGTTCCAGGAACTATATCCTCAGTCGGAAATATTTCCGATCGCTCCTCAAACTGAACATGTCCATAGTTCCATTCAACCTAGAAATTCATCAATAGCGGCGTTCATATTACAGCCGAAACAACCCAGCCGAACGTCCGAATGACGCGGTCGTAGGACTATGTTGTAGAACAACGTAATCACAGACAAAACGAAAAGAAAGATAAATGCAATCGAACATGTCTTATACTACGTAGTAGACAACCAAAAACAAAAATCGTATACATTATAGCGATAGGCTCGGACAGTTTATGCACACTCTCACACTGGAACTGGAATAGCAGAAGAGTGATCAAACAAAAATGTCCACAATCATACTCATACAGGCAATTCGTTCCATGTTTCGTGAACGAATTAGGTATGAAGGATCGGATATGGATCTCTCTTATCATACTACTAGTTCCGATAGTTCCGACAGTTCCGATGTAGTTCCAGGAACTAGTTCCCAGAACATGACAGGAAACATTCCGGGAACTAGTTCCGACTGGGAAAGGAAACGTTCCATGTTCGTTCCGGAGTTGGAACTATTTTGCGCAACTCTAGATCTTAGACACTTACTTACAAACATACCTGCGACCTAACATTTGAAACACCCATGTATACTGGTACTGCTGAGCTGGTACTCTGATGATGGAACTCGAAGGTAGGAGACGATTGCATATTAGTAAACCTATTAAGTATGGGCTATTACATTCTTCTTAACTAGTTCTGTTTATAGTTAAGGTACTTGCTTTAAAAACAATAAGTTTATTCTGGAATCGCGATATTAATGACAAAAATCGCTTTATTATAAAAAAATAGACACAGTTCCGTCGTAGATTACATTTTTGACACACATGTGTAATATAACGGGAATTAGTCATGCTGAATATGGTAAATTATACAGGGTGTCCCACGAGCAGTGTGCCAAAAAGCTAGAGCATGTAGGTCTGGTCAAGAAAAGAAAAAATCGTATGGGAGGGGGGTCTATTCCCCCCCCCCGTTTAGCCGGGAGGGGCATTTTCCCAAAAAAATTGATTTAATTTGGAAAAAATATTATTAAAAATCAACAGTTACATCCACAATGCCGTGATATACTTTCTTATAAAGCCAGAAACCTCTTCTTTCACTTGTTTTTAAATGAAGCTGTTTTAAGGAATTGTTTTTGAGAAATTAATTTTCAAACTCAAAATTTTGAAAAAAGAAATTAAAAAATTAATTTTTCGAACTATTTTTTTTCAAAATTGTATGTAATTAAGTAATAATTTTTTTTTCAAAAATTCAATTCTCTTATTAGTTTTTAGTTAAAAACAGAAAACCGGATGCACCGGATTTGTGTACTCCAAGCATAATAGCTACCCTCCTTGTACTAATGGAGGGATTACGTCGGACCAAATCCAAAATTCTTTCATCTAAGATTCCTGATCCATCTGTAACTGATCTTTCGCTTCTTCGATGCTCTAGCACTCCGTACTCTCGGTGGATTCTTGAAAACATGCTACGACTGGGACACCTCCGATTGGGATATCTTTCAACGTAGAGTCTTTCGGCTTCACGATCTCGACCATTAGCTAAACCGTAGCAGAAGTGCATGTCCGTTAATTCTTCTCGAGAGTATGAGTTTGACATCGTAATGTGTTGATGAGTTAACATCCAATTTGGAAATGTTTTTTTATTAAAAATGCGATGTTTTATTATCTTAAGGTCCTAGCGGGTAGAACCCATCGGCGGCGGGCGGACCCAGACGAAATTGGCAGGTCAGTTTTCGGGCGTTATCAATGAAAAAAAGAATTAATCCAGGGTTATTCCAACACTGTGTCACTTTATTTTATCCTCATAAAACTCCGAATTTTTTACAAATAATAAAAAAGAGGTCAATGTTTCATACATTAATTTGCCTACAAGTCCAGCCGCGTTAAAATCAAAAAAAAAGGTTTTTCTTAGAAAAAAATGATTCGGGTTTTTTTTTTATTTCTCAAAAACAAGACATTTTTGCATCCGGTTTTCTGTATTTAACTAAAAACTAATAAGGGAATTGAATTTTGAAAAGAAATTAGTACTTAATTACATACAATTTTGAAAAAAAAATAGTTCGAAATTTTTTTTTTAAATTTTTTTTCAAAATTTTGAGTTTGAAAATTAATTTCTGAAAAACTATTCCTTAAAACAACTTTTCTTAAAAACAAGATGAAAGAAGAGGTTTCTTGCTTTACAAAAAAGTGTATCACGGCATTGTGGATGTAACTGTTGGTTTTTAATATTTTTTTTTCCAAATTAAGTCAATTTTTTAGAAAATTGCCCATCCCGGCTAAACGGGATTTTTTCTTGTATTGACCAGACCTACACGCTCTAGCTTTTTGGTGCACTGCTCGTGGGACACCCTGTGTATGGGTTTGTATGCGGTAGAGTGTTACGAAAAAATTATTTTAAGTAGTTACTCGTACCTATCGGAATTAGGGCGAGTAATTTAAAAAGAATGAAATTATATTGTCGGTCCCCGCGGCGACGTCATTTTTAAAATATTAATAGGTTCTTTTAATGAAGTCAAAAGGCCGAGAGAAAAAAAATATTTTTTTACTTTTTGGAGTTTTTTTTTTTGTCGGAGGTTACTTAAAATTTTTAATTTTATTTTTTATTGAATAATCTTAATCTGCGATTAGTTATGGGCATTTTCATGCTTCGGAAAGTTGATTCTTAGTTTTCGCCATCACCCGCACTCAACAAACTAACACATTATCGCGGGAATACCAATAACCCGTAAAGGAGTTCAAATTTAAAATCGACAATATCCTGTTGGCAGTCATTCTACTCATCAGGCCTCTGCCATCGTCGGCGTTCCTTTATATTCGACTTTTACTTACATCGAAGGAATTCTATGGAACTCACTCGCCCTCATATGCCTTGGAGCAATGTTTTTATGGTATTCGCGGAACATAATTATCGTCGCGGGTAATGGATTCTTCGTTTTGAGCGATTCTGCGGGCGAAACTTTTTAGACAGATATTTATTTCTTGCATAGTATAACAGTGTTTTACAATAGTATTTTAATTTTCTCAGGCCTACATAGAGATATGGTTTTATTAAACCTTACTGCTAAAAATACAATCGTGTATGGATTAGGATATGCAGTACATATACAATATTTTAAGGAGTTGGAGGAAAACTATGGAAAAAAACCCTCCATTTAATAACGAGAATAAAAGCAAAAGCAAAATAATTGCAAATATCACAGATGTTAAGTTTGAGATAGATAAATATACATAATATATAGAAAAAAGAAAAAAAAGTAGTAGTTAAATTAATAGATGATGGATAATAAATAAATAAATAGTAATAACTGAATAAGTAAATAAGGCAAAAATTTATAACAGCCGTAAATCCCTAATAAGTGGGTTATCAACATTAGAACATCTGGACATGAATTTTTCATTGAGAAATTCGATTCTTCTACCAATCTGGATAGCACCAATATAAAAATAATTATTTTGTTTTTTTGTTAAGATGTGATTTGCGGTTGATGAGAGGGTAGAGCATTTTTATAAGGATATCAATCTTTGCTATAGTCTGTTGGATGTGATGTCCGAAAGTCAATTTCTGGTGTTTTCTAGGTTTAAATTTCTAGAAGGCAAGAAACAGCTTAGTCTTCTTCTCGTGAAGAAAATTGATTGAAGTTTATGCTGAATCTTTCATCTCTCATTCGATGCACTCTTTAGCGTATGACAAGATGCTATGGTATCACCCTTATATGTTGCTTCATCTAGCCATTCGTGCAATTTAAATCGGATGTAATGACAACTCCACCGAATCTTAAGCATCGATACAGTCAGTTTTATGGTTGTTATGGAAATCCAATTAACACTGCTCTTTTGTTTGGTTGACAACGACTGTATTAATATGCGACTCTTAACTGCGAAATTGTAATTCGATATATAGTAAATGCCATTTTATGGCAGGAGTTACATGTTCCTTTATCCTGCATGCCTCCCGATTGTGCAATTCCATAACAAACCCTATTTACGTGTGTTTGCAAATCAGTTCATCAGCCGTTACGAAAGCATTGTATTCGATTCAATTCGCTTGCGAAATTAATAGGTTTGGTATCCCTGCGGCCGTAAGCACAACGGGGCTGGAATGGAGATAGTGTAATGTATGTTGCAATTACATATGTTGAATGCAAGAACATTTGGGAAAGTCAGTCAGGATGGGGGGACTGACATTGGTGACATGAATGTCAATACAATGGACAGCTGTGTTCACTTAATTACTGGTATGATTACAGTTTCAAACCTTTGACAACATGACACGGGAACACCATTGTCGACTGATTAATTTTGAATGCAGAGGGTATTTCTGAAAAGACACAGAGGCAGACGGATCAAATGGCTAAAGTGTTCCGAGTCAAGCAAACATGCTGTTCAATGGAATTCTATACCTCAATTGCAGTTTGTTGCTTTGTTCATATACGCCCTGAATTCCTTCCGTGTTTCATTACTTTTATGGCATGCTGCTCCATTACAGCCTGACATTTATTTAATATGAAATGCTCTTAAGTAGTTAACATTGTTATTGGAACAAAAGTGTGAGGAATTTTCCCCCGAGGTCATGGGCAAAACAAGAAAACCAGGAAGAATAGATTTTTATGAAGCATACAAGGCAACTACAAACAGTGGTTATGACTCAACATTTTTTCGAAATTGTTTCGTCCTCATAAAATTAAATTTGAAATAAAGGCAAGGCCACAAAAAATGTGTTGCATTATGATAACAGGCCGGATATTTAATACTGTCCGTTCCATGAAGCTAACACAATGAATGATAGGATTTATAGGATTTATTTTAGGTTTCGCAATCGAGAAACATTTCATCGGCAAAAATCAATACGGGTTCCAGAAGGGAAAGAATACAACTTATAATCGATTGGGATAATTAAAGGCGCCCTTGACCCCGCTCAATTAAATAACCCAAAGTAGCATGCATGTCTGGCGACTAAAGTTACTGGAGCTATGAACAGATCCCTTCTAGCAGACCAACAGAGAGAACCCAACCTCCATGGTGGTCTGCTGATCTTGGTACACTAAGAAAGGAAAGAAGACGGCTTTTCAACAAAGCAAAAAAACAAAACAGAACAGAGGACTGGAACCGCTACAGAACCGCCTCAGACAATATAGAAGTGAGATAAGAAAGGCGCAAAGGACATCCTGGCGCAATTTCTGCTCTTAAATAGAAGAGATTAATTAAGCCAGTAGAGTGAGGAAGATACTGTCAAAGTATCCCACTATACCCGCCTTAATTAACAAACCAGATGGTACCACAACGGCAACCAGCGAAGAGTCACTAGACCTCCTGCTCAGTACATACTTTCCCGACAACGCAGAGGCTAGTACCTATAATTTTGAACAACTCATACGGAGTCCTCCATTCATTTAAAAGGAAGTAGTAAGCAAAAGGAAACTCCACTGGGCAGTAGTAGTAGGTTTATGGGGCTTCTGACCCAAGTTTTATCCAGTTTTATCCAGTTTTATCCATGTTTTATCCAGTTTTATCCATGTTTTATCCAGTTTTATCCAGTTTTATCCAGTTTTATCCAGTTTTATCCAGTTTTATCCAGTTTTATCCATGTTTTATCCAGTTTTATCCAAGTTTTATCCCGGTTTATCCATGTTTTATCCAAGTTTTATCCATGTTTAGCAGTTTTATCCAGTTGTATCCATGTTCTATCCATGTTTATCCGACTTATCGTGATGGGGTGAGATCACGTGACATTGAGTAGAGATAAGAGATATATTTTCGAGTCGTTGACCGCTCAACTCGGTTTGTATCTAGGTCACGACGGCGTACTACGTCTGAGTAGAGATAATATTTTCGATTCGTTGACCGAGCAAGTCGGTTTGTATCTAGGTCACGAGGGCGTACTATGTCTGAGTAGAGATAATATTTTCGATTCGTTGACCGCGCAAGTCGGCATGGGGTTTTGGATCGGGGAGCGGACTTATAGCGAGGGTTATACTATTTTGTATGAATTGATGGGCTTGTCGTGATAGGGTGAGGTCACATGACATTGAGTACAGATAAGAGATATATTTTCGAGTCGTTGACCGCTCAACTCGGTTTGTATCTAGGTCACGACGGCGTACTACGTCTGAGTAGAGATAATATTTTCGATTCGTTGACCGCGCAAGTCGACATGGGGTTTTGGATCGGGGAGCGGACTTATAGCGAGGGTTATACTATTTTGTATGAATTGATGGGCTTGTCGTGATAGGGTGAGGTCACGTGACATTGAGTACAGATAAGAGATATATTTTCGAGTCGTTGACCGCTCAACTCGGTTTGTATCTAGCTCACGACGGCGTACTACGTCTGAGTAGAGATAATATTTTCGATTCGTTGACCGCGCAAGTCGACATGGGGTTTTGGATCGGGGAGCGGACTTATAGCGAGGGTTATACTATTTTGTATGAATTGATGGGCTTGTCGTGATAGGGTGAGGTCACGTGACATTGAGTACAGATAAGAGATATATTTTCGAGTCGTTGACCGCTCAACTCGGTTTGTATCTAGGTCACGACGGCGTACTATGTCTGAGTAGAGATAATATTTTCGAGTGATTGAGTGCAGTGTAAAGTGATAGTATTCTCAAACAATTGTGTAATATTGTGTAATATTTTCAAGTCGTCGACCCCTTCTCGAAGCACTATTAAGTTTGCAGATAAGCGCGTATACTATTTTCGAAAAATTATATACATACATATGCTTTGATTTGACTTGACTTTATAGGATTGTCCTATTTTTTAGCCTATTCTATTGAGGTATAAATAGGAACCCGAATTACAATATTTTCATCATTCGTTCTAACTTAGCTGTTTGTGTGTGCGCGTATATTCTAATTTATAAAAGAAAAATGTTTTCTTGCGAAGTTTGTGAAAAAGCGTTCTACGATAAATCATCTTATGTGAGACATAAGAAAACGCTTCATTCTAATTGTTATACTATAAACGATGGTGTGAGTAAACGTGCGGAATTTATAAATAGTAGATGTGAGAGAAATTCGTTGGACGAACCGTCAGTTTCGGGAGTGAAGAAAAAAATGTTTTCTTGCGAAGTTTGTGAAAAAGCGTTCTACGATAAATCGTCTTATGTGAGACATAAGAAAACGATCCACTCTAAGCGTCATATAAACGATGATGTGAGTAAAGGTGTGAAAGTTATAAATAGTCAATGTAAGAGAAATTCATTGGAAGAACCATCAGTTTCGGGAGTGAAAAGAGTTAAGGAGATGATGCCGAAATACAAACGGTGTTTAGTGTGTGAGGAAAATGTAGAGGTAAGAAGTTGGACAGCACATCATAGGAGACATGAACATCAGCAAAAGGCTGAACAAGTACTAAGAAAGAATGTTACTTTCATTCAGGGTGCCTTTAAAAATAGAGTTAAAAGTTTTCTCATTAGAAACACTGATGAAGATCTGTTGGATGTTGACAAACTGTTTGAAAATATACTTCCAGTGATAACAGAGTTATTAGAAAATGAACTCGAAGTTTTAAAGGCACTTAAATTTAACGTGGAGTTATTTTGCGAATTTGGGAAAAATTTCGATAATGACGATATTGTAGTAGATGTCAAAAGTATGCAAACAAGGATGCGCACACTCTTGAGAAATAATGATATACCTGAGCAATTAACCTTAATAATTGAGAATATTAAAACAAAATTAGAAGAATTTCAGGAGAAAGACAGCGGTTGGACCTTGATTTCTTTTATCAGAATCGAAGTAAATATTAATAAATATCAACCATTCCGGGGAGCTTCACATTTTAGCTTACCACATCCAATACAGGCTAAACATGCCTGTATAAATGTAAGAAACAATGATGAGTATTGTTTTAAATGGGCCATTGTGTCGGCTCTTGATGAAAGGGTTACAGTTCATCATGACAGACCGTCAGTCTATAATATAGGTCGTATGGGTATAAGAGAAGAGACAATAGAAGTCAATGGAATTGTTCTTAACTTTGCTAATATGAAATTTCCTCTACTAGTTAAAGATGTGAACATTTTCGAATTAAATAACCCGACCATTAGCGTGAATGTCTTTGGCTATGAACTGAATGATAATGGTGATAAATATAATATTATTGGACCCTACTATCATACCCGCGAGCAAAAGGCGAAACATATCAACTTGCTTTTTTGCGAAAACGATGATGGCACTAAAACACATTATGTGTATATTAAAAATATTTCTCGATTAGTAAGAGCTCAAGTTAGCAGTCACAAAGCACAAATGCATCTTTGTAATGGTTGCTTACAACGGTTTCCCAGCTCATTAAATCTAGAGAATCACAAAAATGAGTGTTGTAAACTAGTAACAATGATGCCGGAGGAAGGTAAAAACCGGCTTACATTTGACAAACATGAAAGAAAATTGAAAGTTCCCTTTACTGTTTACGCGGACTTTGAATCTATACTACTTCCTGTGAGTCATTGCATACCAAATCCGGAAATGTCATCAACATCTAACGTACAACAACATATTCCCTGTGCATTTTCGTATTTCATCAAGTGCTCATTCGATGATAACTTCAACAAACACAGAACATTTGTTGGTAAGTGAAAAAAAAAAAAAAAAAAAAAAAAAAAAAAAAATAAAAAATAAAAAAAACAATAGATATATATCAATAGATAGTGTTATAACATTATATAATATTTTTTTATTCTCTTTTTAGGAGAAACCGCTGCAGATCAATTTGTTCGTGCCTTAATAGATGATCTGAAATTCCTTTATCGCGAAGTAATAAAAAAGCCAAAGCCTATGTTGCCGTTGACGGATCTCGAGAATAATTATCAGCACACCGCAGTCGCATGTTCCATATGTAAGGATAATTTTAAGGAATTAGAAGTAAGAGTTAGAGATCATTGCCACTTCACCGGTAAATATAGAGGACCGGCACATTCAAAATGTAATATTGATTTCCGTATTCCGAAATTTTTCCCAATTCTTTTACACAATTTTTCGGGCTATGATTGCCATCTGTTTGTAAGAAGTTTGGGGAATATCGAGGGAGATATAAAAATAATTCCATTGAATAAGGAAAATTATATTTCTCTTTCGAAGCGGATACAGCTAGATGAAAATAATAGCTTCGAATTAAGGTTTTTGGACTCATTCCGCTTTCTTCAATCGAGTGTAGATGCGTTAACGAAAAATCTATTAATAGAGGATTTCATTGTTAACAGAAAGACATATAAGAATGATGAATCATTTAGATTAATGATTAGGAAAGGTGTATTTCCATATGATTATCTAGATTCATGGGACGTATTGAAAGAAAGCTCTCTTCCCTCAATTTCTAAATTTTATAATAAATTAACAGGTGAAAGTTGTTCAGAGGAGGATTACAATCACGCTCTTAAAGTATGGAATCATTTTCGATGCAAATCGTTAAAAGATTACATGGTCTTGTACCTGCAGAGTGATGTTCTCTTGTTAACTGATATATTTGAGAATTTTCGTAAGGTTTGCATGAACATTTACGAGTTAGATCCATGTCATTATTACACTTCACCCGGTTTATCTTGGGATGCAATGTTGAAGTTAACAAAAATTAACTTAGAACTTTTGACTGACGTTGATATGTATAACTTCTTTAAGAGAGGCATCAGAGGTGGTTTGTGTCAATGCTCTCATCGTCATGCAGTAGCCAATAATAAATATATGACCCAATATGATGCTAGCAAACCAAGTGAATTCCTAATGTATTTCGATGCAAATAATTTGTATGGTTGGGCAATGTCCCAACCGCTTCCACAGGGCAATTTTCAATGGGATAATCATGAAATCTATACCACTGAATATATCACTAATTTTAGTCAAAATGAAGTTGGATGTGTGTTAGAAGTTGATTTAGCTTATCCAAGTAGTCTACACGACTCACATAATGATCTTCCGTTTTGTCCGGAGAATATGATAACACCGGGAGGTAAATTATCAAAACTGGTAGCCAATTTAAATTCAAAAACCAACTACGTGATTCATCTGAAGAATTTACAACAATGTCTTCAAAACGGATTAGTTCTCAATAAAGTACATCGTGTGCTAACGTTCAAACAATCTAACTGGCTACAGAAATATATTGCACTCAATACCGAATATAGGAAACGAGCTGTAAATAAATTTGAAAAAGACTTTTTCAAACTTATGAATAACAGTGTTTATGGGAAGACTATGGAAAATGTGGAAAAACGTAAAAATGTGAAAATTGTAACAAAATGGGAAGCAGAAAAAAATCGCTTTAGTGCGAGAAAACTCATTGCAAATCCCAATTTTCATAGTCAATCCATATTCTCATCGGAAATGTGTGCAATTGAAATGCGCAAAGGAAAAGTTACTTATGATAAACCCATTTATTTGGGTTTCGTTGTATTGGAACTATCAAAGTGGTTAATGTACGATTTCCACTATGATTATATGAAGAAAAAGTTCAATAAGTTAGTTCGATTAAATTACACAGATACTGATTCATTCATATATTCCCTGTCGACAGATGATTTTTATCGCGATATATTTAATGATGTCATTAACCCGGAAAAATCCAGATTTGATACCTCGGAATATCCTCTTAATAATCCTCACAATTTTCCACAAACAAATGGCAAGGTGCTTGGTAAATTTAAAGATGAGAATAATTCTCGAAAAATGTCGGAATTCGTAGGTTTACGAGCAAAAATGTATTCTTTCAGTCTAGATTCGCATACGGTGATAAAGAAGGCAAAAGGCATAAAAAGCTCTGCTATTAATAAGTTAGATATAAGGGATTATCGTATGTGTTTATTAAATAAACAAAATGTATTTAGATCCATGTATATATTTAGGAGTAAGCTTCATAACATTTACACTCAAAAAATTAATAAGTTAACATTAAGTTTTAATGATACCAAGCGATTTATACATAGTAATGGAATAAGTACGTACGCTTGGGGTCACTATAAAATATAATTAAATTAAATAACAAATTTTGATAATTATTTGTCAACATATACAGCTGTATTTTCTAGAATTTTCAAATAAATAGAAGCATTTGTCTCGAAAAAATAATAGTCGTTTTACTTAAACAATATGAGCGTTAGTAGCAGCAGCATCAACAACAATATTTCGTATAGTAGCAACGAAATGAATATCACTTTTGAGGAGGCTCTTTCTCTCTGGTTCGATAAGGATGATCAAAATCTTTTATTATCCTATCTGGAAGGTAATCAATCCATGGAAGAGCAAGTTCAGCACGTCTTAGAAGATGCAAACTGCAACAACAGCCACAACGAAGGTAATATAAGTGATTGCAATGTATTGGAAGAAGAAGATTATTATGTGCAGATGGATACCACTAACAACTTGGTGACAAATTATGCGAGAGGAGTAGAGATAGCGATCGAGAATGACGTTGATCAAAGCAGCGATATTCATTCTGTACTGTGTAATGAAATAATACCAATAGACTCATCCCATGCGAATGAGAATATCAATACAAGTGGGATTAACATAAAAACAATAACAAATCACGAGATCGAAAAGAAAATAGATCCAAACGTTTTTCAGTGGTTAAAAGATATGAAAGTATCATTAAAAATTATATTTCCTAATGTAATGTGGTTAAATCAAAAAAGACATGTGTGGCCCAAAATTGCTTACTTTCCAGTAACTTCTAACAACAGTGAATCTACTCAGTATGCCTGTATATATTTGTATGAACGTCGAGCACACACAATTATGATGAATGGACGATATACAAGCGGTTAAAAACCGAGTATAAATATTGGAGTCAGTCACGGGAAAAACTATTAGTACATCACAAGTCGAGCAATGGGGCCACAGGAAGAACTTGATGCTTTAGAAAAGCCGAACAATTTCTTGCCGTGTATCAAAATACATAGTCTGATTCGTGGACAAGCATACAACATCAACAAAATAAGAAAGTGCAATACGAAGTATGGTCCAGCAATAATTTGTGAATTAAACAGTTGTCAGGTAATTAAATTATATATATATATATATATATGAGTATATGATATGTATTACAACATATTTTTATATATATATTTTTTTTTTTTTTTTGAACCAGGTGTTCCTCCCATCCAGATATGTGAAGATGTCGGCAGAGACAATAGCTGTATTAAACGAGGGGAAACATACTCTCACCTATATAGCACCTCTGAACGGAAGTTTCCACATTAACATAAAGGAGAAGCAAAGTGATAATGATGATTAATAAAAAAATTGTGAATAAAGATACATTTTTCTTTTTTAAATTTAAAATTGATATTTTATTTCTCCTCAAATTTATTGTAAAAGCAAAGTATTTTGAAGGGTATATTGCAACCACAAACTTTGATAATACAATAATTTTCAAATAAATAGAAACGTTTCTCTCGAAACAGTCCATTACTCAGACAATACGAGCGATAAGATCCATCGTTATCAGCAGCTAGGAAAATTCCGAAGAAACCGTATTCGTGAACGAAGTGTCGAAAGCAAAAGAGCTATTCGATGTTGCCGGAAGAACTAAATCTTCACGAAGGAGCGGAAGTACCGCAGGAACACGCCCGCGTACCCACAGATGAAGACACTTCAAAATCCTGGATCGACGATGAAGCTACAGCTGATTTTCAAGAATACTTCAGGGCAATGCAACAACGGCTCAGAAGACGAAATCGAAGAGAAGTTCCAGCGCCACCAAACTAAGGAGCAGCAGGACGACATCACTAAAAGCGTTATTAATAACAACAACTATTAAGAAGCTTCCTTTTGTACTATAAACAAAGAAAGAATAAAGATACATTTTTCCTTTTTAAATTTAAAATTGGTTTTTTATTTCTCCTCAAATTTATAATCTCCATTAATTCGTTCGACTACAAAATTGCTGTAAGAGCAAAGCATTTTGAAGGGCATATCGTTGTCTTCGTCGACGTCGTCGTCGTCGTTGTGCTTCAATCATTTTATTTTCCTTTCTTAGTTTTGTGAGACTTGGACAATTCAATTTCTCGACGTTTACAATGTTGGTTATGTTATTATCTTTACCGAGAATCTCCTGGATCCACTCTTTCTTTTCAACTCCCTTAACGTAAATGGTTATGGGCGTATGCATGGCAATGTTTCGCTTTAAAAATTGTCGTACAGTACTGAAGCTGATAGAGCCATCATTCCAATTGAGACCATGCTGATGTCTTTCCAACCAATTTGCCTGTCTCTGATCTGCTTCCGATAGTCTTTCGAAATTAAACGGTGGTTTAATGAGAAAATCTTGATATTCAAAACTATTGAAACAGATGGCTAATTCCTTACAAATGAATTTACTATTATTATTAATTTTAAATCCTTGCACGTCGATAACAATGAAATTTGTCTCTGCCATATCGTGTGTATCTATGTATGCGTGTGTGTGTGTGTGTGTGTGTATGTGCATGTGTATATTCGAGGAAAGTCGAATGTAGACTAAACAAGAAGTCTTTTCACTTCACCCGTAAGTGGTGTATGTATAGCCTACAAGACGATCATGTATGAACATGCAATAAGCTGATGTGTTTTCTGGAATATATTTTTTTTTTTTTTGGAATTTTGACCCCTACGCATATGTCAATCAAGAAGATTAGACAAGTCTTTTCACTTCGCTCGTAAGTGGTGTATATTCTACAAGACGATCATGTATGAACATGCAATAAGCTGATGTGTTTTCTGGAACATTTTTTTTTAGAATTTTGACCCCTACGCATATGTCAATCAAGAAGATTAGACAAGTCTTTTCACTTCACCCGTAAGTGGTGTATATTCTACAAGACGATCATGTATGAGCATGCAATAAGCCGATGTGTTTTCTGGAACATTTTTTGTAGTTTTGATCTCTACGCGTATGTCAATGGGTCCCGTTTTAATCATCTCATTTTGATGAGTCACATCAACCACAATAATTGGTGCCAGTGTCTTAAATTTCTCTCGTGTTAGAATTGGTTGGGAACACTCACGTGCATAGTAGCTCTTTTGAAATATTGAATACATTTCATACAAAATGGCATAACGATCACGATCGAATCTGAGATTCAAGTCATCATATGGATAAGTGTCAGAGTTGAGATGCACTTTTATATCGAGTAAATCGCAATGCGCCAAACCACTTGCATTTTGGAATACAATTAATATATAGCGCGGTCTTTCACGTTGAGTGGAAAGTTTCACATTCCACAAGTGATGCACTCCTTGTGTTAACATTGGATTAAAATGACAGTCCCAGCTTCGAAATGCTAATGTTAAACGTTGTCCGCTATTTATGGTTTTGAGAATTTCCAGCTTTGAAAAGTCGGCCAAGTGTATGTGAGGAACCTTCCAAGTAATATTCAAAATATTCAATTGTACTTTTTCCTTAGCATCCAAAGAGTAGACAGCATCCTGATCAGATTTCGAACGTAGTAGTATAAGCTCATGTTTAGAATTTAAAATGACTTTATTAAAGTCTTCGGCAAAGCCCAAAAGCATTTTGAGTGGTATGCAAAAGTTAAAATAGCCATTTTCTAGTTCTTGATCGCCTTCTTCAAACCATCCAGCATTTTTCAGCATAGCACTTTCATTAGGGTTTAAGGAGACATAATTTTTAATCATAGTCGTCATCCCAACGTACCGTGTACGATCTATTTCGATCCCATTAATTTCATAGCGAATTTCATCAAACAAGAAGGCTATACAGTTGTTTTTTAATCTAATATTTCGCGATTTTGTTCCATTGTCTAGCGTGGCAAAGCCCTCAATGTAAATATAACTTTCACACGGCAACACATATAGATCTTGATTCTGAATGCATATTCTTATTTCATCATTATTTTTAAATGTTTGCAGATATGGTATGTAACTGTGATATTCCTTTTTTATTATACTTTCGTCATAGAGCGGTTTTTGTGCAACCTTTAAAACATAACTCATCTTGTTCTCGCTGTTGCTATCGCTTTCCGATTTGAAATCCCAATGATTTTAAATATTCCCTATTATGTGCAGACAATTGTTTGCGATATTTCCCCTTTCGATGATGATGATGATGATGATAATGATGCCACAACGATGGTGATAACTTTTCAAATACACTTCCTTCTCGAGCTGACGGCAAGGGAGGAGTGATTACGGACTCGACTTGAATGTTGCTTTTATTATTATTATTATAAATAATCATCTTTTGGCTTCAAATGAATTCTGAGAGTAATTGTCTCTCCACGAAAATTTACTAGCGTACCGTCTTGATCAACAATTGTCACGGTAATTGAACTTATCCGTCTGGTGTTCAAGGGTAAATAAATAACATTTTTAGGAATCTCATCCAATTTATGGCCGGGACCGGCACTCAGAGAAAACTCGTGAAGTGTATGCGCCGGTGAATTATTAATATACGAACCACACACAATATTACATTCCAAACGTAATGCATTGATTTTGATTATGTTAATAGGTAAGTCAGATTTATGTTCCTTTTTTGCTACTAATACCCGCTTGCTGAATCCCAGTAATGAACCAATAGTTCGATTTTGACTAAAATCAATATCACTACTGCAATAAATTTCAGTTTTTAATGTATTATAATTGGCATCAATGTACAACTCTCCAGTTTTATTTATAATTTCGTATTTTTTACGTAAGAAAGTTGAAATATCTTCAAATTCATATGAGCCTATTGGCAGTTCAATGATTTTATTGTTTACGTGAAACAGATTATTTTCCACATCAACGTTCGGCACGGAATTATATGTTTGGAAATCAATTAACCCACACACATAATCCCTATTCAATTCGATTGGCGGAAAGTAATTCGCCGTAAGATTTGATGTGTTCCCACTCAACGTAAGCGTTATTGACATTTCAACAAACAGTAATAGAATGAAATCAAAATACAAGAACACAATATTTTCAAGAATACTTTCAATATTTATTATATGTACATATGTATAACAGTATAGGTGTTATAGTATATCACTTTTATTAATCCAAGAATTATGTTCGTTGGAAAATCCCAACCATTTAACAAACATTTTATTTCCTCTAATGCGAAGTACTTTTTCTACGAGATAGTTATTGGGATATCTTGTTCTCATCAGCTCAGTTTCATAGAAGCTTCCCCTGATTGCATTACCCTGATAGTCATCTAAGATGTATGTAACAGGATTTGTGTATCGAATTTTCTTAATCTGAAAGATTTCAGTTGTCCAATTTGGTGTATAGCCCTTTTCAAAATGATGTTTATATTTACTGATTCGTACGTAATCACCAATGTGATATTTTGGCGGGTCGAGCACTTTTAAATGATTGTAGGCCGTGTTTAATATTAGCTTTTCATTGACAGAATTGACACTACTCGGGCACATTTTAATAGTTCGATGTTTAGTGTTATTGTATTTCTCTAACAATTTCTTGTACTCATTAATCCATCGATATGTTCCATGATAACTGAATTCTTTCCACATCAAACCCTTCAACGTTCTGTTAAAGCGCTCAATTATTGAAGCTTTCACTACACTATACGTTGAATAGTGATTAATATGATACTTCGCCATTAGTTCTTGAAATTCTTTGTTAAAGAATTCTTTCCCGTCGTCCGTTTGTAAATTTTTAGGTGATCGATTCTCCTTAACGAATATGCGTTTCATAGCTTTTGTGACGTCAGATGCATTTTTAGTTTTAAGCGGTACGGCCCAGGCGAATTTTGAAAAGGTATCTATAATGGTGAGAAGAAAACGATAGCCCCGGTTGTATGTTGAATAGCTACCCATTTCGACTAAATCTGCTTGCCAAAGATCATCTATTCCTTTCATTATTACTCGACGTCGCGTGAAATTTCTACGAGCCTGTCTATGTAGTTCATTTACTATATCTCTCTTCGTATTTGTATTCATTTCTTGTTAGCAGCAGCAGTAGCAGCAGCACCACCACCACCACCACCACCACCACTACCACCAGATTGGTTTCTCTTAAGTAAGATCACGGATTTTGGATTAGTTAATTGATTGAAAATGAAATCTTCATATCCTTTCAATCGTTCTTCAGTATGCTTAGTATGTGTTTGTATTACTTCCTCAACGTACTCTCTAACATTTTGGATATTAATTGCAACTTTTACAATGTCTTTGTTAATGATATCCTTGAGTAATATGTTTTCTTTGATGTAGTCTGATTTAAATTGTTTGAATTTTTCCTCAATATGTTTAGTATATGCTAGTTTTTGATTTTCCACGTCCCGCCGCACACTTTCAATATCTTTGATAAGGTTGTCCCTTAGCAATGTGTTTTCTTTTTGAGCATTCAAAACCATCTGATCTATACTACGTGTGACAAATGCTTTTGTCACCGCATCATTGTCCTCAACCGGTTCACCCAGATGTTTTAAGCGTTTCTTATGAAGATTAATATTCCTATCGCGATCGAAATTAAAACCCAACTTATTTCTGAAGCGATTTATTTCATTTCTATACTGTGGACTACCATGTGAAGCATGACCGAACTTGTCAACACTCATTTTAATTGTGATTATGTATCTATAAAAAAAGGGTATTATTATAGAATTATATTGCTTTCGCGTAGTTCTTCAATAATGGATACAATCTCATTATTATGATTTGTATGACCTGCCAACTGTGAGGACATCAAAAGCTGTAATCTATCTACTAATTCATTTGGATCATCCCAATATATGTAATTCGGTTTTCCTTCATTAACTCTCATTAAACCGGATCCCTCGCTTATTTTCATCGATGAGTCTTTATTCTTAAATAATTTTTTGATAACAGTCCTGTATTTGAATGCTTTGGTACCTTTGATTTGTTCATTTGCATTATATTTACGTTTATGAGCATTCGTTTTGATTAGGATTTCCTTATAAGCTTGTAAATCCTTAGCATTATAGTTTTGTGGTCTTTTGTAAAACAATAACTCATAGAGGCCGGGTGTCATTGACCAGCTTTCATCATCATCAATTAAAATCCTATTTGCTCTTAATTCGAATGCATCACTACCCAACTTCCATTTGGCATTTGAAACTCGATACGGTCCATATAAGCTATCTAACTTTTTCTCATCCAAATTTGTTAGATCCAATAGGGTATTGTTTTCATTGTTCAGGCTACTCTTATCGACGGATTCATTTAGTTCTGAATAGAAGGTATCGTTTGTGTTATCTGATATATTTTCAGATGTATTAAGAGTAGTTGTTCTTCCTTTTGTATTCTTAAATGGAGTACTTGTTTTGAGTCCAACCATTTTTTCTTTTTTTCTCTCGAATGTTTTCAAATCTATTTTATTATTAATTTCATCGTCGTCATGATTACCATCATCATCATTATTATTAATATTGCGCTTTGAACTTGCAACTAATTGCTTCAGAGGTGTAGTTATAGGTTTAAAGGTATCCTCCAACAAGTTTTCTGTGGTCAGTTCGTGTCTCTTGATGCTATGTAACTTTTTCTTTAATACCTTTCTAGTATTTATGACATCTTTTAATATTTTCTCATTCATTTTCTCCGCGATTATATGCTCGATTGAGAATGAAAGCTCGAACAGGTCTTAGATCGACTCGGATCAGATTGAATCAGATCTGATATCAGCAGATTCCTTGGTCTTTGATCAGTTATCTCGTACCACTGGATTGAAATCAGATGATATACTAAATGAAATTATTCAAACAATACTTGTTTATAGTTGAATGAAAACATCAAATCCTCGTCGGTAACGTCCACCATTTATAGGATCGTCTTTGCTTATAACAAGAAATCCATATTTATTCTTCCAGCATTCGCCACACATATCTGTAAATTCTTTGAAATTCATATCCGTTCCCACGTGATCCTTGTATATATGTTTCATATTCATTTCGTCTTGTTTAAACATTATAATCACATTTGCATTATCTCGTATTAAATGCTTTGGAATTCTTGTGTAAGTTTGACATAAATAAAAGCTATCAATATATTTATGACGTCCCATACAAAAATAAGATCTAATATTGTTCTGTTTATCACATGCAACATCATCAAAAATGATAATAGAGTATGCTTTTGCTTTATCCGGTGAAAGGACATCCTCGTTTGCCGAGAATGTATAGAATCCTATACCTTTTATTGGTAATATTAATTGTTGTAGATATTGATATTTAGGCTGATGTAATGATTTTGAATATACATAAATATTCTTGAACTTTAATCCATTAGGATTCTCTATTAAACTAATCATTACATTTGTTTTTCCACAGTTTGATGGACCAACAATTAAGGCTCTTATTGAGTTTGGTAAAAGCGAGCTATGTCTTGATGCTTTCGATAAACTATTATTAAAGTCGGCGACAGTAGAGAGATCAATATTTCGAACCGTAAAATCTTTATGCTGTTTAATGAAACGCATTTTTGTAACTAATTCAAACTACTAGTCTCTATAAAATGAATGCATTTTTATTTATATGTTTCAGTCGGCGGTGATTATCTAATTAAAAATGGTTGTACTCTATCGACAACAAATCAGTCGCGGGCAAAACGTTGTCGGAGGCGGACTGATAAATAATCTAATCAATTCTCTACCATTCGAACTTCATCTGCCGGGCGGCTATCAGTTTTGCGGGCCCGGAACTAAACTTAAAGAACGTCTGGCTCGAGGTGATAAAGGTATTAATCCACTAGACGCTGCATGCAAACAACACGATATTGCTTACTCTCAATCAGGAGATATAAGTAAAAGACACGAAGCAGATCAAATATTAGCTGACAAAGCCTGGTCCAGAGTCAAGTCCAAAGATAGTAGTCTGGGCGAACGTGCAAGCGCTTGGTTTGTGACCAATGCAATGAAGACTAAAGTCAAATTCGGTATGGGCAACGTTATGAGTAAAGTAAAGAAACTCGAAGGAAAAAGGAAAAAGTGTATATATAAGAACAAGAAGAAGAAGAAGAAATGCAAGAATGGAAAAAACTGTTTTAGTTCAATGATAAAACATGCTAAAAGAATTCTACATAAAAAGAAACCGGAAGATATTGAAACTGCGATACATATTGCTAAGAAGGTGATAAATGATTCAATAAAAAGTAAAAAGTCTACAGTACAAATACCGCGTGTAATACCTATTCCTAAGATTGGGGGGTTTCTACCATTAGTACCAATATTAACAGCCCTTGGAGCAATTGGAGGTCTAGCATCCGGTGGAAGCGCTATTGCAAAGACAATAAATGCTGCAACGTCTGCTCGAAAACAATTAGAAGAAGCAAATCGACACAATAAAACCCTGGAGTCCATTGCTATGGGAAAAGGTTTATTTCTTAAGCCCTATAGAAAGGGATATGGTCTATTTTATAAATCGCAATCAAAAAACTTATAAGGAATCTACCCAGACGACGTGCTCTTACTAACATTGATTTAGTAAAGTACACCAAGTTTTTACCCCATTTCAGAGGGGTATTCATGCGTAATACTTTACCGAAACGATCGCTTCAGAGGGAATGCGGTATAATTAATCTAGATTCTTCAGAGGGTCCCGGAACACATTGGGTAGCATACAATAAAGATAAAAATCACATAGAATATTTTGACAGTTTTGGAAATCTTCAACCGCCACAAGAGATCATCAAATATCTGGGGAAAAATATCTCCTACAACTATACTCAACATCAAAATTATAACTCTTTCAATTGCGGTCAATTATGTTTGAAATTTCTTTATAAACTAAGTAAAATGTAGAAAAATAATAACAACAACAACATCAAGAGGATCACAATGAGTGGAGAGGAGAGAGAGAGAGAGAGAGAGAGAGAGAGAGAAATACTATAAATAGTCGAGTTCAAACGTATATGATACTTAGTGTTTAGTTATGTTTTGAACTAAACAAATAATCAAGATAAATAATAATAATAAGAATTGCAAAATAAATGTTTTACACTTGTATATAGAAGAGTTATTTTTGAGTAATTAAAAACGGAAAAAATGTTTTGGATTCAAACACTAAAGCCAAATGATAAATATTGCGTTTGCCATTCATCGTGGCGGTATTTTCACATTATAGGAGCAGATGTGATTGGCAAAGTTTTAACGGTTCACGTGACACCGGTTGATGGAATTAAAACATTATTATTAAGTATACATAGAGGTGGCCAGTTATTGGATTATCTAACATCCATGTTACATGAATTTAGTATCAATGAACATGTAAAAATAGAAGTAAACGGTGGCACAATAACTTTATTAGGTATAACATATGACGGTGTAAGACGTGTGAACTTTACAAGCCATCATCTAGAATCGTGTGAATTTTCCAATTTTGATAGTAAATTGACGTCATCGTCGCCCTTAACACCATTGCCTGAGCTTCTAGAAACTCATAGGAAGGTAAAATAGATAAGCTTTCTTCTGTCGCGACAGGAAAAATGTTGAAAAAACCGAAGGGAACCAGTCAACGTTTAAACGTCAACCAGAGAGAGAGATATACGGTAGAGAAAGGGAGTGATGATGCATAATATAAATATTTCACAGTTTTTAAACAAAATTCAAGAGTTCATAATAAATCATAAGGAAAATTTATTAGATGAACATATAGAAGTGATTCTTGCATGTCATTCGAAATTAAGTCGATTTGAACATACTCCTCTATTCACATCCAAACATGGTCAACACTACTCTACATGCTGTTGGTCTTCAAATAATTGTCAGGTCGGACCAGACACCTGCGCATGTTTTATGCTACCAAATATAATAAGACAAACTAAAAATCTAATGTTCTTATATGAAAGATTAAATAAAAAGAAATGATTTAAAAAAAATTTTATTAGTTTCATTTCAACCTTCATAGAGTGTGCGTGTGTATGCTCTAAAAGTTTATTAAAGAAATAGAGAGAGAGAGAGAGAGAGAGAAATAGAGAGATGGGGCAATATTCGTTTTTTATAATTTGCTTTTTAATACAATATATAAGGGGTAGTCCGATTCCAGTAAACCTGTCGACTATTGGTCCTAGTAATAAAGGAAACTTGGAATTTGATATATTGCTGCCAAGCAATGATACTTTGAAAATTGATTTGAGTTTTCAATTGATGAAACTGAGCGGAACTCTGGAAACGTTTCAGAAAAATAATGGAACATCGATGATGACAACAACATTAGCAACACCCACAACAGAAACGCATGAAGTGAAATATTTTACCGTTGATGAGGCCATAGAAGCATTTAGGCAAGATTTAATTCGAAAAGAAAAGGATATATCTGGAATAATTGAAAGTCAAAGTAAATTTTACAGACACTTTAGATTAGACTATGACAATGGCCAATTGACGATTCGCTGTACCTATGACAGTAGTTATGAAAATCGTACATTAAACATAGATTGCTACGAATATCGTGAACATGAATCCGAACGAATTTTAAGCAATGGTGAAATTGAAGTTATAAAAACACCAGACACTTCATTCCATTCAGATGTCGAAATAATTAACGTAAAGAATTATAAACATTTATACGAAATGAATATTGTATAGATTATTTTAAAAGGTAAAATCGATTTATATGTAAATATCATATGTATAATAAAGAAATAAAAAAGAAATTTATTTTTTTTTTTTAATCATAACTTTTTGCGGTTACTTCTTCTTCAAAACAATAAAGTAATTCACATGGGTAAAGCACGGATAACAATCTGTGGTCTCTTTCTCCTATCATGCAGGCACCACATAATATCAGTTCACACAATATAACCCTCGCTATAAGTCCGCTCGCCGATTCAAAACCCTGTGCCGACTTGCTCGGTCAACGAATCGAAAATATTATCTCTACTCCGACATAGTACGCCCTCGTGAGCTAGATACAAACCGACTTGCTCGATCAACGAATCGAAAATATTATCTCTACTCAGACATAGTACGCCCTCGTGACCTAGATACAAACCGACTTGCTCGGTCAACGAATCGAAAATATTATCTCTACTCAGACATAGTACGCCCTCGTGACCTAGATACAAACCGACTTGCTCGGTCAACGAATCGAAAATATTATCTCTACTCAGACGTAGTACGCCGTCGTGACCTAGATACAAACCGAGTTGAGCGGTCAACGACTCGAAAATATATCTCTTATCTCTACTCAATGTCACGTGATCTCACCCCATCACGATAAGTCGGATAAACATGGATAGAACATGGATACAACTGGATAAAACTGCTAAACATGGATAAAACTTGGATAAAACATGGATAAACCGGGATAAAACTTGGATAAAACTGGATAAAACATGGATAAAACTGGATAAAACTGGATAAAACTGGATAAAACTGGATAAAACTGGATAAAACTGGATAAAACTGGATAAAACTGGATAAAACATGGATAAAACTGGATAAAACATGGATAAAACTGGATAAAACTGGATAAAACTTGGGTCAGAAGCCCCATAAACCTACTACTGGCAGTAAATAGCTGCCTTCCATACAAATCCGCAGGTCCGAATGGAATCTACGCGGTAGAGATGCAACGTGCTTACGGCATTTTCGAACCGTGGCTTTTGGTATCATTCTCTTATCCTTATTATTATTCGGCTTATCCTGGAGGGAAGCAAATATTGCAGTTATACCAAAAGTAGGAAAACCTCCCACACAACTGCAAAAGACTACAGACCTATCAGTCTCCCCTCCGTTCTTCTTAAGACGCTAGAGAGACTGGTGGTGTACATCCGCGAAAACATACATGCTTCAGAAATCGCAGCATGCTTACTGTAAGGAAAAATCAGTAGACACGATAGTTGGAAATTCACCATGATTTCCTCCCTTGATATTGAAGGGGCTTTCAACAACATAAAACCACTAACCATCACCAATGCATTAAGCAAACTAGAGGTTAATGGTAATATAATATTTTGTATCAAACAAAGAAAAGAGCAGATTCCTCAAATCACTTCACCAAAACTCAATGGAACTTACCTTCGATTCCCAGGCCACGCCAAATACCTTGGCGTGATACTCGACAGGAAGCTCAACTGGAAATTGAATGTGGAAAAAAGCATCGAGAAAGCAACAACTGTACTATACACCTGCAAAAATGGGGTATCAAGCCCCAAATTACCCACTGATTGTATACCGCGGTTGTTAGACCTCTACTAATACACGGATACCTTGTCTAGTGGCCGGAACTGTGCAGATCTAGCTATTGCAAATTCGTAAGCAGAGTTCAAAGGATGGCGTGCATCGCGATAACAGGGCACTGCGAACAGCCCCCACTGCAGCCCTCGAAACGATGCTTCACCTACTTCCCTTGGATCTCTGTGGCAAGGAAAAGGCAAAGAAATCAGCGCTGCAACTTAAGGAATCCGCTCTTTGGAAGTTCTCCGAAATAGGGGTGCTGTATCCTACGCCAAAGCAATGATATAAGTGAAGTCACGGACAACTTAATTCCAACCCTTAACTTCAAGAATCTCTACAAAACAACAATTCCCAACCGACGACAATGGCAGGGGAATGAATTTCCACAAAAGGCCCTGCATTGGAAATATATACAGACGGGTCTAAGATAGGCAATGGTGTGGGTGCCGATGCACCGACCCTAAAAATCAGCCAATCCTTTATACTGCCGAACCATACTGCAGTATATTCCAAGCTGAATTAATGGCAATTCGTGAGGCCTCCGACTGGCTGTCTGTGAGATAGATGACAGAGACATCTTCATCTCCACAGATAGCCAAGCTGCAATTAAAGCACTCGAATCACCAATAAAAAAGATCAAAATTGGTCAGGCACAGCCGTACGTCTCTAAATGAGATATCGAGCAGATGCGCAATAACGTTGTGCTGGGTACCTGGACATAGCGATATACCAGATAACTGTGAAGCAGACGAACTAGCCAAGACAGGCACCACACTGGAGCTCTCGACTGTTAAAGGGGAAATCCACCCACCAATGGAAACGAAAAATTTTAAATCTCGAAAAATGCACTGCAACAGGCAAATGAGAGAAAAACCAACTATGTGAGAAAAACCGGGCCCAGGTACTGTCAACGTAAAACCATAAGCCTGCTAAAAATACGCAGGCAGATTATAAGCAGCCCAATCGGAGTCCTAACAGGACATTGCGCTTTGGGAAAACATGCCGCAAGATAAGGACTGCCATATAACGACTACTGCAATAGGTGTCATGATGAGGAAGAGGAAGAATCTCCATCCCATCTCCATCATAACTGCCCTGCAAATAACCTCCACCAGCTGCACATCCACGGATCGCAAAGGAAACATAATCCATTGCCGGTGGATGACATTTGAAAAAGCTACTTTGGCGTAACTAAACTCGACAAATTAATGTTGAGTCCTTGGTCATTAAATGTCCGCCTGGGCCTGGCTATGCAATTTCAATACCGGTCAGGGCCATGGCCAGTGCCACAAAGACAGCACATTTTTGAGCCTAATCCCTAGTAGGCTCTCGGATCAATGGAACTGCAATGTGTAGTGTCAGCTTATGGCCCGAACAATGGGCATGGCGGTACACATGTCCAATTTGCTTAATTAATGGACTCTCAGGATTAAAGTAGGGTGTCCATTCCAACTAGCTACTGCTACTTATTATACTGGAATCCTGCGTGATGTTATTTGCCGAGTCCTGTGTATACGTGGCTCTTACCACAAGTGTTTGTATAACTGAATAAACAAGAGAACTCGCCCGATACCGCTCAGTTAAATTTCATGGGAAATATTGTCGGTAATTGTTGGAGCGCTGGTTATCGCCGAGTTACTGAACGGAGAACGAATTCGAGCGGAACTGCGGTCTATGGCTATTTGTTAAAGAGATAAAAGATTCACGGTATGCATCGTATACGGTTGAGCCAGGTCCTACGTACTCGTATATTCCCAATTAATGAGAAGTTTTTCGAAATGCCTTTGAAATAAACATTTCGATATGCTATGAAGGTTGGAGCGCACCCGTATCATATGAACTGTTCGATGCAATATTAATCCTTGTTTCGTTACAGGGTTGTTTTTGTTTTTTTGTTCAGTCATGATGATCATTGGCACTGGCAAAAATGCTTGTTAACTTTTTCTTTCCACATTGCAGTGCCGGCCGAATTGGGTATGTATCACGGCTCTACACTTCATGTGTGACCTCGACCTACTGTGGTTAATTTGGCATTTGGCTTGCAGGTGAAGCGTTCTGTAGATTAGTGCGATGGTAATCATCACCGACTGTTGAGCCGAAGGTCTGTAGTTGAAGTCCGTCCATAGTCAATAACCATTCCTATACGAAAAAACTGTGCAACAACATCAGTGGTAAATGAGACATGATCAAGGCTGACGAAGGCATAACACTCGCAGTATAAAATCACTTCAAAATTCATACCCTGTGCGTGTATTTCCAATATAACACCCTTATGACATCGAAACAAAAGAGTAACTGTGAACTACAACCAACGAAAATTCTGTCGAATTTTACAAATCCTATCTAAGACAACCACCCCAGGAAAGTAGTGAACGAACATCTCCGACACAAACCATATGCACCCCGTCCAAGTTGTGCGACAAATACCATAAGAGCATACACTCTTGAACCTGTACGAATTATAAAAAACAAAATTATTGTTGTAATTACAGCATAAATGTGACATTCTTCGTAGCTGTGGGGCTTTAGAGTTGAGTGAATTCCTCTTGGAAATTGTTGGTTGGGGATCGATTACCAGTTTTCAGTTGTATTGCCAAGCATGCGAGGAGAAGGCGGTTTTTACTTCAGAGCATACCCTTGTCGGGTTGGCGATGACAATCCTCGTCAATTTAATTAATCTGATAGAAGATATTTCAATATCTGATGATCTCAGTCAAAGAATCCCACTAAGTAAAAATTCACCAGTCGGTTGAGAGCTATGGAACTACAGACCACCTCAAAAAAATGATCATAACTTTATCGATGAACTAAGCAATCACATTGATAATTTCCATAGACCTAAAAATATGATAGTTATAGGTGATATAAATATAAACATTGAGCTTAATGAACAATATGTAAATAAAAACTTAAATATGATAGCATCTAAATGGTTCTGAAATGTAATTTCATCTTATACAAGATCAATGTTACTCGAGACACAAAATCGCTTAATACGAGTTACAGACGAGAACATGATGTCAGCAGTAATAGAAATGAATATCTCGACCACTATGCGATATACAGAAAAAAAATATGGGAAAGTGTTGAAAATAACATCAATTGTGAATTAAGAAGCAAGTGAAGCTTTGGTATTTTAAAACTTCAATTTGAAAGGGTCAGAAGTAACCCAAAAGAAACTTAGAAAGTAGTGAATAAAATCCTAGGGAGTGAGTCGAATAATTTTGAAATCAAGGAGATTGTTCACGATTGCGAAATAAAACTGTTTGATTTAGGACCAAGTCAAGTGGGAAGATGTATGTACCTTGACGAAGTGACTGCGACAGAAATTGAAAACGTCCTTAGAGCACTAAATGATTGGAAAGCGCTGGGCATTGACGGAATACAACCTCAAGACCTCAAAGCAAATGCATTGACTCTGGCACCTGTATTGAGAAATGTAATATATTGGAGTTTTAACCAATCAACGGCCCCGTACGGCCAAAATACAAAGGTGGAAAGAAAAATGAGGTTACGAACTACAGACCGATTTCACTACTCTCAGTGGTGGACAAGGTACTGGAGGAGATGATGGCTAAAGATCATATAAGTATGTAGAAACATTTGGCATTCTAGATCTAAAATAATTTGTATTTACAAAAAATAAAGGCACAAGTGGATTGCTTGGTGATTTCGCATAGCAAATAAATAACAGCCTAAATAAAAACCATTGTTCTATCGTCTTGTTTATCGAATTCAAAAAGGCTTTTGATACATTGTGCCATGCAAGGATTATAGACTAAATGCAAAATACAGGACATATTTTGCTTTGGTTTCACAGATACTTCAGCAATAGAAAGTTTAAAGTTCGAATAAGTGATGAATTCAGTGAAGAGCAAGGTATAAAATACAGAGTTCCGCAAGGGTCAAAACTGAGACCCATTCTTTTCATCGTCTATATAAATGATCTCAGTAATTTCAGATTCAAACTCAATAAGGACGTTCCGACAGTCGAAGGTCCTGGAACACACGAGGTTGTAGCACCAAAGACATTCAACGAACGGCCGACGCACAGTGCGGCAGAATGACCCTATTGGTGGCAATAAATCAGCCAATCGAGCTAGGAACCTTAAAATTTTGCGACGTCCTTCATCAACATGACAAGACACTATTAAAGAGACAAACTATTTGATCGTTAGACCAGGTACGGCAGGTAGACTATCATTTCATTATGGTATTTCTAGCAGTCAAAATACAATATTGTCCCTGACTCTCATTTCTGAATATTTCACGAGAGCAGGAATTGAAAGAAAACGGTCACAGCATAAGCAAAGTAAGTAAGTGCTTTAGTAAGTAAATCCGATTCGAGGATCATTATGTCTGTTGTAATTGTAGCTTAGCTTTTCAATGCCTTTTAAAAGAAGGAACAAAGCCTAGTCATTTCCCTATTCTGATAACGCCATTCCACTTTCTCGCGCCGCACACGGACTCTAAACGATATTTTTTCTATTCTCTTGTTTCCTCTGAAAACAATGGTATATTGCCTTATTACGTATCATCTAGAAGCCACGTTAGTTTATTTGAAAACCGAATAAGCTAGGTGCGGCACTATTGTCGTATCTGATGGATAATGACTGAGAACATTGAAATGAAAATTTGGCACATACCTCTATTGTATGAAAATTTAAAAGGTTCTTCAGACTGCTCTTTCAACGTACTTGTAATCACCTTGAAAATGTGCCAACATGAATATTATTGATCCACAACTTCTCATTGTGTCTCCTTCTCATATATAAGTATCTTCATGAAAAAGACAAACTTGTATTCATGTATTCGCAGTTTCACATCTTTTTCGAGACTGTCGTCGCTACTCCACTTTTCTACTTTCCCATTTTCAAATTACTTAAAACATGCCCTTAAACTCTCGGTGTTCCACTTCCGCGTCCCAACAAAGAATACCTCTTTTGAATCCCACTTTATGTTATATTAGTATACAAGTCTGCCCGACATCGGGATATTTTATAATTTTTGTATGAATTCAGGTCGCATGTTTTCTGGCTTCCTACCTCAGAGACTTAATTTACCATCTACCCTTCATATTGTCCACCCTGACCCGAAAAATGGCAGAGACTCCTTTCAACTTTCGAACGCCTTAGACCGCACTCTTACTGCATTTAAACTAAGTAGATCTGTGGTCCACTTAAGTATCCACATAATGTCATAAAACACCACCACTAGAGGTGTACATACATGGCGCATGGCTTTACGACGAACCTGCAAACAGATGTCTGTGGACTTATAAGGAAACATTTTCAAAATGCCATTTAGCAACCTCATCCAATGGTTGAGACTTTTCCATTTTGACTGTCCTACGGTAGGAGTTACCCCTATGCGACGCGGTAACTGAGTGTAAGAAGGATCTGGAAGGACATACGTGACTACATCCCTAGTGGCTGCTCCAAATGTACTTGTACATCTACATGCTCCCCTAATTAAACCTTTCGTATAAAGTTCATGTTTTGTATTTAATGAGTTCCTGCCATTCGTGGTTTTCCACTGGAGGAGTCTTCAGGTATTTTTCGAACCGACCTTGTTATACTACACATGAAATCATATCACATCCTACCCCATTTCATTTACATATTTCCGCAATATTCATAACGAACAAACAAAAGCCGTAAGATGGGAACGAGAAGGTGAAACATACGCAATGATGATAGACATGGTAAAGGAGTAGTTGGGTATCCTATCTTCACCAAAATAGTGCCGGAACAAGAGAACGGCAAGGACGAAAAAACATCGTCACATATCCTGTATATAAGTGAAAACACCTCCTGCCTGTCTGTTAGAGGTGAACCCTATAACATTACCTAACTAGAGGGCGTATGGATGTATCAATGTTGGTCCGGGATAGATGGATAGTAGGATTCGAGGACGAGCACAGGGCGCGCTGTTGATTACAGCGCCATGCAAGGACATTACCATTAAAAAAAAAACGAAATCAAATCCTAAATCAGGATGAAGTCGTTGCTCAGATTATGCACCAATGGTAGACGATTGTTATGGTATAGGTAGAGATGGTAATCCGGTGACATATCCTCGCAGGATTCATCAGGCGGTGGGTGCAAAAAAAAGGAGAAAATGTTGTTATGCAAATTTATTCACCTAATCAAGTTGTTTGCGGTAGATTCATCATGCGGAAGGAATCCATCCCACTGTCACTCACCATAGCAACGAAACTAAAAGAGGATCTAAGGATGTAATTCGTGGCAATTACATGACCCACTTCTCATATATCCACTCGGTGTGTACGCGTTTTCTAGGCCGTGCAAGCCGTGTTACTAGCTGCTCTACACTTGGTTTATGATCTCTTTCTTGCGGGCTGTTAGAGGATGATAGTCCTTTTGGTTCGGTTTTGTTGCGAGGTAAGACGAAACTTTTGCACTCTTGTGTAGCATTTCAAGGATTCTTTACTCGTCTTACGTATCGCACTTACCTCAGTCAAACTGTTTGGAGCAGAAAACAACATCGCAATTCTAGAAGGACGTCGTGATGCTGGACATTTGATATTTTTCCTAGCAGACGTTGACGTGGAGAGTTGGGTCGATGTAAGATAAATCTGAATGAGAAATAATAGAGAAGACTGGATTCAGTCAGATTGATGACAACGGTGATGTAAGTTTACTGTTACGTATGCTACGAATTTGAGTTTTTCTTTTCATTCGTTCTCATCATCGGTAACATGCTCCTTTACGAGGGCTTTCTTCATTCCACCTTCGTTGCAGTACACCCTCGAGAAAAGACTACGACAACGCGGTGAACAATGATGTTAGTTCACTTTTCACAAGGACAGGCACGCAGGGGAATGCGAGTCCGAAATTAATATTCAGCGAAGCATGGAATACCAATGAATGGGTAGTGTCACGGAGAGCAAGCAGGCTTTCAGCATGTGGATGCCTCGCATCCGGGCGCGAATCCTACAGAAGAAAGAAGAGGAAGTATGCAAGGCAACGTAACGTAGTTACAATTTTCTATGGAATGTATTTTTAGCTGAATTTTGAAAACTGTGGAAAACACATCCAAACTAGCTAACATAGCTATCCACCCATTCGTAGACAATTCGCCAGACATGCACTCGAGTTATTTGGAAACTTCTTGGAAAATGTGCTGCTTAAATGCAATTCCTTGGGACTGCCATATTCTCTTGCTTGTTTCCCGTAGAGCTACTCGTACCACCGACGCTCCTGGTGTACTCGTATATCCTGGCTCCAAGTCATTTTTTTTTTTCTTTACTTTCTCGTTATTTCTTTGGTTTTTGCTTTTGATCTTGAATTCAAAATTCCGCGCGAGAAAATGAAAATTTCCCCTTTTAAGGTTATGTGATTGAATGTCTTTGAGGCGTTTGGCAAAATTGCAATTACTCGGAGCCAGAAGGGAAACGTTTGCTTTGTTTTTCTTTGAAATTCAAATTTGCGTTCTTTCGACAAGTTTGGTTTCAGAAAAGGGCATGAGGAAGGTATACTCTTGCAATTCTTTAGTAGTTTTTTTTTTTTTTTGTGTAATAAGATTTCTCTCTCAGTTTTGAAGGAAAATTTGTAGACCTAGAACAGAAATGAAATAAATAAATTTTCCTTCACAAACATACATGTCTTACTTACCTCACCCGAGTCCAACCAAAAACAAAACGATCAAATAAACATACTCATCATTGAATTAAAACAAATAAACAAAACATAGAAACAAATAAAACACATAAGCATAGAACAACCACCAAACATAAAACAACTAAACACAAGATCGCCGATCAAATAAACACAAAACAATCAAACACAAAACAATCAAACAAAAAACAGAAAAAAAATTAAAACCATCCATCTTTCGACAGTTTGCCTAAGACCATGAGGTCAAAGACACCAAAGACGAACGGCTACGACTGTTGTCACCGTTGACATATCTCGTAAACAGGGGAAATGTCAGCAACGACTGAAAGGGCGCCGTTTACATCGCCGTTCGGCCTAGCCCTATAAAAGGCCGAGGCAGTTGTCAAAAGACCAAGGAGTGACAACCAAGCAAGCAGTAACAGCGAAGTAGTGACAACGTAGTCGCAACAACAACAACCAAGAAGTAGTTGCAGACAACGACAATAGAACAACAACTACCAAATGAAGTCTTCTGAGGAACGTTGTTTCTGAAATAAACTTGCAATTATCCTGAACAAGAAGGCATGGGTTATCCCAAGAGCATATTTTTTCACAATCATTATGGCTTAGATATCTGTCTCAAATAATTTAATTATTAGAAGCTAATTTATGAGTGAAAGTTGTTCTGATGTGTAAGGTTTTTCAATAGAGAAATTTTGTATTTTAATACGAATGCACCCTTAAATCTTTTTTACGATCTGTCAATGTCAAAACGTCAGATAAGGCTTGCGTTTCTTTTACGGTGAAGTTCACGAACGGACACCGTTTGTAAATTATTAGAAACTACAATCTAAATTTTGAGTCGGTAGTCGCAACTTTAAAACATTTCGATATCCCACCAGACACAGTAGATTAAACTGTTTATGAATGATTATGTGTTCTGCGATATGTTGGAATCCAGTGGACTAAAAAAATCAGTAGATCTTGGTTTGATCTCTCAGTGATCTAATCACGGATTTACTTTCCGTCAATAAAAAGGAAGTCCGTTGTCGGGCGTTGGTTTCAATAAAAGCTTTTCATTTACCTAGACTTGACGGTCTATGCCGTATGATCTCCCGAAAGGGAAAAGGAAAATAATTACCATAGTCCAAGATGAATCTTGATTCCTTTTCAATACTCGACACACTCATACACAATTGACAAATAACATAGATGGTAAAAGTTGAAAAAAAGAGACTTTGATTGTATGTCAGTCAAATGGGAACAGATATCCATTCCCATTACGTTAGCTGTGTTCCTCCGTCATCCGGTTTAGTCACTATTTTAATTTTATTCTCTCCCTATCCTTCAAGCCCAATTTTTCAACATATTCTGATTCGTATAAAAGCCAGTGATATCATCAGAATTTCGATGTCGTCCTTGTTTGCATTTTCCTTCAACCATCAATCTTTGAAACCTTAAAATAAAATCTGGAAAGCCATACAACCACAAGTAGAAATGGTACAACTTCTTCTCTAGCCCCACATTATCGTTAATTTACTCACCACTTGTACCGGAATTGGTCCAAGCCCTGAAGGAGGATTTCCCACCTAAGAGAAAACCATAATCCTTCATTCTAACAGGCGCTTCTAAATTATTCCCAACTTATCGATAATGCTGGAAAATGGGATAATTTAAAGTTGTCTTCACCTCCGCACCAGGAAAGAAAGGAATGAATTCAGAGCACGGGTCTGCACTGACTCTGGTTGAGAGTAAACTTTAAATTATTATCTGAAGTATCTCAGTATAAGTGACTGTCTGAGTGGGTGGAATTCCTTGCATCCATGAACTTGCTCCATATCGAAAAACCTTGTTTATCTTTTACCTCCAACTTTCCCCCTTAGCATCTGGATTTGAATTTTTGTTTAAGACTTAAAACTGACTACGACTGTGGATCTGATTTTCAAAGTCAGTTAGAAACTAAATGAAGCGAAAACTAAAAGTTACAAAACGAAGAAGGAAAAATATATCAAGAGCACAACACGTAGCAGTCGATGAAGAGCGGGTTTGCCCGAAGTTATTTCGATTTTTAAGGTCTGAGGGGTTCGATTGAATTTTTAAATAAAGGAATGATGAGGTTGAATCTTCACTTGAAGATTTGTCTTGGAAACGATTTTCAGTGGAATCCTAATGTGATACATTACTCAGTCGGGGAACAGATTTTTTGCTTTATGGCAATTTTTATTATTAGCGGGCTAAGAGAAGTATTAATTCAATTTAGTAATTATTTAAACCTTTCATTCGGACTTTATCGACAAGCAATACATGCTAAAGGCTCAATCAAGAAGAAGTGTAATTTTAAATTTAGCATCGGTTTTTCACTCTCAAGAGTCAATAATCTACGAGGGTGGTCCGATAAGTACTTAGCCTACAAAAGAAAAACAAAATTTTTGGAGAAATGGCGATTTATTTTTCAATATAGTCTCCTTTTAGCACTTGACCCAGCAGTGCTCCAATTTCTTTAACCCTTCTGAAAAATACGTTTCCTCGAGGTCTGCCAATTAGGCCTCCATGGCGGCGATGACCTCCTCATTCGACTGAAATTTCTGCCCGGCGAGTGACTTTTTCAAGTTTGGAAACAAAAAGAAGTCGCACGGACCCAAATCTAGATAATACGCTGAATGGGGCAGCAGTTCGTAGCCCAATTCGACCAATTTGGCCGTGGCGAGGGCGGAGGTGTGAGCCGGTGCGTTATAATGGTGGAAGAGCACTTTTTTCTTCGCCAAGGGGGGCCGTTTTTCTTCAATTCGGCGTCGAATCGGCCCGAAAATTTGGCATAGTACAGTCCTGTGACCGTTTTGCCCTTCTCCAGGTAGTCGATGTGAATCACACCTTGTGAATCCCAGAAAACGGTGGCCATCACATTTCCGGCCGATGGGATAGTCTTCGCCTTCTTCGGAGTACGTTCGCCGGGTGAAGTCCGCTGTTTCGACTGTTCCTTGGTCTCTGGTGTGTACCAGTGGATCCATGTTTCGTAGACTGTCACGAAACAACGCAGAAACTCCTTCGGATTGCGCTTAAACAGCTTTCTCATGCCCAAAATTTCATGCAGGATATGACCCACACGATCTTTTGAAATGCCTCGTCAGCGGTCTGCCAATACGAGATCGTGGATTTTTGTCACGTTATTCTCCGTGGTAGCTGTTTTCGGGGCACCTGGACGTGGCTCATCAAAAACCGACGTGCGACCACGTTGAAACTCGTTGATGGTCGCCATCGAAGGAGAAGAGTCACCGTACACAGCATTCAAACGCTCTTTGATTTCGCTGCGCGATTTCCCTAGCAAAAACAAGAATCGAATTACCGACCGATATTGCTCTTTTTCCATTTTTCTAAAATACGCGGACACTCCTTACATATGTTGTAACTTGTGGCAAATTGCGCCAGGACACGAATGACTTACCAGACAATCATAATTAAACCGGACCCTTCCTTTCGTCATTCGCCCTGACAGCCTGGCGTTTACATCGTCAATAAGTGAAATTAAATTCTTTCCCTTTTGACTTAATGAACTGCTAATTCCACAAATATAAAGTGGCGATGAAGTCAATTATAATTCCCTTTTTTTCAACAACAGTCTAGAGGTGTCTTAGGATATTTTACGATATCGAAAGTAAAAAAAAATTGTATTCTACTAACTATAAGACATTTGATGAATAAGACGTTTCGTGGTAAACCTCATCCGTCCCTCCGATTTGAAGCGGAATCTGAGATGTTTATTTAATAAAAGGATATGGGTAGAAACAAAACTACTCAACCAAATTAGATCTCGAAATGGGGCAAAGTCTGATGGAACAGAATGATTCGAATTCGGAATCATTGAGTTGTGAGACTATGTGCAAACTAGAAAATGGGAACAATCGAATCCTGGAGAATTGAGCTAATATTTTAAAATTGAATATTAAATTAACACGGTAACAAAAGAGAAAGTAAATTCTTTTATAACTTTTAGTAACTAATAAGCCCACGTCAGGGCGATAGTGATTCAAAAAATTAGGGAAAAATCCCTTATCAGACGGTTTGATATATATAAATAAGAAAAATTGCTTTTGAAAAGTTCTAACAAAGTGTCACAGGAATTATCGGAAGCTTAGCATTAAGAAGGGTAGAAGGGTGGATAGATAATGAGTTAGGTATTACAGAGGGCGCCATCTCATATGGGTCGATATAAATTTCGAATAACTTTCACAATTGTCAACCAATTTTCATATGTCGTAGCATTTTGGAAACGTAAATTCAGTACAATTTTAACCATGAACGCTTCACACTAAAATAACGCGCAAAAATAATTTCAATGTTCATTAAAAATTAACGCTCGATTGTGCTCACTCAACGTGCGTATCGCGCAAAATATCGTGATCGTGTTGCGCCCAAAAAAGATACAATTCGTCGTTGGGCCTCGAATTTTCTCCAATTTGGTTATATGGCAAGCTCACGACCGCGGCGTACAAACTCATCTATTTAGTCTGTGAAGGCCAGTGTTCAAGAAGACCCAAGTTTGTCATATCGGCGCCGTTCGCAGCAGTTAGGCATTAGTGGGACTACTTTACGGAGAATTTCAAAGTATGATCTTCACTTATTTCCATACAAAGTGCAGATAACTCAAAGAATTTTGCCACAAGATGAGCCACGGCGCTTGGCATACGAACAAAATGTCGTTACAATGATTAATGTTGAGCCGGAGTTCTGGCAACAAATTTTGATGACCGATGAGGCACATTTTACCCTCTCTGGGTCAGTTAATAAATAAAATGTTCGCTTCTGGGGCACCGAAAATCCTCACATTATTCACGAAGAGCCACTATATGATCAAAAAGTTACTGTTTGGGCCGGTGTATGCGCTAAAACCATCATTGGATTGTATTTCTTCAAAGTTGGCGATACAGTGGATGGCGATCGATATCGGTGGATGTTGGCCCATTATGTGGTCCCAGAAATGCGTAAAAAAGGCTTATTTCACTTTTGGTTTCAACAAGAAGGCGCGACATTCCATACTGCGGACAAAACAATGAACCTTTTGGAACAATGAACCTGGAAGATTGGTGTCAAAAAAGGGCAATATTGACCGGCCTTAGAGGTCGCCGGATTTGACTCCTCCAGACTTTTTTCTTTGGGTATACTTGAAAAGCAAGAGCAAGGCCCGAAGACAATAGTGCGGAAATCGCAGAAATTTGAACCGAAATGCTCGAATATGTCGTGGAGAATGCGCGAAAACGAGCCCATTTTCGCATCGGCAATAAAGGCGATAATTTAAATGATATTGTTTTTAAAAATTAATCAAAGTAAATTGTAAAGGTCTAAGTTGACTAAAAGTTTTTGAATTTCCAAAATCGGTTGAGAATTGTTGAAATTATTCGAAATTTACATCGACCCATATGAGATGGCGCACGCTCTACATTTTTACTTAACAGTTCCGTTTATAGGAAAAATTTCTAAAATTTAAATTCGAATTTTGTGTTTTGCAAAAGATATTCTAGTAAACCAATCCTTCCCTAAGTTCCTCAACTTAAATATTGTATAATCAAGGATCAGGAATATAAAAATGTGATTCCAGTTCCTCGTTTGTCATTTACATCACCGTGAAGCTCGTAAGTTATGGGAAAACCAAGTCTAGTTGCAATAACAACAATATGCAGGAAAACCTCTGAAGGAATAGAGACAATTATGTATGTAATTAGAAGACGATTCCATACAATTCTGATGGTTTACATGCTGGGATAATGGAATTCTGTGCAATTTTCGTAAGAACTTCAGAACTGTAGATCGTGGGACGTAATGGGACTAGGTGGATGAGAATGAAATTTTTTTTTTTAAAAATACCAAATGATTTTTCAAATTGGTTGGACCGGTCAATATTGCTTCTGGTAGATGGACATAAGTCCCATATATTAATGCATATAAGAGAATTTTGTTCCAACAACAAATTTATTTTGGCTTCACTCCCACCAAACACAACTTACATTATGCAGCCTACCGACATTGGACCTTTCAAAGGGCTCATAACCGATTTGCGGAAAACATTAAGGGAATGGGGAAATTTACCAGAAACCGCATAGAAAATAGAATGGGTACTAATTTTAAATCAAATTCGGAAACCTGTTCTCAAACGTCGATTTTCAACAGCAATGTTCTGTTGAAAAAATAAATCAAATTACCAGTTTTCTGTTTAATTGAATTAATATACATTCATCCGTACTACTTGCTGAAAGTGTTGAAAAACATTTTCCATCAGAATAAATCCGAATACAAGTTAACGATCAAACTAACCTCATTCATCATAATCCTCTACATGAAATTGGTTGCTAAATAAAATTACACAAACAAGCATAACAGAATTAATATTCCGACCCAAACATCAGTTTGTGTCTTACAATAACGAATTAGTTTGCTTTCGCCCGGTCGTAGATCTTAAGTAATTAGGTTTTACTGAAAGCCTGTCATTCCAGGGTGTACAGTGCCGAGTCTTTAAATCACGTGCGTACCCCGACACCAACTCAGTCAAAATCCTTTTCTAGCTAGTTACACAGAGTTTTTCGAATGACTACGGCTCTGCTGAAAGTTCCAGTTTGAGGTCACAATGATAAAGCAACTCAAACCAACATTGTGCTCATGGGAGTAATAACGAGCGTAACAATTTCGTCCTTCGTTAATATTAATAACACCAATCAGTACACTTACTCACTGACCACCAGATGATGAAGGAGTAATAATGAAACAATTCTATCTAGTAGTCAACGAGCTTATTAGTGTGTTGGATCACGAGCACAAGACAATTGTCACATGACAGCTAATCTGCTCTATTTACAGATCAACATCCTTTGATATACATACATATGTACATATGTATGTGTTATTTAACTGGCGCCCAACAAGAACTTACCGCCACAGTTCACGGCACTTCCGGCATACGCGTAGTGTTACTAAATCCACGAAATCACGAGTTAATCCTCGACTAATCCTCTAAGTACCTCCTCTGCAGCACAAAATTAAACATGAAGTTAATCCTTGAAATTAGATTTACTCTACACACCACTTCATCCAAATCCTTCTCGCAAATTAAAAAAACACTTCACCTGCTTTTCGTAACCACAACAACTATGCAGGCATAAATTATATCCCAAGGCTAGTCGTAATGGACAAGGCGTTGAGACATAATCACCATCCTTTGCTCGGAGGCATACTCACACGCAAAAGACAACCACTCGACAACGTCTTTTTAATCCTCCTTTCGCCTTTTTCCTGACGAAAGTCAATTAAACCCCACGTGCTCGTCGCGTACGTTCGCTGAGAACTCGTACTTTACTCTTACACTCTTGAGATACACACACAAAGGTACACGTGGTTAACTTGATGCACAATATGATGCGGTAATAAGTGGTCGGGAGGTGGTAGCGTCAGCGCCATTAAAGGACACAAAACGGAACGGCACTTTCTGTATTTCCGGTTAACATGACACCATTAAACGCTCTGGCCCGAAACCAACGAGCATATCAAAGCAATGCTGACGAGCGATTTCGTCGTGAACTGATCGAGTATTTAAGTTTCCTTCGTCTATAACGGTGTTGTAAGACTTTCCTGTGTTTACTTTGCTTTCCTTTCATTCTTTCTTGTTTTTTATAGAGGCTTCGATTAAGCGCGTAACACCCAACGTTTCAACCTCGCGTACGGATATAAACTAAATTGGAAAAAGGGATCCAGTGAGCTTTTATATTTCTAAATAGTTTTTGAGTGAGCTTTTATACTCGATACTACATTATCGACACTCAGCTGAGTGGACCTGTACTCAAATTTGAGTGAAAATGATTTTCTTAAAACGGTTTCAAATGACGGATTATTTTTGGTACGGAAAAAAGGCTTTGTATAGTCCTTAAATAGGTTGATGGCAGTTATTGAGAAGGACAGATTTAAACTAGGGATGGTGCGAGTCATTATTGGTGATTATTGTGTTTGTTTACAAACGGCCGTTTAGTTCAAGTGAGCTTGAAAGTGCACCTTTTGTTGTTACTTAGGAAATATTTTTTTTGTGTTTGGTATACGTACATACATATGTAGATTTCCAGAGGTCATGTATATCAAACGGTCTGCATTTATAACAAGGTCTTACCTGAATATGATATTATAACTGCTATGAGAAAATGAGGTCGCAGTCGCTGTCGCCGTCGCATGTTAAAAATTGAATTTATGTATAACTACATATTTATATGGCGTACATAAACACAATGATGTCTCGGTCGCCTCGGCGGTCATAAGGTCTGTCGGTGTAAGGTGAGAGTTGGATACCTGGAACTGTACATTGTGACAGTTGTGTAGAAAAAAATACAAAATGCAAGGAAATTTTCAAATCGGTCGGTTGACGGTTCATTGTAAGTACATATATGAACAAAAGTGGTATTTCGTGAAATTTGGTATATTTTAGTAATATTAATTCTTTATTAAAATAGGAAAAATGGAAAAACAATTAATTGTGCTTATAAAGGAGAGGAAAATTCTGTGGAATCTTTGCCATCCACAACACCAAAATATAAAAAGGAAGGCACAGGAATGGGAAAAAATATCGCAGATTCTCGGAGGTCCAGGTAATCGTTTTTATATTATATTCCTGATGATTTTTCAACAATTTTTTTATGTAGCTGAAGTTTTAAGAATGAAGTGGAAGCTGTCCCAGACAGTTATTTGCGGATAAAAAGACAAACGGTGTCCGGTCAGGCGGCCGAGGATCCGGTTCACAATTGGAAGTAGCAACTGGAAGTAACAATTACGTTCGAAACAATAAAAAGTCAAACGGTGTCCGGTCAGGCGGCCGAGGATCCGGTTCACAATTGGAAGTAGCAACTGGAAGTAACAATTACGTTCCAAACAATAACTTTCTAATGAACACTTACCATCTAAGTAACTATCAACCGGCATTCGGATCTAATTGCTTTCCTTGTTGATGTTTTTAGCAAAAATGGTAGTTAGCGAATCCTTTTTAGGATTCACCAAAATAAACCGCGAACCGCCATGCCTCTCCCCAACTGCTCGACTTACAAAATGAAAGACCGCTTGACTATTTTCAACACAAAGTTTATTAAGTACGAACCGTATGACTGTCCAACTAGAACTAAACTTAAATCTTATTCGCTTCCCATAGGTAGCCGCGGTTCCCATTGTCCAGTGTGCAGACTCATCAGTTTCATGTCAGTGCGCGTATCCGCCGTGTTGCAATGTGATCTCCGTGCGATGGAATGCACCTCTGTTGTCGTGGGAACAAGTATGCACCTGAACAAACTGTGTCAGCAATATCGGTATAGTCTGTTACCTTGCGCTGGGTTCAGGGTCAAAGTGCATCGTGTTAACTTGGTTTTAATAAGCTTAAAAGCAACTCGTATTGAAGTTTCGTCATACGAGTGGCTTTAAAAAACAAATCGGCATCGTTTTGTTTTATGAAATTAAATTTTGTTTCAAAAAAGCCTTCGGCTTTTCTGTTTTGGTACAAAGGACAGACCCACCACCGACGTTTTTTTTTTTTTTAAACAAACCATGTGCGAGAGCACTATTTGAATTAACACCGTTGCTTAAAATTTGACATAACAAAACGACCTCTTGGGGCGAAATTTTTGACAATCATTGCGACTGCGACGGCGACCGAGATGTGAGAGCAGCAGCGACTGTGACCTCATTGTGTTCCAGCAGTAAAGACTGTATAGCATCCTAGTTAATGAAGTTCAGTCATTCCAATATGCAAAGTTAAACCTTTTGAAGTAAGCAAAAAAATCAGCTAATCCCATTAAAAAAGAGGTTTTGTATCCAGTAATTATAAAAGAACTACAGGGATGTTCGCTCAAGACTCCCGTCAGTCCTTCGCAATCTTTAATCAACTCCCTTCTCCCACGGTCAAGCTTACCAAACACCTCACCGAAAATAACACTGAAAGCTGATATGTGTCTCCTTTGAGTGACAAAAGAATTTACGAAATCCTGCGTCTCTATCTTCAATACCTTCACTGAGCACAAAACTGACTCACGTCAAGGCATCGATCCATCAACCAGGCCTCCCCAGGCAAACTGAAGAAAACCTCTATCCGGTTTCACGAGAGTCTAAATATTTCACATAACTAACGATCTCTCCTCATTCACTGCCAACGTCAGCTTTAGAATTCTCCTACACCTTCAGAAAACCATCAGCAATGTATTTCCAATCTTAACCTAAGAACCGTTTTATTCCTCCCCCAACCGCTCCGCTTAGCTAAATACCATACATCTTCCTCTATCGTATCAAAATTTCCGCAGTATTCCTCAGTTTTCAAATTTTACTCAGCTTCACGCTGATGTCCACGACAATGATGCCGATTCGGAAGATCGCAGAGTCTTCATAGCATTTCATAGCCATTACACAGTCTTGCCTTTCAAAAGGCTGCTGATTCCAACTTTCAACAAGCGCCTTAATTACTTTCTCGAAAGGGAAGCTCGACCTTACCTGCTGCTACATTCATCCCTCACAATCTACTTATTGGTATCAAGTTTCCATTGACTTCATAGATTTTATATTTAATATCCCTGATCCCGATGATTTTATCATCATCTGTGGCGATTACAACTTTTCGTATTTGAAATGGGCTAAATCAGACTATAAAACGCACATTGTCGCGACTGAAGCCTACTCTGATAAGGAAATCCTCTTCACGAATCATCTCTCCTGGGGTCTCCAACTCGAAACCTTTTTTTTCTACAATTCTTCAAAGCAATATTCTCTAATGTTTAAGGGATTCACCCGTTTAGGTGGCTTAACCTTATGTAGCATAGCCGTACAAAAAAAAATACTAAATTTTCTAGTATATAGTATATATATATAAGCTTTGTTTTCGAAAAAATCCTTCTTATAGAAAAACGCGGTTATTGGCCCATAGACTTTCTTTAAGCTAGAGTTAATTTTTTTTCAAATTAAACTTAAATTCGTGAAAACCATTAACCTAACGAGATTCACACATGCTTCCTTGCCGGTTCGGCAACAAATCTGAAAAGTCCCAGTTTCGCTTCCATTTCGCAGACAGCTTGCCTCTATTCCATGTACTTTATAGAATAGCCTTCTTAGAAATGCGGAAAAAGAGAAAACCATATCCACGAACACCATTAAACTCGTTTCCAGCGCCTCGTCAAAATGAGGTAAAGGAAATTCTACGAAGGTATTTATTATGCAACCATGAAAGGCCATCCATACATTGATAACTGAAAATCAACAAAAATCGGTTTGAAAAGAAAACGGAGCCCACCGTAACAAAACCTGGCTTCAGTCCAACCATGAATTTGTAAACAAACAAATACTTAGAATCACTATTCTATCATTCGGCTCGACAGGAAATCGCTTTGATCTCGATATCTGAAGACAGTTTCTCCTTTTTATTTTTGTCACCTCCTGAAGTGATTCCGTCATCGACAACCAACGATATGATAGAAATGGGATTGGGGGAGTTTGAGCAAAGAATGAAGCTTTTAGAAAACAGTTGACATTGCTCTGATTCCATTTTTTATTTTTTTACTCACATATGCGAAGGATCGAAGAATAGGGGAATTTAATGTATTTAAGGATCGTATTGCCCATGAACCGTATAAATCGGAGGAAATGGATATCCAGAATCAGCAAAACATTGACCAGCTCTTGTAAGTAGGGCGGCAGACAAGTGGCAAAGATGGCTACAAGCAGCACAAGGATCATTCTAAACCACACAAAACAACTCAAATAACATTGACCACATATGGCTTCAGGGCCAGTAGTGTCTATTTTCTCGACTTCTGTCCAGCTCGTTCTAGCCAGATGAGCAAGTACTCATACAAAGAGAATATACGGCTCACATATCCTTTTGCTTCCAACCCGTTCGGGAAATAGAGTTTACGACAAGCGATTCCCGTTCTCACTTTTTCTGTACTTTGCTTCTACTTCTCCATCCCTTCGCTGCCTTGTATTTCAAAAGGAAAAAACGGAAAAAATAGAGTTGGACGTTCGGCTCAATCGAGATGCATAAATAAATATGCCTATCCCACAGTCTATATTACCCCTCTTACATGTTCCGGTTCCTGCAACTGCCATCGATGCATTGAGGGTGCGAATCGATACATCATATGGGCATTCGCTTCTCGCTGAATCACCGAACAAGATAATACAAAGAAATCCCCCATCCCACCCACTCCCACAAAAAAAAAGTTAATTAAATTGCTTTAAAGGAACTTTCCCACTTTGAATTCGTCCTGATATTTGCCAGGCCATCACTCATCCTTGTGATACTGTTTGATAATCGATTTCGGAAACAAAAGAAGACGAAGACGGAAATGGAGAAGCAAACGTCGTACTGCACCATTGAGACTACGTTCGAATCGACTCTCATCCAAGTGTCCTGTGCATGAATCACTTTTTTGTTGCCTCGGGGTATTCAATTGGAAAATTGCGATTAAATTTACGGGAAATATAACTTCCTTTCCAGGCCCTTTTCAATGTGTCCACATTGATGTATTCTAGTTTTCTCATTCTTTGTTGCCCATTTTGGCAAGTTTGTCGTGTAATTAACGATATAGTGGAGGCATCCGCGGAAATATCTACAATTTATACCATTTGGTATCGATCTAATCATGTGTTATAAATTTCAAAGTCATTTGTCTGCACTTTGAATCAGTGAGTATGCTTCTACAGTTTTCACAAAATTTCTTGAAAAAGAAATATGTTGCTTCCATACACACAACACACCTGTTTATATGAATGTAACAGAATTTTCGTCAATGGCAACAGTCATAAGGCAGAAACTATTGAATTTATTTAATGCCAATCCATATATCCTAAGTGTGGGGAGGACATTATTTAACTCACAACGTATTCCATAAGCTTCTTTCCAGGAAACAGCTATTGAACATTTCTATTTAGCATTTCCTTGGAAATGATTTTTTGATATTCACGGCGCCCTAGAGACATACCATGTGGAAGTTCGATTCTATTATTAGCGACCTGTAGGATTTGAGTGAATAACATTACTTGGTGAATAATTAGCAATTAATGGGCCACCTCGGGTCAGTGGTTAATGTCATGGATGGGGTGGTTGTGGTGCAATGGTAATCATCATCGACTGTTAAGCGAAAGGTCTGGTCATAGAAAAGAACAATTCCTATACGGAAAAATTGTGCAACAACATCAGTTGTGAATGAGAGATGATAAAAAAAAGCTGACGAAGGCATAACGCTCGCAGCATAAGATCACCTCAAAATTCATACTCACTCTTCGTATTTCCAATATGATTAATGACATGGAATCAAAAAAATTACCAACGCGAGAAATTCAGTCGAATCTCTAAAAAAACCCTATCTAGGATAATCACCTTAATTATGGTATATATTATATATGTTATAGAAATAGTTCGTTATGAGGGCTGACGGATGTAGTATTATGTTACCTGAGTAAGCAGGTGTTAAATCCTACCGAAATGGCTTACAGGCTAATGCTACATGCGCCTCCGTCCCGATAAAACCCTGGCAGACATCAAAGTACGATCGGTGTTTCGTCGCTGTTAAGTTGGCGATGTAGGTGCAAATATAATATTCCTATTTAGCACTGATCCGGCCCATTACCCCATAAAGGAATGTGTCAACCCTTGCATGGCCTCACTGCTTGCAAAGATAAACATGGGATCATGTGGTGACTACATATCCGACCGATAGCGGCCTTGAGTGGGGACCTAACATAAATGAGTTCAACAAAAACAAAAACGACAACAACAAACGTAATTCCAAAGGTAAGTAAGGACACAGAAAACGAGGTTAGCAAAGAAAACCCTATAGTCGGAGTCGAGCTCCCAACGACGGCTACAAAGAAGGAAGGAACTCCACACCAACCAGTGTTCCTCAGACTAGGCGAACAAATTAGGGAATTGATGGCAAAAAGTGTACTATATACCAGCCAATGAGAGACACTATTGAAATCATACGCGCGAATTACGAGGGAGCTTAACTATATTTATTGACTTATAATATATATAAATGTATAATGTATATGTGTATGAAAAAACTTAGTCGATGTTGACGCTGAGACAGTCCGAACGAGAATGCCCAATTCTTCACGCTCTATCTTCCTTATCACCCGCCTAAGCTGTATCTTGTTTACAAGCTTCAGTGGTGACCGCTTTTACTGTGCTGTCTTGTTTACAAGCTTCAGTGGTGACCGCTTTTTGCAATATGACCCACTGTGCTGTTGCTGTATAACAATTTGGATGGCTTGTGCCACTGTTGCTAAGTCGATGGGTTGGGAGATGTTTGAAGATGCTGATGGTGGATGCTGGGTGAAGTGGCAAGGCACGTAACTCCTCCCCCCCAAAAGTAATGTTTAGGGGTAAGGGATGTTTCACGAATGTTGGGCGTGTCCTTCCTGTATTGACTATTGTTGTATGTGATAGGGGACAGGATGGGATGGGGAATTTGTAGCTAGTTGCTTTATCTATGTATATATGTACATATGTATGTAAAATAAATGAAAGTACGCAATGTTTACAAAATAAATATGTGATTCAACTGACCAACCCTGAGTGTTTCTTGTAAAATAAACTTCAAAATTAGAAAAATTCGTTACTTTACGTATTAAGCATATTTCCTTTTGGTTTTAATTTTCTGTTTGTGTACTTTTCTTTTATTTGCTTCAATAGTAGTTCGATCATTTCGTTTTACTTCGTGTTCTATGAATTGTGCTGCAAGTTTATTTCGTCTGTCGTCTTTCTCAAATATTCGGTCACCGATTTGCAATATAGGGGGTGTTTCACGCCTTTTATAACATTTTTCGATTATGTTTTCTTTATAGGCTAAACTCCTTTTATATGCTAAGTCTTTTAAAGTGTCATATGTCTCTAAGTGTTCTCGTAGGTAATCCTGTTTTGTATTTGTATTTGTCTTTGTCGTGTTTGGAAAAATATTACCTTCTGATATGTGACCATTAAGTAGCTCAAACGGGGTCATTTTAGTTATTGAGTTTATGGAATTGTTATAGCTTATTACTGCTTCATCTACAATTTCACCTATTGGTTAACTGGGAAATTTTGCTTTAATTATTCTTATTAACTCGGTTAAAGTGGAGTGAAACCTCTCTACAGGTGAATTTCCAGTAGAACTTTTAGCACACGTTGTGTGTAGGTGTATATTGTACGCATTCAAGAAGTCCTTAAATAGGGAAGAAAGGAATTCAGTTCCATTATCAGTAATCACCTTTTCAGGAATACCATGGTGTGAGAAGAAATGCTTCAATGATTTAATGAGGTTAATACTATTCCTAGATGGTAATAAATAAACGCTTGAGAACCTACTAAATTTATCTATTATAGTCAAGAAATGTTCTTTATGTATTGAGTAAATGTCACAATGTAATATTTGTAAGGGTCTTGACGGAGTCTCGGTTAGCTCGAATTTTAGGGGTTTCGCTAGACGGTCATATTTGTATTTCTGGCAAATGTCGCAATTGTTTATTATTTTTGATACTATGTTCTTCATATTTGGGAAATAGTATTGTCTTTTAATATGTTCTACACTTTCTGCAATTCCCCTGTGATTTGACTTTTCGTGGTATGTTCTTATTATGCGCTCTTGTTCATCACGTTGTGTTATGTCTTGGAGTAAGATATTACTTCTAACGAGTTTCATGCGTCCATTATTGAAATATTTGGTGTAAACTTTTTGAACTATCTTAAAGGTTTTATCATCTGCAAGGACATCTGTTACTCTTTTGGTGTTAGCAAAATTACGTAAGATTTCAATCATAACATCCTTGTTACAGACATTGTGACTTTCTATCCGGTGTCTTTTCTTTCTCTTAAAGAGAATACTCAGGGTTGCATGAAGTTTCTTTCTATTGAATTAAGGTGATCGATGCGGAGCATATCAACAACATTTACGTTACCAAGATTTTTAGTATTGGTGATGGATAGATTATGTATTTCAATTACGTTATCTGCATTTATTTTAGTGGTTTTAATGGGCTGTTCGACTAAAAGGAGCTGAGTAGAATCAGTGGGATTTGTAACCTCGACTAAGGAGAACCATGCATCTGCTTTGTATAAGCCCTCAGAAATGAGTAAATTAGGTTTTATTAATGTGGGCTTAATAAAAATGCTACCAAATTCTACGTCGACAGGAAGACGACAAATAATTTTGCTCATTCCCGGAACCAAACATGGTTGTGAGGTGAGATTAGGTTTGAAATATAGTGGTATTTTCACTGTCTCGTTTTCTAACATATTGCTTTTAAGGTCGACCTTCATTTCTAGTTTCTTCATAATGTCCATTCCAATAAGGCCATCGAAGTAACTATGAAAGTTAAAAAGCAAAAAGTTGAGTCGTTTATTGGTTTTTAGCTCGAAAAGTCCATTCAGTGATACTTCTTCGTTGATGTATTGACTAGTAAAAACTGTTTTGATTTCTATTGGATCTACTGTTTGTGTAGGGAAGTTCTTTGCTATGTGTGGTTTAATAAATGATCTATTGCTACCTGTGTCAATGAGGAACTTTAACTTTGAATTGATTAAACTGTCTATTGTTATGTAAGGGAGTAAACTTGTGTTGTAGTTGTTCAAACTAATGTATCCTATTGATTTCCCGAGGCAAGTGTGTGAAAATTTACATCATCGACCTCAGGATGTACTATTTCACTAGAAGAACCTTGAAAATCTAAACCTTGGTGATATTCCTGTGGTTGTTGACAAGCAAAGTGCTGTTCATACTGTAATTGTTCATTGGGGCTATTACTAGGCAAAGCATTAATTTCGGTATTATGTAAGTAGGTTGTATTAGTGTTTGCACTGCCTATGTCCATGGGTTTTGGAATTGATCGCTTTGATTGACTTGTACCTGGTTTGTTGTAACTATTGTTAGTAAGTGGAATATTTTGGTTAAAACGGGGAGTAAATGTTTGATGATTTGGGTTGTTGCCTGAATATTGCCTGGTTAATTGTTGTTGAACTGGTGAACTGTTGTTGAATTGCCAATGATCGGAAGATTGTTGATTGTTAGTAGGAAAGTATGGTCTATTTGAATACTGCTGATTATGCTGTGAATAGTGTGACCTATTTGTATAGTATTGGTTGAAATTGGGAGAATATTGTGAAGTTGAAGAGGGTCTAGTATTTTGGGGAATAAGCTGCCTGTTAATTCCACTAAAGGACTTATTAAACATTGTTGTTGGTTTCGTGAAACTGTGATTACGGAAATAAATACAATTCTGCTCTTTAAGGCAAAGGTTCAGAGCATCGGATAGTTTGTTTGACCTCATACCTCTAATGGTAGAACCTAACGGCTCTCGGAGACCTGAAAGAAACGTGTTCAAGCACATTTCCTCATATAAATCGAATTTAGCCTGTATTACATTTTGGTCACTTTCGTGTACCCTTACGTGGTTAATCATAGCTGATTGAATTTCAATTATCTGAGAGTAAAAGATGTCAACTGTACTTTGGTTTTGTCGCAATTGATGTAGGTCCTGTATCAAACTTGTCTCGTTACGTTTATCCGAGTAGTGCACGATCAAATTATGCTTAATTTGTTCCCACACTACTGGAGCACCGTACATATTAAGTACTTCGTTTGCTTCGCCAATAATTTTATTACGAATTGACCGAATAATAATTTTACCATAACTAGTATTATTTAATGAAGGCATGAAACTTAAAATCTCCTCAACGTTGGAAAGAAAATCAAACAAAAGTCTAGGGTTTCCATCGAAATTCGGCAGATCTTTAACTGCGTCAGGTATCCTGAGTGAGTTAAAGACGTTTAATGCAATTGTTGATTCGTCAGTGTTCATTTTGGGAATAAATGTGTATGTGTTATTGTTTGAGTATGCTTTAACTATGTTGTCAAGATTACAGTTTAATTTTTTCTTTTCAATGTTGGATATAAAGCAACTAGCATGAAATTTATTGGGTTTATGGGTTTTGAAAGAGGGCATAGGTAGGGAAAATAGTCAAATACAGAAGAACTTACTTGGTGATGCGAATAATCTTCCTTTAACTATTGTTGTTGGGATGGTCTTGATGACTGATATTTGCTTTAAGAGGGATTTTGATGATGTAAGCTTGATGACTTGATGATAATTGATGTTGATGGATTAATCTTGATGTAATAAATTCACTATGTACTTATGAGTTTGTGTTTTTTGTTTTTGTTTGGTTCGTAATTCCAGGGGATTCGTAGGCTACTTTATTGTGTTCACCTGTACCAATCTGGAAAACGTCGACTGCGCCAATTACGAGGGAGCTTAACTATATTTATTGACTTATAATATATATAAATGTATAATGTATATGTGTATGAAAAAACTTAGTCGATGTTGACGCTGAGACAGTCCGAACGAGAATGCCCAATTCTTCACGCTCTATCTTCCTTATCACCCGCCTAAGCTGTATCTTGTTTACAAGCTTCAGTGGTGACCGCTTTTACTGTGCTGTCTTGTTTACAAGCTTCAGTGGTGACCGCTTTTTGCAATATGACCCACTGTGCTGTTGCTGTATAACAATTTGGATGGCTTGTGCCACTGTTGCTAAGTCGATGGGTTGGGTGATGTTTGAAGATGCTGATGGTGGATGCTGGGTGAAGTGGCAAGGCACGTAACTCGCGCTCTAGGAGCTCTCAGCCATACTATTCCAGGACGAGAGGTTTCCAGGAGGAATACCTATTCACAAACACACAGAGCCAAAAGGAAAGCCGACCCCTGAAAAGGACCCAATGGAGCCCTCTCAAAAACGGCAAAAAAGGAGAAGAAGGAAAGAGATCCTGAAGGACAACCGAACGCAGTTAAATAAGAGCAGCACTGCAACTGCCCAGAAATCAATAGATGAAAATAATGCCACGGTACAAGCATCGAAAAAAGATGAAAAAACCGAACAGACAGCCTGATTTAAGGTTATCAAAACAAGGACCAAGAAAAAAGTAGCTATCAACAAGGCTAAGCCCGACGCAATAGTCATCGAGGTCAAAGGAGACACCTCGTACGCGGAGATACTCCGCAATATGAAAGTAGACACCAGGCTGGAACAGGTTCGCGGAGCGGTGTCAAGAATTAGAAGGACGCTCAAAAGGAGAGCTCCTAATACAGCTCAAGGGCGTCGAGAGTAAGGCAACGGAGTTCAAAACCGCGATAAGTGAAACCCTTGATCAAAAGGATCCAAAGGCGCTAACACACCGCATCACCATCAATTGCAAAGACATGGATGACATAACCTCAAAGAAAAAAATTCGCGACGCAATTAGAATGAAATTCGGATTCGGAAGGATATCCCTTTCGGACATCATATCCCTACGCCAGATGTACGAACGTACCCAGAGTTCAATAATCAACCTTCCAGTGGAGATAGCAAAAAAAATGCTCCAAGCGGGAAGACTAAAGATGGGATGGGTAAACTTGCCGAAATCTTCTAGATACAATAGGAAAGACTCTGGAATGAGTAATATACGACAGGCTATTGACTGTAGCAGAGGAGAAGGAAGCGTTCTCAAATCACAAGTATGGATTCAGAAAGGCACGCTAAACTGTCGGTACGATTCAAAAAGTACTGATATTGCATCTGAAGCCTAATGTATGACGGGGTTCTACGACTAAGGTTTCCTCAAGGAACTAACATCATTGGATTTGCAGATGACAAAGCTATAGTGGTTGTTGCAAGCATACACACGATTTTGAATCAGCCATAAACAGAATCTGCAGGCCTTCAAGTAGCAGACCATATGACGGAGGCCGTCGGAGACCGACCCTCCCCCTAACCCCGGCGACAACTGGAGCTTCAAGATGAATCTCTTTCCTAACTTCACACACCCCTCCATTTCTAATCTACAACCTTCTTACTCTGCTCCTCCCAAACCCCAACGTCAAAGGGTTTCCTTCAACCCGACCCCAAACCCGACCCAGACTCCGAACCAAATACCCCTACCGAATTCATTTCCCAATTTCGACCTCAGATCAGGAGCAAAATACCCAAATTTCCGCAGTTCCCATATTCTCAACCCCACACCATGCCCCTCTCAATTTTGATAACCTAACCGTAAATGATGCAATATCCATACTCTACAGGGAAATATTTTACTCTATCTCTCTTTACGTTCCCGTTTCACAACGCAAAACTTCGTCCACCTCCCCATCCTGGTACAATCGCAGGCTCCGTTATCTAAGAAACAAAAGAAATAAGCAATGGACAATCTTCCTTCGTACTTATTCATCTAATGACTTTTCTGACTACCTGGGCTGCTATCTCCACCTTACCGCCCTTCACAACTTCCTCTATCAACGCAATTTAACTGAAACGCAAGCCAATCTTATAAACGATCCAAAGTCCTTCTTTAAGTTTGTTAACTACAAAAGAAAATCTGATGGCTATCCTACCTCCCTCTCCTTCCACGATCAAACCTCGAATGACCCCAATATTACCGTCAACTTTTTTGCCACCTTTTTAAAACAGTCTTTCGCCGACGCTTCGTTTGCTCCAGATTTCTCATACTTTGATTATCTACCGAATTTTTCCCTTGGACCATTTCTTCCACACACTTCTTCAGTCGATTCTTATGTCATCGAAAACAAATTAAATCTACTTAATGATGAATTCACTCCTGGACCCGACGGTCTCCCTGCCATATTTCTAAAAAAAATGCTCCTCAACCATCTCTCGCCCTCTCTCGAAAATCTTCACTCTATCCCTATCCCAAGGTGAATTCCCCAACTTATGGAAAACCTCATTTATCACCCCTATACACAAAAAAGGGCCGACGAACGTTGTTAACAACTATCGTCCCATTTCCAAACTGTCACATATACCCAAACTCTTCGAGAGTATTTTGTACGAAACCCTAAGTTTTCGCTGCAAGTCTTTAATATCCCCTAGACAACACGGTTTCCTCAAAAGCAGGTCCACAACCATTAACCTTGTGAATTTGTGTCCTTTACCCTATCAGCCTTAGAGAATGGCAAAGAAGTCGACGTTACCTCTACCGATTTCAGTAAAGCCTTCGATAAAATATCCCACAGACTGATACTCTTCAAATTGTCCTCCCTTGGCTTCGACCCCATTTCTTTGAAGTGGAAATCTTCTTACCTGGAAAATCGCTATTACAGTGTTCGTTTTAGATCTGCCTTCTCTAACCCCTTTTTAGCTTCCTCCGGCGTCCCCCAAGGCAGCCACTTAGGTCCACTTCTTTTCGTTCTTTCCATAAAAGATCTTGAAATGGTGATCAAACACTCCCACATCTCTTTATACGCCGACGACACCAAGTTCTTCAAGATCATTTCCTCCAGTCATGACTCTTTCCTTATTCAATCTGATCTCAATAGTTTTTCCATCTGGTGTTCCAAACATTGCTTAGAGCTTAATATTTCCAAATGCCAATCTATTACCTTTTCACGTAAATAAATCAAACCTCCTCCTCGTATCTACTTCCTCAATAATCAAGCCATACCCACGGTTCAAGTCATTAGCGATCTTGGCATATTATGTGACCAGGAGCTACATTTTCGCGCACACATTGATGAGATAATCCTTAAATCTAATTCTGCACTCGGTTTCGTGAAGAGATGGTCTAAAGAATTCTCGGACAGTTACGTTGCCCGATCTCTTTACAAACCTTTGTCCGGCCCCTTCTTGAATACGCCTCTCAAGTGTGGTCTCCTTACCAACAAACCCACATTTCTAGAATCGAGAGCATCCAACGCCGATTTCTACGTTTTGCTCTTCGAGGTCTCCCCTGGGGCAATCCTTTGATTTTCCCACCCTACCAAGACCGCCTTAAACGAATCCACATGAACACGTTGGAAGAAAGAAGAATTGTATCTGACATTCTTTTCATCCATCGGCTCTTTTCAGGTACCATTGACTGCGCGACCCTCTATAACTCTGTCTCTATTAACACTAACCCCCGCAATGTACGAAATCCTCGTCTCTTCTATCTACCCAATCCCCGTACTGCCTATGGCTCCAATGAACCTATTTCTCGTATGCTGGGAAGTGTTAATTCAAATCCTTACTTCGATTTCAACCTCAGCACTCGATGCCTAAAACTCCGCCTTTTTAACCTTTTTAAGTGAGATTAGGTTAAGATTAGATTAAGCTAGCTTGAATTAAGCCCAATAAATGGGGGCGTTCGCCACCACGAAAATTATAACAAGCAGGAAAACCGTAGAATACATCGATATTCGAGTCGGCAACCAGAATATCCGATGTAAGGAAGCAGTTAAATACCTAGGAGTGATGCCTGACAACAGACTGCGATTCAAGTAACGCAGACTATGTGAGGAAAAAGACATCTCGACTGTAAAAGGTACTCTCCAGAATACTGCCAAACGTTGGTGGGTTGGGACATGCAAAGAGGATTCTGCTGAGTAGAATGGTCAGCTCAATCTGCTCCAGACCGGGTAAAAGCGCCTAAGAGGAAGAAAATTTGCCGAAAACTATCATCGGTATACCGGCTCTGTGCGCTGAGGACAATAAGCGGATACTGGACGATTTCGGACGAAGCCGCATCTGTCATTGCTGGGATGATCTCTATTGACATTCTCGCCGAGGAGATGAAAAGGATCTATCGAAGAAAACAGTCAAAGCCAACGGAGGTAGGAAAGGTAAGGAAAATCAAGGAAGAGAGGTCGCGCTCGATGGCAATCTCGGTGGGATAACACCACAAATGGAAGATGGACTCATTCCTTGATTCCATCAATCGATATATGGTTAAATCGAACATAAGAAAACTGCAACTACCATCCCTCCCAGTTTCTCTCTGGCCACATTGGCTACCGTACATACCTGTACCGATTCGGATACATTTCTTCTCCTCTTTGTCCAGACTGTCCAAACCAAGAGGAAGGCGTGAGGCACGTGATCTAGGAATGTCGACGCTTCCCAGACTGAGGGGGTACTCAAGACCAGAAAATGTATTTCAGCAAATGGAGGAGTCGGAGGAATACTGGTTGATTATCTGCACACTAACCAAGAATGTGCAGACAGAGCTGCAAGAAAAGCAGCAGAAGAAGCAGGAGCAAATCAAGAAGCACAGGAGTAGCATGACAGTCGACAGTCCAGCGAGGAAAATGGCAGAAGAGTGCAGGGTGTGGTTTACTACGTACATAGGTGCAGACTCGAAGCAACTGGACAGTTTCAATGGTACGGGACACTAGTATCTAAGAAGATACCACATTCCTTGGCGCATCAAATAAAAATAAAAAACACATGCAATACAACAACAAAAATCGCGACCACAGGACTCAAACTTGTAACCAACAAAAATAGAATATTCCTATTACTTTTTGAACTTTTTGATATAGTCTTAGACTTAGGGTCTGAAAACTCATGGTTACGATGCGAATTTAGCCTCGATTCTAACGCTGCATAAGACAACAAGTGGCAAAACTTTTTTTCACATTTTTGATTTATTGTTTCAATGCAAGTTAAGCTACAGTAATTTCAAAACCAGTTACAAAACGTTGTAAGGGAAAAAACGAAGAGTGATGATTGTCCAAGCCTATCATTGCGTACTTAGTATAACTTATAAATTACTTTAACATATGTACGTCTATCAATTAGGTCAAAATTTTATATCTGATTTGCAATGTATTTCCAAAATTATCTTGACGAATAAGTAGGAAGTTTTCTTTCCCCGAAAAAGCGCTGCCTTTACTCAAAATCTTGCATAGAAGCCTTTGAATGCAATAAGACCGCTGGACTTCCGACGAACAATGGGTTTCGAGGAAAAAGTCACCACTACTTTAAGGAAACCCCTAGCAGATATCAATTTTAGGAAAAAAAAATCACAATTTTTGGCCAAATATCTCTAAGTCCTTGAAATAGAGAAAAATATTATCAACCGTAATTGGCTCTACTAGTTAATAGGAAGAAAACTCAAAGTCCTGCGTCTTCGCATCCACTTCCAACGCAATTTTCAAAATACAAACTTCTTCGCTTCCTAGATGTACGTTCCATGCACTCAAAAGGCTTGAACTTTGCGTAACTTGAATAGTCGTATTTTCTAAGAATTTAAATAGTTCACTGAAAGCCTTTAGGAGTGGCTAACGTAGGAGTTAGGTTAAGAAGAAAAGTGGAAAGCAGTGAAAGCGTTGAAGAGGATAACGATATATTATCTGGTATCCAATTGTGTAAATGATTTCTTAGGAGGATAAGCTTTGTGTAAACAACAGTTTGATGTGCAGATTGAATGTAGGATTACTTGACCCTGCATGTGGAAGATAGTGATGAAAGGATACTCTGGAATCAGTTGAGAGATTAAAGCGTGTGGTGGGGTGCATGTTTGATAACTTATTTTCTTCAAGTCGATAAGTCCCTAGATTTGTGGCCGAAGTTGAAGTTTGTTTCTGGCATGAGATGCTTGTATTTGAACAAGTAAAGAAGGAAAAATGTAACCCTTTAGTAAAGCAAATAAAATAGCTCATGAAGCTGTATTCTTTGTTCCTGTTTATTCTTTAGTCGTCCAGGTCATTTTCAGCCATTGCGTCGATTGCACTTGAATCTTTTTATCATTTCAACATGTTTCGAACACTAAGTTGAGACTTACTAAGTGTATTGACCAAAAATTAGTGAATATAACAAAAAAAAATTTGTTTTCGTGGATTGGGATACTATAATCCTCTTTCCAAGAGTAAGGAAAGAGTTCCTGTGAAATGGATCTTCAAAAAAAGCTTTAGTTTTTAAGGCTCCTTTAAAGTTGATTTCAGCCGAGTTCGACGATTTGGTTCTTTGATTTTGGTGGGGGCTATACCCCCATTTAATTGCGCTTAATTCAAGCTACATACTTAATTTAACTACAATCTAGGAAACTAAGAAAGAGGGCGATTGAGACGGAGTTTTAGGCAAGAGGTGCTGATGCTAAAGTCGAAACAGTTTTTAGCATTAACATTCCGCAGCATACGGGAGATAGGTTCATTGGAGCCATAGGAGATACGAAAAATAGAAGAGACGTGAATTTCGTGTATTACGAGGGTAAGTGTTAAAAAAGATAGAGTTATAAAGGTCGATGGTACCTGAGAGGAGTCGATGGATGAAAAGGATGTCGGATACCCGTCTTCGTTCTTCCAGCGACTTCAAATTAATAAGTTTTAGGCGGTCTTTATAGGGAGGCAGGATCAAAGGATTGTCCCAGGGTAAGCAACGAAGAGCAAAACGGAGAAAACGACGTTAGATACTCTCGATTTTGGAAATGTGTGAATGATAGTAAGGAGAACACAGGCGTATTCGAGAATAGGGCGAATAAAGGTTATGTAGAGAGACCGAGTGACGTAGGGATTGAAAAACTCTTTAGACCATCGTTTCACGAAGCCGAGTGCAGAATTGGCCTTAAGAATTATATTGCTGATATGTGCAAGGAAATTGAGTTCCTGGTCGCATAATACACCAAGATCACGGTAGAACCCCTGAACGGTAGAAAGGGGTTGATTATGCAGAAAGTAGAGGTCGAGGCAGTTCTTGGAGCATCAGGTGGAAAAGCTGTTGAGGTCCGAATGAATAAGCGAAGAGTCATGTTCTGAAGAAGGGATCTTAAAGAACTTGGCATCGTCGGCATACAGAGAGAAGTGGTAATGTTTGATAACCATTTCAATATCGTTAATTTTTAAGGATAAAAAGAAGCGGGCCTTGGGGGACACCTGAGGAAGCAAGAAAGGGGTTAGAGAGGGCAGATCTAAAGCGAACGCTGTAGTGGCGATTTCCCAGGTAAGAGGAAATCCACTTTAATAAGAGGGGTTCAAAGCCAAGGGAAGACAGTCTGAAAAGTATTAATCTGTGTGAAATTTTATCAAAGGCCGACTGAAGTCAGTTGAGATAACATCGACTTCCTCGCCATTTTCTAAGGCTGAAAGGGTGAAGGAAACGAATTCAATAAGGTTTGTGGTTGTAGACCTATCTTTGAGGAAGCCGTGTTGTCTGGGGGAGATTAAAGACTTGCATTGAAAACTTAAATTATCATACAAAATACTTTCGAAGATTTTGGGTATATGAGACAGTTTGGCAATGGGACGGTAGTTGTTAACAACGTTCTTCGGACCTTTTTGTGTATAGGTGTTATAAAAGAGGTTTTCCATATCCGCGGAAGTTCAAAGAGGCAGAGAAAGGGAGGAAGAACTTTTTTTTTTAAATATAACAGGGGGGCTGTCGGGGCCAGGGGTGAATTCATCATTAAGTTGCTTTAATCTTTCTTCGATTATATCGGGGTCGACACTACGAGGGAGAAATGGTCCAAAGGAGAAGTAAATAGTTGAAATAAGTAGAATCGGATGCAAAGGAATCATGGATGAAAGATTGATTGAAGAAGGTGGCAAAAAGGTTGGCGAATTCATGAGGATCATTGGAAGTTTCATTATTGAAGGAGAGAGAGTTTGGGTAGCCATCAGATTTTCTTTTGTAATTAACAAACTGATAGAAGGACTTGGGATTATTTATAAGGTTGGTTTGCATCTCGAAGTAGTGTTGATAGAGAGAATTATAAAGCTCTACAAAATGCAGGTAAGTACCGAAATAGTTAGAGAAGTCATTTGGGAATTGAGTACGAAGGAAAGTTATCCAGAGGTTGTTCCGTTTGTTTCTCAAAGAACGGAGTCTACGATTATACCAAGGTGGGGAGGTGGAGGAGGTTTTATGTCGGGAAAAGGGAGATAGAATTAAATATTTTCTTATAGAATATAGATACGGCATCATTTACGGTAAGGTTGTTGAAATTGAGGTATTCATTGAATTGACGGAAGTTGGCTTTGTGAAAATCGTGAGACATTCGAACAGTGGGGGGAAAATTCTGTATGGGGGAGTTGTGAAAGAACGAGAGAAGAAGGGGAGGGTGGTAGTTGTCGACGGTTGATAGGGACAGCTGACAAGCTGAAACTGAGGAGTTAAAGGGGTTACTTGTGAAAATGAGTTCGAGTTGTCTGCCCATGTAATTTAAAATGCCGCTGACTTGGTTAAGGCTGGAATCAGCTAGGCGATCAGAGAAGAGATATTCTTTGGCTGCAGTGGGATTAGAGGCAATGTAAAACGATTGGTCGTCTGAAGAGATCCATTTAAGGTGAGGAAGGTTGAAGTAACCGAAAACTAGAATCTCGTCTTGGGGATCTCGTAAATCAATTAAATTATAGATTGTATCAATGGCCAAGTTATATGTTTCAATAGGTTGTGATGGCAAAATGTAAAAGCAGATGACGTAGAGCGATTTCCGAGGTAGTACAATCTTAATAGAAACCAAGTCGAGACATGGCGAAGATGAAGTTGCTATGAGGGAGGAGTCAATTGAGTTTCGGACGGCTAGAAGAACACCGTGGCATGGACAACCATCAGTAGGTCGGTTAACATCATCGTCGCGATAAACGTTAAAGTTGGATGGGAATAGTTTAAGGTTGTTTATACTAGGGATTAGGTTCGTTTCGGTTAAGGCAAAGATTTCAGAAGGTAAGGCATGTGATTGCTGCAGGACTGCCTGAGTTTTAGAGCGCAGACCTCTTACATGGAAGGTAAGGCATGTAAGACATCGTAGCGACTGTGAATTGCTGACGATCGGCAGTATTATCCTGGTCAGCAGAGCGAAACGGAGTTATACTGATGTGAATAATTCACAGTCCCTTATAATAAGACATAGATAAATGTCGTAAGGCAGTTTTTGGGAATTGAGGAATACTGCGGCAGTCATCTGTTGCTTTGTTAATAAAATTCGGTCTTTAATGCTATTTTCCACAAGTTGTTTAAAAGGAGAAGTGGATGTAAGAAATATTTGAAATTACTGACGGGAGTTGTGAGCGAAGCAGCAGAGGTGGAAGTCGTTGGATTGAGAGTAATAGTGTGTTGTTAAATTGGTGTAGGTATAAATTATTGTTTTGTGGATCCTTGGGACTTGTATTTGCATTTGTATTTACTTATTCAAAACAACATTTACACAATAAGATTTAAATCTTGTAAGTAGCGTAAGGCTTAAAGAAAATTTAAGAAAAGATGCGTGAGCTTAATCAGAAGGCAGGTATAAAAGATAAATATATATACAATATTCTACGAGTATTAAGATATTTAAATTTGAAAGCCAATTTCGTAGAGAAATTAAGGTGATGATGATGATGAGGAAGTTATGAAAGTGCGGTGATTTGCAACTCTTCTTTTTCGATTGGCAGATAATTCAACTGACGGGTGGTATAAACCAAGAAAGTGCGTTCTGGGGTCGATACTCCTGATTTTGGTCGAATCAGTGCATAGGATCGCTGCCAAACTGGAAAGTCCAATTTCCTATAAAGATGGTCTGGTTGGCCAGTTCGCATGACTTGATGAATGCAGCACAATGCTTTGAATTTTAAATAGTTTACGAAAGAACAGCCAAAGATTTTTATTGCATGCTGTGATGCGTCATAGCCTCGGAGGTTATAAATGTGTCGAGTAATATTGTTAAATATAACATTTAGTTTTCTTAGGGAGTTAGAGTCGTTACAGCAGAGTAGGCAAAAGAAGAGTTTTAGAAAGTAAAGTTTTGGTTTTTATAGGCGTGAAGTATAACTTTACCAGTTAATTTTTTCATTTTTAATTCATTTTTATTCATAATTTCTTAGATCTATCTTAACCTAGACAAAAATGCTTAAAAACTAGCTTAACTATCTTAACAATCTAGATATCTTACTGGCCCTAGGCGGACACTCTAAAATAGACGTAACAACTTAAGTCTATGTCTTTCGACTACTATATCAACTTACCACTAACATTACTATATCTAGCTTAAGCTAAGAAAAATGTTTTTTATTAAAAACTTAGCATATGATCATTTTTTGTATTATATATAAAACGTAAGCCTACCTTAATGTAACTAAACCTAACTTATTCTACCTTAACTAAAATATATGTATATAAATTATATACATAATATATATTTAATATATATATCTTTTTTCTTTTTTTTTTAATACATACTACGCTACTTACCTTACCCTACCCTAGCCTATGTAAGCCTGCCATTGGTGTTAGGCAGGCCATGCCTTGAAGAGGCTGAAGCTCTCAAAGTGTCCACTGACGTAGCTCTCTCCAGCCACCAAATGCGTTGATGCTGTTGGACTACGTCTCCTCGATCCCGGCGTGAGACCGATCTACAGAACCTGAGGCGCTCGGGCTCACGGAGCGCGACATCGGGTTCGTAGAGGAATCGCCGTTCCACGGAATTGCGACCCACGTGGAAGATTAGCGGTACCACCAATCTATCCTGGATCAGCCCACCTAAATAGAGGAATGCTTCTGGCGGCACAAAGCCATTAAGGCGCACTCTGTCGTGATATAAATCGTTGGGGTAGTAAGCCCCGAAGATCAGGCTATTGACCGAGGTCATTGCTCTCGCAACGCGGCTTCGAATCAGTTTGATCAAAAAATTATCTATCCGTACAATCCTGGCCCTATTGTATAGGACCTCGTTCGGGTAAAATTTCGTGTACTCAGATTCGGATGTCCTATGTAGCCCCAGACACATCCTGAGACATTGTCTCTCAAACACCCGAATCCTTTCCATTAAGCTGGCTCTCACATTGAACCAGACGGAACATCCATAGGCAACCATGGGCCTGATTAAGGCCATGTAGCAGATTACCTTCACCCTAGAATCAAGTTGGCTGCTATGAAACAGCCATCTTGTCAGAGCGAAAGCGCCCCGGGCCCTTGCCAGAGCAGCATCTACATGTTTGTCAAAATATAGATACTGATCCAGCACGATCCCAAGATATCTGACCACACTTTGTTTCGCCAGTGGACGCCCATCCGGTCCTAAAATTAAGAACCTGCGCCAGTTTTTTCTAGTGTCCCGAGAGGCGTTGTGAACAATATATAACTTTACCAGTGGTAGTATTTACGTGGTCAGGCGAAGTAAGCGTGTCATTGAAGACATGTCCAAGATTCTTTACTTTTTCAACGTAGGTGATCACAGCGTCGCCCAGCCTGATACGCGGAAGCAGGGACTTATTTAGTTTAGTTTCGTTAATGGCTATTATTTTACATTTTGTTGGATTGAGACTCAGATTATGGCTCTGTGCCCACCGCTGTGTGCAATATACATAGATCGTCGTTCATTGCTTCTGATGCCTGAGAGAGTTCTATGAGTAAAGTAAAGTACGTTGTTTGCTGGTGGCAGAAAAGTGAGACACCATGTCGGCCTCAAGGGTGCGCCACCGGGCGCGAGCGAAGGCGAGACAATCGCACAGAAAATATTCTGCTGTGTCATCCTCCTCCCAACACAGGTAGGCGTCTCAGTGATGCCAAGCACGTAGAGATGCTTGGTCAAAGTGTAATGGCCCGTAAGCCTTCTGCAAACATTTCTCCCTAAGGATAAGAAAAATGTTGCGGACTTCTTGCAGACATCAGGGCATCCTGCTTGGTCATCCTGCATCCTGAATATTCCCTCCATCTACGACTGTGTGCGTTAAAGACCCAGTCGTTCATGTCAGATTTGACCGTGGAAGCAGGTAGACCTAAGGCGGGTCCTTTCTAGTTCATCGGAGATCCCAGAGTGACCTGGGACTCATACAAGCCTAAGTGAATTTAGTCTTCCCACATTGTTCAAAAAGATCTTGAGTTCATGCACTAAGTTGGAGTTGGATAGATGGTTGGACACAACTTTGAGTGCTGTGAGCTTGGCTATCACTGCAGTCGCATATGCTTTTTACCTTCCACCTGTGCTTCACAACATAGTGAATAGCCATTAGGATTGAGTAAATCTCCGATTGAAAGACATACGCATATTTTCCTAATGAGAAGTGAAGTCGAATAATTTTGCACTCAAAAAAACTCCAGCGCCGAATCTCTGCCCAGTCCTGGAGCCATCTATGAAAATGCGAAGACAGTCCATTTCAGACTCAGTGTCTGGCCGAAGCCAGTCCTAACGCCCTGAAAATGTGACTGTGAAATTACAGCGTAGTAGGATGGCAGGTGTCATTGCGTCAGAAGGCATAACTATAGGTCGTAGGATATTTCTCGCGCAAGTACACTTTCACTCCAATGCGAGTTGTGCCAAGACCATTTCTCTTTAGGCGAGTCATGGCTTTTAGTGCGCACCCTCTGATATAATATATCAAGGGGTGGAAGATTCACACAGTATCTGTGCTGGGGCAATCCCCCGTGCAGCTGAGACAGACCGTTCTTCGGAGTTTGGTGAGAGAAGCCACAACGTGTCTGCTTGTTAGCTTGTTCCACCAAACAACCGATGCATATGAGATTATCGATCTTATCATTACCGCGTAGATCCAAAGGACCTTTTTCTTTTTCTTTTTTTTTTTTTCGGCGATAAGCCCCATGTTTTGCCATAGGCACTTTTGAATTGCCAAAAAGCTGACAGCGCTTTGGTGGTCTTGTACTCAACATGCTTTGACCAAAGAAGCTTGCCATCTAAGATGACTCCCATGTACTTCCTTGGATATCGGGATGGGAATGCCTTAAGCTTAATTGCAGTTGAAGAGAAAGGAACCAAACTTTTTAGTTATGAACATAAAATCGCATGATCGAATGAGTCGAAAGCCTTGGAAAAATCCAGAAGTGTAAGTAAACTTACCTCTTTCCCATCCACTGCTTTACGTATCTCATCAATCAATAGTACGGCCTTACAGCTTCGATTTGCTCTGAACCCAAACTAAGCACCATTGAGGTGATCATTGGCATCGAGAAACATTTGATTCCGCCTTATAATCTCTTTCTCAAAGACCTTTTACAAAAAGGGTAGAATAGAAATTGGTCTATAATCTTCTGAACCGCTGGCATATTTTGATATTGGGATCATTTTGGCTTTTTCCCAAATAACTGGGAACTCAGGTGTTGTTAAGATGAGGTTTAATAAATGTCTGAGGTATGGCAAGATAAATGGTAAAAGTAGCTTAACGATTCTGGATCTATATTGTCCAAACCTATGGCATTTGTCTTTACAGTAAGGCTGCGATAACGTCCTCATCATCAAGCAAAGTGAAGTTAAATGGGCTATTAGCTTCTTCGGGGGAGCAGGAAACAAATTTATGGTTTAGAATATTGCATAAAAACTACATAGAACATGTGAAGAACCAGACACTTCGAATAAGTACCGTGAAGAGTTCGAAAAAAAGAAATGCAGCCCCAGCCTTTTATTATGGCCAATATTCAAGAGACAATTCGAAGCTATATTGGGATGACGAGGATAAAGCGGTGGCACTAACATTTGCGCTTAGAGGGTCAGCTGCGGAAATGCTACGAACGTTTCTTTTAGACAATGATCAGTGTGACTATGGGTGTCTCACAAAGCCACTGAAGATGCGATTTGACGACGACCATATGCAGCAAGTATATAGGGTCCAGTTATGCTAAAGAAAGACAGGTACACTGCTGGAACTGCACTAAAACCGAACATCTACAACGCCAATAACCAGAAGTTGTCCACATTGCGCAAACGGAAGGCGCAACAACGAGGCATTCAGGGGCAATATCCATCCTGTCGCCTATGCTCCTGAAGCAAAATGTCCCTTCGTTTCTGTAATCTCAACCACTCAACTGGAGTATAGTCGGTGAGATGAGTTCCTCTACCTAGGCTAGCGGAACTTAAAGGGACTGTTTTTAAGCACTGTGAATTGGGTAAGAAACGGCAGATATTAGCAGAACATTTGCGGGTCAAATTGGCAGATATCTTTGCTGCGCAGAACGGAGATCATGGCCGACCTTTCGTTTTAGTTAAAAAGAAAGATGGCAGTACATGCTGTGTAGACTACCGAAGGCTTAAGGAAGTTACCCTCTGCTACGAATAGATGATACGCTGGACACCCTCAAGATGTTTTATTTGACGAACATTTTTATAAATAAAAACGCAACAGTACATATATTCAAATGGCGAGAGTATGTCTTTACAACCACTTGAATGCGTGTGACTAAAGAGACTGAATAGAAAGACCTGTTGGCTAGAAAGCCGTTCTAGTTAAAAATCAATTTTCTTCATCCCAAATGGAAGTATCAACCAAATTTCAAAAGGATTATTACTTTCGAAAAGCTAGTACATTACATTTTCTGATTAAGTAAAGCCGTCTGTCTCCAAGCAATCATGAGGAGAAATCCAAATAAGGTCCTGGTTCTTTGGCATTACAAATTCCATAACTGGAACATAACCGGAACATAATCTTCGAAAGTGTGTTCGCAGGCAGAGTTTTGATTTCTGAACTCTCCCAATTAACAAACAATTAATTTTTCGACACACACAACTCCGCACTGCCTTTAACTAAAACTCAGGCCAACATTCATTCCGGTATTAAAATTGTTCGGAATAGTCTGGAACAGATCGGAACAGTCCGGAACAATTCAAAACTGTTCTGTTCCAGTTCGGAACAGTCTGGAACAGTTCGGAAAAGTATCGGAACAGTGCCTGACATTGCGGGATAGTTTGGAGCACTTTGGAACAGTTCGGAACAGTTCGGAACAGTTCGGAACAGTGCGGGAGAGTGCGGAGTAGTTTGGAGCACTTTGGAACAGTCTGGAACAGCTTATTTATTTATTTTATTTATTTTATTTATTTTATTTATTTTATTTATTTTATTTATTTTATTTATTTGGATTTTTTCTGTTCATTCTTTCATTTCATTTACATGTAAAGAATTCGACAAATTAAATGAACCTTCTAACATTTCCATGAAGTTATCCCCTCGATGCTGGATTAAACCTTGAAGCGTTAGAAGGGAGTCCATGTGAAATGTCAGTCGGCTTTACAAAAGTTCTTCATAAAACAAGAGAAGTGATTACAATTAATACATTAAACGAAGATAATATTAGAAATCTGCTAAGCCTTGAAGGCTTTTCTGCAGAAAGTTGTTTACAAAAATAATTTCTATATGTATTATATGGGTAGTTCTCGTTTTTTTTTTTTTTTTTTGTGTTTTGTTTTGTTTTTCCTTTGCTTTACAATCAACAAATTAATACAAATGTAGGGTGTTTAATAAAATATAATTCTTTAATCTTCTTTTTCGGATGTGCACAGCCTGGATATTAGATAAGGATCGTGGAAGTTGGTTAAAAACCGTAGGTACTACAAAGGAAAGTTGTTGTCTTCCATAAGTATTGTGAATCCTCGGTACCTTAAGGTGTCCTGCCGCCCTTTGCCTTGTGTTGACGTCGTGATCAATCGGATGTTTAAACCGTTGATCGTAGTACGTGTCATTTATAAGATTAAAAAGAAAAAGTTTTTGGATAGTTAATAAACCTAGGTTTTCACTTGGATTTCTACAATTCTCTACATACCTCCTACCATACTTAGCTCGTAAGAGAATTTTAAATATTCTATTTTGAACTCTTTGAAGTTCAATTATCCCATATTGTGTCGTGTTCCCCCATGCTATAATTCCGGAGGCCGTATGTGCATTATTTTAGTCTTTTTGGAGTTGATGATAAGCCCATTATCATGACACCAACGTAAAACGTTATTAAACTCTGATTGCATTGTCTGAGTAGCGCAGCTAATCTCTTTGTTGCTCACAATAATAGCAGTATCATCAGCGTATTGGAGTCCAATACTATTTTGCAGCACTGACAGCATATCATTTACGTACACAATAAAAGTGAGGGGCCCTAAGATCGATCCTTGTGGTATTCCCATCTCAACATTTCGAAGACTACTGAAGCTGTTCGATATTTTGACCTTGAAACCTCTATCACAAAGATAACTTGCAAACCAATCCAATACTGGGCCTCGAATACCAATTTTTGCCAGCATTTGAATAACATTTTTATGACAAAGTGTGTCAAAAGCTTTCTTAAAATCTATAGAATGAGCGATGGTTCTTATTCAAATTGGTATTTATGATATTTGCAAATTCTTTAAGCAGGTTGTTAACGTTCTTGTTTCTCATGAACCCATACTGGTTTTTATTAATTATTTTATATCGATCAAGATAATCTTGCAATCTGTTAGCCATTACTTCTTCTATTACTTTGTCTAGCGTTGGTAGAATGGAGATAGGGCGGTAGTTTGCGACATCGTCTTTCTTTCCTGACTTGTAAATGGGTCGAATAATGGCTACCTTCAGTTTTTCTGGAAATTTTCTTTGTTCCAGTGATTTGTTTATTAATTGAGTAACTGTGGGTACTAAAACATTTGAGTTGTATTTTAAGTCCTTAGCCCTGATTTTATCGATACCAGGGGATTTATTGACAATCATTTTGTTTAAGATATTCCCTATTTCGTCTTCCGATACATACCCCATGAACATAGATTGTGTTGCACTTTTTACTTTACTATTATAAGTTTTTAAGTCGCATCTATGAATAATGGATTTGATTTCCTCTGTAAACTGTATGGCGAATTTGTTCGATATATTGTCTGGGTTTAGATCTGATGGGAAATTTCGATTTATCACATCATCAATGTTATTAGGCGTTTTTCCTAAGATATTATTTATGAGTCACCAAGTATTCTTCGGATCCTTCTTGTATTCTGCAAATTTATTTTTATAGTAGTTTGATTTAATAATTTTTATTTTTTTATTGGCATAGTTTCGGAAAGTTTTATACTGATATTCATAACTGAGACATTGTCTATTGTTTCTCCAATTATTGTAGAGTTTATCTCTCTCCTTACAAAGAGCTATCGTCTCCGCTGTTATCCACGGATTTTGTTTTTCTCTTCTTCTCAATTTAATATTTATATAAGAATTTTCATATATGCCGCTGAAAATTTGAACAATCTTTTCATATAAATCATCCACACTTACTGCATTTTCCAGAATACTATAATTAATCATCGATATTTTTTCATGTACTCTGCTTTCACTGAGGATTATTTTTTGTATTGTTTTATTCTGTGATTTCGTTGTTTTTGGGAATCCACACATTAATGTATAGTGATCAGATATGTTCGATTTTATAGTTGCTGCATATATTTTTTTAAATTCACTTCGTACTAAACAATGATCGATTGTAGTACTAGAACCTCTGTTTAAATCGACTCTAGTACTAGACAGAGCAACATTTTGAAGGCCTTTAATATTAATCATATCTAGATATCTTACCGCATAAAGTTCCTCTTCGTTTTGTACATTTATATTTATGTCGCCTATAACTATCAGATTAAGTTTTCTTTCAATGGAATTTATGTGTTTTTCAACCTCTTCTATAAAGTTGTTTTCATTTAGACTTGGTGGTCGATAAATTGCTAAAAGATTAATTTCAATCTTACTTATTTGGGTTTTTATCTGTATGTTTTCATAGTTTAGGGTATTGTACTTAATTCTTTCATAAGATATTTCCTTTCTAGCATACAGGGCAATTCCACCACCAGTCCGATTTTTTCTATTTAAAAATTCCGCGTTAAAACCATCTAGCTGATAATAATAATTTTTATATAATTAATTATGTTAACAATATTACTTCGAAATAAGTCCCAATTTTTTCTTAAAGATCTTATATTTAAGTATAAACACAAAAACTCTAAATGTTTTAACTCATTAATATTTATATCAGCAAACTTGTTAAGCACCCATTTGAACACACTCATTTTCGTTGTTGTCAGCCATATTTGTTGATGATTTTATTCTTATATTTAAGGTGTGAGAGAGATGAGTATTATATTATTTTGTTTATGTCTTCAACATCAGCAATTCTCAAAACCGTTGTACCTTCGTCTCTGCGTGCCAGAATTTTACCATATCGGATCCATACAAACTTCCAAGCAGCCGTTTTGGCTTTAGTTTTCGTTTGCCATAGGAGCTGTCTGTTTGCTGCCGTTAGTTGTTTGTTTATAAAGATTTTACTATTTAAAATTTCGGACTTCTTGCTTTCACTTATGTCGTGCATGTTCAATTTTTTTTTAACATCATTATTTTTTAGCGGTCCTTTAACTTTGGCGAAATGCAAAACCTTTGTTTTGCACATCGAGTTTGTGAAGGATACCACTATTTTCGGTGCTTTTTATTTTATTTATTTCGGTACCTTTGCAACTTCATTAACCATTTCTGTTAAGTTTTCATCTCTTGTATATGGTATATTAGTTATTTCTATGTTGTTTTTGATGATTTCCTGTTCCATTCTGTTGATTTGTTTTTGCATTGTTGATATTATTGTGTCTTTATGTTCACATTGTGATTTTAGTTCGTTGATCTGTCCCGCCAGTGCATGCAACAGTTCGTTATTTTTCTTTATTGTCTCCTTCATGTCGTCATACCCCCTCGATAGAACATCAACAGATCTTAGGTATTCCTTCAGCGTTTCCTTAATGTCCGTGATGTCTTTTTTAACATTTGCGCTGAGTACTTCTGCGAGGCCACCAGTTTCATTGTTATCTGTGGGCCTATCTTCTCGGGGAGCTTGATCACCTGTGGAGCGTGTACGGCAATATTGGCATTTCCAGGACTTCTTTTGCTCGCTTGACATCCCTCTGAAAGTTCTAGCTGTGATGGTGGTACAGCCAAAATGGAGCTTCCTGGCACAATGGAAACACCTGACGCAGTCGTTGTCGCTGACAGCCGTTGTTCCTCACAGTTTGCACACCTTACCATTTTTTTTTTTTTTAAGTATTTATTTATGTATATGTATATTTATGATAAGGAAATAAAATATATACACAACCGTTTTTATTTTAAATTAAACCCAAAGTAACGATTTCCTCAAAAAAGTGGATTTTAAGAGAGGCGAGATATTAAAGCACGTCTGTTACTTTCAAGAACTACACTAGACTGTTCCAGTCCGGAACAGTTTGTAACAGTTCGGAACAATACGGATCTGTTCTGTCCAGTTCGGAACAATACGGATTTGGTCTGTACAGTTCGGAACAGTTCGGAATAGTTCGGAACAGTGCCAGACAGTGCGGAATAGTTTGGAGCACTTTAGAACAGTCTGAAACAGCTGGGAAAAGTTTGGAACAGTGCGGAGTAGTTTGGAGCACTTTGGAACAGTCTGGAACAGCTCGGAACAATTCAAAACTGTTCTGTTCCAGTTCGGAGCGGTCTGGAACAGCTCGGAACAGTTCGGAACTGTCCGGGAGAGTGCGGAATAGTTTGGGGCACTTTGGAACAGTCTGAAACAGCTGGGAACAGTTCGGAACAGTCTGGAACAGATCGGAACAGCTGGGAACAATTCGGATCTGTTCTGTCCAGTTCGGACCAGTCCGGAACAGTTCGGAATAGTTCGGAACAGTGCCGGACAGTGCGGGATAGTTTGGAGCACTTTGGAACAGTCTGGAACAGCTCGGAACAGTTCGGAACAGTTCGGAACAGTTCGGAACAGTTCGGAACAGTTCGGAGCAGTTCGGAACAGTGCGGGAGAGTGCGGAGTAGTTTGGAGCCTTTTGGAACAGTCTGGAACAGTCTGGAACAGCTGGGAGCAGTTAGGAACAGTTCGGAATAGTTCGGAACAATTTGGAACAGTGCCAAACAATTTGGAACATCGGAACAATGCGGAACAGTTTGAAACAGACCGGAAGAATTCGGAACAGTCAGGAACAGTCAGGAACAGTTCCGTTCCGGTGCGGAACAGTTTGTAACAGTTCGGAAAAATACGGAACAGGCTGGAACAGATCGGAACAGTCCGGAACAATTCGGATCTGTTCTGTCCAGTTCGGAACAGTTCGGAACAGTTCGGAATAGTTCGGAACAGTGCCAGACAGTGCGGAATAGTTTGGAGCACTTTGGAACAGTCCGGAACCGTTCGGAATAGTTCAAAACAGTGCCGGACAGCGCGAGATAATTTGGAGCACTTTGGAACAGTCTGGAACAGCTCGGAACAGTTCGGAACAATTCAAAACTGTTCTGTTCCCGTTCGGAGCAGTCTGGAACAGTTCGGAAAAGTGTCGGAACAGTGCCGGACAGTGCGAGATAGTTTGGAGCACTTTGGAACAGTCTGGAACAGCTCGGAACAGTTCGGAACAGTTCGGAACAGTTCGGAACAGGGAGAGAGTGCGGAGTATTTTGGAGCACTTTGGAACAGTCTGGAACAGCTGGAAAAAGTTTGGAACAGTTCGGAATACTTCGGAACAATTTGGAACACTGCCAAACAATTTGGAGCATCGGAACAATGCGGAACAGTTTGAAACACACCGGAAGAATTCGGAACAGTCGGGAGCAGTTCCGTTGTAACAGTGCGGAACAATACGGAACAGTCTGGAACAGATCGGAAAAGTCCGGAACAATTCGGATCTGTTCTGTCCAGTTCGGAAAAGTTTGGAACAGTTCGGAAAAGTTCGGAACAATTTGGAACAGTGCCAAACAATTTGGAACATGGGAACAATGCGGAACAGTTTGAAACAGACCGGCAGAATTCGGAACAGTCAGGAACAGTTCCGTTCCAGTACGGAACAGTTTGAAAAAGTTCGGAAAAATACGGAACAGTCTGGAACAGATCGGAACAGTCCGGAACAATTCTCATCTGTTCTGTCCAGTTCGGAACAGTCCGGAACAGTTCGGAATAGTTCGGAACAGTGCCAGACAGTGCGGAATAGTTTGGAGCACTTTGGAACAGTCTGAAACAGCTCGGAACAGTTCGGCACAGCTCAGAACAGTTTAGAACAGTTCGGAACAGTTCGGAACAGTTCCGTTCCAGTACGGAACAGTTTGAAACAGTTCGGAAAAATACGGAACAGTCTGGAACAGATCGGAACAGTCCGGAACAATTCTGATCTGTTCTGTCCAGTTCGGAACAGTCCGGAACAGTTCGGAATAGTTCGGAACAGTGCCAGACAGTGCGGAATAGTTTGGAGCACTTTGGAACAGTCTGAAACAGCTGGGAAAAGTTTTGAACAGTTCGGAAAAGTTCGGAACAATTTGGAACAGTGCCAAACAATTTGGAACATGGGAACAATGCGGAACAGTTTGAAACAGACCGGAAGAATTCGGAACAGTCAGGAACAGTTCCGTTCCAGTGCGGAACAGTTTGTAACAGTTCGGAACAATACGGATCTGTTCTGTCCACTTCGGAACAGTCCGGAACAGTTCGGAATAGTTCGGAACAGTGCGGGAGAGTGCGGAATAGTTTGTAGCACTTTGGAACAGTCTGGAACAGCTGGGAACAGTTCGGAATAGTTCGGAACAGTTCGGAACAGTTCGGAACAGTTCGGAACAGTTCCGTTCCAGTACGGAACAGTTTGAAACAGTTCGGAAAAATACGGAACAGTCTGGAACAGATCGGAACAGTCCGGAACAATTCTGATCTGTTCTGTCCAGTTCGGAACAGTCCGGAACAGTTCGGAATAGTTCGGAACAGTGCCAGACAGTGCGGAATAGTTTGGAGCGCTTTGGAACAGTCTGAAACAGCTGGGAAAAGTTTTGAACAGTTCGGAAAAGTTCGGAACAGTTTGGAACAGTGCCAAACAATTTAGAACATGGGAACAATGCGGAACAGTTTGAAACAGACCGGCAGATTTCGGAACAGTCAGGAACAGTTCCGTTCCAGTACGGAACAGTTTGAAAAAGTTCGGAAAAATACGGAACAGTCTGGAACAGATCGGAACAGTCCGGAACAATTCTCATCTGTTCTGTCCAGTTTGGAACAGTCCGGAACAGTTCGGAATAGTTCGGAACAGTGCCAGACAGCGCGGAATAGTTTGGAGCACTTTGGAACAGTCTGAAACAGCTCGGAACAGTTCGGCACAGCTCAGAACAGTTTAGAACAGTTCGGAACAGTTCGGAACAGTTCGGAACAGTTCGGAACAGTTCGGAACAGTTCCGTTCCAGTACGGAACAGTTTGAAACAGTTCGGAAAAATACGGAACAGTCTGGAACAGATCGGAACAGTCCGGAACAATTCTGATCTATTCTGTCCAGTTCGGAACAGTCCGGAACAGTTCGGAATAGTTCGGAACAGTGCCAGACAGTGCGGAACAGTTTGGAGCACTTTGGAACAGTCTGAAACAGCTGGGAAAAGTTTTGAACAGTTCGGAAAATTTCGGAACAATTTGGAACAGTGCGAAACAATTTGGAACATGGGAACAATGCGGAACAGTTTGAAACAGACCGGCAGAATTCGGAACAGTCAGGAACAGTTCCGTTCCAGTACGGAACAGTTTGAAAAAGTTCGGAAAAATACGGATCTGTTCTGTCCAGTTCGGAACAATACGGATTTGGTCTGTACAGTCCGGAACAGTTCGGAATAGTTCGGAACAGTGCCAGACAGTGCGGAATAGTTTGGAGCACTTTGAAACAGTCTGAAACAGCTCGGAACAGTTCGGCACAGCTCAGAACAGTTTAGAACAGTTCGGAACAGTTCGGAACAGTTCGGAACAGTTCGGAATAGTTCGGAACAGTTCGGAACAGTGCGGGAGAGTGCGGAAGAGTGCGGAGTAGTTTGGATCACTTTGGAACAGTCTGGAACAACTGTGAAAAATTTGGAACAGTTCGGAATAGTTCGGAACAATTTGGAACAGTGCCAAACAATTTGGAACATCGGAACAGTTTGAAACAGACCGGAAGAATTCGGAACAGTCAGGAAAATTTCCGTTCCAATGCGGAACAGTTTGTAACAGTTCGGAACAATACGGATCTGTTCTGTCCAGTTCGGAACAGTCCGTAACAGTTCGGAATATTTCGGAACAGTGCCGGACAGTACGGAATAGTTTAGAGCACCCTGGAACAGTCTGAAACAGCTCGGAACAGTTCGGCACAGCTCAGAACAGTTTAGAACAGTTCGGAACAGTGCGGGAGACTGCGGAATAGTTTGGAGCACTTTGGAACAGTCTGGAACAGCTGGGAACAGTTTGGAACAGTTCGGAATAGTTCAAAACAATTTGAAACAGTGCCAAACAATTTGGAACATGGGAACAATGCGGAACAGTTAGAAACAAACCGGAAGAATTCGGAACAGTCAGGAACAGTTCTGTTCCAGTGCGGAACAGTTCCGTTCCAGTGCGGAACAGTTCCGTTCCAGTGCGGAACAGTTCCGTTCCAGTGCGGAACAGTTCTGTTCCAGTGTGGAACAGTTTGTAACAGTTCGGAAAAATACGGAACAGTCTGGAACAGTTCAGAACAGTTCGGAAAAATACGGAATAGTTTGGAGCACTTTGGAACAGTCTGGAACAGCTGGGAACAGTCTGGAACAGCTGGGAACAGTCTGGAACAGCTGGGAACAGTCTGGAACAGCTGGGAACAGTCTGGAACAGTTCGGAACAGTTCGGAACAGTTCGGAACAGTTCGGAACAGTTCGGAACAGTTCGGAACAGTTCGGAACAGTTCGAAACAGTTCGGAACAGTTCGGAACAGTTTGGAACAGTTCGGAATAGTTCAAAACAATTTGAAACAGTGCCAAACAATTTGGAACATGGGAACAATGCGGAACAGTTTGAAACAGACCGGAAGAATTCGGAACAGTCAGGAACAGTTCTGTTCCAGTGCGGAACAGTTTGTAACAGTTCGGAAAAATACGGAACAGTCTGGAACAGTTCGGAACAGTTCGGAACAGTTCGGAACAGTTCGGAACAGTTCGGAACAGTTCGGAACAGTTCGGAACAGTTCGGAACAGTGCGGGAGAGTGCGGAATAGTTTGGAGCACTTTGGGACGGTCTGGAACAGCTGGGAAAAATTTGGAACAGTTCGGAATAGTTCGGAACAATTTGGAACAGTGCCGAACAATTTGGAACATCGGAACAATGCGGAACAGTTTGAAACAGACCGGAAGAATTCGGAACAGTCAGGAACAGTTCCGTTCCAGTGCGGAACAGTTTGTAACAGTTCGGAACAATACGGAACAGTCTGGAACAGCTCGGAACAGTTCGGAACAGTTCGGAAAAGTGTCGGAACAGTGCCGGACAGTGCGAGATAGTTTGGAGCACTTTGGAACAGTCTGGAACAGCTGGGAAAAGTTTGTAACAGTTCGAAGCAATACGGAACAGTCTGGAACAGATCGGAACAGCCCGGAACAATTCGGATCTGTTCTGTCCAGTTCGGAACAGTCCGGAACAGTTCGGAAAAGTGTCGGAACAGTGCCGGACACTGCGAGATAGTTTGGAGCACTTTGGAACAGTCTGGAACAGCTCGGAACAGTTCGGAACAGTTCGGAACAGTTCGGAACAGTTCGGAACAGTTCGGAACAGTTCGGAACAGTTCTTAATAGTTCGGAACAATTTGGAACAGTGCCAAACAATTTGGAACATCGGAATAATGCGGAGAAGTTTGAAACAGACCGGAAGAATTCGGAACAGTCAGGAACAGTCTGGAACAGATCGGAACAGTCCGGAACAATTCGGATCTGTTCTGTCCAGTTCGGAACAGTCCGGAACAATTCGGAAAAGTGTCGGAACAGTGCCGGACAGTGCGAGATAGTTTGGAGCACTTTGGAACAGTCTGGAACAGCTGGGAGCAGTTTGGAACAGTTCGGAATAGTTCGGAACAATACGGAACAGTCTGGAACAGATCGGAACAGCCCGGAACAATTCGGATCTGTTCTGTCCAGTTCGGAACAGTCCGGAACAGTTCGGAAAAGTGTCGGAACAGTGCCGGACAGTGCGAGATAGTTTGGAGCACTTTGGAACAGTCTGGAACAGCTGGGAGCAGTTTGGAACAGTTCGGAATAGTTCGGAACAATACGGAACAGTCTGGAACAGCTCGGAACAGTTCGGAATAGTTCGGAAGAGTGCGGAAGAGTGCGGAATAGTTTGTAGCACTTTGGAACAATCTGGAACAGCTCGGAACAGTTCGGAACAGTTCGGAACAGTGCGGGAGAGTGTGGAGTAGTTTGGAGCACTTTGGAACAGTCTGGAACAGCTGGGAAAAGTTTGGAACAGTTCGGAATAGTTCGGAACAATTTGGAACAGTTCGGAACAGTGCGGGAGAGTGCGGAGTAGTTTGGAGCACTTTGGAACAATCTGGAGCAGCTGGGAAAAGTTTGGAACAGTTCGGAATAGTTCGGAACAATTTGGAACAGTGCCAAGCAATTTGGAACATCGGAATAATGCGGAGCAGTTTGAAACAGACCGGAAGAATTCGGAACAGTCAGGAACAGTTCCGTTCCAGTGCGGAACAGTTCGGAACAGTTCGGGACAGTGCGGGAGAGTGCGGAGTAGTTTGGAGCACTTTGGAACAATCTGGAACAGCTGGGAAAAGTTTGGAACAGTTCGGAATAGTTCGGAACAATTTGGAACAGTGCCAAGCAATTTGGAACATCGGAATAATGCGTTGCAGTTTGAAACAGACCGGAAGAATTCGGAACCGTCAGGAACAGTTACGTTCCAGTGCGGAACAGTTTGTAACAGTTCGGAAAAATACGGAACAGTCTGAAACAGATTGGAACAGTCCGGAAAAATTCGGATCTGTTCTGTCCAGTTCGGCACAGTCCGGAACAGTTCGGAATAGTTCGGAACAGTGCCGGACAGTGCGGAATAGTTTGGAGCACTTTGGAACAGTTGGAACAGCTCGGAACAGTTCGTAACAGAGCGGGAGAGTGCAGAGTAGTTTGGAGCACTTTGGAACAGTCTGGAACAGCTGGGAAAAGTTTGTAACAGTTCGAAAAAATACGGAACAGTCTGGAACAGATCGGAACAGTCCGAAAAAATTCGGAACAATTCGGAACAGTTCGGAACAGTTCGGAACAGCTCAGAACAGTTCGCAACAGATCGTAACAGATCGGAACAGTGCAGCACAGTTTGGAACAGACCGGAGCAGACAGAAACAGATCGGAAAAGTCCGGAACAGTCTGGAACAAATAGGAGAGGATCGGAACAGTGTAGAACCGTCCGGAACAATTCGAAACTGTTCTGTTCCAGTTCGGAACAGTCTGGAACAGTTCGAAAAAGTGTGGGAACAGTGCGGGGCAGTGCGGGACAGTGCGAGATAGTTTGGAGCACTTTGGAACAGTCTGGAACAGCTCGGAACAGTTCGGAACAGTTCGGGACAGTGCGGGAGAGTGCGGAGTAGTTTGGAGCACTTTGGGACGGTCTGGAACAGCTGGGAAAAATTTGGAACAGTTCGGAATAGTTCGGAACAATTTGGAACAGTGCCGAACAATTTGGAACATCGGAACAATGCGGAACAGTTTGAAACAGACCGGAAGAATTCGGAACAGTCAGGAACAGTTCCGTTCCAGTGCGGAACAGTTTGTAACAGTTCGGAACAATACGGAACAGTCTGGAACAGCTCGGAACAGTTCGGAACAGTTCGGAAAAGTGTCGGAACAGTGCCGGACAGTGCGAGATAGTTTGGAGCACTTTGGAACAGTCTGGAACAGCTGGGAAAAGTTTGTAACAGTTCGAAGCAATACGGAACAGTCTGGAACAGATCGGAACAGCCCGGAACAATTCGGATCTGTTCTGTCCAGTTCGGAACAGTCCGGAACAGTTCGGAAAAGTGTCGGAACAGTGCCGGACACTGCGAGATAGTTTGGAGCACTTTGGAACAGTCTGGAACAGCTGGGAGCAGTTTGGAACAGTTCGGAATAGTTCGGAACAATACGGAACAGTCTGGAACAGTCTGGAACAGCTCGGAACAGTTCGGAATAGTTCGGAAGAGTGCGGAAGAGTGCGGAATAGTTTGTAGCACTTTGGAACAATCTGGAACAGCTCGGAACAGTTCGGAACAGTTCGGAACAATGCGGGAGAGTGTGGAGTAGTTTGGAGCACTTTGGAACAGTCTGGAACAGCTGGGAAAAGTTTGGCACAGTTCGGAATAGTTCGGAACAATTTGGAACAGTTCGGAACAGTGCGGGAGAGTGCGGAGTAGTTTGGAGCACTTTGGAACAATCTGGAACAGCTGGGAAAAGTTTGGAACAGTTCGGAATAGTTCGGAACAATTTGGAACAGTGCCAAGCAATTTGGAACATCGGAATAATGCGTTGCAGTTTGAAACAGACCGGAAGAATTCGGAACCGTCAGGAACAGTTACGTTCCAGTGCGGAACAGTTTGTAACAGTTCGGAAAAATACGGAACAGTCTGAAACAGATTGGAACAGTCCGGAAAAATTCGGATCTGTTCTGTCCAGTTCGGAACAGTCCGGAACAGTTCGGAATAGTTCGGAACAGTGCTGGACAGTGCAGAGTAGTTTGGAGCACTTTGGAACAGTCTGGAACAGCTGGGAAAAGTTTGTAACAGTTCGAAACAATACGGAACAGTCTGGAACAGATCGGAACAGTCCGAAAAAAATTCGGAACAATTCGGAACAGTTCGGAACAGTTCGGAACAGCTCAGAACAGTTCGCAACAGTTCGTAACAGATCGGAACAGTGCAGCACAGTTTGGAACAGATCGGAGCAGACAGAAACAGATCGGAAAAGTCCGGAACAGTCTGGAACAAATAGGAGAGGATCGGAACAGTGTAGTACAGTCCGGAACAATTCGAAACTGTTCTGTTCCAGTTCGGAACAGTCTGGAACAGTTCGAAAAAGTGTGGGAACAGTGCGGGGCAGTGCGGGACAGTGCGAGATAGTTTGGAGCACTTTGGAACGGTTTGGAACAGCTGGGGAAAATTTGGAACAGTTTGGAACAGGTCGGAATAGTTCGGAACAATTTGGAACAGTGCCAAACACTTTGGAACATCGGAACAATGCGGAACAGTTTGAAACAGACCGGAAGAATTCGGAACAGTCAGGAACAGTTCCGTTCCAGTGCGGAACAGTTCGGAACAGTTCGGGACAGTGCGGGAGAGTGCGGAGTAGTTTGGAGCACTTTGGAACAGTCTGGAACAGCTCGGAACAGTTTGGAACAGTTCGGAACAGTGCGGGAGATTGCGGAGTAGTTTGGAGCACTTTGGAACAGTCTGGAACAGCTGGGAACAGCTCGGAACAGTTCGGAACAATTCACAACTGTTCTGTTCCAGTTCGGAGCAGTCTGGAACAGTTCGGAAAAGTGTCGCAACAGTGCCGGTCAGTGCGAGATAGTTTGGAGCACCTTGGAACAGTCTGGAACAGTTCGGAGCAGTTCGGAACAGATCGGAAAAGTCCGGAACAGTCTTGAACAAATAGGAGAGTATCGGAACAGTCTAGAACAGTCCGGAACAAATCGAAACTGTTCTGCTAGAGTTCGGAACAGTCTGGAACAGTTCGAAAAAGTGTGGGAACAGTGCGGGGCAGTGCGGGACAGTGCGAGATAGTTTGTTGCACTTTGGAACAGTCTGGAACAGCTCGGAACAGTTCGGAACAGTTCGGGACAGTGCGGGAGAGTGCGGAGTAGTTTGGAGCACTTTGGAACAGTCTGGAACAGCTTGGAACAGTTCGGAACAGTTCGGAACAGTGCGGGAGATTGCGGAGTAGTTTGGAGCACTTTGGAACAGTCTGAAACAGCTGGGAAAAAATTTGGAACAGTTCGGAAGAGTTCGGAACAATTTGGAACAGTGCCAAACAATTTGGAGCACTTTGGAACAGCTGGGAAAAGTTTGGAACAGTTCGGAACAATTTGGAACAGTGCCGAACAATTTGGAACATCGGAACAATGCGGAACAATGTGAAACAGACCGGAAGAATTCGGAACAGTCAGGAACAGTTCCGTTCCAGTGCGGAACAGTTTGTAACAGTTCGGAACAATACGGAACAGTCTGGAACAGCTCGGAACAGTTCGGAACAGTGCGGGAGAGTGCGGAGTAGTTTGGAGCACTTTGGAACAGTCTGGAACAGCTGGAAAAAGTTTGGAACAATTCGGAAAAGATCGGAACAATTTGGAACAGTGCCGAACAATTTGGAACATCGGAACAATGCGGAAGAGTTTGAAACAGACCGGAAGAATTCGGAACAGTCAGGAAAAGTTCTGTTCCAGTGCGGAACAGTTCGGAACAATACGGAACAGCCTCGTACAGATCGGAACAGTCCGGAACAAAACTGTTCTGTTCCAGTTCGGAGCAGTCTGGAACAGTTCGGAAAAGTGTCGGAACAGTGCCGGACAGTGCGAGATAGTTTGGAGCACTTTGGGACAATCTGGAACAGCTCGGAACAGTTCGGAACAGTTCGGAACAGTTCGGAACAGTTCGAAACAGTTCGGAGCAGTTCGGAACAGATCGGAAAAGTCCGGAACAGTCTTGAACAAATAGAAGAGGATCGGAACAGTCTAGAACAGTCCGGAACAATTCGAAACTGTTCTGTTCCAGTTCTGAACAGTCTGGAACAGTTCGAAAAAGTGTGGGAACAGTGCGGGACAGTGCGGAATAGTTTGGAGCACTTTGGAACAGTTGGAACAGCTCGGAACAGTTCGTAACAGAGCGGGAGAGTGCAGAGTAGTTTGGAGCACTTTGGAACAGTCTGGAACAGCTCGGAACAGTTCGGAACAGTTCGGAATAATTCGGAACAATTTGGAACAGTGCCAAACAATTTGGAACAGTGCCAAACAATTTGGAACATCGGAACAATGCGGAACAGTTTGAAACAGACTGGAAGAATTCGGAACAATTCGGATCTGTTCTGTCCAGTTCGGAACAGTCCGGAACAGTTCGGAATAGTTCGGAACAGTGCTGGACAGTGCGGCGTAGTTTGGAGCACTTTGGAACAGTCTGGAACAGCTGGGAGCAGTTTGGAACAGTTCGGAATAGTTCGGAACAATTTGGAACAGTTTGAAACAGACTGGAAGAATTCGGAACAATTCGGAACAGTTCGGAACAGTTCGGAACAGCTCAGAACAGTTCGCAACAGATCGTAACAGATCGGAACAGTGCAGCACAGTTTGGAACAGACCGGAGCAGACAGAAACAGATCAGAAAAGTCCGGAACAGTCTGGAACAAATAGGAGAGGATCGGAACAGTGTAGAACAGTCCGGAACAATTCGAAACTGTTCTGTTCCAGTTCGGAACAGTCTGGAACAGTTCGAAAAAGTGTGGGAACAGTGCGGGGCAGTGCGGGACAGTGCGAGATAGTTTGGAGCACTTTGGAACAGTCTGGAACAGCTCGGAACAGTTCGGAACAGTTCGGAACAGTTCGGGACAGTGCGGGAGAGTGCGGAGTAGTTTGGAGCACTTTGGGACAGTCTGGAACAGCTGGGAAAAATTTGGAACAGTTCGGAAGAGTTCGGAACAATTTGGAACAGTGCCAAACAATTTGGAGCACTTTGGAACAGCTGGGAATAGTTTGGAACAGTTCCGAATAGTTCGGAACAATTTGGAACAGTGCCGAACAATTTGGAACATCGGAACAATGCGGAACAGTTTGAAACAGACCGGAAGAATTCGGAACAGTCTGGAACAGCTCGGAACAGTTCGGAACAGTTCGGAAAAGTGTCGGAACAGTGCCGGACAGTGCGAGATAGTTTGGAGCACTTTGGAACAGTCTGGAACAGCTGGGAAAAGTTTGTAACAGTTCGAAACAATACGGAACAGTCTGGAACAGATCGGAACAGCCCGGAACAATTCGGATCTGTTCTGTCCAGTTCGGAACAGTCCGGAACAGTTCGGAAAAGTGTCGGAACAGTGCCCGACAGTGCGAGATAGTTTGGAGCACTTTGGAACAGTCTGGAACAGCTGGGAGCAGTTTGGAACAGTTCGGAATAGTTCGGAACAATACGGAACAGTCTGGAACAGTCTGGAACAGCTCGGAACAGTTCGGAATAGTTCGGAAGAGTGCGGGAGAGTGTGGAGTAGTTTGGAGCACTTTGGAACAGTCTGGAACAGCTGGGAAAAGTTTGGCACAGTTCGGAATAGTTCGGAACAATTGGGAACAGTTCGGAACAGTGCGGGAGAGTGCGGAGTAGTTTGGAGCACTTTGGAACAATCTGGAACAGCTGGGAAAAGTTTGGAACAGTTCGGAATAGTTCGGAACAATTTGGAACAGTGCCAAGCAATTTGGAACATCGGAATAATGCGTTGCAGTTTGAAACAGACCGGAAGAATTCGGAACAGTCAGGAACAGTTACGTTCCAGTGCGGAACAGTTTGTAACAGTTCGGAAAAATACGGAACAGTCTGAAACAGATTGGAACAGTCCGGAAAAATTCGGATCTGTTCTGTCCAGTTCGGAACAGTCCGGAACAGTTCGGAATAGTTCGGAACAGTGCTGGACAGTGCGGAATAGTTTGGAGCACTTTGGAACAGTCTGGAACAGCTCGGAACAGTTCGGAACAGTGCGGGAGAGTGCAGAGTAGTTTGGAGCACTTTGGAACAGTCTGGAACAGCTGGGAAAAGTTTGTAACAGTTCTAAACAATACGGAACAGTCTGGAACAGATCGGAACAGTCCGAAAAAATTCGGAACAATTCGGAACAGTTCGGAACAGTTCGGAACAGTTCGGAACAGCTCAGAACAGTTCGTAACAGATCGGAACAGTGCAGCACAGTTTGGAACAGATCGGAGCAGACAGAAACAGATCGGAAAAGTCCGGAACAGTCTGGAACAAATAGGAGAGGATCGGAACAGTGTAGAACAGTCCGGAACAATTCGAAACTGTTCTGTTCCAGTTCGGAACAGTCTGGAACAGTTCGAAAAAGTGTGGGAACAGTGCGGGGCAGTGCGGGACAGTGCGAGATAGTTTGGAGCACTTTGGAACGGTTTGGAACAGCTGGGGAAAATTTGGAACAGTTTGGAACAGTTCGGAATAGTTCGGAACAATTTGGAACAGTGCCAAACACCTTGGAACATCGGAACAATGCGGAACAGTTTGAAACAGACCGGAAGAATTCGGAACAGTCAGGAACAGTTCCGTTCCAGTGCGGAACAGTTCGGAACAGTTCGGGACAGTGCGGGAGAGTGCGGAGTAGTTTGGAGCACTTTGGAACAGTCTGGAACAGCTCCGAACAGTTTGGAACAGTTCGGAACAGTGCGGGAGATTGCGGAGTAGTTTGGAGCACTTTGGAACAGCTGGGAACAGCTCGGAACAGTTCGGAACAATTCACAACTGTTCTGTTCCAGTTCGGAGCAGTCTGGAACAGTTCGGAAAAGTGTCGCAACAGTACCGGTCAGTGCGAGATAGTTTGGAGCACCTTGGAACAGTCTGGAACAGTTCGGAGCAGTTCGGAACAGATCGGAAAAGTCCGGAACAGTCTTGAACAAATAGGAGAGGATCGGAACAGTCTAGAACAGTCCGGAACAAATCGAAACTGTTCTGTTAGAGTTCGGAACAGTCTGGAACAGTTCGAATAAGTGTGGGAACAGTGCGGGGCAGTGCGGGACAGTGCGAGATAGTTTGTTGCACTTTGGAACAGTCTGGAACAGCTCGGAACAGTTCGGAACAGTTCGGGACAGTGCGGGAGAGTGCGGAGTAGTTTGGAGCACTTTGGAACAGTCTGGAACAGCTCGGAACAGTTCGGAACAGTGCGGGAGATTGCGGTGTAGTTTGGAGCACTTTGGAACAGTCTGAAACAGCTGGGAAAAAATTTGGAACAGTTCGGAAGAGTTCGGAACAATTTGGAACAGTGCCAAACAATTTGGAGCACTTTGGAACAGCTGGGAAAAGTTTGGAACAGTTCGGAACAATTTGGAACAGTGCCGAACAATTTGGAACATCGGAACAATGCGGAACAATGTGAAACAGACCGGAAGAATTCGGAACAGTCAGGAACAGTTCCGTTCCAGTGCGGAACAGTTTGTAACAGTTCGGAACAATACGGAACAGTCTGGAACAGCTCGGAACAGTTCGGAACAGTGCGGGAGAGTGCGGAGTAGTTTGGAGCACTTTGGAACAGTCTGGAACAGCTGGGAAAAGTTTGGAACAATTCGGAAAAGATCGGAACAATTTGGAACAGTGCCGAACAATTTGGAACATCGGAACAATGCGGAACAGTTTGAAACAGACCGGAAGAATTCGGAACAGTCAGGAACAGTTCCGTTCCAGTGCGGAACAGTTCGGAACAGTTCGGGACAGTGCGGGAGAGTGCGGAGTAGTTTGGAGCACTTTGGAACAGTCTGGAACAGCTCCGAACAGTTTGGAACAGTTCGGAACAGTGCGGGAGATTGCGGAGTAGTTTGGAGCACTTTGGAACAGCTGGGAACAGCTCGGAACAGTTCGGAACAATTCACAACTGTTCTGTTCCAGTTCGGAGCAGTCTGGAACAGTTCGGAAAAGTGTCGCAACAGTACCGGTCAGTGCGAGATAGTTTGGAGCACCTTGGAACAGTCTGGAACAGTTCGAAAAAGTGTGGGAACAGTGCGGGGCAGTGCGGGACAGTGCGAGATAGTTTGGAGCACTTTGGAACTTTTTGGAACAGCTGGGGAAAATTTGGAACAGTTTGGAACAGTTCGAAATAGTTCGGAACAATTTGGAACAGTGCCAAACACCTTGGAACATCGGAACAATGCGGAACAGTTTGAAACAGACCGGAAGAATTCGGAACAGTCAGGAACAGTTCCGTTCCAGTGCGGAACAGTTCGGAACAGTTCGGGACAGTGCGGGAGAGTGCGGAGTAGTTTGGAGCACTTTGGAACAGTCTGGAACAGCTCCGAACAGTTTGGAACAGTTCGGAACAGTGCGGGAGATTGCGGAGTAGTTTGGAGCACTTTGGAACAGCTGGGAACAGCTCGGAACAGTTCGGAACAATTCACAACTGTTCTGTTCCAGTTCGGAGCAGTCTGGAACAGTTCGGAAAAGTGTCGCAACAGTACCGGTCAGTGCGAGATAGTTTGGAGCACCTTGGAACAGTCTGGAACAGTTCGGAGCAGTTCGGAACAGATCGGAAAAGTCCGGAACAGTCTTGAACAAATAGGAGAGGATCGGAACAGTCTAGAACAGTCCGGAACAAATCGAAACTGTTCTGTTAGAGTTCGGAACAGTCTGGAACAGTTCGAATAAGTGTGGGAACAGTGCGGGGCAGTGCGGGACAGTGCGAGATATTTTGTTGCACTTTGGAACAGTCTGGAACAGCTCGGAACAGTTCGGAACAGTTCGGGACAGTGCGGGAGAGTGCGGAGTAGTTTGGAGCACTTTGGAACAGTCTGGAACAGCTCGGAACAGTTCGGAACAGTGCGGGAGATTGCGGTGTAGTTTGGAGCACTTTGGAACAGTCTGAAACAGCTGGGAAAAAATTTGGAACAGTTCGGAAGAGTTCGGAACAATTTGGAACAGTGCCAAACAATTTGGAGCACTTTGGAACAGCTGGGAAAAGTTTGGAACAGTTCGGAACAATTTGGAACAGTGCCGAACAATTTGGAACATCGGAACAATGCGGAACAATGTGAAACAGACCGGAAGAATTCGGAACAGTCAGGAACAGTTCCGTTCCAGTGCGGAACAGTTTGTAACAGTTCGGAACAATACGGAACAGTCTGGAACAGCTCGGAACAGTTCGGAACAGTGCGGGAGAGTGGGGAGTAGTTTGGAGCACTTTGGAACAGTCTGGAACAGCTGGGAAAAGTTTGGAACAATTCGGAAAAGATCGGAACAATTTGGAACAGTGCCGAACAATTTGGAACATCGGAACAATGCGGAACAGTTTGAAACAGACCGGAAGAATTCGGAACAGTCAGGAACAGTTCTGTTCCAGTGCGGAACAGTTTGTAACAGTTCGGAACAATACGGAACAGCCTCGTACAGATCGGAACAGTCCGGAACAAAACTGTTCTGTTCCAGTTCGGAGCAGTCTGGAACAGTTCGGAAAAGTGTCGGAACAGTGCCGGCCAGTGCGAGATAGTTTGGAGCACTTTGGAACAATCTGGAACAGCTCGGAACAGTTCGGAACAGTTCGGACCAGTTCGGAACAGTTCGGAACAGTTCGGAGCAGTTCGGAACAGATCGGAAAAGTCCGGAACAGTCTTGAACAAATAGAAGAGGATCGGAACAGTCTAGAACAGTCCGGAACAATTCGAAACTGTTCTGTTCCAGTTCGGAACAGTCTGGAACAGTTCGAAAAAGTGTGGGAACAGTGCGGGGCAGTGCGGGACAGTGCGAGTTAGTTTGGAGCACTTTGGAACAGTCTGGAACAGCTCGGAACAGTTCGGAACAATTTGGAACAGTTTGAAACAGACTGGAAGAATTCGGAACAGTTTGAAACAGACTGGAAGAATTCGGAACAGGTTGAAACAGACTGGAAGAATTCAGAACAGTGCCGGACAGTGCGGAATAGTTTAGAGCACTTTGGAACAGTCTGAAACAGCTGGGAACAGTTTGGAACAGTTCGGAATAGTTCAAAACAATTTGAAACAGTGCCAAACAATTTGGAACCTGGGAACAATGCGGAACAGTTTGAAACAAACCGGAAGAATTTGAAACAGTGCCAAACAATTTGGAACATGGGAACAATGCGGAACAGTTTGAAACAGACCGGAAGAATTCGGAACAGTCAGGAACAGTTCTGTTCCAGTGCGGAACAGTTCTGTTCCAGTGCGGAACAGTTCTGTTCCAGTGCGGAACAGTTCTGTTCCAGTGCGGAACAGTTCTGTTCCAGTGCGGAACAGTTCTGTTCCAGTGCGGAACAGTTCTGTTCCAGTGCGGAACAGTTCTGTTCCAGTGCGGAACAGTTCTGTTCCAGTGCGGAACAGTTCTGTTCCAGTGCGGAACAGTTCTGTTCCAGTGCGGAACAGTTCTGTTCCAGTGCGGAACAGTTCTGTTCCAGTGCAGAACAGTTCGGAACAGTTCGGAATAGTTTAGAGCACTTTGGAACAGTTCGGAACAGTTCGGAACAGTTTGGAACAGATCGGAATAGTTCAAAACAATTTGAAACAGTGCCAAACAATTTGGAACATGGGAACAATGCGGAACAGTTTGAAACAGACCGGAAGAATTCGGAACAGTCAGGAACAGTTCTGTTCCAGTGCGGAACAGTTCTGTTCCAGTGCGGAACAGTTCTGTTCCAGTGCAGAACAGTTCGGAACAGTTCGGAATAGTTTAGAGCACTTTGGAACAGTTCGGAACAGTTCGGAACAGTTTGGAACGGATCGGAATAGTTCAAAACAATTTGAAACAGTGCCAAACAATTTGGAACATGGGAACAATGCGGAACAGTTTGAAACAGACCGGAAGAATTCGGAACAGTCAGGAACAGTTCTGTTCCAGTGCGGAACAGTTCTGTTCCAGTGCGGAACAGTTCTGTTCCAGAGCAGAACAGTTCGGAACAGTTCGGAATAGTTTAGAGCACTTTGGAACAGTTCGGAACAGTTCGGAACAGTTCGGAACAGTTTGGAACAGTTCGGAACAGTTCGGAACAGTTCGGAACAGTGCGGGAGAGTGCGGAATAGTTTGGAGCACTTCAGAACAGTCTGGAACAGATCGGAACAGTCCGGAACAATTCGAAACTGTTCTGTTCCAGTTTGGAACAGTCTGGAACAGTTCGGAAAAGTGTCGGAACAGTTCTTAATAGTTCGGAACAATTTGGAACAGTGCCAAACAATTTGGAACATCGGAATAATGCGGAGAAGTTTGAAACAGACAGGAAGAATTCGGAACAGTCAGGAACAGTCCGGAACAGTTCGGAAAAGTGTCGGAACAGTGCCGGACAGTGCGAGATAGTTTGGAGCACTTTGGAACAGTCTGGAACAGCTCGGAACAGTTCGGAACAGTTCGGAACAGTTCTTAACAGTTCGGAACAGTGCGGGAGAGTGCGGAATAGTTTGGAGCACTTTGGAACAGTCTGGAACAGCTGGGAACAGTTTGGAACATTTCGGAATAGTTCGGAATAGTTCAAAACAATTTGAAACAGTGCCAAACAATTTGGAACCTGGGAACAATGCGGAACAGTTTGAAACAAACCGGAAGAATTCGGAACAGTCAGGAACAGTTCCGTTCCAGTGCGGAACAGTTCTGTTCCAGTGCGGAACAGTTCTGTTCCAGTGCGGAACAGTTCTGTTCCAGTGCGGAACAGTTCTGTTCCAGTGCGGAACAGTTCTGTTCCAGTGCGGAACAGTTTGTAACAGTTCGGAATAGTTTGGAGCACTTTGGAACAGTCTGGAACAGCTTGGAACAGTCTGGAACAGTTCGGAACAGTTCGGAACAGTTTGGAACAGATCGGAATAGTTCAAAACAATTTGAAACAGTGCCAAACAATTTGGAACATGGGAACAATGCGGAACAGTTTGAAACAGACCGGAAGAATTCGGAACAGTCAGGCACAGTTCTGTTCCAGTGCGGAACAGTTTGTAACAGTTCGGAAAAATACGGAACAGTTCGGAACAGTTCGGAACAGTTCGGAACAGTTCGGAACAGTTCGGAACAGTTCGGAACAGTTCGGAACAGTTCGGAACAGTTCGGAACAGTTCGGAACAGTTCGGAACAGTTTGGAACAGTTTGGAACAGTTCGGAACAGTTCGGAACAGTTCGGAACAGTGCGGGAGAGTGCGGAATAGTTTGGAGCACTTCGGAACAGTCTGGAACAGATCGGAACAGTCCGGAACAATTCGAAACTGTTCTGTTCCAGTTTGGAACAGTCTGGAACAGTTCGGAAAAGTGTCGGAACAGTTCTTAATAGTTCGGAACAATTTGGAACAGTGCCAAACAATTTGGAACATCGGAATAATGCGGAGAAGTTTGAAACAGACAGGAAGAATTCGGAACAGTCAGGAACAGTCCGGAACAATTCGGATCTGTTCTGTCCAGTTCGGAACAGTCCGGAACAGTTCGGAAAAGTGTCGGAACAGTGCCGGAGAGTGCGAGATAGTTTGGAGCACTTTGGAACAGTCTGGAACAGCTGGGAGCAGTTTGGAACAGTTCGGAATAGTTCGGAACAATACGGAACAGTGTGGAACAGATCGGAACAGCCCGGAACAATTCGGATCTGTTCTGTCCAGTTCGGAACAGCCCGGAACAGTTCGGAAAAGTGTCGGAACAGTGCCGGACAGTGCGAGATAATTTGGAACAGTCTGGAACAGCTGGGAGCAGTTTGGAACAGTTCGGAATAGTTCGGAACAATACGGAACAGTCTGGAACAGATAGGAACAGTCCGGAACAATTCGGATCTGTTCTGACCATTTCGGAACAGTCCGGAACAGTTCGGAAAAGTGTCGGAACAGTGCCGGACAGTGCGAGATAGTTTGGAGCACTTTGGAACAGTCTGGAACAGCTCGGAACAGTTCGGAACAGTTCGGAACAGTTCTTAATAGTTCGGAACAATTTGGAACAGTGCCAAACAATTTGGAACATCGGAATAATGCGGAGAAGTTTGAAACAGACAGGAAGAATTCGGAACAGTCAGGAACAGTCCGGAACAATTCGGATCTGTTCTGTCCAGTTCGGAACAGTCCGGAACAGTTCGGAAAAGTGTCGGAACAGTGCCGGACAGTGCGAGATAGTTTGGAGCATTTTGGAACAGTCTGGAACAGCTGGGAGCAGTTTGGAACAGTTCGGAATAGTTCGGAACAATACGGAACAGTGTAGAACAGATCGGAACAGCCCGGAACAATTCGGATCTGTTCTGTCCAGCTCGGAACAGCCCGGAACAGTTCGGAAAAGTGTCGGAACAGTGCCGGACAGTGCGAGATAATTTGGAGCACTTTGGAACAGTTCGGAATAGTTCGCAACAATACGGAACAGTCTGGAACAGTCTGGAACAGCTCGGAACAGTTCGGAATAGTTCGGAAGAGTGCGGAATAGTTTGTAGCATTTTGGAACAATCTGGAAGAGCTCGGAAGAGTTCGGAACAGTTCGGAACAGTGCGGGAGAGAGTGGAGTAGTTTGGAGCACTTTGGAACAGTCTGGAACAGCTGGGAAAAGTTTGGAACAGTTCGGAATAGTTCGAAACAATTTGGAACAGTTCGGAACAGTGCGGGAGAGTGCGGAGTAGTTTGGAGCACTTTGGAACAATCTGGAACAGCTGGGAAAAGTTTGGAAAAGTTCGGAATAGTTCGGAACAATTTGGAACAGTGCCAAGCAATTTGGAACATCGGAATAATGCGGAGCAATTTGAAACAGACCGGAAGAATTCGGAACAGTCAGGAACAGTTACGTTCCAGTGCGGAACAGTTTGTAACAGATCATTCATTCATTCATTCATTCAATCATTCGGAAAAATACGGAACAGTCTGAAACAGATTGGAACAGTCCGGAACAATTCGGATCTGTTCTGTCCAGTTCGGAACAGTCCGGAACAGTTCGGAATAGTTCGGAACAGTGCCGGACAGTGCGGAATAATTTGAAGCACTTTGGAACAGTCTGGAACAGCTCGGAACAGTTCGGAACAGTGCGGGAGAGTGCGGCGTAGTTTGGAGCACTTTGGAACAGTCTGGAACAGCTGGGAGCAGTTTGGAACAGTTCGGAATAGTTCGGAACAATTTGGACCAGTGCCAAACAATTTGGAACATCGGAACAATGCGGAACAGTTTGAAACAGACTGGAAGAATTCGGAACAGTCAGGAACAGCTCTGTTCCAGTGCGGAACAGTTAGTAACAGTTCGGAACAATACGGAACAGTCTGGAACAGATCGGAACAGTCCGGAACAATTCGGATCTGTTCTGTCCAGTTCGGAACAGTGCGGGAGAGTGCGGAATAGTTTGTAGCACTTCGGAACAGTCTGAAACAGCTGGGAAAAGTTTGGAACAGTTCGGAAAAGTTCGAAACAATTTGGAACAGTGCCAAACAATTTGGAACATCGGAATAATGCGGAGCAGTTTGAAACAGACCGGAAGAATTCGGAACAGTCAGGAACAGTTACGTTCCAGTGCGGAACAGTTTGTAACAGTTCGGAAAAATACGGAACAGTCTGGAACAGTTCGGAATAGTTCGGAACAGTGCCGGATAGTGCGAAATAGTTTGGAGCACTTTGGAACAGTCTGGAACAGCTCGGAACAGTTCGGAACAATTCACAACTGTTCTGTTCCAGTTCGGAGCAGTCTGGAACAGTTCGGAAAAATGTCGCAACAGTGCCGGACAGTGCGAGATAGTTTGGAGCACTTTGGAACAGTCTGGAACAGTTCGGAGCAGTTCGGAACAGATCGGAAAAGTCCGGAACAGTCTTGAACAAATAGGAGAGGATCGGAACAGTCTAGAACAGTCCGGAACAAATCGAAACTGTTCTGTTCCAGTTCGGAACAGTCTGGAACAGTTCGAAAAAGTGTGTGAACAGTGCGGGGCAGTGCGAGACAGTGCGAGATAGTTTGGAGCACTTTGGAACAGTCTGGAACAGCTCGGAACAGTTCGGAACAGTTCGGAACAGTTCGGGACAGTGCGGGAGAGTGCGGAGTAGTTTGGAGCACTTTGGAACAGTCTGGAACAGCTCGGAGCAGTTCGGAACAGTGCGGGAGATTGCGGAGTAGTTTGGAGCACTTTGGAACAGTCTGGAACAGCTGGGAAGAGTTTGGAACAGATCGGAAAAGTCCGGAACAGTCTTGAACAAATAGGAGAGGATCGGAACAGTCTAGAACAGTCCGGAACAAATCGAAACTGTTCTGTTCCAGTTCGGAACAGTCTGGAACAGTTCGAAAAAGTGTGTGAACAGTGCGGGGCAGTGCGAGACAGTGCGAGATAGTTTGGAGCACTTTGGAACAGTCTGGAACAGCTCGGAACAGTTCGGAACAGTTCGAAACAGTTCGGGACAGTGCGGGAGAGTGCGGAGTAGTTTGGAGCACTTTGGAACAGTCTGGAACAGCTCGGAGCAGTTCGGAACAGTGCGGGAGATTGCGGAGTAGTTTGGAGCACTTTGGAACAGTCTGGAACAGCTGGGAAGAGTTTGGAACAGTTCGGAAAAGTTCGGAACAGTGCCAGACAGTGCGAGATAGTTTGGAGCACTTTGGAACAGTCTGGAACAGTTCGGAGCAGTTCGGAACAGATCGGAAAAGTCCGGAACAGTCTTGAACAAATAGGAGAGGATCGGAACAGTCTAGAACAGTCCGGAACAATTCGAAACTGTTCTGTTCCAGTTCGGAACAGTCTGGAACAGTTCGAAAAAGTGTGGGTACAGTGCGGGGCAGTGCGGGACAGTGCGAGATAGTTTGGAGCACTTTGGAACAGTCTGGAACAGCTCGGAACAGTTCGGAACAGTTCGGGACAGTGCGGAAGAGTGCGGAGTAGTTTGGAGCACTTTGGAACAGTCTGGAACAGCTCGGAACAGTTCGGAACAGTTCGGAACAGTTCGGAACAGTTCGGAACAGTGCGGGAGAGTGCGGAATAGTTTGGAGCACTTTGGAACAGTCTGAAACAGCTCGGAACAGTTCGGAACAGCTCAGAACAGCTCAGAACAGTTCGGAACAGTTCGGAACAGTTCAGAACAGTTCGGAACAGTTCGGAACAGTGCGGGAGAGTGCGGCGTAGTTTGGAGCACTTTGGCACACAGTCTGGAACAGCTGGGAGCAGTTTGGAACAGTTCGGAATAGTTCGGAACAATTTGGAACAGTGCCAAACAATTTGGAACATCGGAACAATGCGGAACAGTTTGAAACAGACTGGAAGAATTCGGAACAGTCGGGAACAGCTCAGTTCCAGTGCGGAACAGTTTGTAACAGTTCGGAAAAATACGGAACAGTCTGGAACAGTTCGGAATAATTCGGAACAGTGCCGGATAGTGCGAAATAGTTTGGAGCACTTTGGAACAGTCTGGAACAGCTCGGAACAGTTCGGAACAATTCACAACTGTTCTGTTCCAGTTCGGAGCAGTCTGAGTAGTAGGTTTATGGGGCTTCTGACCCAAGTTTTATCCAGTTTTATCCAGTTTTATCCATGTTTTATCCAGTTTTATCCATGTTTTATCCAGTTTTATCCAGTTTTATCCAGTTTTATCCAGTTTTATCCAGTTTTATCCAGTTTTATCCATGTTTTATCCAGTTTTATCCAAGTTTTATCCCGGTTTATCCATGTTTTATCCAAGTTTTATCCATGTTTAGCAGTTTTATCCAGTTGTATCCATGTTCTATCCATGTTTATCCGACTTATCGTGATGGGGTGAGATCACGTGACATTGAGTAGAGATAAGAGATATATTTTCGAGTCGTTGACCGCTCAACTCGGTTTGTATCTAGGTCACGACGGCGTACTACGTCTGAGTAGAGATAATATTTTCGATTCGTTGACCGAGCAAGTCGGTTTGTATCTAGGTCACGAGGGCGTACTATGTCTGAGTAGAGATAATATTTTCGATTCGTTGACCGCGCAAGTCGGCATGGGGTTTTGGATCGGGGAGCGGACTTATAGCGAGGGTTATACTATTTTGTATGAATTGATGGGCTTGTCGTGATAGGGTGAGGTCACATGACATTGAGTACAGATAAGAGATATATTTTCGAGTCGTTGACCGCTCAACTCGGTTTGTATCTAGGTCACGACGGCGTACTACGTCTGAGTAGAGATAATATTTTCGATTCGTTGACCGCGCAAGTCGACATGGGGTTTTGGATCGGGGAGCGGACTTATAGCGAGGGTTATACTATTTTGTATGAATTGATGGGCTTGTCGTGATAGGGTGAGGTCACGTGACATTGAGTACAGATAAGAGATATATTTTCGAGTCGTTGACCGCTCAACTCGGTTTGTATCTAGCTCACGACGGCGTACTACGTCTGAGTAGAGATAATATTTTCGATTCGTTGACCGCGCAAGTCGACATGGGGTTTTGGATCGGGGAGCGGACTTATAGCGAGGGTTATACTATTTTGTATGAATTGATGGGCTTGTCGTGATAGGGTGAGGTCACGTGACATTGAGTACAGATAAGAGATATATTTTCGAGTCGTTGACCGCTCAACTCGGTTTGTATCTAGGTCACGACGGCGTACTATGTCTGAGTAGAGATAATATTTTCGAGTGATTGAGTGCAGTGTAAAGTGATAGTATTCTCAAACAATTGTGTAATATTGTGTAATATTTTCAAGTCGTCGACCCCTTCTCGAAGCACTATTAAGTTTGCAGATAAGCGCGTATACTATTTTCGAAAAATTATATACATACATATGCTTTGATTTGACTTGACTTTATAGGATTGTCCTATTTTTTAGCCTATTCTATTGAGGTATAAATAGGAACCCGAATTACAATATTTTCATCATTCGTTCTAACTTAGCTGTTTGTGTGTGCGCGTATATTCTAATTTATAAAAGAAAAATGTTTTCTTGCGAAGTTTGTGAAAAAGCGTTCTACGATAAATCATCTTATGTGAGACATAAGAAAACGCTTCATTCTAATTGTTATACTATAAACGATGGTGTGAGTAAACGTGCGGAATTTATAAATAGTAGATGTGAGAGAAATTCGTTGGACGAACCGTCAGTTTCGGGAGTGAAGAAAAAAATGTTTTCTTGCGAAGTTTGTGAAAAAGCGTTCTACGATAAATCGTCTTATGTGAGACATAAGAAAACGATCCACTCTAAGCGTCATATAAACGATGATGTGAGTAAAGGTGTGAAAGTTATAAATAGTCAATGTAAGAGAAATTCATTGGAAGAACCATCAGTTTCGGGAGTGAAAAGAGTTAAGGAGATGATGCCGAAATACAAACGGTGTTTAGTGTGTGAGGAAAATGTAGAGGTAAGAAGTTGGACAGCACATCATAGGAGACATGAACATCAGCAAAAGGCTGAACAAGTACTAAGAAAGAATGTTACTTTCATTCAGGGTGCCTTTAAAAATAGAGTTAAAAGTTTTCTCATTAGAAACACTGATGAAGATCTGTTGGATGTTGACAAACTGTTTGAAAATATACTTCCAGTGATAACAGAGTTATTAGAAAATGAACTCGAAGTTTTAAAGGCACTTAAATTTAACGTGGAGTTATTTTGCGAATTTGGGAAAAATTTCGATAATGACGATATTGTAGTAGATGTCAAAAGTATGCAAACAAGGATGCGCACACTCTTGAGAAATAATGATATACCTGAGCAATTAACCTTAATAATTGAGAATATTAAAACAAAATTAGAAGAATTTCAGGAGAAAGACAGCGGTTGGACCTTGATTTCTTTTATCAGAATCGAAGTAAATATTAATAAATATCAACCATTCCGGGGAGCTTCACATTTTAGCTTACCACATCCAATACAGGCTAAACATGCCTGTATAAATGTAAGAAACAATGATGAGTATTGTTTTAAATGGGCCATTGTGTCGGCTCTTGATGAAAGGGTTACAGTTCATCATGACAGACCGTCAGTCTATAATATAGGTCGTATGGGTATAAGAGAAGAGACAATAGAAGTCAATGGAATTGTTCTTAACTTTGCTAATATGAAATTTCCTCTACTAGTTAAAGATGTGAACATTTTCGAATTAAATAACCCGACCATTAGCGTGAATGTCTTTGGCTATGAACTGAATGATAATGGTGATAAATATAATATTATTGGACCCTACTATCATACCCGCGAGCAAAAGGCGAAACATATCAACTTGCTTTTTTGCGAAAACGATGATGGCACTAAAACACATTATGTGTATATTAAAAATATTTCTCGATTAGTAAGAGCTCAAGTTAGCAGTCACAAAGCACAAATGCATCTTTGTAATGGTTGCTTACAACGGTTTCCCAGCTCATTAAATCTAGAGAATCACAAAAATGAGTGTTGTAAACTAGTAACAATGATGCCGGAGGAAGGTAAAAACCGGCTTACATTTGACAAACATGAAAGAAAATTGAAAGTTCCCTTTACTGTTTACGCGGACTTTGAATCTATACTACTTCCTGTGAGTCATTGCATACCAAATCCGGAAATGTCATCAACATCTAACGTACAACAACATATTCCCTGTGCATTTTCGTATTTCATCAAGTGCTCATTCGATGATAACTTCAACAAACACAGAACATTTGTTGGTAAGTGAAAAAAAAAAAAAAAAAAAAAAAAAAAAAAAAAAAAAAAAAAAAAAAAAAAAAAAAAAAAAAAATAAAAAAAACAATAGATATATATCAATAGATAGTGTTATAACATTATATAATATTTTTTTATTCTCTTTTTAGGAGAAACCGCTGCAGATCAATTTGTTCGTGCCTTAATAGATGATCTGAAATTCCTTTATCGCGAAGTAATAAAAAAGCCAAAGCCTATGTTGCCGTTGACGGATCTCGAGAATAATTATCAGCACACCGCAGTCGCATGTTCCATATGTAAGGATAATTTTAAGGAATTAGAAGTAAGAGTTAGAGATCATTGCCACTTCACCGGTAAATATAGAGGACCGGCACATTCAAAATGTAATATTGATTTCCGTATTCCGAAATTTTTCCCAATTCTTTTACACAATTTTTCGGGCTATGATTGCCATCTGTTTGTAAGAAGTTTGGGGAATATCGAGGGAGATATAAAAATAATTCCATTGAATAAGGAAAATTATATTTCTCTTTCGAAGCGGATACAGCTAGATGAAAATAATAGCTTCGAATTAAGGTTTTTGGACTCATTCCGCTTTCTTCAATCGAGTGTAGATGCGTTAACGAAAAATCTATTAATAGAGGATTTCATTGTTAACAGAAAGACATATAAGAATGATGAATCATTTAGATTAATGATTAGGAAAGGTGTATTTCCATATGATTATCTAGATTCATGGGACGTATTGAAAGAAAGCTCTCTTCCCTCAATTTCTAAATTTTATAATAAATTAACAGGTGAAAGTTGTTCAGAGGAGGATTACAATCACGCTCTTAAAGTATGGAATCATTTTCGATGCAAATCGTTAAAAGATTACATGGTCTTGTACCTGCAGAGTGATGTTCTCTTGTTAACTGATATATTTGAGAATTTTCGTAAGGTTTGCATGAACATTTACGAGTTAGATCCATGTCATTATTACACTTCACCCGGTTTATCTTGGGATGCAATGTTGAAGTTAACAAAAATTAACTTAGAACTTTTGACTGACGTTGATATGTATAACTTCTTTAAGAGAGGCATCAGAGGTGGTTTGTGTCAATGCTCTCATCGTCATGCAGTAGCCAATAATAAATATATGACCCAATATGATGCTAGCAAACCAAGTGAATTCCTAATGTATTTCGATGCAAATAATTTGTATGGTTGGGCAATGTCCCAACCGCTTCCACAGGGCAATTTTCAATGGGATAATCATGAAATCTATACCACTGAATATATCACTAATTTTAGTCAAAATGAAGTTGGATGTGTGTTAGAAGTTGATTTAGCTTATCCAAGTAGTCTACACGACTCACATAATGATCTTCCGTTTTGTCCGGAGAATATGATAACACCGGGAGGTAAATTATCAAAACTGGTAGCCAATTTAAATTCAAAAACCAACTACGTGATTCATCTGAAGAATTTACAACAATGTCTTCAAAACGGATTAGTTCTCAATAAAGTACATCGTGTGCTAACGTTCAAACAATCTAACTGGCTACAGAAATATATTGCACTCAATACCGAATATAGGAAACGAGCTGTAAATAAATTTGAAAAAGACTTTTTCAAACTTATGAATAACAGTGTTTATGGGAAGACTATGGAAAATGTGGAAAAACGTAAAAATGTGAAAATTGTAACAAAATGGGAAGCAGAAAAAAATCGCTTTAGTGCGAGAAAACTCATTGCAAATCCCAATTTTCATAGTCAATCCATATTCTCATCGGAAATGTGTGCAATTGAAATGCGCAAAGGAAAAGTTACTTATGATAAACCCATTTATTTGGGTTTCGTTGTATTGGAACTATCAAAGTGGTTAATGTACGATTTCCACTATGATTATATGAAGAAAAAGTTCAATAAGTTAGTTCGATTAAATTACACAGATACTGATTCATTCATATATTCCCTGTCGACAGATGATTTTTATCGCGATATATTTAATGATGTCATTAACCCGGAAAAATCCAGATTTGATACCTCGGAATATCCTCTTAATAATCCTCACAATTTTCCACAAACAAATGGCAAGGTGCTTGGTAAATTTAAAGATGAGAATAATTCTCGAAAAATGTCGGAATTCGTAGGTTTACGAGCAAAAATGTATTCTTTCAGTCTAGATTCGCATACGGTGATAAAGAAGGCAAAAGGCATAAAAAGCTCTGCTATTAATAAGTTAGATATAAGGGATTATCGTATGTGTTTATTAAATAAACAAAATGTATTTAGATCCATGTATATATTTAGGAGTAAGCTTCATAACATTTACACTCAAAAAATTAATAAGTTAACATTAAGTTTTAATGATACCAAGCGATTTATACATAGTAATGGAATAAGTACGTACGCTTGGGGTCACTATAAAATATAATTAAATTAAATAACAAATTTTGATAATTATTTGTCAACATATACAGCTGTATTTTCTAGAATTTTCAAATAAATAGAAGCATTTGTCTCGAAAAAATAATAGTCGTTTTACTTAAACAATATGAGCGTTAGTAGCAGCAGCATCAACAACAATATTTCGTATAGTAGCAACGAAATGAATATCACTTTTGAGGAGGCTCTTTCTCTCTGGTTCGATAAGGATGATCAAAATCTTTTATTATCCTATCTGGAAGGTAATCAATCCATGGAAGAGCAAGTTCAGCACGTCTTAGAAGATGCAAACTGCAACAACAGCCACAACGAAGGTAATATAAGTGATTGCAATGTATTGGAAGAAGAAGATTATTATGTGCAGATGGATACCACTAACAACTTGGTGACAAATTATGCGAGAGGAGTAGAGATAGCGATCGAGAATGACGTTGATCAAAGCAGCGATATTCATTCTGTACTGTGTAATGAAATAATACCAATAGACTCATCCCATGCGAATGAGAATATCAATACAAGTGGGATTAACATAAAAACAATAACAAATCACGAGATCGAAAAGAAAATAGATCCAAACGTTTTTCAGTGGTTAAAAGATATGAAAGTATCATTAAAAATTATATTTCCTAATGTAATGTGGTTAAATCAAAAAAGACATGTGTGGCCCAAAATTGCTTACTTTCCAGTAACTTCTAACAACAGTGAATCTACTCAGTATGCCTGTATATATTTGTATGAACGTCGAGCACACACAATTATGATGAATGGACGATATACAAGCGGTTAAAAACCGAGTATAAATATTGGAGTCAGTCACGGGAAAAACTATTAGTACATCACAAGTCGAGCAATGGGGCCACAGGAAGAACTTGATGCTTTAGAAAAGCCGAACAATTTCTTGCCGTGTATCAAAATACATAGTCTGATTCGTGGACAAGCATACAACATCAACAAAATAAGAAAGTGCAATACGAAGTATGGTCCAGCAATAATTTGTGAATTAAACAGTTGTCAGGTAATTAAATTATATATATATATATATATATGAGTATATGATATGTATTACAACATATTTTTATATATATATTTTTTTTTTTTTTTTGAACCAGGTGTTCCTCCCATCCAGATATGTGAAGATGTCGGCAGAGACAATAGCTGTATTAAACGAGGGGAAACATACTCTCACCTATATAGCACCTCTGAACGGAAGTTTCCACATTAACATAAAGGAGAAGCAAAGTGATAATGATGATTAATAAAAAAATTGTGAATAAAGATACATTTTTCTTTTTTAAATTTAAAATTGATATTTTATTTCTCCTCAAATTTATTGTAAAAGCAAAGTATTTTGAAGGGTATATTGCAACCACAAACTTTGATAATACAATAATTTTCAAATAAATAGAAACGTTTCTCTCGAAACAGTCCATTACTCAGACAATATGAGCGATAAGATCCATCGTTATCAGCAGCTAGGAAAATTCCGAAGAAACCGTATTCGTGAACGAAGTGTCGAAAGCAAAAGAGCTATTCGATGTTGCCGGAAGAACTAAATCTTCACGAAGGAGCGGAAGTACCGCAGGAACACGCCCGCGTACCCACAGATGAAGACACTTCAAAATCCTGGATCGACGATGAAGCTACAGCTGATTTTCAAGAATACTTCAGGGCAATGCAACAACGGCTCAGAAGACGAAATCGAAGAGAAGTTCCAGCGCCACCAAACTAAGGAGCAGCAGGACGACATCACTAAAAGCGTTATTAATAACAACAACTATTAAGAAGCTTCCTTTTGTACTATAAACAAAGAAAGAATAAAGATACATTTTTCCTTTTTAAATTTAAAATTGGTTTTTTATTTCTCCTCAAATTTATAATCTCCATTAATTCGTTCGACTACAAAATTGCTGTAAGAGCAAAGCATTTTGAAGGGCATATCGTTGTCTTCGTCGACGTCGTCGTCGTCGTTGTGCTTCAATCATTTTATTTTCCTTTCTTAGTTTTGTGAGACTTGGACAATTCAATTTCTCGACGTTTACAATGTTGGTTATGTTATTATCTTTACCGAGAATCTCCTGGATCCACTCTTTCTTTTCAACTCCCTTAACGTAAATGGTTATGGGCGTATGCATGGCAATGTTTCGCTTTAAAAATTGTCGTACAGTACTGAAGCTGATAGAGCCATCATTCCAATTGAGACCATGCTGATGTCTTTCCAACCAATTTGCCTGTCTCTGATCTGCTTCCGATAGTCTTTCGAAATTAAACGGTGGTTTAATGAGAAAATCTTGATATTCAAAACTATTGAAACAGATGGCTAATTCCTTACAAATGAATTTACTATTATTATTAATTTTAAATCCTTGCACGTCGATAACAATGAAATTTGTCTCTGCCATATCGTGTGTATCTATGTATGCGTGTGTGTGTGTGTGTGTGTGTGTATGTGCATGTGTATATTCGAGGAAAGTCGAATGTAGACTAAACAAGAAGTCTTTTCACTTCACCCGTAAGTGGTGTATGTATAGCCTACAAGACGATCATGTATGAACATGCAATAAGCTGATGTGTTTTCTGGAATATATTTTTTTTTTTTTTGGAATTTTGACCCCTACGCATATGTCAATCAAGAAGATTAGACAAGTCTTTTCACTTCGCTCGTAAGTGGTGTATATTCTACAAGACGATCATGTATGAACATGCAATAAGCTGATGTGTTTTCTGGAACATTTTTTTTTAGAATTTTGACCCCTACGCATATGTCAATCAAGAAGATTAGACAAGTCTTTTCACTTCACCCGTAAGTGGTGTATATTCTACAAGACGATCATGTATGAGCATGCAATAAGCCGATGTGTTTTCTGGAACATTTTTTGTAGTTTTGATCTCTACGCGTATGTCAATGGGTCCCGTTTTAATCATCTCATTTTGATGAGTCACATCAACCACAATAATTGGTGCCAGTGTCTTAAATTTCTCTCGTGTTAGAATTGGTTGGGAACACTCACGTGCATAGTAGCTCTTTTGAAATATTGAATACATTTCATACAAAATGGCATAACGATCACGATCGAATCTGAGATTCAAGTCATCATATGGATAAGTGTCAGAGTTGAGATGCACTTTTATATCGAGTAAATCGCAATGCGCCAAACCACTTGCATTTTGGAATACAATTAATATATAGCGCGGTCTTTCACGTTGAGTGGAAAGTTTCACATTCCACAAGTGATGCACTCCTTGTGTTAACATTGGATTAAAATGACAGTCCCAGCTTCGAAATGCTAATGTTAAACGTTGTCCGCTATTTATGGTTTTGAGAATTTCCAGCTTTGAAAAGTCGGCCAAGTGTATGTGAGGAACCTTCCAAGTAATATTCAAAATATTCAATTGTACTTTTTCCTTAGCATCCAAAGAGTAGACAGCATCCTGATCAGATTTCGAACGTAGTAGTATAAGCTCATGTTTAGAATTTAAAATGACTTTATTAAAGTCTTCGGCAAAGCCCAAAAGCATTTTGAGTGGTATGCAAAAGTTAAAATAGCCATTTTCTAGTTCTTGATCGCCTTCTTCAAACCATCCAGCATTTTTCAGCATAGCACTTTCATTAGGGTTTAAGGAGACATAATTTTTAATCATAGTCGTCATCCCAACGTACCGTGTACGATCTATTTCGATCCCATTAATTTCATAGCGAATTTCATCAAACAAGAAGGCTATACAGTTGTTTTTTAATCTAATATTTCGCGATTTTGTTCCATTGTCTAGCGTGGCAAAGCCCTCAATGTAAATATAACTTTCACACGGCAACACATATAGATCTTGATTCTGAATGCATATTCTTATTTCATCATTATTTTTAAATGTTTGCAGATATGGTATGTAACTGTGATATTCCTTTTTTATTATACTTTCGTCATAGAGCGGTTTTTGTGCAACCTTTAAAACATAACTCATCTTGTTCTCGCTGTTGCTATCGCTTTCCGATTTGAAATCCCAATGATTTTAAATATTCCCTATTATGTGCAGACAATTGTTTGCGATATTTCCCCTTTCGATGATGATGATGATGATGATAATGATGCCACAACGATGGTGATAACTTTTCAAATACACTTCCTTCTCGAGCTGACGGCAAGGGAGGAGTGATTACGGACTCGACTTGAATGTTGCTTTTATTATTATTATTATAAATAATCATCTTTTGGCTTCAAATGAATTCTGAGAGTAATTGTCTCTCCACGAAAATTTACTAGCGTACCGTCTTGATCAACAATTGTCACGGTAATTGAACTTATCCGTCTGGTGTTCAAGGGTAAATAAATAACATTTTTAGGAATCTCATCCAATTTATGGCCGGGACCGGCACTCAGAGAAAACTCGTGAAGTGTATGCGCCGGTGAATTATTAATATACGAACCACACACAATATTACATTCCAAACGTAATGCATTGATTTTGATTATGTTAATAGGTAAGTCAGATTTATGTTCCTTTTTTGCTACTAATACCCGCTTGCTGAATCCCAGTAATGAACCAATAGTTCGATTTTGACTAAAATCAATATCACTACTGCAATAAATTTCAGTTTTTAATGTATTATAATTGGCATCAATGTACAACTCTCCAGTTTTATTTATAATTTCGTATTTTTTACGTAAGAAAGTTGAAATATCTTCAAATTCATATGAGCCTATTGGCAGTTCAATGATTTTATTGTTTACGTGAAACAGATTATTTTCCACATCAACGTTCGGCACGGAATTATATGTTTGGAAATCAATTAACCCACACACATAATCCCTATTCAATTCGATTGGCGGAAAGTAATTCGCCGTAAGATTTGATGTGTTCCCACTCAACGTAAGCGTTATTGACATTTCAACAAACAGTAATAGAATGAAATCAAAATACAAGAACACAATATTTTCAAGAATACTTTCAATATTTATTATATGTACATATGTATAACAGTATAGGTGTTATAGTATATCACTTTTATTAATCCAAGAATTATGTTCGTTGGAAAATCCCAACCATTTAACAAACATTTTATTTCCTCTAATGCGAAGTACTTTTTCTACGAGATAGTTATTGGGATATCTTGTTCTCATCAGCTCAGTTTCATAGAAGCTTCCCCTGATTGCATTACCCTGATAGTCATCTAAGATGTATGTAACAGGATTTGTGTATCGAATTTTCTTAATCTGAAAGATTTCAGTTGTCCAATTTGGTGTATAGCCCTTTTCAAAATGATGTTTATATTTACTGATTCGTACGTAATCACCAATGTGATATTTTGGCGGGTCGAGCACTTTTAAATGATTGTAGGCCGTGTTTAATATTAGCTTTTCATTGACAGAATTGACACTACTCGGGCACATTTTAATAGTTCGATGTTTAGTGTTATTGTATTTCTCTAACAATTTCTTGTACTCATTAATCCATCGATATGTTCCATGATAACTGAATTCTTTCCACATCAAACCCTTCAACGTTCTGTTAAAGCGCTCAATTATTGAAGCTTTCACTACACTATACGTTGAATAGTGATTAATATGATACTTCGCCATTAGTTCTTGAAATTCTTTGTTAAAGAATTCTTTCCCGTCGTCCGTTTGTAAATTTTTAGGTGATCGATTCTCCTTAACGAATATGCGTTTCATAGCTTTTGTGACGTCAGATGCATTTTTAGTTTTAAGCGGTACGGCCCAGGCGAATTTTGAAAAGGTATCTATAATGGTGAGAAGAAAACGATAGCCCCGGTTGTATGTTGAATAGCTACCCATTTCGACTAAATCTGCTTGCCAAAGATCATCTATTCCTTTCATTATTACTCGACGTCGCGTGAAATTTCTACGAGCCTGTCTATGTAGTTCATTTACTATATCTCTCTTCGTATTTGTATTCATTTCTTGTTAGCAGCAGCAGTAGCAGCAGCACCACCACCACCACCACCACCACCACTACCACCAGATTGGTTTCTCTTAAGTAAGATCACGGATTTTGGATTAGTTAATTGATTGAAAATGAAATCTTCATATCCTTTCAATCGTTCTTCAGTATGCTTAGTATGTGTTTGTATTACTTCCTCAACGTACTCTCTAACATTTTGGATATTAATTGCAACTTTTACAATGTCTTTGTTAATGATATCCTTGAGTAATATGTTTTCTTTGATGTAGTCTGATTTAAATTGTTTGAATTTTTCCTCAATATGTTTAGTATATGCTAGTTTTTGATTTTCCACGTCCCGCCGCACACTTTCAATATCTTTGATAAGGTTGTCCCTTAGCAATGTGTTTTCTTTTTGAGCATTCAAAACCATCTGATCTATACTACGTGTGACAAATGCTTTTGTCACCGCATCATTGTCCTCAACCGGTTCACCCAGATGTTTTAAGCGTTTCTTATGAAGATTAATATTCCTATCGCGATCGAAATTAAAACCCAACTTATTTCTGAAGCGATTTATTTCATTTCTATACTGTGGACTACCATGTGAAGCATGACCGAACTTGTCAACACTCATTTTAATTGTGATTATGTATCTATAAAAAAAGGGTATTATTATAGAATTATATTGCTTTCGCGTAGTTCTTCAATAATGGATACAATCTCATTATTATGATTTGTATGACCTGCCAACTGTGAGGACATCAAAAGCTGTAATCTATCTACTAATTCATTTGGATCATCCCAATATATGTAATTCGGTTTTCCTTCATTAACTCTCATTAAACCGGATCCCTCGCTTATTTTCATCGATGAGTCTTTATTCTTAAATAATTTTTTGATAACAGTCCTGTATTTGAATGCTTTGGTACCTTTGATTTGTTCATTTGCATTATATTTACGTTTATGAGCATTCGTTTTGATTAGGATTTCCTTATAAGCTTGTAAATCCTTAGCATTATAGTTTTGTGGTCTTTTGTAAAACAATAACTCATAGAGGCCGGGTGTCATTGACCAGCTTTCATCATCATCAATTAAAATCCTATTTGCTCTTAATTCGAATGCATCACTACCCAACTTCCATTTGGCATTTGAAACTCGATACGGTCCATATAAGCTATCTAACTTTTTCTCATCCAAATTTGTTAGATCCAATAGGGTATTGTTTTCATTGTTCAGGCTACTCTTATCGACGGATTCATTTAGTTCTGAATAGAAGGTATCGTTTGTGTTATCTGATATATTTTCAGATGTATTAAGAGTAGTTGTTCTTCCTTTTGTATTCTTAAATGGAGTACTTGTTTTGAGTCCAACCATTTTTTCTTTTTTTCTCTCGAATGTTTTCAAATCTATTTTATTATTAATTTCATCGTCGTCATGATTACCATCATCATCATTATTATTAATATTGCGCTTTGAACTTGCAACTAATTGCTTCAGAGGTGTAGTTATAGGTTTAAAGGTATCCTCCAACAAGTTTTCTGTGGTCAGTTCGTGTCTCTTGATGCTATGTAACTTTTTCTTTAATACCTTTCTAGTATTTATGACATCTTTTAATATTTTCTCATTCATTTTCTCCGCGATTATATGCTCGATTGAGAATGAAAGCTCGAACAGGTCTTAGATCGACTCGGATCAGATTGAATCAGATCTGATATCAGCAGATTCCTTGGTCTTTGATCAGTTATCTCGTACCACTGGATTGAAATCAGATGATATACTAAATGAAATTATTCAAACAATACTTGTTTATAGTTGAATGAAAACATCAAATCCTCGTCGGTAACGTCCACCATTTATAGGATCGTCTTTGCTTATAACAAGAAATCCATATTTATTCTTCCAGCATTCGCCACACATATCTGTAAATTCTTTGAAATTCATATCCGTTCCCACGTGATCCTTGTATATATGTTTCATATTCATTTCGTCTTGTTTAAACATTATAATCACATTTGCATTATCTCGTATTAAATGCTTTGGAATTCTTGTGTAAGTTTGACATAAATAAAAGCTATCAATATATTTATGACGTCCCATACAAAAATAAGATCTAATATTGTTCTGTTTATCACATGCAACATCATCAAAAATGATAATAGAGTATGCTTTTGCTTTATCCGGTGAAAGGACATCCTCGTTTGCCGAGAATGTATAGAATCCTATACCTTTTATTGGTAATATTAATTGTTGTAGATATTGATATTTAGGCTGATGTAATGATTTTGAATATACATAAATATTCTTGAACTTTAATCCATTAGGATTCTCTATTAAACTAATCATTACATTTGTTTTTCCACAGTTTGATGGACCAACAATTAAGGCTCTTATTGAGTTTGGTAAAAGCGAGCTATGTCTTGATGCTTTCGATAAACTATTATTAAAGTCGGCGACAGTAGAGAGATCAATATTTCGAACCGTAAAATCTTTATGCTGTTTAATGAAACGCATTTTTGTAACTAATTCAAACTACTAGTCTCTATAAAATGAATGCATTTTTATTTATATGTTTCAGTCGGCGGTGATTATCTAATTAAAAATGGTTGTACTCTATCGACAACAAATCAGTCGCGGGCAAAACGTTGTCGGAGGCGGACTGATAAATAATCTAATCAATTCTCTACCATTCGAACTTCATCTGCCGGGCGGCTATCAGTTTTGCGGGCCCGGAACTAAACTTAAAGAACGTCTGGCTCGAGGTGATAAAGGTATTAATCCACTAGACGCTGCATGCAAACAACACGATATTGCTTACTCTCAATCAGGAGATATAAGTAAAAGACACGAAGCAGATCAAATATTAGCTGACAAAGCCTGGTCCAGAGTCAAGTCCAAAGATAGTAGTCTGGGCGAACGTGCAAGCGCTTGGTTTGTGACCAATGCAATGAAGACTAAAGTCAAATTCGGTATGGGCAACGTTATGAGTAAAGTAAAGAAACTCGAAGGAAAAAGGAAAAAGTGTATATATAAGAACAAGAAGAAGAAGAAGAAATGTAAGAATGGAAAAAACTGTTTTAGTTCAATGATAAAACATGCTAAAAGAATTCTACATAAAAAGAAACCGGAAGATATTGAAACTGCGATACATATTGCTAAGAAGGTGATAAATGATTCAATAAAAAGTAAAAAGTCTACAGTACAAATACCGCGTGTAATACCTATTCCTAAGATTGGGGGGTTTCTACCATTAGTACCAATATTAACAGCCCTTGGAGCAATTGGAGGTCTAGCATCCGGTGGAAGCGCTATTGCAAAGACAATAAATGCTGCAACGTCTGCTCGAAAACAATTAGAAGAAGCAAATCGACACAATAAAACCCTGGAGTCCATTGCTATGGGAAAAGGTTTATTTCTTAAGCCCTATAGAAAGGGATATGGTCTATTTTATAAATCGCAATCAAAAAACTTATAAGGAATCTACCCAGACGACGTGCTCTTACTAACATTGATTTAGTAAAGTACACCAAGTTTTTACCCCATTTCAGAGGGGTATTCATGCGTAATACTTTACCGAAACGATCGCTTCAGAGGGAATGCGGTATAATTAATCTAGATTCTTCAGAGGGTCCCGGAACACATTGGGTAGCATACAATAAAGATAAAAATCACATAGAATATTTTGACAGTTTTGGAAATCTTCAACCGCCACAAGAGATCATCAAATATCTGGGGAAAAATATCTCCTACAACTATACTCAACATCAAAATTATAACTCTTTCAATTGCGGTCAATTATGTTTGAAATTTCTTTATAAACTAAGTAAAATGTAGAAAAATAATAACAACAACAACATCAAGAGGATCACAATGAGTGGAGAGGAGAGAGAGAGAGAGAGAGAGAGAGAGAGAGAGAAATACTATAAATAGTCGAGTTCAAACGTATATGATACTTAGTGTTTAGTTATGTTTTGAACTAAACAAATAATCAAGATAAATAATAATAATAAGAATTGCAAAATAAATGTTTTACACTTGTATATAGAAGAGTTATTTTTGAGTAATTAAAAACGGAAAAAATGTTTTGGATTCAAACACTAAAGCCAAATGATAAATATTGCGTTTGCCATTCATCGTGGCGGTATTTTCACATTATAGGAGCAGATGTGATTGGCAAAGTTTTAACGGTTCACGTGACACCGGTTGATGGAATTAAAACATTATTATTAAGTATACATAGAGGTGGCCAGTTATTGGATTATCTAACATCCATGTTACATGAATTTAGTATCAATGAACATGTAAAAATAGAAGTAAACGGTGGCACAATAACTTTATTAGGTATAACATATGACGGTGTAAGACGTGTGAACTTTACAAGCCATCATCTAGAATCGTGTGAATTTTCCAATTTTGATAGTAAATTGACGTCATCGTCGCCCTTAACACCATTGCCTGAGCTTCTAGAAACTCATAGGAAGGTAAAATAGATAAGCTTTCTTCTGTCGCGACAGGAAAAATGTTGAAAAAACCGAAGGGAACCAGTCAACGTTTAAACGTCAACCAGAGAGAGAGATATACGGTAGAGAAAGGGAGTGATGATGCATAATATAAATATTTCACAGTTTTTAAACAAAATTCAAGAGTTCATAATAAATCATAAGGAAAATTTATTAGATGAACATATAGAAGTGATTCTTGCATGTCATTCGAAATTAAGTCGATTTGAACATACTCCTCTATTCACATCCAAACATGGTCAACACTACTCTACATGCTGTTGGTCTTCAAATAATTGTCAGGTCGGACCAGACACCTGCGCATGTTTTATGCTACCAAATATAATAAGACAAACTAAAAATCTAATGTTCTTATATGAAAGATTAAATAAAAAGAAATGATTTAAAAAAAATTTTATTAGTTTCATTTCAACCTTCATAGAGAGTGTGCGTGTGTATGCTCTAAAAGTTTATTAAAGAAATAGAGAGAGAGAGAGAGAGAGAGAAATAGAGAGATGGGGCAATATTCGTTTTTTATAATTTGCTTTTTAATACAATATATAAGGGGTAGTCCGATTCCAGTAAACCTGTCGACTATTGGTCCTAGTAATAAAGGAAACTTGGAATTTGATATATTGCTGCCAAGCAATGATACTTTGAAAATTGATTTGAGTTTTCAATTGATGAAACTGAGCGGAATTCTGGAAACGTTTCAGAAAAATAATGGAACATCGATGATGACAACAACATTAGCAACACCCACAACAGAAACGCATGAAGTGAAATATTTTACCGTTGATGAGGCCATAGAAGCATTTAGGCAAGATTTAATTCGAAAAGAAAAGGATATATCTGGAATAATTGAAAGTCAAAGTAAATTTTACAGACACTTTAGATTAGACTATGACAATGGCCAATTGACGATTCGCTGTACCTATGACAGTAGTTATGAAAATCGTACATTAAACATAGATTGCTACGAATATCGTGAACATGAATCCGAACGAATTTTAAGCAATGGTGAAATTGAAGTTATAAAAACACCAGACACTTCATTCCATTCAGATGTCGAAATAATTAACGTAAAGAATTATAAACATTTATACGAAATGAATATTGTATAGATTATTTTAAAAGGTAAAATCGATTTATATGTAAATATCATATGTATAATAAAGAAATAAAAAAGAAATTTATTTTTTTTTTTTAATCATAACTTTTTGCGGTTACTTCTTCTTCAAAACAATAAAGTAATTCACATGGGTAAAGCACGGATAACAATCTGTGGTCTCTTTCTCCTATCATGCAGGCACCACATAATATCAGTTCACACAATATAACCCTCGCTATAAGTCCGCTCGCCGATTCAAAACCCTGTGCCGACTTGCTCGGTCAACGAATCGAAAATATTATCTCTACTCCGACATAGTACGCCCTCGTGAGCTAGATACAAACCGACTTGCTCGATCAACGAATCGAAAATATTATCTCTACTCAGACATAGTACGCCCTCGTGACCTAGATACAAACCGACTTGCTCGGTCAACGAATCGAAAATATTATCTCTACTCAGACATAGTACGCCCTCGTGACCTAGATACAAACCGACTTGCTCGGTCAACGAATCGAAAATATTATCTCTACTCAGACGTAGTACGCCGTCGTGACCTAGATACAAACCGAGTTGAGCGGTCAACGACTCGAAAATATATCTCTTATCTCTACTCAATGTCACGTGATCTCACCCCATCACGATAAGTCGGATAAACATGGATAGAACATGGATACAACTGGATAAAACTGCTAAACATGGATAAAACTTGGATAAAACATGGATAAACCGGGATAAAACTTGGATAAAACTGGATAAAACATGGATAAAACTGGATAAAACTGGATAAAACTGGATAAAACTGGATAAAACTGGATAAAACTGGATAAAACTGGATAAAACTGGATAAAACTGGATAAAACATGGATAAAACTGGATAAAACATGGATAAAACTGGATAAAACTGGATAAAACTTGGGTCAGAAGCCCCATAAACCTACTACTAGTCTGGAACAGTTCGGAAAAATGTCGCAACAGTGCCGGACAGTGCGAGATAGTTTGGAGCACTTTGGAACAGTCTGGAACAGTTCGGAGCAGTTCGGAACAGATCGGAAAAGTCCGGAACAGTCTTGAACAAATAGGAGAGGATCGGAACAGTCTAGAACAGTCCGGAACAAATCGAAACTGTTCTGTTCCAGTTCGGAACAGTCTGGAACAGTTCGAAAAAGTGTGTGAACAGTGCGGGGCAGTGCGAGACAGTGCGAGATAGTTTGGAGCACTTTGGAACAGTCTGGAACAGCTCGGAACAGTTCGGAACAGTTCGGAACAGTTCGGGACAGTGCGGGAGAGTGCGGAGTAGTTTGGAGCACTTTGGAACAGTCTGGAACAGCTCGGAGCAGTTCGGAACAGTGCGGGAGATTGCGGAGTAGTTTGGAGCACTTTGGAACAGTCTGGAACAGCTGGGAAGAGTTTGGAGCAGTTCGGAAAAGTTCGGAACAGTGCCAGACAGTGCGAGATAGTTCGGAGCACTTTGGAACAGTCTGGAACAGTTCGGAGCAGTTCGGAACAGATCGGAAAAGTCCGGAACAGTCTTGAACAAATAGGAGAGGATCGGAACAGTCTAGAACAGTCCGGAACAATTCGAAACTGTTCTGTTCCAGTTCGGAACAATCTGGAACAGTTCGAAAAAGTGTGGGTACAGTGCGGGGCAGTGCGGGACAGTGCGAGATAGTTTGGAGCACTTTGGAACAGTCTGGAACAGCTCGGAACAGTTCGGAACAGTTCGGGACAGTGCGGAAGTCACTGTCAAATCAGTGAAGTGAAACACAAGTGGTCTACACTAGTGCTAGTGAAAAAAACAAAAATAAACAACATAACGCGCGCATAAGAACACACAACATATTTTAAAGGCCTGAGTTTTGTACAAGTCACCTCCGCCGACTGAAGTGTTCACCAGAGATTCACAGGAAGGTAATTTTTATCTTTTCTACTTCTCCTTTGTCTGGCTATATATCAGTTGACAGCGACTTGGCGCGCTAGCGCTCCAACAGACATTGTGGGACCCAAGCACCCAAAAAAAGCTAACAACACCTAAAGCTTCAAACAAAACAGAGACGATATATCTCAGACACCAACCAATTGAACCGTCTTTCTGCCTGAGGTGGGCACCCCCTCCACTTACGGAATGGATGATCCAAATAGCACTTGGGCAACGCACTGCAGTACATGCCTCAAACCGCTCTCCGCTAAAGGCGACTTTGTGACCTGTCAAAGTTGCAAATCCAAATACCACTACTCCCCATGCACAACTGTCTCAGAGGCGACATATGCTAAAATGAACCAAGAACGCCGATTCGAATGGAGGTGCCATAATTGCAGACAAAAAGGCAAACCAACATCAACTGCACCGGTCGCTCAAACAATACCAGCTGATTATCAACAAAACCAGAAGCAACAACGAGATGAAAGTGAGGAAAATAATGCTCAGACCAAACGATATCGATCATATGATACTCTTACTTTAAATGAAATGAAATCAGATGTAAACACCGTGCAATCTGATTTAGCCGAACTCAAAATGAACTCAAAACACCTAAATGAAATGCTAGAGAAAATATGTAAGCAAATTGAACTTTCGAACTTAGACATGAAGAAAGAAATCTCAAATACATTTGCTAAATTGAATGAGACCATATCAGAACTAGCACTTCAAATCAAGGATTTAACCCAGAAAAATTTTGAGAATGATTTGAAAATTGCACAGATCGAGCAAAAAATAAACACTTTTGACCAACAACACATAGCGATGGAACAAAAAATCAATACCCTTGAACAAAAAGGTTACGAGAAAAATATTGAAATTAGAAACGTCGCGAAGAAGGAAAATGAAGATATCAAATGCATAATCAAATCTATATCCGAGACAGTTAATGTTAGCATCACAGATAATGATATTGTGGATATATATCGCACAAAAAAACACCAAAACATCGTGGTAAAATTTTCCTCAATGCACATTAAAAAACAGCTGATGCAAAATATACGTGGTAAATATATCAATGCAGAGTCATTAAAAATCGAAAATGATGACAGAAACAAACCAAGAATATATATCAACGACCAGCTGACGGCATCAAATCGACGCTTGCTATGGCTGGCCAAAACAAAAGCAAAAACTGAAAACTGGAAGTTTGTGTGGGTACGTGAGGGGCTAATTTGTGGGAGAAAGAACGAAAATTCATCTATTTTACATATTAACACAGAAAAGGATATCGGCTTAATAGTATAAACAAAATGAATAATATAGTAACAACCACACTCCAAAATTATCAATGTATAAATAAAACACAATTTAAAAATTTTATTTTTTCATGCATTTATTAAAACATCCGATCACTTCGAAAACATTTTACACCATTTTTATCAGCAATAAATAATATAATCACATTTTTAGATGTAATAATACTCGTTGAAACTAATATCATAGATAATGAAAATGACTTGTTCCACATACGCGGGTTCAACGCAGAATACTATAATAGACATCAGCAAGGGGGTGGAGGAATAGCAATCTACATAAGAGAATCTTTAACATATGAAAACACTCTGCCCAAAACTCTCTCATTTGAATCGATGTTCGTTAAAATCCACACAAAGGAACGACCAATCTCACTACTTGCCATCACTCGCCCACCGTCCTCCAAACCAAAAGCTTTTATCAAAGAAATGGAGCAATTTCTCTGTAAAATGGAAAAAATGAGAGACACAGTGATCGTAGGCGACATGAATATAAACTTGCACGACGCCGAACGCAGCAACAGAGGTACAAATATCGTAAGAGAATACCTAGAAATGATGGCGTCTAATGGTATGGTAAACACGAATAATGAGAGCACGAGAGTAGACATTAATGCAGAAACAAGTGATCGATGTTCGTGATCATCTGTTCATTCGGAGTAAAAACAACGTTCAGGCAGCTGTAGTGCAAACCAACATCTCAGACCACTATTCACTCATGCTGGGATTGGAACCCATGAGAAATGGTACGGAGAAATCTCAAAACCAAGAAAAAGAAAAACGAAAGACTATAAGCAATCATAGGGTAAATACTCTTTTGAACGGCATAAATTGGGATGAAATTCTTAATCTCCAAAATGTTAATGAAATTTATAACAAACTGCGAATGGATGAATGAAAAATTAATCGACTGTTGCAAAAAAAGAGACAAATTATACAAAAACTGGCTATCGAAACCTAAAGACAAAGCAAGGGAAAGAGAGTACAAAACATATAGAAATATAGTCAATAAAAAATTGCTCAATGCCAAAAACTCGTTTTTCAAAAATAAATTCTCGGAAAACAAAAACAATATTAAGAAAATTTGGCAAACTATAAAAGAGATATTGGGAAAAAAAACTGACAACTTGGATGACACGATACAAAAAAACTTTAAAAACGAAGAAACGGATGTCCTAACAAACAAATTTGCTTATAGTTTTGACGAGAATATAAATATAATATTATATGATTGCCACATAAAAACATTAAATATTAACGAAAGTGCTACCCAAAACTCCTTGTTCTTAGAAAGGACAAACGAGCTGGAAGTATATAACATCATAAAGAGCTTAGATGCAAATAAGGGGCCGGGCAATGACGGGATACGACCAAAAGACTTAAAAAATAACGCTCAACTGCTAGCACCCGTAATAACGAAATTAATAAACGCTAGTCTCGAGGAAACGACTACTCCAAAAGATCTGAAAGTATCCCTAGTTCGACCAGTGTACAAAAAAGGAGTAAAGTCAGAGGTCAATAACTATCGGCCAATTGCAATCTTACCGGTTATCGAAAAAATCTTAGAAGAAATTGTAACTAGGAGATTGAAACAATTTTTTGACAAATATAAAATAATTGAACCGAGGCAGTATGGGTTTCAAAGAGGGAAAAACATCAACCAACTTCTAGGTTATTTCGCTAGCACACTTAACCGAAGCTTAAGCAAAAATCATCATACCCTAGCTCTTTTTATTGATTTCAGTAAGGCCTTCGATACACTGTCACATGAAAGGATAATTCAAAGTCTAGAGAAAGCGGGAATTCGGGGACAATGTTTAGAATGGGTAAAAAATTATTTGAAATGCCGCACTTACCGCGTGAAAATTGGCAATACCTTAAGTGACGAAGTGGAAACCACGCATGGTGTACCTCAGGGCTCAAAACTGGGACCTCTCCTATATATAATATATGCCAACGGATTAATAAAATCATTGAAAAAGAGTACAGTTTTCGCGTATGCAGATGACACGACAATACTTGTGTCGCACAGAGATATCGATGCCGCTGTAAAAATTATGCAATCTCAACTAAATGTCATTATAAGATGGTCACACGATAATTGGCTCACAATTAATGCGGAGAAAACAAAAATAATGCACATAAAACCACCCCATTTTCTGTATCATGACATCCGAATTAAATTTCATAATACCCAATGCCTCCATACTAACTCCAGCGATACACCTAATGACAAATGCGAAACCTTCATTGAGGTGGTTAACAGTTTTAAGTACCTCGGTATAATAGTTGACCACAATCTCAAATGGCGCCAACACATCGAGCAACTTCAACGAAAACTTCGCAAAACCTCATACATGCTGCAACACTTAAGTTACTGCTGCAATTATGATGTCCTAAAACAGGCATACCTCGCGTTAAGTGAATCATACATCCGTCATGGAATTACAGCATGGGGAACATCCACATATTGCAATAAACTTCAAACAAGCCAAAACTATTTGCTTAAAATTCTGGCAAGAAAGAAAAATATCAACTACCACATGAGCAGTGCAACGATAAGCAACCAACTCGAGCTCTTAGACATCGAAGGTATATTTAAATCAAGTGTGATTAACGAATTTTATAACGACAACAGCTTCAGAACAGAAATCGACCATACGTACAATACCCGAAGAAATACAGAAGGAAGATACAAAATCGCCAAATTCTACAACAACTATGGCAAATATTCATTCCCCTCACTAATTCCAATGATCCTGAATGAGCTGCCAACAAATCTTTTAAATATTCGCCATATTCCAAAAAGAAAAACATTAATAAAAAAATATTTTATTCACAAAACACATTGTTAAGAAATCTATAAAGAAGCTGCTCCATCCATGTGTATTTCTTGTATAGTTTCCTTAATCCCTGTTTGAAGCCCAATGTATGTATATCGTTTAAATACTGATTCACATAAATAACATTGGTAATTGAATGCATTTGCAAAACTTGTAACAAAAATTTGTACATAACAATGAATTTACTAAAATTCCTGCAGACAAGCCAAAGGGCTTCGCAGGATTATTATGTATCTTAACGTTTGTTAACTGTTACTGAAGTCAATAAAAAATGAATGAATGAATGAATATTGGAATATTGGAATTGAAGAGTGCGGAGTAGTTTGGAGCACTTTGGAACAGTCTGGAACAGCTCGGAACAGTTCGGAACAGTTCGGAACAGTTCGGAACAGTGCGGGAGAGTGCGGAATAGTTTGGAGCACTTTGGAACAGTCTGAAACAGCTCGGAACAGTTCGGAACAGCTCAGAACAGCTCAGAACAGTTCGGAACAGTTCGGAACAGTTCAGAACAGTTCGGAACAGTTCGGAACAGTGCGGGAGAGTGCGGCGTAGTTTGGAGCACTTTGGCACACAGTCTGGAACAGCTGGGAGCAGTTTGGAACAGTTCGGAATAGTTCGGAACAATTTGGAACAGTGCCAAACAATTTGGAACATCGGAACAATGCGGAACAGTTTGAAACAGACTGGAAGAATTCGGAACAGTCGGGAACAGCTCAGTTCCAGTGCGGAACAGTTTGTAACAGTTCGGAAAAATACGGAACAGTCTGGAACAGTTCGGAATAGTTCGGAACAGTGCCGGATAGTGCGAAATAGTTTGGAGCACTTTGGAACAGTCTGGAACAGCTCGGAACAGTTCGGAACAATTCACAACTGTTCTGTTCCAGTTCGGAGCAGTCTGGAACAGTTCGGAAAAATGTCGCAACAGTGCCGGACAGTGCGAGATAGTTTGGAGCACTTTGGAACAGTCTGGAACAGTTCGGAGCAGTTCGGAACAGATCGGAAAAGTCCGGAACAGTCTTGAACAAATAGGAGAGGATCGGAACAGTCTAGAACAGTCCGGAACAAATCGAAACTGTTCTGTTCCAGTTCGGAACAGTCTGGAACAGTTCGAAAAAGTGTGTGAACAGTGCGGGGCAGTGCGAGACAGTGCGAGATAGTTTGGAGCACTTTGGAACAGTCTGGAACAGCTCGGAACAGTTCGGAACAGTTTGGAACAGTTCGGGACAGTGCGGGAGAGTGCGGAGTAGTTTGGAGCACTTTGGAACAGTCTGGAACAGCTCGGAGCAGTTCGGAACAGTGCGGGAGATTGCGGAGTAGTTTGGAGCACTTTGGAACAGTCTGGAACAGCTGGGAAGAGTTTGGAACAGATCGGAAAAGTCCGGAACAGTCTTGAACAAATAGGAGAGGATCGGAACAGTCTAGAACAGTCCGGAACAAACGAAACTGTTCTGTTCCAGTTCGGAACAGTCTGGAACAGTTCGAAAAAGTGTGTGAACAGTGCGGGGCAGTGCGAGACAGTGCGAGATAGTTTGGAGCACTTTGGAACAGTCTGGAACAGCTCGGAACAGTTCGGAACAGTTCGGAACAGTTCGGGACAGTGCGGGAGAGTGCGGAGTAGTTTGGAGCACTTTGGAACAGTCTGGAACAGCTCGGAGCAGTTCGGAACAGTGCGGGAGATTGCGGAGTAGTTTGGAGCACTTTGGAACAGTCTGGAACAGCTGGGAAGAGTTTGGAACAGTTCGGAAAAGTTCGGAACAGTGCCAGACAGTGCGAGATAGTTTGGAGCACTTTGGAACAGTCTGGAACAGTTCGGAGCAGTTCGGAACAGATCGGAAAAGTCCGGAACAGTCTTGAACAAATAGGAGAGGATCGGAACAGTCTAGAACAGTCCGGAACAATTCGAAACTGTTCTGTTCCAGTTCGGAACAGTCTGGAACAGTTCGAAAAAGTGTGGGTACAGTGCGGGGCAGTGCGGGACAGTGTGAGATAGTTTGGAGCACTTTGGAACAGTCTGGAACAGCTCGGAACAGTTCGGAACAGTTCGGAACAGTTCGGAACAGTGCGGGAGAGTGCGGAATAGTTTGGAGCACTTTGGAACAGTCTGAAACAGCTCGGAACAGTTCGGAACAGCTCAGAACAGCTCAGAACAGTTCGGAACAGTTCGGAACAGTTCAGAACAGTTCGGAACAGTTCGGAACAGTGCGGGAGAGTGCGGCGTAGTTTGGAGCACTTTGGAACAGTCTGGAACAGCTGGGAGCAGTTTGGAACAGTTCGGAATAGTTCGGAACAATTTGGAACAGTGCCAAACAATTTGGAACATCGGAACAATGCGGAACAGTTTGAAACAGACTGGAAGAATTCGGAACAGTCGGGAACAGCTCAGTTCCAGTGCGGAACAGTTTGTAACAGTTCGGAAAAATACGGAACAGTCTGGAACAGTTCGGAATAGTTCGGAACAGTGCCGGATAGTGCGAAATAGTTTGGAGCACTTTGGAACAGTCTGGAACAGCTCGGAACAGTTCGGAACAATTCACAACTGTTCTGTTCCAGTTCGGAGCAGTCTGGAACAGTTCGGAAAAATGTCGCAACAGTGCCGGACAGTGCGAGATAGTTTGGAGCACTTTGGAACAGTCTGGAACAGTTCGGAGCAGTTCGGAACAGATCGGAAAAGTCCGGAACAGTCTTGAACAAATAGGAGAGGATCGGAACAGTCTAGAACAGTCCGGAACAAATCGAAACTGTTCTGTTCCAGTTCGGAACAGCTCGGAACAGTTCGGAACAGTTCGGAACAGTTCGGGACAGTGCGGGAGAGTGCGGAGTAGTTTGGAGCACTTTGGAACAGTCTGGAACAGCTCGGAACAGTCTGGAACAGCTCGGAACAGTTCGGTACAGTTCGGAACAGTTCGGAACAGTGCGGGAGATTGCGGAGTAGTTTGGAGCACTTTGGAACAGTCTGAAACAGCTGGGAGCAGTTTGGAACAGTTCGGAATAGTTCGGAACAATTTGGAACAGTGCCAAACAATTTGGAACATCGGAACAATGCAGAACAGTTTGAAACAGACTGGAAGAATTCGGAACAGTCGGGAACAGCTCAGTTCCAGTGCGGAACAGTTAGTAACAGTTCGGAACAATACGGAACAGTCTGGAACAGATCGGAACAGTCCGCAACAATTCGGATCTGTTCTGTCCAGTTCGGAACAGTGCGGGAGAGTGCGGAATAGTTTGTAGCACTTTGGAACAGTCTGGAACAGCTGGGAAGAGTTTGGAACAGTTCGGAAAAGTTCGGAACAGTGTCAGACCGTGCGGAATAGTTTGGAGCACTTTGGGGAACAGTCTGAAAAAGCTGGGAAAAGTTTGGAACAGTTCGGAAAAGTTCGAAACAATTTGGAACAGTGCCAAACAATTTGGAACGTCGGAATAATGCGGAGCAGTTTGAAACAGACCGGAAGAATTCGGAACAGTCAGGAACAGTTACGTTCCAGTGCGGAACAGTTTGTAACAGTTCGGAAAAGTGTCACAACAGTGCCGGACAGTGCGAGATAGTTTGGAGCACTTTGGAACAGTCTGGAACAGTTCGGAGCAGTTCGGAACAGATCGGAAAAGTCCGGAACAGTCTTGAACAAATAGGAGAGGATCGGAACAGTCTAGAACAGTCCGGAACAAATCGAAACTGTTCTGTTCCAGTTCGGAACAGTCTGGAACAGTTCGAAAAAGTGTGGGAACAGTGCGGGGCAGTCCGGGACAGTGCGAGATAGTTTGGAGCACTTTGGAACAGTCTGGAACAGCTCGGAACAGTTCGGAACAGTTCGGGACAGTGCGGAAGAGTGCGGAGTAGTTTGGAGCACTTTGGAACAGTCTGGAACAGCTCGGAACAGTTCGGAACAGTTCGGAACAGTTCGGAACAGTGCGGGAGATTGCGGAGTAGTTTGGAGCACTTTGGAACAGTCTGGAACAGCTGGGAAGAGTTTGGAACAGTTCGGAAAAGTTCGGAACAGTGCCAGACAGTGCGGAGTAGTTTGGAGCACTTTGGAACAGTCTGAAACAGCTGAGAAAAATTTGGAACAGTTCGGAAGAGTTCGGAACAATTTGGAACAGTGCCAAACAATTTGGAGCACTTTGGAACAGCTGGGAAAAGTTTGGAACAGTTCGGAATAGTTCGGAACAATTTGGAACAGTGCCGAACAATTTGGAACATCGGAACAATGCGGAACAGTTTGAAACAGACCGGAAGAATTCGGAACAGTCAGGAACAGTTCCGTTCTAGTGCGGAACAGTTTGTAACAGTTCGGAACAATACGGAACAGTCTGGAACAGCTCGGAACAGTTCGGAACAGTGCGGGAGAGTGCAGAGTAGTTTGGAGCACTTTGGAACAGTCTGAAACTGCTGGGAAAAGTTTGGAACAATTCGGAATAGATCGGAACAATTTGGAACAGTGCCGAACAATTTGGAACATCGGAACAATGCGGAACAGTTTGAAACAGACCGGAAGAATTCGGAACAGTCAGGAACAGTTCTGTTCCAGTGCGGAACAGTTTGTAACAGTTCGGAACAATACGGAACAGCCTCGAACAGATCGGAACAGTCCGGAACAAAACTGTTCTGTTCCAGTTCGGAGCAGTCTGGAACAGTTCGGAAAAGTGTCGGAACAGTGCCGGACAGTCCGGGATAGTTTGGAGCACTTTGGAACAATCTGAAACAGCTCGGAACAGTTCGGAACAGTTCGGAACAGTTCGGAACAGTTCGGAACAGTTCGGAACAGTTCGGAACAGTTCGGAACAGTTCGGAACAGTTCGGAACAGTTCGGAACAGTTCGGAGCAGTTCGGAACAGATCGGAAAAGTCCGGAACAGTCTTGAACAAATAGAAGAGGATCGGAACAGTCTAGAACAGTCCGGAACAATTCGAAACTGTTCTGATCCAGTTCGGAACAGTCTGGAACAGTTCGAAAAAGTGTGGGAACAGTGCGGGGCAGTGCGGGACAGTGCGAGTTAGTTTGGAGCACTTTGGAACAGTCTGGAACAGCTCGGAACAGTTCGGAACAGTTCGGAATAGTTCGGAACAATTTGGAACAGTGCCAAACAATTTGGAACATCGGAACAATGCGGAACAGTTTGAAACAGACTGGAAGAATTCGGAACAGTCAGGAACAGTTCTGTTCCAGTGCGGAACAGTTCTGTTCCAGTGCGGAACAGTTCTGTTCCAGTGCGGAACAGTTCGGAACAGCCCAGAACAGCTCAGAACAGTTCGGAACAGTTCGGAACAGTGCGGGAGAGTGCGGCGTAGTTTGGAGCACTTTGGAACAGTCTGGAACAGCTGGGAGCAGTTTGGAACAGTTCGGAATAGTTCGGAACAATTTGGAACAGTGCCAAACAATTTGGAACATCGGAACAATGCGGAACAGTTTGAAACAGACTGGAAGAATTCGGAACAGTCAGGAACAGCTCTGTTCCAGTGCGGAACAGTTAGTAACAGTTCGGAACAATACGGAACAGTCTGGAACAGATCGGAACAGTCCGGAACAATTCGGATCTGTTCTGTCCAGTTCGGAACAGTTCGGAACAGTGCGGGAGAGTGCGGAATAGTTTGTAGCACTTCGGAACAGTCTGGAACAGCTGGGAAGAGTTTGGAACAGTTCGGAAAAGTTCGGAACAGTGCCAGACAGTGCGGAATAGTTTGGAGCACTTTGGAACAGTCTGAAACAGCTGGGAAAAGTTTGGAACAGTTCAGAAAAGTTCGAAACAATTTGGAACAGTGCCAAACAATTTGGAACAGTGCCAAACAATTTGGAACATCGGAATAATGCGGAGCAGTTTGAAACAGACCGGAAGAATTCGGAACAGTCAGGAACAGTTACGTTCCAGTGCGGAACAGTTTGTAACAGTTCGGAAAAATACGGAACAGTCTGGAACAGTTCGGAATAGTTCGGAACAGTGCCGGATAGTGCGAAATAGTTTGGAGCACTTTGGAACAGTCTGGAACAGCTCGGAACAGTTCGGAACAATTCACAACTGTTCTGTTCCAGTTCGGAGCAGTCTGGAACAGTTCGGAAAAATGTCGCAACAGTGCCGGACAGTGCGAGATAGTTTGGAGCACTTTGGAACAGTCTGGAACAGTTCGGAGCAGTTCGGAACAGATCGGAAAAGTCCGGAACAGTCTTGAACAAATAGGAGAGGATCGGAACAGTCTAGAACAGTCCGGAACAAATCGAAACTGTTCTGTTCCAGTTCGGAACAGTCTGGAACAGTTCGAAAAAGTGTGTGAACAGTGCGGGGCAGTGCGAGACAGTGCGAGATAGTTTGGAGCACTTTGGAACAGTCTGGAACAGCTCGGAACAGTTCGGAACAGTTCGGAACAGTTCGGGACAGTGCGGGAGAGTGCGGAGTAGTTTGGAGCACTTTGGAACAGTCTGGAACAGCTCGGAGCAGTTCGGAACAGTGCGGGAGATTGCGGAGTAGTTTGGAGCACTTTGGAACAGTCTGGAACAGCTGGGAAGAGTTTGGAACAGTTCGGAAAAGTTCGGAACAGTGCCGGATAGTGCGAAATAGTTTGGAGCACTTTGGAACAGTCTGGAACAGCTCGGAACAGTTCGGAACAATTCACAACTGTTCTGTTCCAGTTCGGAGCAGTCTGGAACAGTTCGGAAAAATGTCGCAACAGTGCCGGACAGTGCGAGATAGTTTGGAGCACTTTGGAACAGTCTGGAACAGTTCGGAGCAGTTCGGAACAGATCGGAAAAGTCCGGAACAGTCTTGAACAAATAGGAGAGGATCGGAACAGTCTAGAACAGTCCGGAACAAATCGAAACTGTTCTGTTCCAGTTCGGAACAGTCTGGAACAGTTCGAAAAAGTGTGTGAACAGTGCGGGGCAGTGCGAGACAGTGCGAGATAGTTTGGAGCACTTTGGAACAGTCTGGAACAGTTCGGAGCAGTTCGGAACAGATCGGAAAAGTCCGGAACAGTCTTGAACAAATAGGAGAGGATCGGAACAGTCTAGAACAGTCCGGAACAAACGAAACTGTTCTGTTCCAGTTCGGAACAGTCTGGAACAGTTCGAAAAAGTGTGTGAACAGTGCGGGGCAGTGCGAGACAGTGCGAGATAGTTTGGAGCACTTTGGAACAGTCTGGAACAGCTCGGAACAGTTCGGAACAGTTCGGAACAGTTCGGGACAGTGCGGGAGAGTGCGGAGTAGTTTGGAGCACTTTGGAACAGTCTGGAACAGCTCGGAGCAGTTCGGAACAGTGCGGGAGATTGCGGAGTAGTTTGGAGCACTTTGGAACAGTCTGGAACAGCTGGGAAGAGTTTGGAACAGTTCGGAAAAGTTCGGAACAGTGCCAGACAGTGCGAGATAGTTTGGAGCACTTTGGAACAGTCTGGAACAGTTCGGAGCAGTTCGGAACAGATCGGAAAAGTCCGGAACAGTCTTGAACAAATAGGAGAGGATCGGAACAGTCTAGAACAGTCCGGAACAATTCGAAACTGTTCTGTTCCAGTTCGGAACAGTCTGGAACAGTTCGAAAAAGTGTGGGTACAGTGCGGGGCAGTGCGGGACAGTGTGAGATAGTTTGGAGCACTTTGGAACAGTCTGGAACAGCTCGGAACAGTTCGGAACAGTTCGGAACAGTTCGGAACAGTGCGGGAGAGTGCGGAATAGTTTGGAGCACTTTGGAACAGTCTGAAACAGCTCGGAACAGTTCGGAACAGCTCAGAACAGCTCAGAACAGTTCGGAACAGTTCGGAACAGTTCAGAACAGTTCGGAACAGTTCGGAACAGTGCGGGAGAGTGCGGCGTAGTTTGGAGCACTTTGGAACAGTCTGGAACAGCTGGGAGCAGTTTGGAACAGTTCGGAATAGTTCGGAACAATTTGGAACAGTGCCAAACAATTTGGAACATCGGAACAATGCGGAACAGTTTGAAACAGACTGGAAGAATTCGGAACAGTCGGGAACAGCTCAGTTCCAGTGCGGAACAGTTTGTAACAGTTCGGAAAAATACGGAACAGTCTGGAACAGTTCGGAATAGTTCGGAACAGTGCCGGATAGTGCGAAATAGTTTGGAGCACTTTGGAACAGTCTGGAACAGCTCGGAACAGTTCGGAACAATTCACAACTGTTCTGTTCCAGTTCGGAGCAGTCTGGAACAGTTCGGAAAAATGTCGCAACAGTGCCGGACAGTGCGAGATAGTTTGGAGCACTTTGGAACAGTCTGGAACAGTTCGGAGCAGTTCGGAACAGATCGGAAAAGTCCGGAACAGTCTTGAACAAATAGGAGAGGATCGGAACAGTCTAGAACAGTCCGGAACAAATCGAAACTGTTCTGTTCCAGTTCGGAACAGCTCGGAACAGTTCGGAACAGTTCGGAACAGTTCGGGACAGTGCGGGAGAGTGCGGAGTAGTTTGGAGCACTTTGGAACAGTCTGGAACAGCTCGGAACAGTCTGGAACAGCTCGGAACAGTTCGGTACAGTTCGGAACAGTTCGGAACAGTGCGGGAGATTGCGGAGTAGTTTGGAGCACTTTGGAACAGTCTGAAACAGCTGGGAGCAGTTTGGAACAGTTCGGAATAGTTCGGAACAATTTGGAACAGTGCCAAACAATTTGGAACATCGGAACAATGCAGAACAGTTTGAAACAGACTGGAAGAATTCGGAACAGTCGGGAACAGCTCAGTTCCAGTGCGGAACAGTTAGTAACAGTTCGGAACAATACGGAACAGTCTGGAACAGATCGGAACAGTCCGCAACAATTCGGATCTGTTCTGTCCAGTTCGGAACAGTGCGGGAGAGTGCGGAATAGTTTGTAGCACTTTGGAACAGTCTGGAACAGCTGGGAAGAGTTTGGAACAGTTCGGAAAAGTTCGGAACAGTGTCAGACCGTGCGGAATAGTTTGGAGCACTTTGGGGAACAGTCTGAAAAAGCTGGGAAAAGTTTGGAACAGTTCGGAAAAGTTCGAAACAATTTGGAACAGTGCCAAACAATTTGGAACGTCGGAATAATGCGGAGCAGTTTGAAACAGACCGGAAGAATTCGGAACAGTCAGGAACAGTTACGTTCCAGTGCGGAACAGTTTGTAACAGTTCGGAAAAGTGTCACAACAGTGCCGGACAGTGCGAGATAGTTTGGAGCACTTTGGAACAGTCTGGAACAGTTCGGAGCAGTTCGGAACAGATCGGAAAAGTCCGGAACAGTCTTGAACAAATAGGAGAGGATCGGAACAGTCTAGAACAGTCCGGAACAAATCGAAACTGTTCTGTTCCAGTTCGGAACAGTCTGGAACAGTTCGAAAAAGTGTGGGAACAGTGCGGGGCAGTCCGGGACAGTGCGAGATAGTTTGGAGCACTTTGGAACAGTCTGGAACAGCTCGGAACAGTTCGGAACAGTTCGGGACAGTGCGGAAGAGTGCGGAGTAGTTTGGAGCACTTTGGAACAGTCTGGAACAGCTCGGAACAGTTCGGAACAGTTCGGAACAGTTCGGAACAGTGCGGGAGATTGCGGAGTAGTTTGGAGCACTTTGGAACAGTCTGGAACAGCTGGGAAGAGTTTGGAACAGTTCGGAAAAGTTCGGAACAGTGCCAGACAGTGCGGAGTAGTTTGGAGCACTTTGGAACAGTCTGAAACAGCTGAGAAAAATTTGGAACAGTTCGGAAGAGTTCGGAACAATTTGGAACAGTGCCAAACAATTTGGAGCACTTTGGAACAGCTGGGAAAAGTTTGGAACAGTTCGGAATAGTTCGGAACAATTTGGAACAGTGCCGAACAATTTGGAACATCGGAACAATGCGGAACAGTTTGAAACAGACCGGAAGAATTCGGAACAGTCAGGAACAGTTCCGTTCTAGTGCGGAACAGTTTGTAACAGTTCGGAACAATACGGAACAGTCTGGAACAGCTCGGAACAGTTCGGAACAGTGCGGGAGAGTGCAGAGTAGTTTGGAGCACTTTGGAACAGTCTGAAACTGCTGGGAAAAGTTTGGAACAATTCGGAATAGATCGGAACAATTTGGAACAGTGCCGAACAATTTGGAACATCGGAACAATGCGGAACAGTTTGAAACAGACCGGAAGAATTCGGAACAGTCAGGAACAGTTCTGTTCCAGTGCGGAACAGTTTGTAACAGTTCGGAACAATACGGAACAGCCTCGAACAGATCGGAACAGTCCGGAACAAAACTGTTCTGTTCCAGTTCGGAGCAGTCTGGAACAGTTCGGAAAAGTGTCGGAACAGTGCCGGACAGTCCGGGATAGTTTGGAGCACTTTGGAACAATCTGAAACAGCTCGGAACAGTTCGGAACAGTTCGGAACAGTTCGGAACAGTTCGGAACAGTTCGGAACAGTTCGGAACAGTTCGGAACAGTTCGGAACAGTTCGGAGCAGTTCGGAACAGATCGGAAAAGTCCGGAACAGTCTTGAACAAATAGAAGAGGATCGGAACAGTCTAGAACAGTCCGGAACAATTCGAAACTGTTCTGATCCAGTTCGGAACAGTCTGGAACAGTTCGAAAAAGTGTGGGAACAGTGCGGGGCAGTGCGGGACAGTGCGAGTTAGTTTGGAGCACTTTGGAACAGTCTGGAACAGCTCGGAACAGTTCGGAACAGTTCGGAATAGTTCGGAACAATTTGGAACAGTGCCAAACAATTTGGAACATCGGAACAATGCGGAACAGTTTGAAACAGACTGGAAGAATTCGGAACAGTCAGGAACAGTTCTGTTCCAGTGCGGAACAGTTCTGTTCCAGTGCGGAACAGTTCGGAACAGCCCAGAACAGCTCAGAACAGTTCGGAACAGTTCGGAACAGTGCGGGAGAGTGCGGCGTAGTTTGGAGCACTTTGGAACAGTCTGGAACAGCTGGGAGCAGTTTGGAACAGTTCGGAATAGTTCGGAACAATTTGGAACAGTGCCAAACAATTTGGAACATCGGAACAATGCGGAACAGTTTGAAACAGACTGGAAGAATTCGGAACAGTCAGGAACAGCTCTGTTCCAGTGCGGAACAGTTAGTAACAGTTCGGAAAAATACGGAACAGTCTGGAACAGATCGGAACAGTCCGGAACAATTCGGATCTGTTCTGTCCAGTTCGGAACAGTTCGGAACAGTGCGGGAGAGTGCGGAATAGTTTGTAGCACTTCGGAACAGTCTGGAACAGCTGGGAAGAGTTTGGAACAGTTCGGAAAAGTTCGGAACAGTGCCAGACAGTGCGGAATAGTTTGGAGCACTTTGGAACAGTCTGAAACAGCTGGGAAAAGTTTGGAACAGTTCAGAAAAGTTCGAAACAATTTGGAACAGTGCCAAACAATTTGGAACAGTGCCAAACAATTTGGAACATCGGAATAATGCGGAGCAGTTTGAAACAGACCGGAAGAATTCGGAACAGTCAGGAACAGTTACGTTCCAGTGCGGAACAGTTTGTAACAGTTCGGAAAAATACGGAACAGTCTGGAACAGTTCGGAATAGTTCGGAACAGTGCCGGATAGTGCGAAATAGTTTGGAGCACTTTGGAACAGTCTGGAACAGCTCGGAACAGTTCGGAACAATTCACAACTGTTCTGTTCCAGTTCGGAGCAGTCTGGAACAGTTCGGAAAAATGTCGCAACAGTGCCGGACAGTGCGAGATAGTTTGGAGCACTTTGGAACAGTCTGGAACAGTTCGGAGCAGTTCGGAACAGATCGGAAAAGTCCGGAACAGTCTTGAACAAATAGGAGAGGATCGGAACAGTCTAGAACAGTCCGGAACAAATCGAAACTGTTCTGTTCCAGTTCGGAACAGTCTGGAACAGTTCGAAAAAGTGTGTGAACAGTGCGGGGCAGTGCGAGACAGTGCGAGATAGTTTGGAGCACTTTGGAACAGTCTGGAACAGCTCGGAACAGTTCGGAACAGTTCGGAACAGTTCGGGACAGTGCGGGAGAGTGCGGAGTAGTTTGGAGCACTTTGGAACAGTCTGGAACAGCTCGGAGCAGTTCGGAACAGTGCGGGAGATTGCGGAGTAGTTTGGAGCACTTTGGAACAGTCTGGAACAGCTGGGAAGAGTTTGGAACAGTTCGGAAAAGTTCGGAACAGTGCCAGACAGTGCGAGATAGTTTGGAGCACTATGGAACAGTTTGGAACAGCTCGGAACAGTTCGGAACAGTTCGGGACAGTGCGGGAGAGTGCGAGATAGTTTGGAGCACTTTGGAACAGTCTGGAACAGCTCGGAACAGTTCGGAACAGTTCGGGACAGTGCGGGAGAGTGCGGAGTAGTTTGGAGCACTTTGGAACAGTCTGGAACAGCTCTTAACAGTTCGGAACAATTCACAACTGTTCTGTTCCAGTTCGGAGCAGTCTGGAACAGTTCGGAAAAATGTCGCAACAGTGCCGGACAGTGCGAGATAGTTTGGAGCACTTTGGAACAGTCTGGAACAGTTCGGAGCAGTTCGGAACAGATCGGAAAAGTCCGGAACAGTCTTGAACAAATAGGAGAGGATCGGAACAGTCTAGAACAGTCCGGAACAAATCGAAACTGTTCTGTTCCAGTTCGGAACAGTCTGGAACAGTTCGAAAAAGTGTGGGAACAGTGCGGGGCAGTGCGGGACAGTGCGAGATAGTTTGGAGCACTTTGGAACAGTCTGGAACAGCTCGGAACAGTTCGGAACAGTTCGGGACAGTGCGGGAGAGTGCGAGATAGTTTGGAGCACTTTGGAACAGTCTGGAACAGCTCGGAACAGTTCGGAACAGTTCGGGACAGTGCGGGAGAGTGCGGAGTAGTTTGGAGCACTTTGGAACAGTCTGGAACAGCTCGGAACAGTCTGGAACAGCTCGGAACAGTTCGGTACAGTTCGGAACAGTTCGGAACAGTGCGGGAGATTGCGGAGTAGTTTGGAGCACTTTGGAACAGTCTGAAACAGCTGGGAAAAGTTTGGAATAGTTCGGAAAAGTTCGAAACAATTTGGAACAGTGCCAAACAATTTGGAACATCGGAAAAATGCGGAACAGTTTGAAACAGACCGGAAGAATTCGGAACAGTCAGGAACAGTTCCGTTCCAGTGCGGAATAGTTTGTAACAGTTCGGAACAATACGGAACAGTCTGGAACAGCTCGGAACAGTTCGGAACAGTGCGGGAGAGTGCGGAGTAGTTTGGAGCACTTTGGAACAGTCTGGAACAGCTGGGAAAAGTTTGGAATAGTTCGGAATAGTTCGGAACAATTTGGAACAGTGCCAAACAATTTGGAACAGCGGAACAATGCGGAACAGTTTGAAACAGACCGGAAGAATTCGGAACAGTTCTGTTCCTGTGCGGAACAGTTTGTAATAGTTCGGAACAATACGGAACAGTCTGGAACAATTCGGATCTGTTCTGTCCCAGATCGGAGCAGTCTGGAACAGTTCGGAAAAGTGTCGGAACAGTGCCGGACAGTGCGAGATAGTTTGGAGCACTTTGGAACAATCTGGAACAGTTCGGAACAGTTCGGAACAGTTCGGAACAGTTCTGAACAGTTCGGAACAGTTCGGAACAGTTCTGAACAGTTCGGAACAGTTCGGAACAGTTCTGAACAGTTCGGAACAGTTTGTAATAGTTCGGAACAATACGGAACAGTCTGGAACAATTCGGATCTGTTCTGTCCCAGATCGGAGCAGTCTGGAACAGTTCGGAAAAGTGTCGGAACAGTGCCGGACAGTGCGAGATAGTTTGGAGCACTTTGGAACAATCTGGAACAGTTCGGAACAGTTCGGAACAGTTCGGAACAGTTCTGAACAGTTCGGAACAGTTCGGAACAGTTCTGAACAGTTCGGAACAGTTCGGAACAGTTCTGAACAGTTCGGAACAGTTCGGAACAGTTCGGAACAGTTCGGAACAGTTCTGAACAGTTCGGAACAGTTCGGAACTGTTCTGAGCTGCTCTGAGCTGTTCTGAGCTGTTCTGAGCTGTTCTGAGCTGTTCCGAACTGTTCCGAACTGTTCTGAGCTGTTCCGAGCTGTTCCGAGCTGTTCCGAGCTGTTCCGAACTGTTCCGAACTGTTCTGAGCTGTTCCGAACTGTTCTGAGCTGTTCCGAACTGTTCCGAACTGTTCCGAACTGTTCTGAGCTGTTCCGAACTGTTCCGAGCTGTTCCGAACTGTTCTGAGCTGTTCCGAACTGTTCTGAGCTGTTCTGAGCTGTTCTGAGCTGTTCTGAGCTGTTCTGAGCTGTTCTGAGCTGTTCCGAGCTGTTCCCAACTGTTCTGAGCTGTTCCGAACTGTTCTGAGCTGTTCCGAACTGTTCTGAGCTGTTCCGAACTGTTCCGAACTGTTCTGAGCTGTTCCGAACTGTTCTGAGCTGTTCTGAGCTGTTCTGAGCTGTTCCGAGCTGTTCCGAGCTGTTCCGAGCTGTTCCGAACTGTTCCGAACTGTTCTGAGCTGTTCCGAACTGTTCCGAACTGTTCCGAACTGTTCCGAACTGTTCCGAACTGTTCTGAGCTGTTCCGAACTGTTCCGAGCTGTTCCGAACTGTTCTGAGCTGTTCCGAACTGTTCTGAGCTGTTCTGAGCTGTTCTGAGCTGTTCTGAGCTGTTCTGAGCTGTTCTGAGCTGTTCCGAGCTGTTCCGAGCTGTTCCGAACTGTTCTGAGCTGTTCTGAGCTGTTCTGAGCTGTTCCGAACTGTTCTGAGCTGTTCCGAACTGTTCTGAGCTGTTCCGAGCTGTTCCGAGCTGTTCCGAGCTGTTCCGAGCTGTTCCGAGCTGTTCCGAACTGTTCCGAGCTGTTCCGAGCTGTTCCGAGCTGTTCCGAACTGTTCTGAGCTGTTCTGAGCTGTTCCGAGCTGTTCCGAACTGTTCTGAGCTGTTCCGAGCTGTTCTGAGCTGTTCCGAACTGTTCTGAGCTGTTCCGAACTGTTCTGAGCTGTTCCGAGCTGTTCCGAGCTGTTCCGAGCTGTTCCGAACTGTTCCGAACTGTTCCGAGCTGTTCCGAGCTGTTCCGAACTGTTCTGAGCTGTTCTGAGCTGTTCCGAGCTGTTCCGAGCTGTTCCGAACTGTTCCGAACTGTTCTGAGCTGTTCCGAACTGTTCCGAACTGTTCCGAACTGATCTGAGCTGTTCCGAACTGTTCCGAGCTGTTCCGAACTGTTCCGAGCTGTTCCGAACTGTTCCGAACTGTTCTGAGCTGTTCTGAGCTGTTCCGAGCTGTTCCGAGCTGTTCCGAACTGTTCTGAGCTGTTCTGAGCTGTTCCGAGCTGTTCCGAACTGTTCTGAGCTGTTCCGAGCTGTTCCGAGCTGTTCCGAGCTGTTCCGAGCTGTTCCGAACTGTTCCGAGCTGTTCCGAGCTGTTCCGAGCTGTTCCGAACTGTTCTGAGCTGTTCTGAGCTGTTCCGAGCTGTTCCGAACTGTTCTGAGCTGTTCCGAGCTGTTCTGAGCTGTTCTGAGCTGTTCCGAACTGTTCTGAGCTGTTCCGAACTGTTCTGAGCTGTTCCGAGCTGTTCCGAGCTGTTCCGAGCTGTTCCGAACTGTTCCGAACTGTTCCGAGCTGTTCCGAGCTGTTCCGAACTGTTCTGAGCTGTTCTGAGCTGTTCTGAGCTGTTCCGAGCTGTTCTGAGCTGTTCTGAGCTGTTCCGAGCTGTTCCGAGCTGTTCCGAGCTGTTCCGAACTGTTCTGAGCTGTTCTGAGCTGTTCCGAGCTGTTCCGAACTGTTCTGAGCTGTTCCGAACTGTTCTGAGCTGTTCTGAGCTGTTCTGAGCTGTTCCGAGCTGTTCCGAACTGTTCTGAGCTGTTCCGAGCTGTTCCGAACTGTTCTGAGCTGTTCCGAACTGTTCCGAACTGTTCCGAACTGTTTCGAGCTGTTCCGAACTGTTCCGAACTGTTCTGAGCTGTTCCGAACTGTTCTGAGCTGTTCCGAACTGTTCCGAACTGTTCCGAACTGTTCTGAGCTGTTCCGAACTGTTCTGACCTGTTCTGAGCTGTTCTGAGCTGTTCCGAGCTGTTCCGAACTGTTCTGAGCTGTTCCGAACTGTTCCGGGCTGTTCCGAACTGTTCCGAACTGTTCTGAGCTGTTCTGAGCTGTTCTGAGCTGTTCCGTTCCGATTCCAACCGTTCCGGTCCGTTTCCACATGTTCCGTTCCGATTCCAATTGTTCCGTTCCGATTCCAACCGTTCCGTTCCGTTTCCAACCGTTCCGGTCCATTTCCAGCCGTTCCGTTCCGATTCCAAATGTTCCGGTCCGTTTCCACACGTTCCGGTCCATTTCCAACTGTTCCGTTCCGATTCCAACCGTTCCGTTCCTATTCCAACCGTTCCGTTCCGATTCCAACCGTTCCGGTCCATTTCCAGCCGTTCCGTTCCGATTCCAAATGTTCCGGTCCGTTTCCACACGTTCCGGTCCATTTCCAACTGTTCCGTTCCGATTCCAACCGTTCCGGTTCGATTCCAACCGTTCCGGTCCATTTCCAACTGTTCCGTTCCGATTCCAAATGTTCCGTTCCGATTCCAACCGTTCCGTTTACAGGTGTTCCGTTCCGTTTCCAGGTGTTCCGGTCCGTTTCCAGGTGTTCCGGTCCGTTTCCAAACGCACTGTCCCGCACTGTCCCGCACTGTTCCGACACTTTTCCGAACTGTTCCAGACTGTTCCGAACTGTTCCGAACTGTTCTGAGCTGTTCCGAACTGTTCCGAACTGGAACAGAACTGTTCCTGACTGTTCCGAATTCTTCCGGTCTGTTTCAAACTGTTCCGCATTGTACCGATGTTCGAAATTGTTTGGCACTGTTCCAAATTGTTCCGAACTATTCCAAATTGTTCCAAACTTTCCCCAGCTGCTTCAGACTGTTCCGTATTGTTCCGAACTGTTACAAACTGGACAGAACAGATCCGAATTGTTCCGGACTGTTCCGATCTGTTCCGAACAATTCCGAACTGCTCCGGACCGTTCCAAACTGAACTGTTCCAGACTGTTCCGAATTGTTCCAGATTCTCCCGACCTGTTCCAATCTGTTCCGAACTGCTCCGAGCTATTCCGAACTGTTCCGAACTATTCCAAACTGTTCCGAACTATTCCAAACTGTTCCAAACTTTCCCCAGCTGTTCCAAACCGTTCCAAAGTGCTACAAACTATTCCGCACTCTCCCGCACTGTTCCGAACTGTTCCGAACTGGACAGAACAGATCCGAATTGTTCCGGACTGTTCCGATCTGTTCCAGACTGTTCCGTATTGTTCCGAACTGTTACAAACTGTTCCGCACTGGAACAGAACTGTTCCTGACTGTTCCGAATTCTTCCGGTCTGTTTCAAACTGTTCTTCATTGTTCCGATGTTCCAAATTGTTTGGCACTATTCCAAATTGCGAACTATTCGGCACTGTTCCGACACCTTTTCGAACTGTTCCAAACTGTTCCGGACTGTTCCGAACTGTTCTGAGCTGTTCCGAACTGTTCTGAGCTGTTCTGAGCTGTTCCGAGCTCTTCCGAACTGTTCTGAGCTGTTCCGAACTGTTCTGAGCTGTTCCGAACTGTTCTGAGCTATTCCGAACTGTTCTGAGCTCCGGTATTGTTCCGAACTGTTACAAACTGTTCCGCACTGGAACGGAACTGTTCCTGACTGTTCCGAACTATTCCGAACTGTTCCAGACTGTTCCGTATTTTCCGAACTGTTTCAAACTGTTCCGCACTGGAACGGAACTGTTCCTGACTGTTCCGAATTCTTCCGGTCTGTTTCAAACTGTCCCTCATTGTTCCGATGTTCCAAATTGTTTGGCACTGTTCCAAATTGTTCCGAACTATTCCGAACTGTTCCAAACTGCTCCCAGCTGTTCCAGACTGTTCCAAAGTGGTCCAAACTACGCCGCACTCTCCCGCACTGTTCCGAACTATTCCGAACTGTTTCGGACTATTCCGAACTGGACAGAACAGATCCGAATTGTTCCGGACTGTTCCGTATTGTTCCGAACTGTTACAAACTGTTCCGCACTGGAACAGAACTTTTCCTGACTGTTCCGAATTCTCCCAGTCTGTTTCAAACTGTTCCGCATTGTTCCGATGTTCCAAATTGTTTGGCACTGTTCCAAATTGTTCCGAACTATTCCGAACAGTTCCAAACTTTTCCCAGCTGTTCCAGACTGTTCCAAAGTGCTCCAAACTACTCCGCACTCTCCCGCACTGTTCCGAACTGTTCCGAACTGTTCCGAGCTGTTCCAGACTGTTCCAAAGTGCTCCAAACTACTCCGCACTCTCACGCACTGTCCCGAACTGTTCCGAACTGTTCCGAGCTGTTATAGACTGTTCCAAAGTGCTCCAAACTATCTCGCACTGTCCCGCACTGCCCCGCACTATTCCCACACCTTTTCGAACTGTTCCAGACTGTTCCGAACTGGAACAGAACAGTTTCGAATTGTTCCGGACTGTTCTAGACTGTCCCGATCCTCTCCTATTTGTTCCAGACTGTTCCGGACTTTTCAGATCTGTTTCTGTCTGCTCCGATCTGTTCCAAACTGTGCTGCACTGTTCCGATCTGTTCCGAACAATTCCGAACTGCTCCGGAACGTTCCAAACTGAACTGTTCCGAATTGTTCCGGACTGTTCCAGATTCTCCCGACCTGTTCCAATCTGTTCCAAACTGCTCCGAGCTATTCCGAACTGTTCCGAACTGTTCTGACTTGTTCCGAATTGTTCCGAATTTTTCCGGACTGTTCCGATCTGTTCCAGACTGTTCCGAAGTGCTCCAAACTATTCCGCACTCTCCCGCACTGTTCCGAACTGTTCCGAACTATTCCGAACTGTTCGGAACTGGACAGAACAGAACCGAATTGTTCCGGACTGTTCCGGATCGTTCCGAACTGTTCCCAGCTGTTCCAGACTGATCCAAAGTGCTACAAACTATCTCGCACTGTCCGGCACTGTTGCGACACTTTTCCGAACTGTTCCAGACTGCTCCGAACTGGAACAGAACAGTTGTGAATTGTTCCGAACTGTTCCGAGCTGTTCCAGACTGTTCCGTATTGTTGCGAACTATTACAAACTGTTCCGCAGTGGAACAGAACTGTTCCTGACTGTTCCGATCTGTTCCAGACTGTTCCGAATTTTTCCGAACAGTTTCAAACTGTTCCGTACTGGAACGGAACTGTTCCGTACTGTAACGGAACTGTTCCGTCCTGGAACGGAACTGTTCCGTACTGGAACGGAACTGTTCCGTACTGGAACAGCTGTTTCAGATTGTTCCGTATTGTTCCGAACTATTCCGAACTGTTCCAAACTGCTCCCAGCTGTTCCAGCCTGTTCCAAAGTGCTCCAAACTATTCCGCACTGTCTGGCACTGTTCCGAACTATTCCGAACTGTTTCGGACTGTTCCGAACTGGACAGAACAGATCAGAATTGTTCCGGACTGTTCCGATCTGTTCCAGACTGTTCCGAATTTTTCCAAACTGTTTCAAACTTTTCCCAATTGTTCCAGACTATTCCAAAGTGCTCCAAACTACTCCGCACTCTTCCGAACTATTCCGATCTTCTCCAGACTGTTCCGTATTGTTCCGAACTATTCCGAACTTTTCCAAACTATTCCCAGCTGTTCCAGACTGTTCCAAAGTGCTCCAAACTATTCCGCACTTCCGAACTATTCCGAAATGTTCCGGACTGTTCCGAACTGGACAGAACAGATCAGAATTGTTCCGGACTGTTCCGATCTGTTCCAGACTGTTCCGTATTTTTCCGAACTGTTACAAACTGTTCCGCACTGGAACGTAACTGTTCCTGACTGTTCCGAATTCTTCCGGTCTGTTTCAAACTGCTCCGCATTATTCCGATGTTCCAAATTGTTCCGAACTATTAAGAACTGTTCCAAATTGTCCCGAACTATTCCGAACTGTTCCAAACTTTTCCCAGCTGTTCCAGATTGTTCCAAAGTGCTCCAAACTACTCCGCACTCTCCCGCACTGTTCCGAACTGTTCCAAATTGTTCCGAACTGTTCAGTGTAACTAGTGAGCAAAGAGTACAGACGTGTTTTTCTAAGCACCACTAAAGTTCTCATTTTTAAAACACAAACAAACAAAAATATTAAATAAAACAGGTGTTTTTCACATTAACTCATCGGAGTAAGTTTATTTATCTGATTAAAATATAAGCTAAATTATTTACAAAATCATAAAAACAAAACAAAAAATAAAAAGACAATGAATAAGTGTCCTAGATGCGAAGATCCGTTGCCCATGGACGGAGAGTACATTTCGTGCGGAAAATGCAAACGAAAATTGCATTTTGAATGCTCTACACTCTCACAGAGCACATACCGCAAAATGTCAACACAAGCTAAAAAGTCATGGGAATGCACTTTTTGTCGTGGCAAAGAAAAGGAAGAGGAGAGCATTCAAAAAGTGAAGAGAGCACGACCAAATGATTCTCCAAATCAAAACAAAGAAAGCGAACCCCCGAACTCTCTCCCTGCGGAAGATACCCACATAAACAAAGAGCTGCAAGAAATCAAAAACATGATTAAAGAATACGCAAAAGCTGTTGACTTTACATCTGTCAAATATGACGAACTAAACAATATGCTCATGAAAAACAACGCTTTGATCGAAACACTTACGAAAGAAATAAACGATTACAAGCAAGAGTTGAACATTAAAAATATGCAAATAAAAACACTGCAAACACAGGTCAACACATTAGAACAAAAACAATTGGCAAACAAAATAGAAATTAAAAACATTCCAATGACAAATACTGATAACGCCTTCGAAGTTGTCACAGCAGTAGGGGAAACTTTGGGAGTCGATGTAAACAAAACTGACGTAGATGAAGTCTATAGCTATCCCAACAAAAAAAATAGACAGTTGAGGAATGTCGTGGTATGTTTCACAAAAAAACAAACAAAACAAAACTTCATCGAAAAAGCAAAACAAAAAAGAAACACAAAGTTTTCCGAAATTCGCAAATTACAAAAGATTGACAACGTTGCATATGGCCCACAAAACATTTATATCAATGAATGTTTATCACAGCACTTCAAAAAGCTTCTCTGGCTCGCGAAAACAAAGGGAAAAACTGTTGGGTGGAATTACGTATGGTTCCGAAATGTCAAAGTCTTAGCCAGAAAAAGTGATGGCGATCGCATCATTGAAATTGAAACAGAGGACGATCTGGAAAAAATAAGCGCAACTCAACAGTAGCGGCCAATAAATTCGTACCTATAATTTAAAATTAAAAAAATTAATGAAGTTATAGATTTTAATTTTAAAAATTTAAGAACAGTAAATGAAATGAATAACCATGTAATATACAATAGTGAAATATCATATTTCTTTTTAAATATACGATCTCTACGAAAAAATTGGAATTCACTTATGATATATGTTGAAAACATTTTGCAAAAACTAGATATACTGGTACTTGCTGAGATTAATATATCCTCAGATGAAAACCGCTTCTACGAATTAAAAGGGTTTAAACAAGAATTTTACAATCGAAACAATAGACAAGGGGGTGGGCTAGTAATATACATAAAAGAGGGTGTTCTCTATGAAGTACAAGATATTAAAACCAACTCCTACGAGAATATATCACTAACTATCCAACACAAGGAATTCAAGGCAGCACTCATTGCAATTTACAGGCCTCCACAGGAGAATGTCCATTGTTTTATTAAAGAACTAAAGAATCATATAGATAACTTTTCCAAGCACAAAAACATGTTTGTCATTGGAGATATAAACATAAACGTGCTTCTAAATGAAGCATACGTTTCAAGCTATGAGGCGATGATAGCTTCGAAGGGCCTCCTAAACACAATCGTAACTAGTACAAGAGTAGACCTAGATAGAAATACGAGCACACTGATCGACCATTGCCTAGTAAGAGTCACAGACGAAGAGATAACGTCAGGAGTAATTGAAATGAACATCTCTGACCATTATGCAATATACTGCGGAATAAAATCCAAGAAACATACAAAAAATTAAATTAACCCACGTCAACAATATATTGATAACACAATGGTAACAGTTAGTATTAGCAGCTACGACTGGGAGAATGTGTACGGGCACAATGATGTCAACGAGTTCTACGAACACTTCAAGAACGCCCTTAATGCAATAGTTCAGTCATCGACAGTAATGCGTGATAGAAAACCGAGAAACAATGAGCACAAATGGATAACGAGCGAACTGAGAAGCGCATGTAGAGAAAGAGACAGACTGTATAGAAGATACAAAAATAACCGAAGGAACCAAGACTACGCAAAAGATTATAAAAAGTTCCGAAATGAGCTCAACAAAAAAATTTTCTATACAAAAGCATGGTACTATAAGCTGGAATTCCGGAGACTTAACACAAATCCCAAAGAAACCTGGAAGTTAGTCAACACGATACTAGGAAAGAGAGCCACCAACCTAGATGAAATCCTGGAAACGAATTTCGTGAAGGAAGGACTCAATAATTTACCAAATAAATTTGCGAATGTATTGATCTCAGAAATCAAAACACTAGTCCACGAATGCAACTGCAAAACGTTTGAAAGAACAATGAGCAGCATACAAAGATCGATGTACCTAGAAGAAGTATCTGTGGTGGAAATAGAAAACATTCTTAGAATGCTAAATGAAAGAAAATCTCCTGGCATAGATGGAATAAGACCCATAGATTTGAAAACAAACGCTACTGTCCTGGCCCCTATAATGACAAAATTAATAAACATGAGCATAGAGCAAGCGACGGTACCAACACTTTTAAATCGATATACAAAAGCGGAGAGAAGAATGATGTAAAAAACTACAGGCCCATTTCCATACTCTCAGTCGTTGATAAAGTGTTGGAAGAAGTTCTAACAAGAAGATTATACGCCTACACTGAAAATATGCAATCCTACACGACAAACAATTTGGATACCGGAAAAACAAATGTATAGGCCGACTGTTGGGGGATTTTGCTAACAGATTATATTGTAGCCTCGACAAGAATCACAGCTCCGTAGTACTTTTTATAGATTTTAAAATGGCTTTCGACACACTAAGCCATAAAAACATTTTAAAACAGCTTGAGAAAATTGGAGTCCGGAGAACTTTACTAAGCTGGTTCGAAGATTACCTCAGAAACAGGCGCTTTAAAGTAAAAATAAAAGATAACTATAGCCATGAATAAAGTGCCGAGTACGGGGTCCCACAAGGATCAAAACTGGGGCCACTAATTTTTATAATATACATAAATGAGCTGCTATCAGTGTGTCAACTCTGTACGGGATATGCATATGCAGACGACACAGCCATTATTGTGAGTCATAAACATGTGGAGCAAGCAGTTATAATTATGCAAACAGAATTAAATGCACTTACTGCGTGGTGTCACGATCATGGGTTGGTTATCAATGCCAAGAAAACGAAAGCTATGCACGTACGTCCACCTCATATCCATCAGTCAAAAATAATATTAAAAATACATAATAGAGAATGTCTACATCAAGCTGGGTGCCACTTACAGCTAAAAGACAATGATTCATGTGGCGAAATAATTGAGAACGTGTCAGTCTACAAGTATCTAGGGATTCACGTAGACTACAATCTTAAATGGAGCTACCATATTGAGACACTTATGAAAAAGTTGCGGCAATCTTCGTATGCGCTATACCATCTGGCCAACTTCTGCCCACCATCAGTATTAAGGCAAAGTTACTTTGGTCTGGTGGAATCACATCTTAGATATGGTATCCTAGCTTGGGGCAAAGCACCACAGATGTCACAACTTGAAACCACACACAACACGATCAAGAAGATGATATACAAAACGTCAGGCAGAAATCAACTCGGACAGCGGGAGATATCTATTAACAGGAAAATGTTAAGTATATCTAATATCTTCAAGCTTGAGGTAGTTAACAATTTTTGGAACGACAACACGTATAAAACTCCAACTCAACAATATTTTAATACAAGGACGCTTTGCTGTTCCCAAATTTTGGAATGAATATGGTAGAAAAAGATATGAAGTCATAGTACCAACTGTTTTAAATGAGCTTCCAATATGTTTCAGAAACATGCCTAAAACAAAATATATGAAAAACTCGAAAAAATTGTATTTAGAAATGCAAGATCTATAAATTGAAGATTGTATGTACATATGTATGATTCAATTTCTCACTAGTTTTTTTTCTGAAAAAAATGTATATTTGCTATCTAGTCGCCTGCAGACAAGCCCTTTAGGCTTTGCAGACTTTAACTGTGTAATCAAAACTTTTTTTGATAAATAAAATTGAAATTGAATTGAAAAAAAAAAAAACTATTCCGAACTGTTCCAAACTTTTCCCAGCTGTTCCAGACTGTTCGAAAGTGCTCCAAACTACTCCGCACTCTCCCGCACTGTTCCGAACTGTTCCGAGCTGTTCCAGACTGTTCCAAAGTGCTACAAACTATTCCGCACTCTTCCGCACTCTTCCGAACTATTCCGAACTGTTCCGGACTGCTCCGGACTGTTGCGAACTGGACAGAACAGATCCGTATTGTTCCGAACTATTCCGAACTGTTCCAAACTGCTCCCAGCTGTTTCAGACTGTTCCAAAGTGCTCCAAACTATTCCGCACTGTACGGCACTGTTCCGAACTATTCCGAACTGTTCCTGACTATTCCGAATTATTCCGGTCTGTTTCAAACTGTTCCGCATTGTTCGGATGTTCCAAATTGTTTGGCACTTTTCCAAATTGTTCCGAACTATTCCGAACTGTTCCAAACTGCTCCCAGCTGTTCCAGACTGTTCTAAAGTGCTCCAAACTACTCCGCACTCTCCCGCACTGTTCCGAACTGTTCCGAGCTGTTCCAGACTGTTCCTAAGTGCTCCAAACTATCTCGCACTGTCCGGCACTGTTCCGACACTTTCCCGAACTGTTCCAGACTGTTCCGAACGGTTCCGAACTGTTCCCAGCTGTTCCAGACTGTTCCAAAGTGCTACAAACTATTCCGCACTCTCCCGCACTGTTCCGAACTGTTCCGAACTGGACAGAACAAATCCGAATTGTTCCGGACTGTTCCGATCTGTTCCAGACTGTTCCGTATTTTTCCGAACTGTTACAAACTGTTCCGCACTGGAACGTAACTGTTCCTGACTGTTCCGAATTCTTCCGGTCTGTTTCAAACTGTTCCGCATTGTTCCCATGTTCCAAATTGTTTGGCACTGTTAAAAATTGCTCCGAACTTTTCCGAACAGTTCCGAACTGTTCCGAACGGTTCCGAGCTGTTCCAGACTGTTCCAAAGTGCTCCAAACTATTCCGCACTGTCCCGCACTGCCCCGCACTGTTCCGACACTTTTCCGAACTGTTCCAGACTGTTCCTAACTGTTCCGAACTGTTCCCAGCTGTTCCAGACTGTTCCAAAGTGCTACAAACTATTCCGCACTCTCCCGCACTGTTCCGAACTGTTCCGGACTGTTCCGAACTGGACAGAAAAAATCCGAATTGTACCGGACTGTTCCGATCTGTTCCAGACTGTTCCGTATTTTTCCGAACTGTTACAAACTGTTCCGCACTGGAACGTAACTGTTCCTGACTGTTCCGAATTCTTCCGGTCTGTTTCAAACTGTTCCGCATTGTACCGATGTTCCAAATTGTTTGGCACTGTTAAAAATTGTTTCGAACTTTTCCGAACTGTTCTAAACTTTTCCCAGCTGTTTCAGACTGTTCCAAAGTGCTCCAGACAGTTCCAGACAGTTCCAGACAGTTCCAGACAGTTCCAGACTGTTCCAGACTGTTCCAGACTGGACAGAACAGATCAGAATTGTTCCGGACTGTCCCGATCTGTTCCAAACTGTTCCGTATTTTTCCGAACTGTTTCAAACAGTTCCGAACTGTTCCGGACTGTTCCAGACTGCTCCAGACTGTTCCAGACTGTTCCAGACAGTTCCAGACAGTTCCAGACAGTTCCAGACAGTTCCAGACTGTTCCAGACTGTTCCAGACTGTTCCAGACTGTTCCAGACTGTTCCAGACTGTTCCAGACTGTTCCAGACTGTTCCAGACTGTTCCAGACTGTTCCAGACTGTTCCAGACTGTTCCAGACTGTTCCAGACTGTTCCAGACTGTTCCAGACTGTTCCAGACTGTTCCAGACTGTTCCAGACTGTTCCAGACTGTTCCAGACTGTTCCAGACTGTTCCAGACTGTTCCAGACTGTTCCAGACTATTCCAGACTGTTCCGTATTGTTCCGAAGTATTCCGAACTTTTCCCAGCTGTTCCAGGCTGTTCCAAAGTGCTCCAAACTACTCCGCACTCTCCCGCACTGTTCCGAGCTGTTCCAGACTGTTCCAAAGTGCTCCAAACTATTCCGCACTGTCTGGCACTGTTCCGAACTATTCCGAACTGTTCCGGACTGTTCCGAACTGGACAGAACAGATCAGAATTGTTCCGGACTGTCCCGATCTGTTCCAAACTGTTCCGTATTTTTCCGAACTGTTTCAAAAAGTTCCGAACTGTTCCGGACTGTTCCAGACTGTTCCAGACTGTTCCAGACTGTTCCAGACAGTTCCAGACAGTTCCAGACAGTTCCAGACAGTTCCAGACAGTTCCAGACTGTTCCAGACTGTTCCAGACTGTTCCAGACTGTTCCAGACTGTTCCAGACTGTTCCAGACTGTTCCAGACTGTTCCAGACTGTTCCAGACTGTTCCAGACTGTTCCAGACTGTTCCAGACTGTTCCAGACTGTTCCAGACTGTTCCAGACTGTTCCAGACTGTTCCAGACTGTTCCAGACTGTTCCAGACTGTTCCGTATTGTTCCGAAGTATTCCGAACTTTTCCCAGCTGTTCCAGGCTGTTCCAAAGTGCTCCAAACTACTCCGCACTCTCCCGCACTGTTCCGAACTGTTCCGAGCTGTTCCAGACTGTTCCAAAGTGCTCCAAACTATTCCGCATTGTCCGGCATAGTTCCGACACTTTTCCGAACTGTTCCAGACTGCTCCGAACTGGAACAGAACAGTTTTGAATTGTTCCGAACTCTTCCCAGCTGTTCCAGACTGTTCCAAAGTGCTACAAAGTATTCCGCACTCCCCCGCACTGTTCCGAACTGTTACAAACTGTTCCGCACTGGAACAGAACTGTTCCTGACTGTTCCGAATTCTTCCAGTCTGTTTCAAACTGTTCCGCATTGTACCGATGTTCCAAATTGTTTGGCACTGTTCCAAATCGTTTCGAACTATTCCGAACTGTTCCAAACTGTTCCCAGCTATTTCAGACTGTTCCGTATTGTTCCGAACTATTCCAAACTGTTCCAAATTATCCCCAGCTGTTCCAAACCGTTCCAAAGTGCTCCAAACTATCTCGCACTGTCCCGCACTGCCCCGCACTGTTCCCACACTTTTTCGAACTGTTCCAGACTGTTCCGAACTGGAACAGAACAGTTTCGAATTGTTCCGGACTGTTCTAGACTGTTCCGATCCTCTCCTATTTGTTCCAGACTGTTCCGGACTTTTCCGATCTGTTTCTGTCTGCTCCGATCTGTTCCAAACTGTGCTGCACTGTTCCGATCTGTTCCGAACAATTCCGAACTGCTCCGGACCGTTCCAAACTGAACTGTTCCAGACTGTTCCGAATTGTTCCAGATTCTCCCGACCTGTTCCAATCTGTTCCGAACTGCTCCGAGCTATTCCGAACTGTTCCGAACTATTCCAAACTGTTCCGAACTATTCCAAACTGTTCCAAACTTTCCCCAGCTGTTCCAAACCGTTCCAAAGTGCTACAAACTATTCCGCACTCTCCCGCACTGTTCCGAACTGTTCCGAACTGGACAGAACAGATCCGAATTGTTCCGGACTGTTCCGATCTGTTCCAGACTGTTCCGTATTGTTCCGAACTGTTACAAACTGTTCCGCACTGGAACAGAACTGTTCCTGACTGTTCCGAATTCTTCCGGTCTGTTTCAAACTGTTCTTCATTGTTCCGATGTTCCAAATTGTTTGGCACTATTCCAAATTGCGAACTATTCGGCACTGTTCCGACACCTTTTCGAACTGTTCCAAACTGTTCCGGACTGTTCCGAACTGTTCTGAGCTGTTCCGAACTGTTCTGAGCTGTTCTGAGCTGTTCCGAGCTCTTCCGAACTGTTCTGAGCTGTTCCGAGCTCTTCCGAACTGTTCTGAGCTGTTCCGAACTGTTCTGAGCTGTTCCGAACTGTTCTGAGCTATTCCGAACTGTTCTGAGCTCCGGTATTGTTCCGAACTGTTACAAACTGTTCCGCACTGGAACGGAACTGTTCCTGACTGTTCCGAACTATTCCGAACTGTTCCAGACTGTTCCGTATTTTCCGAACTGTTTCAAACTGTTCCGCACTGGAACGGAACTGTTCCTGACTGTTCCGAATTCTTCCGGTCTGTTTCAAACTGTCCCTCATTGTTCCGATGTTCCAAATTGTTTGGCACTGTTCCAAATTGTTCCGAACTATTCCGAACTGTTCCAAACTGCTCCCAGCTGTTCCAGACTGTTCCAAAGTGGTCCAAACTACGCCGCACTCTCCCGCACTGTTCCGAACTATTCCGAACTGTTTCGGACTATTCCGAACTGGACAGAACAGATCCGAATTGTTCCGGACTGTTCCGTATTGTTCCGAACTGTTACAAACTGTTCCGCACTGGAACAGAACTTTTCCTGACTGTTCCGAATTCTCCCAGTCTGTTTCAAACTGTTCCGCATTGTTCCGATGTTCCAAATTGTTTGGCACTGTTCCAAATTGTTCCGAACTATTCCGAACAGTTCCAAACTTTTCCCAGCTGTTCCAGACTGTTCCAAAGTGCTCCAAACTACTCCGCACTCTCCCGCACTGTTCCGAACTGTTCCGAACTGTTCCGAACTGTTCCGAGCTGTTCCAGACTGTTCCAAAGTGCTCCAAACTACTCCGCACTCTCCCGCACTGTCCCGAACTGTTCCGAACTGTTCCGAGCTGTTCCAGACTGTTCCAAAGTGCTCCAAACTCTCTCGCACTGTCCCGCACTGCCCCGCACTATTCCCACACCTTTTCGAACTGTTCCAGACTGTTCCGAACTGGAACAGAACAGTTTCGAATTGTTCCGGACTGTTCTAGACTGTCCCGATCCTCTCCTATTTGTTCCAGACTGTTCCGGACTTTTCAGATCTGTTTCTGTCTGCTCCGATCTGTTCCAAACTGTGCTGCACTGTTCCGATCTGTTCCGAACAATTCCGAACTGCTCCGGAACGTTCCAAACTGAACTGTTCCGAATTGTTCCGGACTGTTCCAGATTCTCCCGACCTGTTCCAATCTGTTCCAAACTGCTCCGAGCTATTCCGAACTGTTCCGAACTGTTCTGACTTGTTCCGAATTGTTCCGAATTTTTCCGGACTGTTCCGATCTGTTCCAGACTGTTCCGAAGTGCTCCAAACTATTCCGCACTCTCCCGCACTGTTCCGAACTGTTCCGAACTATTCCGAACTGTTCGGAACTGGACAGAACAGAACCGAATTGTTCCGGACTGTTCCGGATCGTTCCGAACTGTTCCCAGCTGTTCCAGACTGATCCAAAGTGCTACAAACTATCTCGCACTGTCCGGCACTGTTGCGACACTTTTCCGAACTGTTCCAGACTGCTCCGAACTGGAACAGAACAGTTGTGAATTGTTCCGAACTGTTCCGAGCTGTTCCAGACTGTTCCGTATTGTTGCGAACTATTACAAACTGTTCCGCAGTGGAACAGAACTGTTCCTGACTGTTCCGATCTGTTCCAGACTGTTCCGAATTTTTCCGAACAGTTTCAAACTGTTCCGTACTGGAACGGAACTGTTCCGTACTGGAACAGCTGTTTCAGACTGTTCCGTATTGTTCCGAACTATTCCGAACTGTTCCAAACTGCTCCCAGCTGTTCCAGCCTGTTCCAAAGTGCTCCAAACTATTCCGCACTGTCTGGCACTGTTCCGAACTATTCCGAACTGTTTCGGACTGTTCCGAACTGGACAGAACAGATCAGAATTGTTCCGGACTGTTCCGATCTGTTCCAGACTGTTCCGAATTTTTCCAAACTGTTTCAGACTTTTCCCAATTGTTCCAGACTATTCCAAAGTGCTCCAAACTACTCCGCACTCTTCCGAACTATTCCGATCTTCTCCAGACTGTTCCGTATTGTTCCGAACTATTCCGAACTTTTCCAAACTATTCCCAGCTGTTCCAGACTGTTCCAAAGTGCTCCAAACTATTCCGCACTTCCGAACTATTCCGAAATGTTCCGGACTGTTCCGAACTGGACAGAACAGATCAGAATTGTTCCGGACTGTTCCGATCTGTTCCAGACTGTTCCGTATTTTTCCGAACTGTTACAAACTGTTCCGCACTGGAACGTAACTGTTCCTGACTGTTCCGAATTCTTCCGGTCTGTTTCAAACTGCTCCGCATTATTCCGATGTTCCAAATTGTTCCGAACTATTAAGAACTGTTCCAAATTGTCCCGAACTATTCCGAACTGTTCCAAACTTTTCCCAGCTGTTCCAGATTGTTCCAAAGTGCTCCAAACTACTCCGCACTCTCCCGCACTGTTCCGAACTGTTCCAAATTGTTCCGAACTGTTCAGTGTAACTAGTGAGCAAAGAGTACAGACGTGTTTTTCTAAGCACCACTAAAGTTCTCATTTTTAAAACACAAACAAACAAAAATATTAAATAAAACAGGTGTTTTTCACATTAACTCATCGGAGTAAGTTTATTTATCTGATTAAAATATAAGCTAAATTATTTACAAAATCATAAAAACAAAACAAAAAATAAAAAGACAATGAATAAGTGTCCTAGATGCGAAGATCCGTTGCCCATGGACGGAGAGTACATTTCGTGCGGAAAATGCAAACGAAAATTGCATTTTGAATGCTCTACACTCTCACAGAGCACATACCGCAAAATGTCAACACAAGCTAAAAAGTCATGGGAATGCACTTTTTGTCGTGGCAAAGAAAAGGAAGAGGAGAGCATTCAAAAAGTGAAGAGAGCACGACCAAATGATTCTCCAAATCAAAACAAAGAAAGCGAACCCCCGAACTCTCTCCCTGCGGAAGATACCCACATAAACAAAGAGCTGCAAGAAATCAAAAACATGATTAAAGAATACGCAAAAGCTGTTGACTTTACATCTGTCAAATATGACGAACTAAACAATATGCTCATGAAAAACAACGCTTTGATCGAAACACTTACGAAAGAAATAAACGATTACAAGCAAGAGTTGAACATTAAAAATATGCAAATAAAAACACTGCAAACACAGGTCAACACATTAGAACAAAAACAATTGGCAAACAAAATAGAAATTAAAAACATTCCAATGACAAATACTGATAACGCCTTCGAAGTTGTCACAGCAGTAGGGGAAACTTTGGGAGTCGATGTAAACAAAACTGACGTAGATGAAGTCTATAGCTATCCCGACAAAAAAAATAGACAGTTGAGGAATGTCGTGGTATGTTTCACAAAAAAACAAACAAAACAAAACTTCATCGAAAAAGCAAAACAAAAAAGAAACACAAAGTTTTCCGAAATTCGCAAATTACAAAAGATTGACAACGTTGCATATGGCCCACAAAACATTTATATCAATGAATGTTTATCACAGCACTTCAAAAAGCTTCTCTGGCTCGCGAAAACAAAGGGAAAAACTGTTGGGTGGAATTACGTATGGTTCCGAAATGTCAAAGTCTTAGCCAGAAAAAGTGATGGCGATCGCATCATTGAAATTGAAACAGAGGACGATCTGGAAAAAATAAGCGCAACTCAACAGTAGCGGCCAATAAATTCGTACCTATAATTTAAAATTAAAAAAATTAATGAAGTTATAGATTTTAATTTTAAAAATTTAAGAACAGTAAATGAAATGAATAACCATGTAATATACAATAGTGAAATATCATATTTCTTTTTAAATATACGATCTCTACGAAAAAATTGGAATTCACTTATGATATATGTTGAAAACATTTTGCAAAAACTAGATATACTGGTACTTGCTGAGATTAATATATCCTCAGATGAAAACCGCTTCTACGAATTAAAAGGGTTTAAACAAGAATTTTACAATCGAAACAATAGACAAGGGGGTGGGCTAGTAATATACATAAAAGAGGGTGTTCTCTATGAAGTACAAGATATTAAAACCAACTCCTACGAGAATATATCACTAACTATCCAACACAAGGAATTCAAGGCAGCACTCATTGCAATTTACAGGCCTCCACAGGAGAATGTCCATTGTTTTATTAAAGAACTAAAGAATCATATAGATAACTTTTCCAAGCACAAAAACATGTTTGTCATTGGAGATATAAACATAAACGTGCTTCTAAATGAAGCATACGTTTCAAGCTATGAGGCGATGATAGCTTCGAAGGGCCTCCTAAACACAATCGTAACTAGTACAAGAGTAGACCTAGATAGAAATACGAGCACACTGATCGACCATTGCCTAGTAAGAGTCACAGACGAAGAGATAACGTCAGGAGTAATTGAAATGAACATCTCTGACCATTATGCAATATACTGCGGAATAAAATCCAAGAAACATACAAAAAATTAAATTAACCCACGTCAACAATATATTGATAACACAATGGTAACAGTTAGTATTAGCAGCTACGACTGGGAGAATGTGTACGGGCACAATGATGTCAACGAGTTCTACGAACACTTCAAGAACGCCCTTAATGCAATAGTTCAGTCATCGACAGTAATGCGTGATAGAAAACCGAGAAACAATGAGCACAAATGGATAACGAGCGAACTGAGAAGCGCATGTAGAGAAAGAGACAGACTGTATAGAAGATACAAAAATAACCGAAGGAACCAAGACTACGCAAAAGATTATAAAAAGTTCCGAAATGAGCTCAACAAAAAAATTTTCTATACAAAAGCATGGTACTATAAGCTGGAATTCCGGAGACTTAACACAAATCCCAAAGAAACCTGGAAGTTAGTCAACACGATACTAGGAAAGAGAGCCACCAACTTAGATGAAATCCTGGAAACGAATTTCGTGAAGGAAGGACTCAATAATTTACCAAATAAATTTGCGAATGTATTGATCTCAGAAATCAAAACACTAGTCCACGAATGCAACTGCAAAACGTTTGAAAGAACAATGAGCAGCATACAAAGATCGATGTACCTAGAAGAAGTATCTGTGGTGGAAATAGAAAACATTCTTAGAATGCTAAATGAAAGAAAATCTCCTGGCATAGATGGAATAAGACCCATAGATTTGAAAACAAACGCTACTGTCCTGGCCCCTATAATGACAAAATTAATAAACATGAGCATAGAGCAAGCGACGGTACCAACACTTTTAAATCGATATACAAAAGCGGAGAGAAGAATGATGTAAAAAACTACAGGCCCATTTCCATACTCTCAGTCGTTGATAAAGTGTTGGAAGAAGTTCTAACAAGAAGATTATACGCCTACACTGAAAATATGCAATCCTACACGACAAACAATTTGGATACCGGAAAAACAAATGTATAGGCCGACTGTTGGGGGATTTTGCTAACAGATTATATTGTAGCCTCGACAAGAATCACAGCTCCGTAGTACTTTTTATAGATTTTAAAATGGCTTTCGACACACTAAGCCATAAAAACATTTTAAAACAGCTTGAGAAAATTGGAGTCCGGAGAACTTTACTAAGCTGGTTCGAAGATTACCTCAGAAACAGGCGCTTTAAAGTAAAAATAAAAGATAACTATAGCCATGAATAAAGTGCCGAGTACGGGGTCCCACAAGGATCAAAACTGGGGCCACTAATTTTTATAATATACATAAATGAGCTGCTATCAGTGTGTCAACTCTGTACGGGATATGCATATGCAGACGACACAGCCATTATTGTGAGTCATAAACATGTGGAGCAAGCAGTTATAATTATGCAAACAGAATTAAATGCACTTACTGCGTGGTGTCACGATCATGGGTTGGTTATCAATGCCAAGAAAATGAAAGCTATGCACGTACGTCCACCTCATATCCATCAGTCAAAAATAATATTAAAAATACATAATAGAGAATGTCTACATCAAGCTGGGTGCCACTTACAGCTAAAAGACAATGATTCATGTGGCGAAATAATTGAGAACGTGTCAGTCTACAAGTATCTAGGGATTCACGTAGACTACAATCTTAAATGGAGCTACCATATTGAGACACTTATGAAAAAGTTGCGGCAATCTTCGTATGCGCTATACCATCTGGCCAACTTCTGCCCACCATCAGTATTAAGGCAAAGTTACTTTGGTCTGGTGGAATCACATCTTAGATATGGTATCCTAGCTTGGGGCAAAGCACCACAGATGTCACAACTTGAAACCACACACAACACGATCAAGAAGATGATATACAAAACGTCAGGCAGAAATCAACTCGGACAGCGGGAGATATCTATTAACAGGAAAATGTTAAGTATATCTAATATCTTCAAGCTTGAGGTAGTTAACAATTTTTGGAACGACAACACGTATAAAACTCCAACTCAACAATATTTTAATACAAGGACGCTTTGCTGTTCCCAAATTTTGGAATGAATATGGTAGAAAAAGATATGAAGTCATAGTACCAACTGTTTTAAATGAGCTTCCAATATGTTTCAGAAACATGCCTAAAACAAAATATATGAAAAACTCGAAAAAATTGTATTTAGAAATGCAAGATCTATAAATTGAAGATTGTATGTACATATGTATGATTCAATTTCTCACTAGTTTTTTTTCTGAAAAAAATGTATATTTGCTATCTAGTCGCCTGCAGACAAGCCCTTTAGGCTTTGCAGACTTTAACTGTGTAATCAAAACTTTTTTTGATAAATAAAATTGAAATTGAATTGAAAAAAAAAAAAACTATTCCGAACTGTTCCAAACTTTTCCCAGCTGTTCCAGACTGTTCGAAAGTGCTCCAAACTACTCCGCACTCTCCCGCACTGTTCCGAACTGTTCCGAGCTGTTCCAGACTGTTCCAAAGTGCTACAAACTATTCCGCACTCTTCCGCACTCTTCCGAACTATTCCGAACTGTTCCGGACTGCTCCGGACTGTTGCGAACTGGACAGAACAGATCCGTATTGTTCCGAACTATTCCGAACTGTTCCAAACTGCTCCCAGCTGTTTCAGACTGTTCCAAAGTGCTCCAAACTATTCCGCACTGTACGGCACTGTTCCGAACTATTCCGAACTGTTCCTGACTATTCCGAATTATTCCGGTCTGTTTCAAACTGTTCCGCATTGTTCGGATGTTCCAAATTGTTTGGCACTTTTCCAAATTGTTCCGAACTATTCCGAACTGTTCCAAACTGCTCCCAGCTGTTCCAGACTGTTCTAAAGTGCTCCAAACTACTCCGCACTCTCCCGCACTGTTCCGAACTGTTCCGAGCTGTTCCAGACTGTTCCTAAGTGCTCCAAACTATCTCGCACTGTCCGGCACTGTTCCGACACTTTCCCGAACTGTTCCAGACTGTTCCGAACGGTTCCGAACTGTTCCCAGCTGTTCCAGACTGTTCCAAAGTGCTACAAACTATTCCGCACTCTCTCGCACTGTTCCGAACTGTTCCGAACTGGACAGAACAAATCCGAATTGTTCCGGACTGTTCCGATCTGTTCCAGACTGTTCCGTATTTTTCCGAACTGTTACAAACTGTTCCGCACTGGAACGTAACTGTTCCTGACTGTTCCGAATTCTTCCGGTCTGTTTCAAACTGTTCCGCATTGTTCCCATGTTCCAAATTGTTTGGCACTGTTAAAAATTGTTCCGAACTTTTCCGAACAGTTCCGAACTGTTCCGAACGGTTCCGAGCTGTTCCAGACTGTTCCAAAGTGCTCCAAACTATTCCGCACTGTCCCGCACTGCCCCGCACTGTTCCGACACTTTTCCGAACTGTTCCAGACTGTTCCTAACTGTTCCGAACTGTTCCCAGCTGTTCCAGACTGTTCCAAAGTGCTACAAACTATTCCGCACTCTCCCGCACTGTTCCGAACTGTTCCGGACTGTTCCGAACTGGACAGAAAAAATCCGAATTGTACCGGACTGTTCCGATCTGTTCCAGACTGTTCCGTATTTTTCCGAACTGTTACAAACTGTTCCGCACTGGAACGTAACTGTTCCTGACTGTTCCGAATTCTTCCGGTCTGTTTCAAACTGTTCCGCATTGTACCGATGTTCCAAATTGTTTGGCACTGTTAAAAATTGTTTCGAACTTTTCCGAACTGTTCTAAACTTTTCCCAGCTGTTTCAGACTGTTCCAAAGTGCTCCAGACAGTTCCAGACAGTTCCAGACAGTTCCAGACAGTTCCAGACTGTTCCAGACTGTTCCAGACTGGACAGAACAGATCAGAATTGTTCCGGACTGTCCCGATCTGTTCCAAACTGTTCCGTATTTTTCCGAACTGTTTCAAACAGTTCCGAACTGTTCCGGACTGTTCCAGACTGTTCCAGACTGTTCCAGACTGTTCCAGACAGTTCCAGACAGTTCCAGACAGTTCCAGACTGTTCCAGACTGTTCCAGACAGTTCCAGACAGTTCCAGACTGTTCCAGACTGTTCCAGACTGTTCCAGACTGTTCCAGACTGTTCCAGACTGTTCCAGACTGTTCCAGACTGTTCCAGACTGTTCCAGACTGTTCCAGACTGTTCCAGACTGTTCCAGACTGTTCCAGACTGTTCCAGACTATTCCAGACTGTTCCGTATTGTTCCGAAGTATTCCGAACTTTTCCCAGCTGTTCCAGGCTGTTCCAAAGTGCTCCAAACTACTCCGCACTCTCCCGCACTGTTCCGAACTGTTCCGAGCTGTTCCAGACTGTTCCAAAGTGCTCCAAACTATTCCGCACTGTCTGGCACTGTTTTTTTCAATTTTTTTTTTCAATTCAATTTCAATTTTATTCAATTTCAAAACTATTCCGAACTGTTCCTGACTATTCCGAATTATTCCGGTCTGTTTCAAACTGTTCCGCATTGTTCGGATGTTCCAAATTGTTTGGCACTTTTCCAAATTGTTCCGAACTATTCCGAACTGTTCCAAACTGCTCCCAGCTGTTCCAGACTGTTCTAAAGTGCTCCAAACTACTCCGCACTCTCCCGCACTGTTCCGAACTGTTCCGAGCTGTTCCAGACTGTTCCTAAGTGCTCCAAACTATTTCGCACTGTCCGGCACTGTTCCGACACTTTCCCGAACTGTTCCAGACTGTTCCGAACGGTTCCGAACTGTTCCCAGCTGTTCCAGACTGTTCCAAAGTGCTACAAACTATTCCGCACTCTCTCGCACTGTTCCGAACTGTTCCGAACTGGACAGAACAAATCCGAATTGTTCCGGACTGTTCCGATCTGTTCCAGACTGTTCCGTATTTTTCCGAACTGTTACAAACTGTTCCGCACTGGAACGTAACTGTTCCTGACTGTTCCGAATTCTTCCGGTCTGTTTCAAACTGTTCCGCATTGTTCCCATGTTCCAAATTGTTTGGCACTGTTAAAAATTGTTCCGAACTTTTCCGAACAGTTCCGGACTGTTCCGAACTGGACAGAACAGATCCGAATTGTTCCGGGCTGTTCCGATCTGTTCCAGACTGTTCCGTATTGTTCCGAACTGTTACAAACTGTTCCGCATTGTTCCGATTTTCCAAATTGTTTGGCACTGTTCCAAATTGCTCCGAACTATTCCGAACTGTTCCAGACTGTTCCAAAGTGCTCCAAACTATTCCGCACTGTCTGGCACTGTACCGAACTATTCCGAACTGTTCCGGACTGTTCCGAAGTGGACAGAACAAATCCGAATTTTTCCGGACTGTTCCGATCTGTTCCAGACTGTTCCGTATTTTTCCGAACTGTTACAAACTGTTCCGCACTGGAACGTAACTGTTCCTGACTGTTCCGAATTCTTCCGGTCTGTTTCAAACTGCTCCGCATTATTCCGATGTTCCAAATTGTTTGGCACTGTTCCAAATTTTTCCGAACTATTCCGAACTGTTCCAAACTTTTCCCAGCTGTTCCAGATTGTTCCAAAGTGCTGCAAAGTACTCCGCACTCTCCTGCACTGTTCCGACACTTTTCCGAACTGTTCCAGACTGTTCCGCACTGGAACAGAACAGATCCGAATTGTTCCGGACTGTTCCGATCTGTTCCAGACTGTTCCGAATTCTTCCGGTCTGTTTCAAACTGTTCCGCATTGTTCCCATGTTCCAAATTGTTTGGCACTGTTCCAAATTGTTTTCAACTATTCCGAACTGTTCCAATCTTTCCCAGCTGTTCCAGACTGTTCCAAAGTGCTCCAAAATACTCCGCACTCTCCCGCACTGTTCCGAACTGTTCTGAGCTGTTCTGAGCTGTGCCGAACTGTTCCGAGCTGTTTCAGAAAGTGCTCTAAACTATTCCGAACTGTCCGGGACTGTTCCGAAATATTCCGAACTGTTACGGACTGTTCCCATCTGTTCCAGACTGTTCCGTATTGTTCCGAACTGTTACAAACTGTTCCGCACTGGAACAGAACTGTTCCTGACTGTTCCGAATTCTTCCAGTCTGTTTCAAACTGTTCCGCATTGTTCCGATGTTCGAAATTGTTTGGCACTGTTCCAAATTGTTCCGAACTATTCCGAACTGTTCCAATCTTTTCCCAGCTGTTCCAGACTGTTCCAAAGTGATCCAAAATACTCCGCACTCTCCCGCACTGTTCCGAACTGTTCCGAACTGTTCCGAGCTGTTCCAGACTGTTCCAAAGTGCTCCAAACTATCTCGCACTATCCGGCACTGTTCCGACGCTTTTCCGAACTGTTCCAGACTGTTCCAAAGGGCTCCAAACTATTCCGCACTGTCCGGCACTGTTCCGAACTATTCCGAACTGTTCCGGACTGTTCCGAACTGGACAGAACAGATCCGAATTTTTCCGGACTGCTCCGATCTGTTCCAGACTGTTCCGTATTGTTCCGAACTGTTCCAAACTTTTCCCAACTGTTCCAGACTGTTCCAAAGTGCTCCAAACTACTCTGCACTCTCCCGCACTGTTCCGAACTGTTCCGAACTGTTCCGAACTGTTCCGAGCTGTTCCAGACTGTTCCAAAGTGCTCCAAACTATTCCGCACTGTCCGGCACTGTTCCGAACTATTCCGAACTGTTCCGGACTGTTCCGAACTTGACAGAACAGATCCGAATTCTTCCGGACTGTTCCGATCTGTTCCAGACTGTTCCGTATTGTTCCGAACTGTTACAAACTGTTCCGAACTGTTACAAACTGTTCCGCACTGGAACAGAACTGTTCCTGACTGTTCCGAATTCTTCCGGTCTGTTTCAAACTGTTCCGATGTTCCAAATTGTTTGGCACTGTTCCGAACTATTCCGAACTGTTCCAAACTTTTCCCAGCTGTTCCAGACTGTTCCAAAGTGCTCCAGACTACTCCGCACTCTTCCGCACTCTCCCGCACTGTTCCGAACTGTTCCGAACTGTTCCGAACTGTTCCGAACTGTTCCGAACTTTTCTTAGCTGTTCCAGACTGTTCCAAAGTGCTCCAAACTATTCCGCACTGTCCGGCACTGTTCCAAACTATTCCGAACTGTTCCGGACTGTTCCGAACTGGACAGAACAGATCCGAATTGTTCCGGGCTGTTCCGATCTGTTCCAGACTGTTCCGTATTGTTCCGAACTGTTACAAACTGTTCCGCATTGTTCCGATTTTCCAAATTGTTTGGCACTGTTCCAAATTGCTCCGAACTATTCCGAACTGTTCCAAACTTTTCCCAGCTGTTCCAGACTGTTCCAAAGTGCTCCAAACTATTCCGCACTGTCTGGCACTGTTCCGAACTATTCCGAACTGTTCCGGACTATTCCGAACTGGACAGAACAAATCCGAATTGTTTGTTACGGGTGCAGAAGTTTTCACTGTCATAAGCACAGGAATCGCAAACCGGCTTGCCATGACGTTTTGCCAACTTTTTGTTGGGTGCTGTATGGCCTGGGTGATCCATACCTTGCCCCAGGAGCCGGAGGTCGTGGGATCGGGTCCCACGGCAGTCTTATTTTCCTTTCTCCTTTTTGGCCAATTTTTCGGAGTGTTCGGTTCCGAAGGAGCTTCTGAGTTTCGAGGTCAAAAAGGACACTGGAAAGTAACCGCTTTGGCGTGGAGGCAAGGTGGTCGTACGATCAGGTTGGAAGGCATTTGGTGAAAAGGTTTGAACGAGAGCGGTTGTGTGGTGTGGGAAAAAAAAAAAAAAAAAAAAAGAGGAAAAGTTCCGGTGAAGGAAATAGTGTTTAACGTAGTGTTTAACTAGTACACTAAGTAGATTAATTGCACTCGGCAGTTAATCAAAGTCCGTGCTACGGATAGTAGAGGAAATTATCGGTCGGAAGTCGTTTCGGCGAGAGGGAAGGAATAGCCGTGAAATAAAACGGAAAACAAGAGTTTGAAATAGTGATCCGGAAGGAAAAAAACCTGAGGTTTTCCTGGGCGTTTTCCTCTGGAACAAGAACAGATCATCCGTACGCCTTACTCAACACCTTTTTCTACACCGGGTGAACGGTAGCCTGTAGCAGAGCCATTCAGCTCAACGTGCGGGAGGCTCGGGTTCGAGTCCAAGGCTGAGTCTTTACATGTTTTACTCTATCGTGTTTGTCTTTTTTTTATTGAATTATTTGTATTGTTTTTTTTCTTTTCTTTTGGTTACTGCCTTTATTACTTCTAAACAATTTCTTTAATTAGCCCTTTTTTTTATTTCTATTACTTTATCTGGCTGTTTTTTTTTTTTTGGTTGATTTTAAATTAAGTCATATTATATTAGTACGTAAGCTCCCCATCAGCTTGTAAGTACCCATTGGCCGAGTGGGCCTGAGTGTAAGCAAAAGGGTGGCAACGTTGCGGCGCTTTTGGGGTGGGTTCAAACCCGAGGGGACGGGTGTTACTATTGTTTTTTTCTTTCTTTATTATTATTTTTTTTCCCTTTGGTTTTCGTTATTTAATAAATTTTCTATTGAATTTCGTTTTCAATTGGTAAATCGGTTTCTTTTTTTTATAAATAAGATACGGGGAACCTTACCTGGTAGTCGCGATTCTTTCAGGAGGGCTCCTCGAGACACCAAGGTCAATCGCGTGAGTAGTTTAAAATGGAGGGTTCTAGCTCAATTTGCGTTGCGGTTGCGTTGCGGTTGGATTGGCTCGTGCCTTATTGGAGGGTTCTGGCTCAATTTGCGTTGCGGTTGCGTTGCGGTTGGATTGGCTCGTGCCATGGGTTGGCCCGTGCCATATTTTTTTCCAGGTGACCGCAGATGAGCACGGGGCATTGGCCGCAGATAGGCACGGGGCATTGGCCGCAGACGGGCACGGGGCATTGACCGCAGGTGTCCTGGGCTGTCGTTGGGCGCAAGGCGGTTCGGCTTTGATAGCACGCGCCCGCGTGCCGGTCGGTGGTCGTCGTCGTGGTCAAGGTCACCGATCTGGAGGTAGGAATAGAGACCGTAGGTTTCTATATTCGACTTTTGTGTGGCTTTTGACATTCTTCGAGAACATTCGAGAATATTCTAGAATGTTCGTGTAGAATATTCGCGTGAATATTCGGGAATACGTACATATATCATTTGGTAAAAATGCAGAATGTGTGTTGCTATTAGCGTCGTAGAGTTGTGGTTTTGCGAGTTGTGGCAGGTCAGTGACTGACCCAATTGTTTGTTATGTGTGATATCGTTTTTTTTTTTTTTTGTTTTTTTCATTATGTGACGAATTTAGAATAACAATAAATATCTTCGTCGTGGATGTGTGTTGCTGTTTACTGTCGTAGAGTTGTGGTTTTGTGAGTTATGACAGGTTAGAATAACAATAAATATCTATGTATGATTAAACAGGCGGTCATTTAAAAGTGGTTACAGAAAAAAGACTTACATTATGAATATTTGGGGATATGATAACGATAGTGTGGGAAAATGTGATAATAGACGCGTTACTGTTGGGTTATGTGAAATGTGAAATGACTACCGCCAAAAAACGAAAAACAAATAATAATTAACCGTAATTCTGGTGATAATAATAGCTATATAAAAAGAGAGCTTGCTTTAAATCAGAACACAAATCAACCATGAACAGCGTGGAGAGGACAATTGAGAGACACATCACGGAGTTTGAGAGTAAGACGTGGGATTACTCTCAACTGGTGGCCCAGGCAAGAACGCTGTTGGCTGAGATAAAGGAGAAGAAGGATTTTGCCAGGCTTAAGGCGATTATACACCTCCTGGAGGCAATGGAGGACATTGTCTATCTGGAGGGGCTCCAAATGACACCAGTAAGCGAGTTACTGAAAGACGTAACCCTGTATGTATAGGTAAGTAAATTATAAACAAAAAAACGAAAAAATGTATTTACATATATATCTTTTTTCACGTACAGGTTTACTTACGGGAGTTACCCCCTCTTCAATAAATAAAAAACACTTAATTTTTAGAATAAAAATATTTTATAAAAAAATTATACAGTTTTCTTTTTATTTAAATTTTTCATAAGCGATGTTTGTTGTTGGTGGTATTGCTGAAGTTGATGGTATCGCTTGTGATTTTACTAGATTTTTTATTACTGCATATTGTAGCTTCTTTGTCCATGATTACCTTATAGCAGGATTTGATTTCTTATACATGGGTTCGGAATTATTTGATTGAATGAAAGGAAAGAGAAGAAGAAGCTGTTACTGCTGCTAAATTTCATATTATAAACAAAGCATCATCTCTTCTCTCTCTCTCTCTCTATCTCTATGCTTCGCTGATTTCAGTAGACATTATCATGTTCAGCATTTTTCCATAGAATTTAAGATATATTTATTTCATAAGTTTGTTTAAACTTCTTAATATCAATCAATTCTACATCTGAATGGTACGTTGGATCGAGCGCTTTGAAAAATTCTATTTCACCGTTGCTTAAAATCCTCTCACTCTCAATTTCGCGATATTCAAAACAACTTATATTTAATGTACGTTCTGCATAATCACTATCATAAGTACAACGAATATTTACGTATACATCGTCGTACTCTAACCTAAAATGTCGATAAAATTTATTTTCGCTTTCAATCTCTCCAGCTATATCTTTTTCTTTACGAAATAGATCTTGCCTAAATGCTTCTATAGCTTCCGCAACAGTGAAGTATTTAACGTCCGGTTTTACTGTTGTTGTTGTTGTTGTTGACATTGCTGTTGGTGCAACTAGATCATTTTGAGGTTTATTCAAAATTTCACTAGGCCGCATCAATTGAAATGACAAATCAATTTTCAAACTGTCATTATTAGGTAGTAATACGCTAAACTCCAAGTTTCCCTTATTATTATTATCTATAGTCGTTAAATTGATTGGTATTGGACTAGCTTTCAAATAGCTCACAGCCAATATACAAATTAAGCCCAATAAATTAATATTTCTTCCCATTTTTATATTACAATACAAGAATAATACACTGCGAACAACTCACTGAAAGAAGATTGAAATGATACTAATCAAGATTTAGTTGAAACATTGCTTTTTATTTCAAACGTTCATATAGTAACATTCGTTTTTTTGTACGTATCATCATCTGAACACATGCTGCATACAGTGCGTTGATATCCGTTCTCATATGTAATAGTATAAATGTCTTTGAATTGGTTTATTTTTGAATAACATGTTGTTATCTCCCCTAAATGCTCGTCCAATATATTTTCCTTGTGTTCTATTAGAAATGTTTTAATCTGCTTCAGGAACTCTGAACATCTTATCATGTTTGTCATGATTTATATCTTTTATGTATTGGGTTCAGTTGTACTTAGCTTATCTAAAAGTTCTATATCTTCTTCATCAATGTCACTCAGTTCAAATTTACTCAAAATATCAATATCATTATAAGCACATAATTCTTTAAAACTATTTACGTTTTTTATACGCTTAGCACCGTCATACGATTTGCCCAATATAGTTACTGAACCACCAACTACTTCGATTCTCATATGATCGTTAATATCAAATTCAAAGTGTACTGCTGACAAATAATTGGGATATGATTCTCCTCTACGCATGCTCAATAACAGAGTTCTATGACCATCTTCTACGGTGGCATATACTGCCAAGAATGAATCAATAACATCCGCTTTTAATATACGAAAGGATTTCCACGTTGAATGACACACGCAGTATTTATCGCCCGATTTTATCGTCTGAATCCAAAACATTGAACTCAATATATCATTTACGCAAAACTATTTTATACGCACGCAAAGGCGAACACGGTTTAGTACACGTACAGTTTTTGTTGTATGATTGTATTATTGTAATCCAAAACATCTATGTATATGTATATGTAAATATAAATCACTACGGCTGTCAGCGATTCTTCCTTGAAACTTACTTTCTGACTAAACATTAATTTAATTTATTGCAACTATTTATATTGTCTTGTACAAAATACTTATATACCTATCTCTTTAATTCAATAAAATAAATCATGAGGCTATCTCTTTTACATAACTTCAATAAATCTTTAAATAGAAAAAAATGTTTTCGGACGGTGGGAGAGAGCGAAGAGATATGTTCATATGATATGAAATTTAGCAGCAGTAACAGTTTCTTCTTCTCTTTCCATTCATTCAATCAATTATAAAAAGTTTGAATGAAAAGCAAATGTAGGTATTATTCTTATTATTTTTTTTTTAAATAAAAAGCTATTTTTATTTATTAAGTATTTTTATTTGCGTTATTTAAATTGTACAGAAATTTCAAACAAAGATGTCCGCAATTGAAGGAGTTATAGTTTTGATATTGGCTATAATTGTATTGAATATTTTTTCCGCCCATATATTTAATAATCTCTCTTGGTGGCTGCAGATTTCCAAAACTATCGAAATATTCTGTGCGATTTTTGTTCCTATCGTATGCTACCCAATGGGTTCCGGGACCGTGAGAAGAATCCAAATTGACGATGCCACATTCCTTTTGATGTGCGCGTTTCGGTAAAGTATCAAGCATGAATACACCTCTGAAATGTGGCAACAACAACATTTTGGAGTACTTCATCAAATCTCTATCGGTAAGTGCGCGCTTGGGTAGCTTCCTTAATAGTTTTTTGCTCTCGCTGTCGTACTATAAAATAAGCCGTAACCTTTTTGTATGGCTTAAGGTATAACCCTTTACCAATAGCAATGAATTCCATAGTTTTATTACGACGATTTGCTTCTTCCAGTTGTTTCTTAGCAGACTTAGTTTCATTGATTGCCTTAAAAAAGGAGCTTCCACCCGTTGCCAAGGCTCCAACTGCTCCGAGAGCTGATAGGATTGGTATGAGAGAGAGAAAACCACCAATTTTGGGAACTGGTATTACACGTGGAATTTGAATTGAAGATTTCTTTCTCCTTAAGATATTATTAACAGTTTTTCGTGCAATTTGTATTGCACTTTCCATATCTTTTGGTTTCTTCTCACGTAAAATCCTTTTACCACCACCGCATTTGCTCTTCCTCATTTTACTCATATTATTACCCATGCCGAATTTGACTTTAGTTTTCATAGCATTGGTAACAAACCATGCGTTTGCACGTTCCGCAAAATTACTGTCTTTAGACTTTACTCTTTTCCACGCGTTGTTAGCTAATATTCGATCGGCTTCGTGTCGCTTATTAAGATCTTTTGATTGAAAATAAGCAATATCGTGTTGTTTACATGCCTCATCCAGTGGGTTAATTCCTGTATCACCTCTGGCTAGACGTTTTTTGAGTTTAGTGCCTGGTCCACAAAATTGATAGCCCGGAAGATGAAGTTCTATTGGTAGAGTATTGCTTGTTTTATCCACCAAACCTCTTCCGACTGCGTTTCTATTATGACTAATTGATCTTCGATAAATCATAACCATTTTAATATGAAAATATGATTCGGAATGAAATAATTTATCAACTTCACACGGTTTTATACACAGATGAGTGCGTGCGTTTGGGTGTATGTACATACATGTATATAAAATATGCTCTAGTATGTCATATAAATGCATTAGTCGTAAGTATGCGTTTCGTGAAACAACATAAAGATTTGGTTGTGCGAAATATTGATTTCGCAACGACAACAACAAATAGCTCATCAGAGAGAAGACATAGTTTTCTTTTACCAAATACAATTCGAGCTTTATTAGTTGGTCCCTCAAATTGTGGTAAAACTAATGTAATGTTGAGTTTAATAGAGAGTCCAAATGGATTAAAGCTTAAAAATATCTATATTTATTCAAAATCATTGTATCAACCCAAATATATGGAGGATGGCGGACGTTATAGAAAAGGATTTGATGTTTTTATTCAACTATAAACGTTTACTCCCTAGGGCTTTTGTAGTTAGTATATATGTAAGAGGACTTCACGCAGTCATAATATATTGGTAGCAGCAGCGAATGAATAAGAAAAAAGAACGATTACTAAAGGATGTTATAAATACTAGAAGGGTGTTGAAAAAAAAGTTTAAAAGTATCAAAAATCATGACTTAGAAACAGAAGACCTATTGGAGGATACTTTTAAGCCTATCACTAAACCTCTCAGGGAATTAGTCGAAGGTGTTAAACAAAAACAGGCTGAAACTAAAATAGATTACGACACAGAATTTCTGAAAAAAAAAGTTCCATTAAAAACGAATACTAGCACTCCCAAGGCAAATCAAAAACAAAAAAATACTCTTGATAGTAGTAAGGAATCTACATTCTATACACAAAGGAATGAAAGCGGCCACGACGACGACGACGACGACGACGATGATGATGGTAGCGGTATGAGCGATAGGGGAAACAAAAATAATCCATTGTTATTGAATCTCACAGCGTTGGATCGGGACAACAAATTAGATAAAGTATATGGTCCATATAAAGATCGAAATGATAAATGGAAATTGGGTAATGCTGAATTTGACTTAGGCACAAATGAGATTGTCATCAATGGTGGAAATGCCTGGTCTATTACACCGGGTCTCTTTGAATTGATCTTTCACAAAACACCAAAGCACTATAACGATCATGACCTACAACAATATAAGGAAATTTTAGTTGAAACAAATGCTCATAAGCGTAAGCATGATAGAAACGAACAAATAAAGGGGACTAGAGCAATCAAGTACACAAAGATTATAAAATCATTATTCCACCACGGTGGAAAAAAAGGGGGTGGTTTAATGACAGTAAATGCACAGAAACCAAGTTATATATACTGGGATAATACTAATGAATTAGTTGACAGATTACGACTTTTGATTTCATCACAATCAGCTGGTCATACGAATCATAACAATGAAATTGTATCCATCGTTGAGGAATTGAGAGAAAGCAATATAATTGCATAGATCTATATGTACACGTCCATTTCAAAAATGAGTGCTAACAAGTTTGGTAGTTCCTCCCATCATCAAGATAGACGTCTAAGAAGTGCCTTAGGCTTTCGTTTAGATCGCCGCGATAGGAACATTAATTTTTATTCTAAACGATTAAAAAACGTAGGTTTACCCATTGACGACAATGATGCAGCCTCCAAGTTATTTGTTAACGATGAAGTGAATCACATAACTTTGAGAGTTCAAAAAGATAACACATTATTGAAGAATAAATTTATAGAAGAAATTGAAAAAATAGCGGTGGATCTACAAAGTGAGAAAGAAACACATACGAAATCGATTAAAACGTTGAAGGAGGATACCGAGAAGGCTTTAGAATCACATATAAATTATACTGAAACAAGATTTAAAGGAATTGAGGATTATATTTTCCAGCAATTAATCAGTCCAGAAGTGATAGCGTTGTCGGCGGATAAACATATTAGTAAAACTAATTTATAAAAAGCGTTGATAAAATATGAATAGCGATGAAAAGAGACGTATTGTAGATGAACTTCACCGGGGGGCTCGTAGAAATTTCAAAAGACGACGAGTAATTATGAAAGGAATAGACGATCTCTGGCAAGCAGATTTAGTTGAAATGGGCGCATATTCAAAATTCAACAGAGGCTATCATTTTCTCTTAACTGTCATCGATACTTTCTCCAAATTTGCGTGGGTTGTTCCGCTTAAAACGAAAAATGCTTCTGACGTCACAAAAGCTATGAAAAGTATATTTGTTGGGGGGGAACGATCGCCAAAAAATTTACACACCGACGACGGAAAGGAGTTCTTCAATAAAAAATTTCAAAATCTAATGACAAATTATGGTGTTAATCATTATTCAACGTATAGCATTTTAAAGGCATCAATTATCGAACGATTTAACAGAACCCTAAAGAGTCTAATGTGGAAACAGTTTAGCTATAATGGTTCATACAAGTGGCTTGGGATATACAAAGAATTGATTATGAAATACAATGATACAAAGCATCGTACTATTGGAATGCGCCCAAGTAATGTAAATTCTTCGAATGAAAAGCTGATATTAAACTCTGCCTATAACAATGTGAAAACCTATGACAAACCAAATTTTTTTGTTGGCGATCACGTACGTATCAGTAAATATAAACATACGTTTGAGAAGGGCTACACACCGAATTGGACAACGGAAATTTTCAAAATTAAAACAATTAAACATACGTATCCGGCTACATATATATTAGAGGATTATCAGGGAAATGTAATCCGAGGAGGATTCTATGAGTATGAACTGATGAAAACGCAATATTTAAATAATTATCTTGTTGAAAAAATTCTACTCACGAAAGGTGATCGAGTTTTTGTGAAATGGTTGGGTTTTTCAAACGAACACAACTCTTGGATTAGTAAAAATAATATTCTGTAATATAGAAACATTCACAAATACATACACATACATGTGTATATACATATCTTTGTATTCAATAAAAAATAAAAAATAAAAAATACATATATATTGTTTAAAAAGCGTTGTATTTTAATTTTCCATTTCATTATATAGTTGATCGTTAAAATGTCAATAACATTAATTTTAACTGGAAATTCATCGAGTCTCACTACGGATTACTTTCCACCAATCGATCTAGGCCGCGAGTATGAGTGTGGACTAATAGACTTTCACACATATAATTCAGTGCCCAACATTGACTTGAATAATAATTTATTTCACATACGCGATAAAATCATTGAAGTTCCTGTAGGCACATATGAATTCGAAGATATCGTTGAGTATTTGCAAAAAGAATACGTCAGTATAAACAAATCGGGGAGTCTTTTCATTGATGCCAATTACAATACATTCAAAACAGAAATTTATTGTAGTGATAATATTGATTTTACCCAAAATCGAACTATTGGTTCAATACTTGGTTTTAGCAAGAAAATATTAAAAGCAAAAACTGGTTATGAGTCAGACATACCTATTAACATTACAAATCTTAATGTAGTACGCGTGGAATGTAACATTGTGTGCGGATCATATATAAATAGTTCAAGCGCACACACACTTCATGAATTTTCCCTACACGTTAGTCCTGGGCATAAATTAGATGAAATTCCTAGAAATGTAATTTATTTACCTGTGACCGTCAGACAGATAGGTTCAATAACAGTTAAAGTTGTCGATCAGGACAATAATCTGGTTAATTTTCGTGAAGAAACAATTACTCTCAGATTACATTTAAGACCAAAGGATAAATGATTATTTATAATAAAAGCAATACGAATTTCGGACCTCCTGTCACTTTCTCGTCGTCATCCAACAAAGAAACAGTGATAAGAAGGAACCCGTCATCGTCAACAATAACACCAACAACAACAGCAACTACTACTAAAAAATTGACTATAGTTAATAAATTTTTTTTAAAATCACTAGGATTTCGGATCAAGTGAAAGAAAAGAAAGGAAAAAGATCATGAATGACGTTCTAAATGTTCTACAAAAACCTATCTACGATGAAAGCATTATAAAGAAAGAGTATCACAGTTATATGCCATACTTACAATCGTACAAAAATAACGATGAAATTAGAATATCAATACAGAATCAAGACATCTATCTACTGCCTTGTGAGAGTTACATTTATATCGAGGGATTTGTAACACTGGAGAATGGAACAAAATCAAACAATATTAAACTGAAAAACAACTGCGTAGCGTTTTTATTTGATGAAATCCGCTATGAAGTCAATGCAGTCGAAGTAGACCGCACACGATACACAGGAATAACATCGATGATTAAAAATTTTGTATCGTTAAACCATAACGAGAGTACAATGTTAAAAAATGATGGATGGTTTGCAATGGGGAATCAATTTATTGAAAATGGTTATTTTAATTTTTGCGTACCACTTAAAATGCTTCTTGGTTTTGCTGAAGACTTTAATAAAGTGGTTTTGAACTCCAAGCATGAGCTTATATTATTACGTTCGAAGTCGGATATAGATGCTGTCTACTCAACAGACGTAAAAGAAAAAGTTTAGCTAAACATTTTGAATATGACCTGGAAAGTTCCTCACATACAATTGGCAGATTTTTCGAAATTGGGAATTCTTAAAACAATAAGCTCAGGACAGAGTTTAAAAATGGCATTTCGAAGCTGGGATTGTCATTTTAATCCTGTTCTATCGCAGGGCGTTCATAACTTATGGATGGTGAAACTTTCACCCCAGAGCGAAAGACCTCGGTTTATCTTAATCATTTTTCAAACACCAACCGGACCACAGCATTGTGATTTGTCAGATGTAAAAGTGCATCTTAACTCTGATACATATCCATATGGTGATCTAAAAATAAACTTTATTCGAAATCGTTATGCCCTTCTCTATGATATGTATGCTAAATTTCAACAGAGCTATTACATGCGGGAACCTCAGCCTCTACTATCATGCGAGGAATTTGCAGAAGTAGCTCCAATTATTGTGGTCGATGTGACGCATCAGAATGAATCTGTAAAAATGGGACCCATTGATATAAAAATAGAACTTACTACCAACAAAAATTTGCCTCCAAACACCTCAGCATATTGCGTTCTAATACATGACCGACTCGTGGAATATGTTCCACTTACGGGCGAGATTAGAAGAGTTGTTTAGTATAAAGTTATATTTAAGGTTTAACTAACATCAACAACGAGGAAGTTGAAGCTGTGTGCAGTAGAAAATTCAATGTTGATAAAATATATTGTAAACAAATCAAAATCAAAAAGATAATAAAACAATTTTTTCAAAAATATTTTTACATTTTTCTATTTATTTTTTTTTTTATTTCTTGGTAATCTCTATATGAGAAGTTTTATTTAGAGGTCCATGATATGTCAAAGTAAATCCTTTTTTATTGATTGCTTGAATCGTTGCATCAGACATTTTAGAATATCGAGATGGAAGGAAAACCTGGGCGTAAAAAAAAAGACAAATAAACAAATATGTAATATATTTTTTTTTACTTACTTTAAAATTTTCCAGATCACATAGAACTGCATTTCCATACATAGTATTGCAAACCTTTAATCCTTCGATATTATATGGTAAGCCGATAGTCAATGTTGTCAATTTTACGGTTTGGTTATGAGCAACCTTTTCTAGTTGATTTAATTCTTTCTGAGGGTCCATTGTTATCGATGTCTGTTCGCACTGGTTAATTGTTGCTTATAGAACTATTTTTAATGTAGTGGATCATTTCTTTATACTATTTCAGTAATAATATTATTAGGTATATAAACTTGTATATATATATATATATATATATATAGTTATGTGTATGTGTTTGAAACGATAAGAAATATTTATACATAACTTATCTGTACCCCTTAAAATTGAATTCTGTGTGTTAGGTCTTCGCGCAACAGTACATTACCATATTTTTCATAACTATTATTTTTGTTGTTGTCAGCAGATCTGAGGGGGAAAACACCTATTTTGGGCCAGAAATTACGCCTTTGTATTGTCCACAAAAGTTGTGGGAAAACAATTTTCAGTGCTTTTTTCATTTTTGTCACCCAAATATCAGCAGACCTTTGATCTGATACAGTTTTCTTGCTTATAGTTTTTGACACAGCATTTACCTTAGTAAATTCTTTATCGACGGGTTCGTAGTCGTCGTTGTCGTCGTCGTTGTTATTGGAAAGAATTGAACATGGACTTTCTGGGAGTGTTTCGTTGCAATATAAATTGACATCTATGTCTTCAAGGCCGGAATGAATGTTTTCATCTGGTTTTATTTCATTTTGGTGTTCTTCATTAAGCAATACGTCTAAATCCGATTCGAATGACAAGGTAGTATCAATATATTGGAACAACCATGATGTAAAGTTTTGTTCGTCAACCAATTTTCTTATTTTGCTATAGGCTGCTGAATATGTGTGTGTGTGTGTGTGTGTGTGTCTGTGTGTGTGTAAGAAAAAGAGAGAATAATATTTTTTTTCTTTTTTTACATCAATTATCATTCATTGGTATTTTATTATGACCCCAAGCATAAGTACTTATCCCATCGTTACATATATATCTTTTAGTGTCGTCATAACTTAAAGCTAACTTATTAATAGACTGCGTATAAACATTATGTAACTTACTTCTAAATATAAACATTGATCTAAACAACAATTTTTTATCCATTAAACAATTTCGATAATCTTTAATATCTAAACTATCAGTAACCGACTTTTTAATTCCCTTTGCCTTTTTCACCACATCATTGGTCTCTAATATAAAGGAGTACATTTTTGCTCTTAATCCAATGAATTCTAACATTTTCCGAGAGTTATTTTCATCTTTAAATTTCCCGAGAACTTTACCGTTTGTTTGCGGAAAATTATGTACATTGTCTATGGGGTATTCTGAAGTATCAAACCTTGATTTCTCGGGATCAATGACGTCATGATATATATCAGAATAAAAATCACCTGTCATTACTGAATAAATAAATTAATCCGTATCCATATAGTTTAATCGAATCGATTTTCCAAACTTTTTTCTCATATACTCATAATGAAAGTCGTACATAAGCCATTTTGAAAGCTCCAATACAATAAATCCTAAATAAATAGGTTTATCGTATACAACTCGTCCCTTGGCCATTTCAATAGCACACATCTCTGGTGTAAATATAGATCTACTATGAAAATTAGGATGTGCAATTAATTTTCTAGCACACAATGAATTTCGTTGACCATCCCATTGAGTTACAATTTTCACGTCTCGCCGCTTTTCTACATTTTCCATTGTTTTGTCGTAAACACTGTTATTCATTAATTTGAAAAAGTCTCTTTCAAACTTACTGTTCGCCTTTTTTCTACATTCGGTGTTCAGGTTTATATACTTCTGTAACCATTCCGATTGAGTAAAAGACAACACTCTATGAACTTTAGTGAGAATTAACCCGTTGTTCAGGCATTGCTGTAAATTCCTTAAATGAATTATATAATTAGTCTTTGCATTTAAATTGGCAATTAGCTTGGGAATTTTACTTCCCGGTGCAAACATATTTTCGGGACAAAACGGAAGATCATTGTGTACATCGTGAAGATCTGTTGGATAGTCTAAATCTACTTCTAATACATAACCAAATTTATCGTCTTTTTCCAATTTCAAAATATACTCTGTGGTATAGATTTCAGGATCATTACATTGAAAATTTCCATTGGGAAGCGGTTGAGCCATTGCCCAACCGTACAAGTTATTTGCATCAAGGTACATAAGGTATTCATTTGGTTTGGCTTTATCATACTTCTTTACATACTTATTATTGGATGTGGCATACCGATGACTACACTGACATAAACCACCTCTAATACCTTTCTTAAAGAAATTAAACATATCAACATCAGTGAAGAGCTCTAGATTAACTCCCGTTATTTTCAACATTGCATCCCAAGATAAACCAGGGGATGTATAGTAATAACATGGATCTAATTCATATATTTTTATGCTGACTTTACGAAAATTCTCGAATATATCGGCCAACAACAGCACATCGCTCGTTAGGTATAAAAGCATGTAATCTTTTAATGGTTTACAATTAAAATGCTTCCATACTTTTAGGGCATAATCATAATCTGTATCTAAACAATCTTTAGCTGTTAATTTTGATGAAATTGAAAACGCACTTTCGTTTGTTAATGACAGTTTAACGAGTATGAGTGTTTTCAGTAGGAAGATCACATTGGGAATGAAATGAACGTTTACATACAGGCGATTACTCGGCTAATACCATACATGTTGTATGAGGGTTGCCAACCGATTTTTATCACTCCTCCTCAACATGGATGATATTATTATTCAAAATTAATAATTACACATTGCTAAAATTCCATAATTAAAATTAAAATTAAATACAATGTTAAACTTTACTTTAATTTCATTAAATTCATAAAGATTTGATGTTTCGTCTTCGGCAAATTCTTTGTCATCACGTCGGCAATCATCTCGGCTGTAGGACAGTATTTCAAGTTAATTTCTTTATTTCTTAGCAAGTCTCGGATATGATGAAATCAAATGTCAATGTGTTTGCTTCTCTTGTGATATATGGGATTTACCGCGAGTTTTTGGGCACCTTGATTGTCTATATAAAGAATAACCGCATCATCTTTCAAGGGATCAATCTCCATCAGAAGGTTTTTCAGATACATTGCTTCTTTGCTGGCATACGACGCAGCCATATATTCGGCCTCTGTACTGCTTAGCGGCACCGAGTGTTGTTTTCTACATTCCCATGTAATTGGACACCCACCGAAGAAAAATATGAAGCCTGTGTATGATTTTCTGTCCATGGTATCACCGCCCCAATCAGCATCGACGAACCCTTCCAAATGATTACCATTCACGTTGTAAATCAATTTGATGTCAATCGTACCAGATAAATAGCGTAGTATGTGCTTTAATTTCATTAGATGTTGTTTATGTGGGTCGGCATTTTTCTGGGCCATTTTGGATATCGAGTGTAAAATATCGGGACGTGTGGAAATGGCAAGATACATTAGCGCACCAACTAATGACTGGTATTCTTGTTTGTCGGTTCTCTCACAATCATCTGTGCAACTAATCTGATATCCTGCTTGCAATGGCACTGCTACTGATTTGCAATTTGTCATACCATACTGATCCAAAATATCTCGGATGTATTGTGTTTGGCTTAGTTTTATCGAACCAGTCGAACCATCACGTTCAATTTCCATCCCCAAGAAATGTCGCAGCTCACCTTTATCGTTTACGTCGAAATGTTCTGACAATTTGGCCTTTATTTTTAAAACGACTGATAAGTCACTGCAACCCACGATTATGTCATCTACATAAACCGCTATCAGAACTAATTTATCATTCTGAACTCCTTTATACAAACAAGGTTCATTGTCACATGGAAAAAGTCCGATACTCTGCAAAGTGGAATCAAGTTTTGCATTCCATTCCTTTGCACTCTGTTTCAATCCATATATAGCCTTATGGAGGTGGAGAACTTTGTTGGGAAATCTTTCATCTTCAAAGTATGCGGGTTGTTGCATGTATATTTCGTCATGCAGATCGCTGTTTAAATATGCCGTACTGACATAAAGCTAGTGTAGATGCATCTTCTCTTTAACGGCTAATGCCAGAAAAATTCTTATCGTCGAATATCTTACTACCGGTGAAAATGTCTCGCGGAAATCAACCCCAAAACGTTGATTACACCCTTTTGCCACTAAACGTGCCTTATATCTTTCTATGTTTCCGTTGACATTCCTTTTAATGGCGTATACCCATTTACACGGAATTGCTCTATGACTATCTGGGAGATCTACCATCGACCATGTCTCGTTTTTTCTTAGAGCATGATATTCTTCATTCATGGCCTGTATCCATTTTCCACCGTTATCAGGAGAAATTGCTCCTTCCACTGTTTGTGGTATATTCTCGACAATGGCACTACACAACTCGTTGTATTGTTTCCTTGGCCTGCCAGATTTTCCTGTACGAATAATTGCCGGTCTACCACGTCCGATTTTCCGCGCTTTTATCCCCGTATTTTCGTTTTCTTTATTGGCATTGGGCGTTTCACTGCTTTCGGCATGATCCTCACTTCTGTTGCCTTCTGCATTGTGTTGAATGCTTTCATTGTAATCATCATTGTCAACGTCAGGTACTGCTTTGTCATTGTCAACATCTTGTTTCGCTGTTTGATCATCGATATTAATAACGAAATAATCGTTGGCAGAACACTCTTCTTTACCATCTGTAACGTTATCTTGATGATCGAATGAACTTTCATCGTATAGAACATTACGATGCTCAAACACTTGTTTCTTCTTCGGATCATACAAGCGATATGCCTTAGCTGTCGTCGAATATCCCACCATGACAAGTTGGCTGCCTTTCGCATCGAACTTCGATTTACCCTTAGTATTGTTAAGCGCCACTGCACAAGAACAAAAAGTTCTAAAGTGCTGGACACTCGGCTTTCGACCGCACCAAACCTCATATGGCGTCATATTACATCATTTTCTTGTAGGGCATCTATTTCTTATATAAACTTCCGTATTGATTGCTTCTGCCCATAGACTTTGTCTAACATTAGCGTGTAACATCATCGATCTTGCCATCTCAACCAGGGTTCTATTAGCGAGTTCGGCTACCCCGTTTTGTTGTGGTGTGTATGGCACAGTCAGTTGTCGACTGATTCCCTCTTTGTTCAAATATGTATCGAATTCGGCGTTAACGAACTCTCTTCGGTTGTCGGTTCTAATCGTTTTTATTTTTCTACTTGTCTGACGTTCGACCTGAGCTTTAAATAATTTGAATTTCTCAAACACTTCGCTCTTTGCCTTAAGGAAGTATACGAAGATTCTCCTTGACTTGTCATCAATAAACGTAAGGAAGTACTTTGAACCTCCAACTGATGCAATTTGAAACGGACCGCACACATCACTATGGACAAGTTCTAGCAACTCGTTCGATCTCGTCTGCGATTCTTGGGGAAATGGAATAACGTGAATTTTAGACCGCATACATGTTCTACAACTTGGTTCGTAGCTATCACCGATATTTATTCCATTTACCATACGCCTGTATGATAGATCGTGGAGACTTTTAAAATTCAGGTGGCCGTAGCGGTTGTGCCAAACAATGCGGCTATTGTTGTTGCTCATTGAAAACAACCCTTGTTTGCCTTTGTTTTGAAACTCGAACATGTTATCTCTTTTCTGCGCAAGCAAAACAATATCGCCATCTGGTCGTGCGATTGATGCTTTCTCTTTGTCGAAGTTCACCGTTAAGTCTTGATCAACAGCCTTGTTTACAGAAATGAAGTTCGCCTGCAATACCGGAGAATGCAACACATTTTGAAGTATTATGTCATAATTATTATATTTCAGTAATACATCACCTTTTCCTATCGCGTTTATATGTTTGTAGCCAGCAAATGAAATAATCTCGTTGTGGTGTTGGTAGTTCACAAACATACTGCGGTCGTTACGCATGTGTGCTGTTGCTTCGCTGTCGACGTACCATTTTTTACGATTGCGGGAGGAGTCATCTGGCGCTGCTAGCATCGACATCGCTTGTGCTATATTGTTTTTGCTTCTTTTTTCGCACCTGCTAGCGTAGTGACCCGTTATGCCGCACACAATACACTTGCCTTTGAAACGCTTCTTGGTATTGTTGTAGCTGTTTGTTCTCTTTTCTCTGTTGTTGGTTGTTGTAGTTCTTGCAACCAAAGCTTGCTGTGACGTATCTTCTTTAACTTTTTCCTGCCTTCGCTTCCCCTCTTCTAGGAGCATCTGATGCAAAATTTCCAACCTTGGGAGATCGTCGCGCGTTTCCATGGCTATGACGAAATTTTCATACTCCTGGGGCAAACTGGACATCAGCATTATCGCCAAAAGCTCCTCCTGAATGTCGATTCCAGTTTCCTTTAACTTTCCATAAAGCCGGAAAATTCATTTAAATGCTGCACCACATTTCCATTTTCTGGCATTTTCAGGTTAATTAACTTCTTATAAAGCGAAACCTTTTGTAATCGACCCTTCGGTTTGTAGGTCTCTTCCAGCTTCTTCCAAGCCTCGTGTGACGTTATACAATTGCGTATATATGCCAACTGTGTTGGTTTCACACTTAAGAAGATGGACGCTAAAGCCTTCTCATCATCCGATTCCCACTTGGATACTGCGGCTGCATCGGCTTCCTTTTTCAAAGTTCCGTTCACAATTTTCCATGTACCGGCACACACCAACACACTCCGCATCTGAATTGACCAACTGTCATAATTATGTTCGTCTAATTTATCAATTTGCAAAACCGGAGTACTCATGATATATTTATTAAAACTTTTTATTTTTTATTTTTTAAGCACTTATCACAAACTGATTACTGCAGATTTCTGGGCCCATAACCTGATGAAATTGAAAACGCACTTTCGTTTGTTAATGACAGTTTAATGAGTATGAGTGTTTTCAGTAGGAAGATCACATTGGGAATGAAATGAACGTTTACATACAGGCGATTACTCGGCTAATACCATACATGTTGTATGAGGGTTGCCAACCGATTTTTATCAAATTTATTATAAAATTCGGAAATTGGTGGAAGAGACAAATCATCCAACCGATTCCAGGAACTGAGGTAATCGTAAGGAAATACCCCTTTCCTAGTCATTAATCTGAATGAGTCAGCATGTTTGTAATATCCCTTGCTAAGAATAAAATCATCTTCTGATAAATTTTTTGTTAATGAATCTATGCTCGACTGAAGGAATCGAAATGAATCTAAAAACCTAATTTCGAAGGTGTTATCTACGTCTAAATGCACTTGCTTGGAAAGTGATATGTAATTTTCCTTATTTAATGGAATTATTTTTATTGCGCCATCAATATTACTTAAACTTTTGACAAAAAGATGACAGTCGTAGCCCGACAAATTATGTAATAGAATTGGGAAAAATATTGGTACACGAAAATTTAAATTACACTGTGTATGTGCAGCTCCTCTATATAGACCAGTGAAATGACAATGATCTTTTACTCTTATATCTGCCTGACTAAAACTACGATTGCATATACAACATATTGAAGCACTGTGATGGTTGTAGTTTTCAACATCTGTCAATTGATTCATCGCTTTTGGTTTTTGAAAGTACTCCCTATGTAGGTGTGTTAAATCTTCAACTATCATCCTTACGAATTCATCAGATGAATTTTCTCCTACACAAAAAAATACAAAGGAGACATTGGTTTTGTTCTTAATTGTTATAACTAAATATAATTTCTCACCAACAAATGTTCTATGTTTGTTTAAGTTATCATCAAATGAGCACTTAATAAAATACGAAAACGCACAAGGTATGTGTTGTTGCACAGTAGTTGTTGATGAAGATTCTGGATTCGGTATACAATGACTCACAGGTAAAAGAATAGACTCAAAGTCAGCATACACGACAAATGGAACACGTTGCTTTCGATTATGTTTGACAAACTTGAGTATTTTGTTTCCTTCATCCGGCATAATCGTAATCAGTTTCCGACATTCACTTTTGTGTTGCAGCAGACGGGATTCATTGGGTAATCGTTGTAAGTACCCATTACAAAGATGCATTTGATTTTTTTTCTTCGTTATTTGACTTCTCATCAAACGTGACATATTTTTGATATATACATAATGCGTTCGATCACTATCAGAACTTTCACAATAAAGCAAGTTAATATGTTTTGCTTTTTCTTCGGTCGTATGATAGTAGCAATAATAATAGTAGCAATTAAATAGCATTCATTCTTATCATTGATTTCATAACTAAAAACGTTTACACTGATTGTTGGATTATTCAACTCGAATATATGTATATCTTTGATCATAAGAGGAAATTTCATATTTCTAAAACAAAGAATTTCACCATTAACTTGTATTGTTTCATTGATTGCCTTAAAAAAGGAGCTTCCACCCGTTGCCAAGGCTCCAACTGCTCCGAGAGCTGATAGGATTGGTATGAGAGAGAGAAAACCACCAATTTTGGGAACTGGTATTACACGTGGAATTTGAATTGAAGATTTCTTTCTCCTTAAGATATTATTAACAGTTTTTCGTGCAATTTGTATTGCACTTTCCATATCTTTTGGTTTCTTCTCACGTAAAATCCTTTTACCACCACCGCATTTGCTCTTCCTCATTTTACTCATATTATTACCCATGCCGAATTTGACTTTAGTTTTCATAGCATTGGTAACAAACCATGCGTTTGCACGTTCCGCAAAATTACTGTCTTTAGACTTTACTCTTTTCCACGCGTTGTTAGCTAATATTCGATCGGCTTCGTGTCGCTTATTAAGATCTTTTGATTGAAAATAAGCAATATCGTGTTGTTTACATGCCTCATCCAGTGGGTTAATTCCTGTATCACCTCTGGCTAGACGTTTTTTGAGTTTAGTGCCTGGTCCACAAAATTGATAGCCCGGAAGATGAAGTTCTATTGGTAGAGTATTGCTTGTTTTATCCACCAAACCTCTTCCGACTGCGTTTCTATTATGACTAATTGATCTTCGATAAATCATAACCATTTTAATATGAAAATATGATTCGGAATGAAATAATTTATCAACTTCACACGGTTTTATACACAGATGAGTGCGTGCGTTTGGGTGTATGTACATACATGTATATAAAATATGCTCTAGTATGTCATATAAATGCATTAGTCGTAAATATGCGTTTCGTGAAACAACATAAAGATTTGGTTGTGCGAAATATTGATTTCGCAACGACAACAACAAATAGCTCATCAGAGAGAAGACATAGTTTTCTTTTACCAAATACAATTCGAGCTTTATTAGTTGGTCCCTCAAATTGTGGTAAAACTAATGTAATGTTGAGTTTAATAGAGAGTCCAAATGGATTAAAGCTTAAAAATATCTATATTTATTCAAAATCATTGTATCAACCCAAATATATGGAGGATGGCGGACGTTATAGAAAAGGATTTGATGTTTTTATTCAACTATAAACGTTTACTCCCTAGGGCTTTTGTAGTTAGTATATATGTAAGAGGACTTCACGCAGTCATAATATATTGGTAGCAGCAGCGAATGAATAAGAAAAAAGAACGATTACTAAAGGATGTTATAAATACTAGAAGGGTGTTGAAAAAAAAGTTTAAAAGTATCAAAAATCATGACTTAGAAACAGAAGACCTATTGGAGGATACTTTTAAGCCTATCACTAAACCTCTCAGGGAATTAGTCGAAGGTGTTAAACAAAAACAGGCTGAAACTAAAATAGATTACGACACAGAATTTCTGAAAAAAAAAGTTCCATTAAAAACGAATACTAGCACTCCCAAGGCAAATCAAAAACAAAAAAATACTCTTGATAGTAGTAAGGAATCTACATTCTATACACAAAGGAATGAAAGCGGCCACGACGACGACGACGACGACGACGATGATGATGGTAGCGGTATGAGCGATAGGGGAAACAAAAATAATCCATTGTTATTGAATCTCACAGCGTTGGATCGGGACAACAAATTAGATAAAGTATATGGTCCATATAAAGATCGAAATGATAAATGGAAATTGGGTAATGCTGAATTTGACTTAGGCACAAATGAGATTGTCATCAATGGTGGAAATGCCTGGTCTATTACACCGGGTCTCTTTGAATTGATCTTTCACAAAACACCAAAGCACTATAACGATCATGACCTACAACAATATAAGGAAATTTTAGTTGAAACAAATGCTCATAAGCGTAAGCATGATAGAAACGAACAAATAAAGGGGACTAGAGCAATCAAGTACACAAAGATTATAAAATCATTATTCCACCACGGTGGAAAAAAAGGGGGTGGTTTAATGACAGTAAATGCACAGAAACCAAGTTATATATACTGGGATAATACTAATGAATTAGTTGACAGATTACGACTTTTGATTTCATCACAATCAGCTGGTCATACGAATCATAACAATGAAATTGTATCCATCGTTGAGGAATTGAGAGAAAGCAATATAATTGCATAGATCTATATGTACACGTCCATTTCAAAAATGAGTGCTAACAAGTTTGGTAGTTCCTCCCATCATCAAGATAGACGTCTAAGAAGTGCCTTAGGCTTTCGTTTAGATCGCCGCGATAGGAACATTAATTTTTATTCTAAACGATTAAAAAACGTAGGTTTACCCATTGACGACAATGATGCAGCCTCCAAGTTATTTGTTAACGATGAAGTGAATCACATAACTTTGAGAGTTCAAAAAGATAACACATTATTGAAGAATAAATTTATAGAAGAAATTGAAAAAATAGCGGTGGATCTACAAAGTGAGAAAGAAACACATACGAAATCGATTAAAACGTTGAAGGAGGATACCGAGAAGGCTTTAGAATCACATATAAATTATACTGAAACAAGATTTAAAGGAATTGAGGATTATATTTTCCAGCAATTAATCAGTCCAGAAGTGATAGCGTTGTCGGCGGATAAACATATTAGTAAAACTAATTTATAAAAAGCGTTGATAAAATATGAATAGCGATGAAAAGAGACGTATTGTAGATGAACTTCACCGGGGGGCTCGTAGAAATTTCAAAAGACGACGAGTAATTATGAAAGGAATAGACGATCTCTGGCAAGCAGATTTAGTTGAAATGGGCGCATATTCAAAATTCAACAGAGGCTATCATTTTCTCTTAACTGTCATCGATACTTTCTCCAAATTTGCGTGGGTTGTTCCGCTTAAAACGAAAAATGCTTCTGACGTCACAAAAGCTATGAAAAGTATATTTGTTGGGGGGGAACGATCGCCAAAAAATTTACACACCGACGACGGAAAGGAGTTCTTCAATAAAAAAATTCAAAATCTAATGACAAATTATGGTGTTAATCATTATTCAACGTATAGCATTTTAAAGGCATCAATTATCGAACGATTTAACAGAACCCTAAAGAGTCTAATGTGGAAACAGTTTAGCTATAATGGTTCATACAAGTGGCTTGGGATATACAAAGAATTGATTATGAAATACAATGATACAAAGCATCGTACTATTGGAATGCGCCCAAGTAATGTAAATTCTTCGAATGAAAAGCTGATATTAAACTCTGCCTATAACAATGTGAAAACCTATGACAAACCAAATTTTTTTGTTGGCGATCACGTACGTATCAGTAAATATAAACATACGTTTGAGAAGGGCTACACACCGAATTGGACAACGGAAATTTTCAAAATTAAAACAATTAAACATACGTATCCGGCTACATATATATTAGAGGATTATCAGGGAAATGTAATCCGAGGAGGATTCTATGAGTATGAACTGATGAAAACGCAATATTTAAATAATTATCTTGTTGAAAAAATTCTACTCACGAAAGGTGATCGAGTTTTTGTGAAATGGTTGGGTTTTTCAAACGAACACAACTCTTGGATTAGTAAAAATAATATTCTGTAATATAGAAACATTCACAAATACATACACATACATGTGTATATACATATCTTTGTATTCAATAAAAAATAAAAAATAAAAAATACATATATATTGTTTAAAAAGCGTTGTATTTTAATTTTCCATTTCATTATATAGTTGATCGTTAAAATGTCAATAACATTAATTTTAACTGGAAATTCATCGAGTCTCACTACGGATTACTTTCCACCAATCGATCTAGGCCGCGAGTATGAGTGTGGACTAATAGACTTTCACACATATAATTCAGTGCCCAACATTGACTTGAATAATAATTTATTTCACATACGCGATAAAATCATTGAAGTTCCTGTAGGCACATATGAATTCGAAGATATCGTTGAGTATTTGCAAAAAGAATACGTCAGTATAAACAAATCGGGGAGTCTTTTCATTGATGCCAATTACAATACATTCAAAACAGAAATTTATTGTAGTGATAATATTGATTTTACCCAAAATCGAACTATTGGTTCAATACTTGGTTTTAGCAAGAAAATATTAAAAGCAAAAACTGGTTATGAGTCAGACATACCTATTAACATTACAAATCTTAATGTAGTACGCGTGGAATGTAACATTGTGTGCGGATCATATATAAATAGTTCAAGCGCACACACACTTCATGAATTTTCCCTACACGTTAGTCCTGGGCATAAATTAGATGAAATTCCTAGAAATGTAATTTATTTACCTGTGACCGTCAGACAGATAGGTTCAATAACAGTTAAAGTTGTCGATCAGGACAATAATCTGGTTAATTTTCGTGAAGAAACAATTACTCTCAGATTACATTTAAGACCAAAGGATAAATGATTATTTATAATAAAAGCAATACGAATTTCGGACCTCCTGTCACTTTCTCGTCGTCATCCAACAAAGAAACAGTGATAAGAAGGAACCCGTCATCGTCAACAATAACACCAACAACAACAGCAACTACTACTAAAAAATTGACTATAGTTAATAAATTTTTTTTAAAATCACTAGGATTTCGGATCAAGTGAAAGAAAAGAAAGGAAAAAGATCATGAATGACGTTCTAAATGTTCTACAAAAACCTATCTACGATGAAAGCATTATAAAGAAAGAGTATCACAGTTATATGCCATACTTACAATCGTACAAAAATAACGATGAAATTAGAATATCAATACAGAATCAAGACATCTATCTACTGCCTTGTGAGAGTTACATTTATATCGAGGGATTTGTAACACTGGAGAATGGAACAAAATCAAACAATATTAAACTGAAAAACAACTGCGTAGCGTTTTTATTTGATGAAATCCGCTATGAAGTCAATGCAGTCGAAGTAGACCGCACACGATACACAGGAATAACATCGATGATTAAAAATTTTGTATCGTTAAACCATAACGAGAGTACAATGTTAAAAAATGATGGATGGTTTGCAATGGGGAATCAATTTATTGAAAATGGTTATTTTAATTTTTGCGTACCACTTAAAATGCTTCTTGGTTTTGCTGAAGACTTTAATAAAGTGGTTTTGAACTCCAAGCATGAGCTTATATTATTACGTTCGAAGTCGGATATAGATGCTGTCTACTCAACAGACGTAAAAGAAAAAGTTTAGCTAAACATTTTGAATATGACCTGGAAAGTTCCTCACATACAATTGGCAGATTTTTCGAAATTGGGAATTCTTAAAACAATAAGCTCAGGACAGAGTTTAAAAATGGCATTTCGAAGCTGGGATTGTCATTTTAATCCTGTTCTATCGCAGGGCGTTCATAACTTATGGATGGTGAAACTTTCACCCCAGAGCGAAAGACCTCGGTTTATCTTAATCATTTTTCAAACACCAACCGGACCACAGCATTGTGATTTGTCAGATGTAAAAGTGCATCTTAACTCTGATACATATCCATATGGTGATCTAAAAATAAACTTTATTCGAAATCGTTATGCCCTTCTCTATGATATGTATGCTAAATTTCAACAGAGCTATTACATGCGGGAACCTCAGCCTCTACTATCATGCGAGGAATTTGCAGAAGTAGCTCCAATTATTGTGGTCGATGTGACGCATCAGAATGAATCTGTAAAAATGGGACCCATTGATATAAAAATAGAACTTACTACCAACAAAAATTTGCCTCCAAACACCTCAGCATATTGCGTTCTAATACATGACCGACTCGTGGAATATGTTCCACTTACGGGCGAGATTAGAAGAGTTGTTTAGTATAAAGTTATATTTAAGGTTTAACTAACATCAACAACGAGGAAGTTGAAGCTGTGTGCAGTAGAAAATTCAATGTTGATAAAATATATTGTAAACAAATCAAAATCAAAAAGATAATAAAACAATTTTTTCAAAAATATTTTTACATTTTTCTATTTATTTTTTTTTTTATTTCTTGGTAATCTCTATATGAGAAGTTTTATTTAGAGGTCCATGATATGTCAAAGTAAATCCTTTTTTATTGATTGCTTGAATCGTTGCATCAGACATTTTAGAATATCGAGATGGAAGGAAAACCTGGGCGTAAAAAAAAAGACAAATAAACAAATATGTAATATATTTTTTTTTACTTACTTTAAAATTTTCCAGATCACATAGAACTGCATTTCCATACATAGTATTGCAAACCTTTAATCCTTCGATATTATATGGTAAGCCGATAGTCAATGTTGTCAATTTTACGGTTTGGTTATGAGCAACCTTTTCTAGTTGATTTAATTCTTTCTGAGGGTCCATTGTTATCGATGTCTGTTCGCACTGGTTAATTGTTGCTTATAGAACTATTTTTAATGTAGTGGATCATTTCTTTATACTATTTCAGTAATAATATTATTAGGTATATAAACTTGTATATATATATATATATATATATATAGTTATGTGTATGTGTTTGAAACGATAAGAAATATTTATACATAACTTATCTGTACCCCTTAAAATTGAATTCTGTGTGTTAGGTCTTCGCGCAACAGTACATTACCATATTTTTCATAACTATTATTTTTGTTGTTGTCAGCAGATCTGAGGGGGAAAACACCTATTTTGGGCCAGAAATTACGCCTTTGTATTGTCCACAAAAGTTGTGGGAAAACAATTTTCAGTGCTTTTTTCATTTTTGTCACCCAAATATCAGCAGACCTTTGATCTGATACAGTTTTCTTGCTTATAGTTTTTGACACAGCATTTACCTTAGTAAATTCTTTATCGACGGGTTCGTAGTCGTCGTTGTCGTCGTCGTTGTTATTGGAAAGAATTGAACATGGACTTTCTGGGAGTGTTTCGTTGCAATATAAATTGACATCTATGTCTTCAAGGCCGGAATGAATGTTTTCATCTGGTTTTATTTCATTTTGGTGTTCTTCATTAAGCAATACGTCTAAATCCGATTCGAATGACAAGGTAGTATCAATATATTGGAACAACCATGATGTAAAGTTTTGTTCGTCAACCAATTTTCTTATTTTGCTATAGGCTGCTGAATATGTGTGTGTGTGTGTGTGTGTGTGTCTGTGTGTGTGTAAGAAAAAGAGAGAATAATATTTTTTTTCTTTTTTTACATCAATTATCATTCATTGGTATTTTATTATGACCCCAAGCATAAGTACTTATCCCATCGTTACATATATATCTTTTAGTGTCGTCATAACTTAAAGCTAACTTATTAATAGACTGCGTATAAACATTATGTAACTTACTTCTAAATATAAACATTGATCTAAACAACAATTTTTTATCCATTAAACAATTTCGATAATCTTTAATATCTAAACTATCAGTAACCGACTTTTTAATTCCCTTTGCCTTTTTCACCACATCATTGGTCTCTAATATAAAGGAGTACATTTTTGCTCTTAATCCAATGAATTCTAACATTTTCCGAGAGTTATTTTCATCTTTAAATTTCCCGAGAACTTTACCGTTTGTTTGCGGAAAATTATGTACATTGTCTATGGGGTATTCTGAAGTATCAAACCTTGATTTCTCGGGATCAATGACGTCATGATATATATCAGAATAAAAATCACCTGTCATTACTGAATAAATAAATTAATCCGTATCCATATAGTTTAATCGAATCGATTTTCCAAACTTTTTTCTCATATACTCATAATGAAAGTCGTACATAAGCCATTTTGAAAGCTCCAATACAATAAATCCTAAATAAATAGGTTTATCGTATACAACTCGTCCCTTGGCCATTTCAATAGCACACATCTCTGGTGTAAATATAGATCTACTATGAAAATTAGGATGTGCAATTAATTTTCTAGCACACAATGAATTTCGTTGACCATCCCATTGAGTTACAATTTTCACGTCTCGCCGCTTTTCTACATTTTCCATTGTTTTGTCGTAAACACTGTTATTCATTAATTTGAAAAAGTCTCTTTCAAACTTACTGTTCGCCTTTTTTCTACATTCGGTGTTCAGGTTTATATACTTCTGTAACCATTCCGATTGAGTAAAAGACAACACTCTATGAACTTTAGTGAGAATTAACCCGTTGTTCAGGCATTGCTGTAAATTCCTTAAATGAATTATATAATTAGTCTTTGCATTTAAATTGGCAATTAGCTTGGGAATTTTACTTCCCGGTGCAAACATATTTTCGGGACAAAACGGAAGATCATTGTGTACATCGTGAAGATCTGTTGGATAGTCTAAATCTACTTCTAATACATAACCAAATTTATCGTCTTTTTCCAATTTCAAAATATACTCTGTGGTATAGATTTCAGGATCATTACATTGAAAATTTCCATTGGGAAGCGGTTGAGCCATTGCCCAACCGTACAAGTTATTTGCATCAAGGTACATAAGGTATTCATTTGGTTTGGCTTTATCATACTTCTTTACATACTTATTATTGGATGTGGCATACCGATGACTACACTGACATAAACCACCTCTAATACCTTTCTTAAAGAAATTAAACATATCAACATCAGTGAAGAGCTCTAGATTAACTCCCGTTATTTTCAACATTGCATCCCAAGATAAACCAGGGGATGTATAGTAATAACATGGATCTAATTCATATATTTTTATGCTGACTTTACGAAAATTCTCGAATATATCGGCCAACAACAGCACATCGCTCGTTAGGTATAAAAGCATGTAATCTTTTAATGGTTTACAATTAAAATGCTTCCATACTTTTAGGGCATAATCATAATCTGTATCTAAACAATCTTTAGCTGTTAATTTTGATGAAATTGAAAACGCACTTTCGTTTGTTAATGACAGTTTAACGAGTATGAGTGTTTTCAGTAGGAAGATCACATTGGGAATGAAATGAACGTTTACATACAGGCGATTACTCGGCTAATACCATACATGTTGTATGAGGGTTGCCAACCGATTTTTATCACTCCTCCTCAACATGGATGATATTATTATTCAAAATTAATAATTACACATTGCTAAAATTCCATAATTAAAATTAAAATTAAATACAATGTTAAACTTTACTTTAATTTCATTAAATTCATAAAGATTTGATGTTTCGTCTTCGGCAAATTCTTTGTCATCACGTCGGCAATCATCTCGGCTGTAGGACAGTATTTCAAGTTAATTTCTTTATTTCTTAGCAAGTCTCGGATATGATGAAATCAAATGTCAATGTGTTTGCTTCTCTTGTGATATATGGGATTTACCGCGAGTTTTTGGGCACCTTGATTGTCTATATAAAGAATAACCGCATCATCTTTCAAGGGATCAATCTCCATCAGAAGGTTTTTCAGATACATTGCTTCTTTGCTGGCATACGACGCAGCCATATATTCGGCCTCTGTACTGCTTAGCGGCACCGAGTGTTGTTTTCTACATTCCCATGTAATTGGACACCCACCGAAGAAAAATATGAAGCCTGTGTATGATTTTCTGTCCATGGTATCACCGCCCCAATCAGCATCGACGAACCCTTCCAAATGATTACCATTCACGTTGTAAATCAATTTGATGTCAATCGTACCAGATAAATAGCGTAGTATGTGCTTTAATTTCATTAGATGTTGTTTATGTGGGTCGGCATTTTTCTGGGCCATTTTGGATATCGAGTGTAAAATATCGGGACGTGTGGAAATGGCAAGATACATTAGCGCACCAACTAATGACTGGTATTCTTGTTTGTCGGTTCTCTCACAATCATCTGTGCAACTAATCTGATATCCTGCTTGCAATGGCACTGCTACTGATTTGCAATTTGTCATACCATACTGATCCAAAATATCTCGGATGTATTGTGTTTGGCTTAGTTTTATTGAACCAGTCGAACCATCACGTTCAATTTCCATCCCCAAGAAATGTCGCAGCTCACCTTTATCGTTTACGTCGAAATGTTCTGACAATTTGGCCTTTATTTTTAAAACGACTGATAAGTCACTGCAACCCACGATTATGTCATCTACATAAACCGCTATCAGAACTAATTTATCATTCTGAACTCCTTTATACAAACAAGGTTCATTGTCACATGGAAAAAGTCCGATACTCTGCAAAGTGGAATCAAGTTTTGCATTCCATTCCTTTGCACTCTGTTTCAATCCATATATAGCCTTATGGAGGTGGAGAACTTTGTTGGGAAATCTTTCATCTTCAAAGTATGCGGGTTGTTGCATGTATATTTCGTCATGCAGATCGCTGTTTAAATATGCCGTACTGACATAAAGCTAGTGTAGATGCATCTTCTCTTTAACGGCTAATGCCAGAAAAATTCTTATCGTCGAATATCTTACTACCGGTGAAAATGTCTCGCGGAAATCAACCCCAAAACGTTGATTACACCCTTTTGCCACTAAACGTGCCTTATATCTTTCTATGTTTCCGTTGACATTCCTTTTAATGGCGTATACCCATTTACACGGAATTGCTCTATGACTATCTGGGAGATCTACCATCGACCATGTCTCGTTTTTTCTTAGAGCATGATATTCTTCATTCATGGCCTGTATCCATTTTCCACCGTTATCAGGAGAAATTGCTCCTTCCACTGTTTGTGGTATATTCTCGACAATGGCACTACACAACTCGTTGTATTGTTTCCTTGGCCTGCCAGATTTTCCTGTACGAATAATTGCCGGTCTACCACGTCCGATTTTCCGCGCTTTTATCCCCGTATTTTCGTTTTCTTTATTGGCATTGGGCGTTTCACTGCTTTCGGCATGATCCTCACTTCTGTTGCCTTCTGCATTGTGTTGAATGCTTTCATTGTAATCATCATTGTCAACGTCAGGTACTGCTTTGTCATTGTCAACATCTTGTTTCGCTGTTTGATCATCGATATTAATAACGAAATAATCGTTGGCAGAACACTCTTCTTTACCATCTGTAACGTTATCTTGATGATCGAATGAACTTTCATCGTATAGAACATTACGATGCTCAAACACTTGTTTCTTCTTCGGATCATACAAGCGATATGCCTTAGCTGTCGTCGAATATCCCACCATGACAAGTTGGCTGCCTTTCGCATCGAACTTCGATTTACCCTTAGTATTGTTAAGCGCCACTGCACAAGAACAAAAAGTTCTAAAGTGCTGGACACTCGGCTTTCGACCGCACCAAACCTCATATGGCGTCATATTACATCATTTTCTTGTAGGGCATCTATTTCTTATATAAACTTCCGTATTGATTGCTTCTGCCCATAGACTTTGTCTAACATTAGCGTGTAACATCATCGATCTTGCCATCTCAACCAGGGTTCTATTAGCGAGTTCGGCTACCCCGTTTTGTTGTGGTGTGTATGGCACAGTCAGTTGTCGACTGATTCCCTCTTTGTTCAAATATGTATCGAATTCGGCGTTAACGAACTCTCTTCGGTTGTCGGTTCTAATCGTTTTTATTTTTCTACTTGTCTGACGTTCGACCTGAGCTTTAAATAATTTGAATTTCTCAAACACTTCGCTCTTTGCCTTAAGGAAGTATACGAAGATTCTCCTTGACTTGTCATCAATAAACGTAAGGAAGTACTTTGAACCTCCAACTGATGCAATTTGAAACGGACCGCACACATCACTATGGACAAGTTCTAGCAACTCGTTCGATCTCGTCTGCGATTCTTGGGGAAATGGAATAACGTGAATTTTAGACCGCATACATGTTCTACAACTTGGTTCGTAGCTATCACCGATATTTATTCCATTTACCATACGCCTGTATGATAGATCGTGGAGACTTTTAAAATTCAGGTGGCCGTAGCGGTTGTGCCAAACAATGCGGCTATTGTTGTTGCTCATTGAAAACAACCCTTGTTTGCCTTTGTTTTGAAACTCGAACATGTTATCTCTTTTCTGCGCAAGCAAAACAATATCGCCATCTGGTCGTGCGATTGATGCTTTCTCTTTGTCGAAGTTCACCGCTAAGTCTTGATCAACAGCCTTGTTTACAGAAATGAAGTTCGCCTGCAATACCGGAGAATGCAACACATTTTGAAGTATTATGTCATAATTATTATATTTCAGTAATACATCACCTTTTCCTATCGCGTTTATATGTTTGTAGCCAGCAAATGAAATAATCTCGTTGTGGTGTTGGTAGTTCACAAACATACTGCGGTCGTTACGCATGTGTGCTGTTGCTTCGCTGTCGACGTACCATTTTTTACGATTGCGGGAGGAGTCATCTGGCGCTGCTAGCATCGACATCGCTTGTGCTATATTGTTTTTGCTTCTTTTTTCGCACCTGCTAGCGTAGTGACCCGTTATGCCGCACACAATACACTTGCCTTTGAAATGCTTCTTGGTATTGTTGTAGCTGTTTGTTCTCTTTTCTCTGTTGTTGGTTGTTGTAGTTCTTGCAACCAAAGCTTGCTGTGACGTATCTTCTTTAACTTTTTCCTGCCTTCGCTTCCCCTCTTCTAGGAGCATCTGATGCAAAATTTCCAACCTTGGGAGATCGTCGCGCGTTTCCATGGCTATGACGAAATTTTCATACTCCTGGGGCAAACTGGACATCAGCATTATCGCCAAAAGCTCCTCCTGAATGTCGATTCCAGTTTCCTTTAACTTTCCATAAAGCTCGGAAAATTCATTTAAATGCTGCACCACATTTCCATTTTCTGGCATTTTCAGGTTAATTAACTTCTTATAAAGCGAAACCTTTTGTAATCGACCCTTCGGTTTGTAGGTCTCTTCCAGCTTCTTCCAAGCCTCGTGTGACGTTATACAATTGCGTATATATGCCAACTGTGTTGGTTTCACACTTAAGAAGATGGACGCTAAAGCCTTCTCATCATCCGATTCCCACTTGGATACTGCGGCTGCATCGGCTTCCTTTTTCAAAGTTCCGTTCACAATTTTCCATGTACCGGCACACACCAACACACTCCGCATCTGAATTGACCAACTGTCATAATTATGTTCGTCTAATTTATCAATTTGCAAAACCGGAGTACTCATGATATATTTATTAAAACTTTTTATTTTTTATTTTTTAAGCACTTATCACAAACTGATTACTGCAGATTTCTGGGCCCATAACCTGATGAAATTGAAAACGCACTTTCGTTTGTTAATGACAGTTTAATGAGTATGAGTGTTTTCAGTAGGAAGATCACATTGGGAATGAAATGAACGTTTACATACAGGCGATTACTCGGCTAATACCATACATGTTGTATGAGGGTTGCCAACCGATTTTTATCAAATTTATTATAAAATTCGGAAATTGGTGGAAGAGACAAATCATCCAACCGATTCCAGGAACTGAGGTAATCGTAAGGAAATACCCCTTTCCTAGTCATTAATCTGAATGAGTCAGCATGTTTGTAATATCCCTTGCTTTTATTTATTTATTTATTCATCTTCTGATAAATTTTTTGTTAATGAATCTATGCTCGACTGAAGGAATCGAAATGAATCTAAAAACCTAATTTCGAAGGTGTTATCTACGTCTAAATGCACTTGCTTGGAAAGTGATATGTAATTTTCCTTATTTAATGGAATTATTTTTATTGCGCCATCAATATTACTTAAACTTTTGACAAAAAGATGACAGTCGTAGCCCGACAAATTATGTAATAGAATTGGGAAAAATGTTGGTACACGAAAATTTAAATTACACTGTGTATGTGCAGCTCCTCTATATAGACCAGTGAAATGACAATGATCTTTTACTCTTATATCTGTCTGACTAAAACTACGATTGCATATACAACATATTGAAGCACTGTGATGGTTGTAGTTCTCAACATCTGTCAATTGATTCATCGCTTTTGGTTTTTGAAAGTACTCCCCATGTAGGTGTGTTAAGTCTTCAACTATCATCCTTACGAATTCATCAGATGAATTTTCTCCTACACAAAAAAATACAAAGGAGACATTGGTTTTGTTCTTAGTTGTCATAAATAAATATAATTTCTCACCAACAAATGTTCTATGTTTGTTTAAGTTATCATCAAATGAGCACTTAATAAAATACGAAAACGCACAAGGTATGTGTTGTTGCACAGTAGTTGTTGATGAAGATTCTGGATTCGGTATACAATGACTCACAGGTAAAAGAATAGACTCAAAGTCAGCATACACGACAAATGGAACACGTTGCTTTCGATTATGTTTGACAAACTTGAGTATTTTGTTTCCTTCATCCGGCATAATCGTAATCAGTTTCCGACATTCACTTTTGTGTTGCAGCAGACGGGATTCATTGGGTAATCGTTGTAAGCACCCATTACAAAGATGCATTTGTTTTTTTTTCTTCGTTTTTTGACTTCTCATCAAACGTGACATATTTTTGATATATACATAATGCGTTCGATCACTATCAGAACTTTCACAATAAAGCAAGTTAATATGTTTTGCTTTTTCTTCGGTCGTATGATAGTAGCAATAATAATAGTAGCAATTAAATAGCATTCATTCTTATCATTGATTTCATAACTAAAAACGTTTACACTGATTGTTGGATTATTCAACTCGAATATATGTATATCTTTGATCATAAGAGGAAATTTCATATTTCTAAAACAAAGAATTTCACCATTAACTTGTATTGTTTCACTAGTTATGTCGCGAATTGCATATGATGATGGTCTGGCATGATCACATATAACTTTGCTATCCAAAGCTGATATAATAGCCCATTTAAAACAATATTCATCGGTGTTTTTCACATTTATACAGGCATGTTTGTTTAATAACTGTGATGGTAGATTAAGATAAGCAGAAGCTCGAAGCGGGTCGTATTTATTTATATTTATTTCGGTTCTTCGGAATGACAACAAAGCCCATCCGCTATCTCTTTCCTGGAATTCCTCTAGTTTAACCTTGATGTCATTTATAATAGTTTTTAATTTTTCAGATATATCAGACTCTACTAGGATTGTACACATTTTGGTTTGCATACTTTTAACATCCTGGATCATATCGTCATTTTCCTTTACATGCTTCACGAACACCGCAAATAATTCCATATTAAATTTATAAGCATGCAAAACTTCCAATTCATTTTCTAACAGCTCGATAATTAAATACATGTTTTTTTCATATAGGACTTCTACATTTAATATGCTCTCATCATTATTAGTAATGTAAAATGTTTTTATACGATTTTTGAAAGCGCTCGTTATACTGTAGACATTCTCTTTTAGAATCTTCTTAGCCTTTGTTTTATGTGAGTTTTTGCGTTGATGTTGAGACCAAAGGTTTTCCTCAACATCCTCCTCGCAAAATAAACATCTTTTGTGAATAGTCTGCTTAAGTTTCTTACTTTTGGGTTGCACACCTAACATCTGTAACGTCTCCTGTTGCGGCAGCTCTCGACCCTCACTCGATTCACAATCATTTATTTTGCAGATACATCGATTTAGCTTACGATGACGGACAAAAGAAGATTTATCCCAAAATTCTCTTTGACACTTTTCACATTGAAACATTTTCTTTTTTTATTTATTTTTTTTAGTCTGTACTAAAACGAATGATACCGATATTTGTAACAAGTTTTATTATACACTTATGTTATAACTAAAAGTGGGTGGGGGAAAGAATATACATAATATATAGTATATACATATGTACATTCATTAATATTATATAATAGCATACCTGAAACTAATTTACACTACTCGTTGACACTTTTAATATTTACTAATCAATTCTCTGTATGATTTGATATAATCTGGTTCGTTATTACTACCCCAATGTCATATTACATAGGAAATTCCCTATTTATATACACGGGCATTTCACATTTCACATAACCCACAGTGTCCCAACAGTAACGCGTCTATTATCACATTTTCCCACCACACACACACACACACACACACACACTATCGTTATCATATCCCCAAAACGATGTCCCAACAGTAACGCGTCCATTATCACATTTTCCCACACGCTCGTTATCATCATATCCCTTAAATATTCATAATGTAAGTCTTTTTTCTTTAACCACTTTTAAATGACGACCGTCTGTTTGATCGTACATAGATAATTCACGAACATTCACGAATATTTAGAATATTCTCGAATGTCAAAAGCCAAAAGCCGAATATAGAAACCTGCGGTCCCTATTCCTACTTCCCGATATGACCTTGACCACCACCACGACGAAGATATTTATTGTTATTCTAAATTCGTCACATAATGAAAAACGATATCACACATAACAAACAATTGGATCAGTCACTGACCCGCCACAACTGCTCGCAAAACCACAACTCTACGACGCTTATAACAAATAGTCACGAGGCCGGCCGGCGCGTGCTATCAAAGCCGAACCGCCTTGCGCCCGACGACAGCCCAGGACACATGCGGTCAATGCCATGTGCCCAATGCCCCGTGCCCGCCTGAGCTCAATGCCCCGTGCCCACCTGCGGTCAATGCCCCGTGCCCACCTGCGGTCATGAATTTATCTCTTATCGGCACGCGCCAACCAGCGGTCACCGCAACCGCAACGCTGCGATTGCGCCAGAACCCTCCTAGTCTAATCACGGTAACCGCAAGGTTGCGGTTGCGTCAGAACCCTCCTGTTTAGACTACTCGGAACAGTTCGGAATAGTTCGGAACAGTTCGGAACAGTTCGGAACAGTGCGGAATAGTTTGGAGCTCTTTGGAACAGTCTGAAACAGCTGGGAAAAGTTTGTAACAGTTCGGAACAATTTGGAACAATGTCAAACAATTTGGAATAGCGGAACAGTTTGAAACAGACCGGAAGAATTCGGAACAGTCAGAAACAGTTCCGTTCCAGTACGGAACAGTTCCGTTCCAGTACGGAACAGTTCCGTTCCAGTACGGAACAGTTTGTAACAGTTTGTAACAGTTCGGAACAATACGGAACAGTCTGGAACAGATCGGAATAGTTCGGAAGAGTGCGTAGTAGTTTGGAGCACTTTGGAACAGTCTGGAACAGTTGGGAAAAGTTTGTAACAGTTCGGAACAATTTGGAACAATGTCAAACAATTTGGAATAGCGGAACAGTTTGAAACAGACCGGAAGAATTCGGAACAGTCAGAAACAGTTCCGTTCCAGTACGGAACAGTTCCGTTCCAGTACGGAACAGTTCCGTTCCAGTACGGAACAGTTCCGTTCCAGTACGGAACAGTTCCGTTCCAGTACGGAACAGTTCCGTTCCAATACGGAACAGTTTGAAACAGTTCGGAAAAATACGGAACAGTCTGGAACAGATCGGAACAGTTCGGAACAGCTCGGAATAGTTCGGAACAGTGCCAGACAGTGCGGGATAGTTTGGAGCACTTTGGAACAGTCTGAAACAGCTGGGAAAAGTTTGGAACAGTTCGGAAAAGTTCGGAACAATTTGGAACAGTGCCGAACAATTTGGAACATGGGAACAATGCGGAACAGTTTGAAACAGACCGGAAGAATTCGGAACAGTCAGGAACAGTTCCGTTCCAGTGCGGAACAGTTCGGAACAATACGGAACAGTCTGGAACAGATCGGAACAGTCCGGAACAATTCTGATCTGTTCTGTACAGTTCGGTAAAGTTCGGAACAGTGCGGGAGAGTGCGGAATAGTTTGTAGCACTTTGAAACAGTCTGGAACAGCTGGGAAGAGTTTAGAACAGTTCGGAAAAGTTCGGAACAGTGCCAGACAGTGCGGAATAGTTTGGAGCACTTTGAAACAGTCTGAAAAAGCTGGGAAAAGTTTGGAACAGTTCGGAACAATTTGGAACAGTGCCAAACAATTTGGAACATCGGAACAATGCGGAACAGTTTGAAACAGACCGGAAGAATTCGGAACAGTCAGGAACAGTTCCGTTCCAGTGCGGAACAGTTTGTAACAGTTCGGTACAATACGGAACAGTCTGGATCAGATCGGAACAGTCCGGAACAATTCTGATCTGTTCTGTCCAGTTCGGTACAGTTCGGAACAGTGCGGGAGAGTGCGGAAAAGTTTGTAGCACTTTGGAACAGCTGGGAAGAGTTTGGAACAGTTCGGAAAAGTTCGGAACAGTGCCAGACAGTGCGGAATAGTTTGAAGCACTTTGGAACAGTCTGAAACAGCTGGGAAAAGTTTGGAACAGTTCGGAAAAGTGCGGAACAATTTGGAACAGTGCCAAATAATTTGGAACATGGGAACAATGCGGAACAGTTTGAAACAGACCGGAAGAATTCGGAACAGTCAGGAACAGTTCCGTTCCAGTGGGGAACAGTTTATAACAGTTCGGAACAATACGGATCTGTTCTGTCCAGTTCGGAACAGTCCGGAACAGTTCGGAATAGTTCGGAACAGTGCCGGACAGTGCGGAATAGTTTGGAGCACGAGTGCGGAGTAGTTTGGAGCACGAGTGCGGAGTAGTTTGGAGCACTTTGGAACAATCTGGAACAGCAGGGAGCAGTTTGGAACAGTTCGGAATAGTTCGGAACAATTTGGAACAGTGCCAAACAATTTGGAACATCGGAACAATGCGGAACAGTTTGAAACAGACCGGAAGAATTCGGAACAGTCAGGAACAGTTCTGTTCCACTACGGAACAGTTTGTAACAGTACGGAACAATCTGGAACAGATCGGAATAGTCCGGAACAATTCGGATCTGTTCTGTCCAGTTCGGAATAGTCCGGAACAGTTCGGAATAGTTCGGAACAGTGCCGGATAGTGCGGAATAGTTTGGAGCACTTTGGAACAGTCTGGAACAGATCGGAATAGTTCATAACAGTGCGGGAGAGTGCGGAGTAGTTTGGAGCACTTTGGAACAGTCTGGAACAGCTGGGAACAATTTGGAACAGTTCGGAATAGTTCAAAAGAATTTGGAACAGTGCCAAGCAATTTGGAACATCGGAACAATGCGGAACAGTTTGAAACAGACCGGAAGAATTCGGAACAGTCAGGAACAGTGCCAAGCAATTTGGAACATCGGAACAATGCGGAACAGTTTGAAACAGACCGGAAGAATTCGGAACAGTCAGGAACAGTTCTGTTCCAGTGCGGAACAGTTTGTAACAGTTCGGAACAATACGGAACAGTCTGGAACAGATCGGAACAGTCCGGAACAATTCGAAACTGTTCTGTTCCAGTTCGAAACAGTCTGGAACAGTTCGGAATAGTTCGGAACAGTGCCGGATAGTGCGGAATAGTTTGGAGCACTTTGGAACAGTCTGGAACAGATCGGAATAGTTCATAACAGTGCGGGAGGGTGCGGAGTAGTTTGGAGCACTTTGGAACAGTCTGGAACAGCTGGGAACAATTTGGAACAGTTCGGAATAGTTCAAAACAATTTGGAACAGTGCCAAGCAATTTGGAACATCGGAACAATGCGGAACAGTTTGAAACAGACCGGAAGAATTCGGAACAGTCAGGAACAGTGCCAAGCAATTTGGAACATCGGAACAATGCGGAACAGTTTGAAACAGACCGGAAGAATTCGGAACAGTCAGGAACAGTTCTGTTCCAGTGCGGAACAGTTTGTAACAGTTCGGAACAATACGGAACAGTCTGGAACAGATCGGAACAGTCCGGAACAATTCGGATCTGTTCTGTCCAGTTCGGAACAGTCCGGAACAGTCCGGAACAGTCCGGAACAGTCCGGAACAGTCCGGAACAGTCCGGAACAGTCCGGAACAGTCCGGAACAGTCCGGAACAGTCCGGAACAGTCCGGAACAGTTCGGAATAGTTCGGAACAGTGCGGAAGAGTGCGGAATAGTTTGTAGCACTTTGGAACAGTCTGGAACAGCTGGGAACAGTTCGGAACAGTTCTTAATAGTTCGGAACCATTTGGAACAGTGCCAAACAATTTGGAACATCGTAATAATGCGGAACAGTTTGAAACAGACCGGAAGAATTCGGAACAGTCAGGAACAGTTACGTTCCAGTGCGGAACAGTTTGTAACAGTTCGGAAAAATACGGAACAGTCTGGAACAGATCGGAACAGTCCGGAACATGTTACGTATCCGCTCCGCGGCTCAAGACAACCAGGGCCGACTGACCCAATGGAAAAAGGTCGTGGGCAATTTGATGTAAAAAAAATTAAATTAATGGGCGCCACGCGATTGACCTTGGTGTCTCGAGGAGCCCTCCTGAAAGAATCGCGACTACCAGGTAAGGTTCCGCGTATCTTATTTATAAAAAAAAGAAACCGATTTACCAATTGAAAACGAAATTCAATAGAAAATTTATTAAATAACCAAAGGGAAAAAAAATAATAATAAAGAAAGGAAAAAACAATAGTAACACCCGTCCCCTCGGGTTTGAACCCACCCCTTAGCGCCGCAACGTTGCCACCCTTTGCTTACACTCAGGCCCACTCGGCCAATGGGTACTTACAAGCTGATGGGGAGCTTACGTACTAATATAATATGACTTAATTTAAAATCAACCAAAGAAAAAAAAACAGCCAGATAAAGTAATAGAAATAAAAAAAAGGGCTAATTAAAGAAAATGTTTAGAAGTTATAAAGGTAGTAATCAAAAGAAAAGGAAAAAAAACAATACAAATAATTCAATAAAAAAAAGACAAACACGATAGAGTAAAACACGTAAAGATTCAGCCTTGGACTCGAACCCGAGCCTCCCGCACGTTGAGCCGAATGTCTCTGCTACAGGCTACCGTTCACCCGGTGTAGACCTTGCCAAAAAGGTGTTGAGTAAGGCGTACGGATGATCTGTTCTTGTTCCAGAGGAAAACGCCCAGGAAAACCTCAGGTTTTTTTCCTTCCGGATCACTATTTCAAACTCTTGTTTTCCGTTTTATTTCACGGCTATTCCTTTCCTCTCGCCGAAACGACTTCCGACCGATAATTTCCTCTACTATCCGTAGTAGCGAGTGGAAAATAAAATGCACCGCACGGACTTTGATGAAATGCCGAGTGCAATTAATCTACTTAGTGTACTAGTGTACTACGTTAAACACTATTTCCTTCACCGGAACTTTTCCTCTTTTTTTTTTTTTTTTTTTTTTTTTTAACTTTTTTTTTTTTTTTTCCCCACACCACACAACCGCTCTCGTTCAAACCTTTTCACCAAATGCCTTCCAACCTGATCGTACGACCACCTTGCCTCCACGCCAGAGCGGCTACTTTACAGTGTCCTTTTTGACCTCGAAACTCAGAAGCTCCTTCGGAACCGAACACTCCGAGAAATTGGCCAAAAAGGAAAAAGGAAAATAAGACTGCCGTGGGACCCGATCCCACGACCTCCGGCTCCTGGGGCAAGGTATGGATCACCCAGGCCATACAGCACCCAACGAAAAGTTGGCAAAACGTCATGGCAAGGCGGTTTGCGATTCCTGTGGTTGTGACAGTGAAAACTTCTGCACCCGTAACAAGCAATTCGGATTTGTTCTGTCCAGTTCGGAATAGTCCGGAACAGTTCGGAATAGTTCGGAACAGTGCCAGACAGTGCGGAATAGTTTGGAGCACTTTGGAACAGTCTGGGAGAGTGCGGAGTAGTTTGGAGCACTTTGGAACAGTCTGGAACAGCTGGAAAAAGTTCGGAACAATACGGAACAGTCTGGAACAGATCGGGACAGTCCGGAACAATTCGGATCTGTTCTGTCCAGTTCGGAACAGTTCGGAATAGTTCGAAACAGTGCGGGAGAGTGCGGAATCGTTTGTAGAACTTTGGAACAGTCTGGAACAGCTGGGAACAGTTCGGAATAGTTCAGAACAATTTGGAACAGTGCCAAACAATTTGGAACATCGGAACAATGCGGAACAGTTTGAAACAGACCGGAAGAATTCGGAACAGCCAGGAACAGTTCTGTTCTAGTGCGGAATAGTTTGTAACAGTTCGGAACAATACGGAACAGTCTGGAACAGATCGGAACAGTCCGGAACAATTCGGATCTGTTCTGTCCAGTTCGGAACAGTTCGGAACAATTCGGAACAGTGCGGGAGAGTGCGGAATAGTTTGTAGCACTTTGGAACAGTCTGGAACAGCTGGAAAAAGTTCGGAACAATGCGGAACAGTCTGGAAGAGATCGGGACAGTCCGGAACAATTCGGATCTGTTCTGTCCAGTTCGGAACAGTTCGGAATAGTTCGAAACAGTGCGGGAGAGTGCGGAATAGTTTGTAGCGCTTTGGAACAGTCTGGAACAGCTGGAAAAAATTTGGAACAGTTTGGAACAGTTCGGAACAGTCTGGAACAGATCGGAACAGTCCGGAACAATTCGGATCTGTTCTGTCCAGGCCGGAAGAGTCCGGAACAGTCCGGAACAGTTCGGAATAGTTCGGAACAGTGCGGAAGGGTGCGGAATAGTTTGTAGCACTTTGGAACAGTCTGGAACAGCTGGGAAAAGTTTGGAACAGTTCGGAATAGTTCGGAACAATTTGGAACAGTGCCAATCAATTTGGAACATCGGAACCATGCGGAACAGTTTGAAACAGACCGGAAGAATTCGGAACAGTCAGGAACAGTTCTGTTCCAGTGCGGAACAGTTTGTAACAGTTCGGAACAATACGGAACAGTCTGGAACAGTTCTGTTCCAGTGCGGAACAGTTTGTAACAGTTCGGAACAGTTCGGAATAGTTCGGAACAGTGCGGGAGAGGGCGGAATAGTTTGTAGCACTTTGGAACAGTCTGGAACAGCTGGGAACAGTTTGGAACAGTTCGGAACAGTCCGGAACAATTCGGATCTGTTCTGTCCAGTCCGGAACAGTTCGGAATAGTTCGGAACAATTTTGAAAAGTGCCAAACAATTTGGAACATCGGAACAATGCGGAACAGTTTGAAACAGACCGGAAGAATTCGGAACAATCAGGAATAGTTCTGTTCCAGTGCGGAACAGTTTGTAACAGTTCGGAACAATACGGAACAGTCTGGAACAGATCGGAACAGTCCGGAACAATTCGGATCTGTTCTGTCCAGTTCGGAACAGTTCGGAATAGTTCGGAACAGTTCGGAACAGTTCGGAACAGTTCGGAACAGTCTGGAACAGCTCGAAACAGTTCGGAACAGTTCGGAACAGTGCGGGAGAGTGCTGAGTAGTTTGGAGCACTTTGGAACACTCTGGAACAGCTGGGAAAAGTTTGGAACAGTTCGGAATAGTTCGGAACAATTTGGAAATTCCAAAATTGTAAAAATAATCCGAAGGAGACTTGGAAAGTCGTCAATTCAATTTTAGGGAGAAAACCGAGAAATCTAGATGACATATTAAAAAAGAACTTTTCAGACGAAATGGATTTTAAGGATCTTGCTAAAAGATTCGCTAACACACTCTCATCCGAAGTCCTCAACATAGCACACGAATGCAATCAACAAACCTTTTTTGGTCATTCAAACAGTGTGCCAAATTCCATTTACACCGATCATGTATCTGTTACAGAGGTGAAAAATATTCTAAGCTCGTTAAACTGCAACAAATCGGCGGGAATAGATGAAATAAGGCCAAGAGACCTGAAAATAAATGCACAGACTCTTTCCCCAGTGATAACGAAACTTATTAATATAAGTATTGATCAAACATCAATCCCTAAACTGCTGAAAATGTCAGTTGTTCGACCAATTTATAAGAGCGGAAAAAAGAACGAAATTTTGAATTACAGGCCAATTTCAATTTTATCGGCTGTAGACAAAGTTATGGAAGAAATACTGACAAAAAGATTGTACGAATACGTTGAGAAATATAAAATATTAGAAAAGAATCAATTTGGTTTTCGCAAAAACAAGAGCATCAATCAACTGCTGGGAACCTTCGCAAACAAAATGTATAAAAGTTTAGATAAAAACCATAGCTCAGTAGTGTTATTCATCGATTTTAAGAAAGCTTTCGACACATTAAGCCAAAAACAAATCTTGAGACAACTGGAAAAGATTGGAGTACGAGGAAATTGTTTGGCATGGTTCGAAAACTACTTAAGAGATAGAAAATTTAAAGTAAAAATCGGTGAATATCTCAGTGAAGAAGAAAAAGTAGTTTATGGTGTTCCGCAAGGATCAAAATTGGGTCCACTATTGTTTATAATATATGTCAACGATCTGCTGTCAGTGCTGAAATACAGTACGGGATACGCGTATGCGGACGACACAGCGATCGTAGTCAGCCATAAAAACGTAGAGGAAGCTGTAAGACTAATGCAAATAGACTTTAATGGAGTCACATCCTGGTGCCATGATCATGGATTAATAATCAACGCACTGAAGACAAAGGTGATGCATATTCATCCGCCGCATATCCCAAAAACCAAAATTGTTATAAAAATGCATGATATTGATTGCTTGCACAAAACCGGATGTAGCGACCTAATAAGAGATGATGACGACTGCAAAGAATATATAGATAACGTGTCAACTTACAAATATCTCGGGCTAACGATTGACTACAACTTTAAGTGGAGCTACCATATTGACGAACTAAAAAAGAAGCTACGTCAATCAGCTTACGCACTCTTCCATCTAAGCATTCTCTGCACACCGGCAGTGCTTAAGCAATGCTACTTCGGATTGGTTGAATCACATCTGAGGTATGGTATACTAGCGTGGGGAAGAGCGTCGCAAATGCAACCCCTACAACAGCTTCAAACACGACTGCAAAAAATAGTGCGGAAAGCAAAACAAAACAGCGAAGAGCAGCATCAAAGAAACCAGACGATTAATATGCTGAACATCTCCCAAATCCATGATTTAGAAATCATGTCTAATTTCTACAACGACAATACCTACAGAATCCAAACGCAACAGACAATAAACACTAGAAGAAGGCAACACCACTTTTATGAGATTCCGAGGTACTGGAACGAGTATGGACGAAGGACGTATGATGTCGCAGTTCCAATGGTACTTAACAAACTCCCAAGACAGTTTCGCAACCTAACAAAAAATGAAGTATTGAAAAAAGCCAAAGAAATGTACTTAAATTTATAATTTCAAATATGTTCTTTTTTATTCGCTCTTCGTCCTTCATATATGTTAGTTTTGGTATTTTATTAAATTTATTGTATATAATGTAATCAGTTGAAGGTATCTTAATGTAAATCTTTTAAAGTAAAGAACTCAACACATAAAATGTAACAACATATTAAGAATCAGTCTTCTGCAGACAAGCCCTTCCGGCTTCGCAGATAAAAAAAAACATGTATACATATGAATTTATACGTAATAAAATTATATTGAATTGATTCGTATATTGAATTGAACAGTGCCAAACAATTTGGAACATCGGAACCATGCGGAACAGTTTGAAACAGACCGGAAGAATTCGGAACAGTCAGGAACAGTCAGGAACAGTTCTGTTCCAGTGCGGAACAGTTTGTAACAGTTCGGAACAATACGGAACAGTCTGGAACAGTTCTGTTCCAGTGCGGAACAGTTTGTAACAGTTCGGAACAGTGCGGGAGAGTGCGGAATAGTTCGGAACAGTGCGGGAGAGGGCGGAATAGTTTGTAGCACTTTGGAACAGTGTAGAACAGCTGGGAACAGTTTGGAACAGTTCGGAACAGTTCGGAACAGTCTGGAACAGATCGGAACAGTCCGGAACAATTCGGATCTGTTCTGTCCAGTCCGGAACAATTCGGATCTGTTCTGTCCAGTTCGGAACAGTCCGGAACAGTCCGGAACAGTTCGGAATAGTTCGGAACAGTGCGGAAGAGTGCGGAATAGTTTGTAGCACTTTGGAACAGTCTGGAACAGCTGGGAAAAGTTTGGAACAGTTCGGAATAGTTCGGAACAATTTGGAACAGTGCCAAACAATTTGGAACATCGGAACAATGCGGAACAGTTTGAAACAGACCGGAAGAATTCGGAACAGTCAGGAACAGTTCCATTCCAGTCCGGAACAGTCCGGAACAGTCCGGAACAGTTCGGAACAGTCTGGAACAGTTCGGAACATTTCGGAACAGTTCGGAACAGTTCGGAACAGTGCGGAACAGTTCGGAACAGTGCGGGAGAGTGCGGGAGAGTGCGGAGTAGTTCGGAGCACTTTGGAACAGCTGGGAAAAGTTCGCGACAGTCTGGAACAGTCCGGAACAGTTCGGAATAGTTCGGAACAGTGCCGGACAGTGCGGAATAGTTTGGAGCTCTTTGGAACAGTCTGAAACACCTGGGAAAAGTTTGGAACAGTTCGGAATAGTTCGGAACAATTTGGAACAGTGCCAAACAATTTGGAACATCGGAACAATGCGGAACAGTTTGAAACAGACCGGAAGAATTCGGAACAGTCAGGAACAGTTCCGTTCCAGTGCGGAACAGTTTGTAACAGTTCGGAACAATACGGAACTTGAGGACTATAAAAAGAAAATAGAAATCAAAGACGAACAAATAACTCAACTACAGACGCAAGTCAATGTACTGGAACAAAAACAAATGGACAGGAACGTAGAAATAAAAAACATCCCAATGCTTGGCAATGAAACCGCAGTGGATATAATCAAAGCAATAGGTGAAACACTTAATACACAAATCACAGAGACTGATATTGAAGAAGTTTATACACTCACTGACAGAAAAAACAAACAAATGGAAAACATCGTTCTAAGTTTCACAAGGAAAAGCACCAAAGCCACATTTTTAGAACTTTCAAAACATAAGAAAACACTGAAGTATGGTGAAGTGTGCTCCAAATTACAAAAAGAGCCATACCCGGCGTACACAAATCATAAAATATACATAAACGAACACATGACTCCACACTTTAAAAAGATTCTCTGGCTAGCGAAGAATAAATCAAAATCGGTAAACTAGAAGTTCGTCTGGTTTAGAAATAAGAAGGTGCTAGCGAGAAAGGCAGAGGGAGATCGAATAATCGAGATAAGAGCGATCTCTGATCTTGACAAAATGACATAAATGATCAAGACTATTGCCATGATCGTAATTACACTCGCGTACAAAAAATATTCTCCTTGTTATGAATAACGCCGATAATGAATTAATTAATATACAATTTAAAAAATTAAAATCACAAGAAGTAATCGAATACATCAACTATAACAAAACACAATTTTCATGTATGTCGTTAAATATAAGGTCCTTGAGAACAAACTGGAACGCATTTATGGTATATGTAGCTGACTTCTTATGTAATATTGACGTCATTATGTTATGTGAAACAAATATTAAAAAAGACGAAAACCAATTGTATCAAATAAATGGATACAGAAGCGATTTTTTTAACAGAAATAATTCAAAGGGAGGAGGAATAGTAGTTTACGTCAAAAATAATATTTCATATGAAAAAGTCGAGAAATTAACTTACACATTTGAAAATATTTACATAAATGTCAAACGTGATAATTTTGAGGCTTCGATCCTGTCTATATACAGACCACCCAAAACAAACGTCAAATGTTTTACTCGTGAACTCAGCGAACATATTGACAGTGGTGGAACGAGGAGCAACATCATACTAATGGGCGATGTAAACATACACATAAAAGACAAATGCAATGATGACGGCTGCGATTATTTGTCGATGGTAGCCTCAAAAGGACTGCATAATTGCATACATGCGCATACTCGTATAGATATACGCAAAAACACCAAAAGTCTAATCGACCACAACTTCATAAGAGCCAAGAATGCAGATATCAACTCAGCCGTAATCGAAATATGCATTTCAGATCATTATGGCTTGTACTGCGGGATAAAAACAAACACCACAAGCCAAATGAAATCAAATAAGGAAAGTTAATACCAACTTATCTAATATCACAAAAAATTCAAGATTTTAACTGGGATACTCTGAACGTGTACACAAACGTAAATGAAATGTATCACAGCTTTAAAGAAATAATGAGCACATTATACACATCAGCAACTGTTATAAAAAAGAAAAGGAACACAGAGCATAGTTGGATAACCTCTGAATTAAAAAACGACTGCAAAGAACGTGATAGATTATACAGACGGTACAAAAATAATCGGAACAATGAAGACTATCAAAAAGAATACAAATTGTTCAGAAATGAACTGAATAAAAAAATAGCGAAGACAAAAACCAGTTTCTACAAGCAGAAGTTTCAAAACTGTAAAAATGACCCAAGAGAGACCTGGAAGATCGTTAATTCGATACTAGGGAGAAATATGAGTAATCTGGATGACATTTTAACAAAGAATTTCGCAAATGAAACAAATATAAATGAGCTTCCTGACAAATTTGCAAAAATGTTCACATCAGAAGTGAAAAACATTGTCCATGATTGTAGCTACCAAACCTTCCCAGGCGATACACACAGCGTGCAGAACTCAATATATGCTGAACATGCATCCGTCACAGAGGTATGCAATATACTTAAGTCAATGAAAGGAGATAAATCGGCAGGGATTGATGGAAAAAGACCGAGAGATCTAAAAAACAATGCAACGAAACTCTCGCCATTGATAACGAAGATGATCAATATGAGTTTAGATCAAACATCGATTCCAAACATTCTTAAAACATCAATAGTCCGACCGATTCACAAAAGTGGCAAGAAAAATGATATTTAAAATTATAGACCTATCTCGATCCTACCAGCTGTCGACAAAGTGTTGGAAGAAATATTAAAAAGAAGGCTATATGAATTCGTTGAAAAATTCAACCTTCTGAATAAGAACCAATATGGATTTCGTAAAGGCAAAAATATAAATAGACTGCTTGGGAATTTTGCAAACAAAATATACAAAAGCCTAAACAAAAACCATAGCGCAATTGTGCTCATCGACTTCAAGAAAGCCTTCGACACCTTAAGTCATCAACAAATTCTAAGACAGCTGAATAAAATTGGAATACGAGGTCGCATATTAGCTTGGTTCGAAAACTACTTAAGCAATAGATCCTTCAGAGTCAAAATTGGTAATGAGATCAGCGAAGAAGAAAAAGTAGAATACGGTGTCCCACAGGGATCAAAACTAGGTCCGCTCCTGTTCATTATATACGTTAATGATTTACTGTCAGTATTAAAGTATAGTACGGGCTATGCGTATGCGGACGACACAGCGATTGTAGTTAGCCATAGGAGCGTTGAAGAAGCTGTAAAGCTTATGCAAATAGACTTCAATAGAGTCGCAGCTTGGTGTCACGACCATGGACTAATTATCAACGCACTTAAGACAAAGGTAATGCACATTCGCCCGCCGCATATTCCCAGAACAAAACTTACGATTAAAATACATGACGTAGACTGTCTACATAGAAATGGATATAGAGGAACAACAGGAAATGATGAATGCGCCAAATTTATCGATTACGTATCAACGTACAAATACCTTGGGCTGATAGTTGATTACAACTTTAAGTGGAACAACCATATAGACACATTAAAGAAAAAACTGTACCAATCCACGTATGCACTTTTCCACCTAAGTAACTTATGTACACCTGAAGAAATTAATCAGTGCTACTTTAGTTTAGTGGAATCGCACTTGAGATACAGCATCTTAGCATGGGGAAGAGCATCACAAATGAAACCGCTTCAAAAAATACAAATCAGAGCGCAGAAACTTGTACAAAAAGTAAAAAGGAGGAGAGAAGGACGGCAACATAGAAACGAAACAGCAGGACTGCTCAAAATACAACAACTACACAATCTGGAAATCTTGGCAAATTACGGAGACGACAGCACCTACAGAAATCAAACGCAGCAAATGATCAACACCAGAAGACGTCAGATGCAGCTATATGAAATTCCAAGGTTCTGGAATGAATATGGCCGAAGGACACTAGAAGTATCTGTCCCGAGAATACTCAATGAAGTCCCACCGGAGTATCGCAACCTGCCTAAACACGAGATGATGAAAAAAGTGAAAGAAATGTATGTAAATTGTTTGAATTAAACTTGTATCTTATCTTTCCATTATCCTTTTAAATTGTTAAATTCTCAAAATGTACTTAATTTAATTCTTTTAATGATTTCTTAATTAACATTAATGGATTTTCAACAATATAATATATGGAATATCTTTGTATTGTAACTAGTCTTCTGCAGACAAGCCTTTACGGCTTTGCAGATAAGCAACTGTTGTAGCTATCGAAGTAATAATGAAATAAATAAAATGAAGTGACAGTTCGAAACAATACGGAACAGTCTGGAACAGATCGGAACAGTCCGAAAAAAATCGGAACAATTCGGAACAGTTCGGAACAGTTCGGAACAGTTCGGAACAGCTCAGAACAGTTCGGAATAGCTCGGAGCAGTTCGGAACAGATTGGAACAGGTCGGGAGAATTTGGAACAATTCGGAACAGTCTGGAACAGTTCAGTTTGGAACGGTCCGGAGCAGTTCGGAATTGTTCGGAACAGATCGGAACAGTGCAGCACAGTTTGGAACAGATCGGAGCAGACAGAAACAGATCGGAAAGGTCCGGAACAGTCTGGAACAAATAGGAGAGGATCGGAACAGTCTAGAACAGTCCGGAACAATTCGAAACTGTTCTGTTCCAGTTCGGAACAGTCTGGAACAGATCGAAAAAGTGTGGGAACAGTGCGGGGCAGTGCGGGACAGTGCGAGATAGTTTGGAGCACTTTGGAACGGTTTGGAACAGCTGGGGAAAGTTTGGAACAGTTCGGAATAGTTCGAAACAATTTGGAACAGTGCCAAACAATTTGGAACATCGGAACAATGCGGAACAGTTTGAAACAGACTGGAAGAATTCGGAACAGTCAGGAACAGTTCTGTTCCAGTGCGGAACAGTTTGTAACAGTTCGGAACAATACGGAACAGTCTGGAACAGATCGGAACAGTCCGGAACAATTCGGATCTGTTCTGTCCAGTTCGGAACAGTTCAGAACAGTGCGGGAGAGTTCGGAATAGTTTGTAGCACTTTGGAACAGTCTGGAACAGCTCGGAACAGTTCGGAACAGTTCGGAATAGTTTGGAACAGTGCCGGACAGTGCGGAATAGTTTGGAGCTCTTTGGAACAGTCTGAAACAGCTGGGAAAATTTGGAACAGTTCGGAATAGTTCGGAACAATTTGGAACAGTGCCAAACAATTTGGAACAGCGGAACAATGCGGAACAGTTTTTTTTTTTTTTTTTTTTTCATTTTATTGACTTCAGTAACAGTTTAACAGTTAACAAACGTTAAGATACATAATAATCCTGCGAAGCCCTTTGGCTTGTCTGCAGGAATTTTAGTAAATTCATTGTTATGTACAAATTTTTGTTACAAGTTTTGCAAATGCATTCAATTACCAATGTTATTTATGTGAATCAGTATTTAAACGATATACATACATTGGGCTTCAAACAGGGATTAAGGAAACTATCAGTCTAGAACAGTCCGGAACAATTCGAAACTGTTCTGTTCCAGTTCGGAACAGTCTGGAACAGATCGAAAAAGTGTGGGAACAGTGCGGGGCAGTGCGGGATAGTGCGAGATAGTTTGGAGCACTTTGGAACGGTTTGGAACAGCTGGGGAAAGTTTGGAACAGTTCGGAATAGTTCGAAACAATTTGGAACAGTGCCAAACAATTTGGAACATCGGAACAATGCGGAACAGTTTGAAACAGACCGGAAGAATTCGGAACACTCAGGAACAGTTCCGTTCCAGTGCGGAACAGTTTGTAACAGTTCGGAACAATACGGAACATTCTGGAACAGATCGGAATAGTTCGGAAGAGTGCGGAGTAGTTTGGAGCACTTTGGAACAGTCTGGAACAGTTGGGAAAAGTTTGGAACAGTTCGGAATAGTTCGGAACAATTTTGAACAGTGCCAAACAATTTGGAACAGCGGAACAATGCGGAACAGTTTTTTTTTTTTTTTTTTTTTTTTTTTTTTTTTTCATTTTATTGACTTCAGTAACAGTTTAACAGTTAACAAACGTTAAGATACATAATAATCCTGCGAAGCCCTTTGGCTTGTCTGCAGGAATTTTAGTAAATTCATTGTTATGTACAAATTTTTGTTACAAGTTTTGCAAATGCATTCAATTACCAATGTTATTTATGTGAATCAGTATTTAAACGATATACATACATTGGGCTTCAAACAGGGATTAAGGAAACTATACAAGAAATACACATGGATGGAGCAGCTTCTTTATAGATTTCTTAACAATGTGTTTTGTGAATAAAATATTTTTTTATTAATGTTTTTCTTTTTGGAATATGGCGAATATTTAAAAGATTTGTTGGCAGCTCATTCAGGATCATTGGAATTAGTGAGGGGAATGAATATTTGCCATAGTTGTTGTAGAATTTGGCGATTTTGTATCTTCCTTCTGTATTTCTTCGGGTATTGTACGTATGGTCGATTTCTGTTCTGAAGCTGTTGTCGTTATAAAATTCGTTAATCACACTTGATTTAAATATACCTTCGATGTCTAAGAGCTCGAGTTGGTTGCTTATCGTTGCACTGCTCATGTGGTAGTTGATATTTTTCTTTCTTGCCAGAATTTTAAGCAAATAGTTTTGGCTTGTTTGAAGTTTATTGCAATATGTGGATGTTCCCCATGCTGTAATTCCATGACGGATGTATGATTCACTTAACGCGAGGTATGCCTGTTTTAGGACATCATAATTGCAGCAGTAACTTAAGTGTTGCAGCATGTATGAGGTTTTGCGAAGTTTTCGTTGAAGTTGCTCGATGTGTTGGCGCCATTTGAGATTGTGGTCAACTATTATACCGAGGTACTTAAAACTGTTAACCACCTCAATGAAGGTTTCGCATTTGTCATTAGGTGTATCGCTGGAGTTAGTATGGAGGCATTGGGTATTATGAAATTTAATTCGGATGTCATGATACAGAAAATGGGGTGGTTTTATGTGCATTATTTTTGTTTTCTCCGCATTAATTGTGAGCCAATTATCGTGTGACCATCTTATAATGACATTTAGTTGAGATTGCATAATTTTTACAGCGGCATCGATATCTCTGTGCGACACAAGTATTGTCGTGTCATCTGCATACGCGAAAACTGTACTCTTTTTCAATGATTTTATTAATCCGTTGGCATATATTATATATAGGAGAGGTCCCAGTTTTGAGCCCTGAGGTACACCATGCGTGGTTTCCACTTCGTCACTTAAGGTATTGCCAATTTTCACGCGGTAAGTGCGGCATTTCAAATAATTTTTTACCCATTCTAAACATTGTCCCCGAATTCCCGCTTTCTCTAGACTTTGAATTATCCTTTCATGTGACAGTGTATCGAAGGCCTTACTGAAATCAATAAAAAGAGCTAGGGTATGATGATTTTTGCTTAAGCTTCGGTTAAGTGTGCTAGCGAAATAACCTAGAAGTTGGTTGATGTTTTTCCCTCTTTGAAACCCATACTGCCTCGGTTCAATTATTTTATATTTGTCAAAAAATTGTTTCAATCTCCTAGTTACAATTTCTTCTAAGATTTTTTCGATAACCGGTAAGATTGCAATTGGCCGATAGTTATTGACCTCTGACTTTACTCCTTTTTTGTACACTGGTCGAACTAGGGATACTTTCAGATCTTTTGGAGTAGTCGTTTCCTCGAGACTAGCGTTTATTAATTTCGTTATTACGGGTGCTAGCAGTTGAGCGTTATTTTTTAAGTCTTTTGGTCGTATCCCGTCATTGCCCGGCCCCTTATTTGCATCTAAGCTCTTTATGATGTTATATACTTCCAGCTCGTTTGTCCTTTCTAAGAACAAGGAGTTTTGGGTAGCACTTTCGTTAATATTTAATGTTTTTATGTGGCAATCATATAATATTATATTTATATTCTCGTCAAAACTATAAGCAAATTTGTTTGTTAGGACATCCGTTTCTTCGTTTTTAAAGTTTTTTTGTATCGTGTCATCCAAGTTGTCAGTTTTTTTTCCCAATATCTCTTTTATAGTTTGCCAAATTTTCTTAATATTGTTTTTGTTTTCCGAGAATTTATTTTTGAAAAACGAGTTTTTGGCATTGAGCAATTTTTTATTGACTATATTTCTATATGTTTTGTACTCTCTTTCCCTTGCTTTGTCTTTAGGTTTCGATAGCCAGTTTTTGTATAATTTGTCTCTTTTTTTGCAACAGTCGATTAATTTTTCATTCATCCATTCGCAGTTTGTTATAAATTTCATTAACATTTTGGAGATTAAGAATTTCATCCCAATTTATGCCGTTCAAAAGAGTATTTACCCTATGATTGCTTATAGTCTTTCGTTTTTCTTTTTCTTGGTTTTGAGATTTCTCCGTACCATTTCTCATGGGTTCCAATCCCAGCATGAGTGAATAGTGGTCTGAGATGTTGGTTTGCACTACAGCTGCCTGAACGTTGTTTTTACTCCGAATGAACAGATGATCACGAACATCGATCACTTGTTTCTGCATTAATGTCTACTCTCGTGCTCTCATTATTCGTGTTTACCATACCATTAGACGCCATCATTTCTAGGTATTCTCTTACGATATTTGTACCTCTGTTGCTGCGTTCGGCGTCGTGCAAGTTTATATTCATGTCGCCTACGATCACTGTGTCTCTCATTTTTTCCATTTTACAGAGAAATTGCTCCATTTCTTTGATAAAAGCTTTTGGTTTGGAGGACGGTGGGCGAGTGATGGCAAGTAGTGAGATTGGTCGTTCCTTTGTGTGGATTTTAACGAACATCGATTCAAATGAGAGAGTTTTGGGCAGAGTGTTTTCATATGTTAAAGATTCTCTTATGTAGATTGCTATTCCTCCACCCCCTTGCTGATGTCTATTATAGTATTCTGCGTTGAACCCGCGTATGTGGAACAAGTCATTTTCATTATCTATGATATTAGTTTCAACGAGTATTATTACATCTAAAAATGTGATTATATTATTTATTGCTGATAAAAATGGTGTAAAATGTTTTCGAAGTGATCGGATGTTTTAATAAATGCATGAAAAAATAAAATTTTTAAATTGTGTTTTATTTATACATTGATAATTTTGGAGTGTGGTTGTTACTATATTATTCATTTTGTTTATACTATTAAGCCGATATCCTTTTCTGTGTTAATATGTAAAATAGATGAATTTTCGTTCTTTCTCCCACAAATTAGCCCCTCACGTACCCACACAAACTTCCAGTTTTCAGTTTTTGCTTTTGTTTTGGCCAGCCATAGCAAGCGTCGATTTGATGCCGTCAGCTGGTCGTTGATATATATTCTTGGTTTGTTTCTGTCATCATTTTCGATTTTTAATGACTCTGCATTGATATATTTACCACGTATATTTTGCATCAGCTGTTTTTTAATGTGCATTGAGGAAAATTTTACCACGATGTTTTGGTGTTTTTTTGTGCGATATATATCCACAATATCATTATCTGTGATGCTAACATTAACTGTCTCGGATATAGATTTGATTATGCATTTGATATCTTCATTTTCCTTCTTCGCGACGTTTCTAATTTCAATATTTTTCTCGTAACCTTTTTGTTCAAGAGTATTGATTTTTTGTTCCATCGCTAACATTCGAATGTGTTGTTCGTCAAAAGTGTTTATTTTTTGCTCGATCTGTGCAATTTTCAAATCATTCTCAAATTTTTTCTGGGTTAGATCCTTGATTTGAAGTGCTAGTTCTGATATAGTCTCATTCAATTTAGCAAATGTATTTGAGATTTCTTTCTTCATGTCTAAGTTCGAAAGTTCAATTTGCTTACATATTTTCTCTAGCATTTCATTTAGGTGTTTTGAGTTCATTTTGAGTTCGGCTATATCAGACTGCACGGTGTTTACATCTGATTTCATTTCATTTAAAGTAAGAGTATAATATGATCGATATCGTTTTGTCTGAGTATTATTTTCCTCACTTTCATCTCGTTGTTGCTTCTGGTTTTGTTGATAATCAGCTGGTATTGTTTGAGCTGCCGGTGCAGTTGATGTTGGTTTGCCTTTTTGTCTGCAATTATGACACCTCCATTCGAATCGGCGTTCTTGGTTCATTTTAGCATATGTCTCCTCTGAGACAGTTGTGCATGGGGAGTAGTGGTATTTGGATTTGCAACTTTGACAGGTCACAAAGTCGCCTTTAGCGGAGAGCGGTTTGAGGCATGTACTGCAGTGCGTTGCCCAAGTGCTATTTGGATCATCCATTCCGTAAGTGGAGGGGGTGCCCACCTCAGGCAGAAAGACGGTTCAATTGGTTGGTGTCTGAGATATATCGTCTCTGCTTTGTTTGAAGCTTTAGGTGTCGTTAACTTTTTTTGGGTGCTTAGGTCCCACAATGTCTTTTGGAGCGCTAGCGCGCCAAGTCGCTGTCAACTGATGTATAGCCAGACAAAGGAGAAGTAGAAAAGATAAAAATTACCTTCCTGTGAATCTCTGTCGGCGGAGGTGACTTGTACAAAACTCAGGCCTTTAAAATATGTTGTGTGTTCTTATGCGCGTGTTATGTTGTTTATTTTTGTTTTTTCACTAGCACTAGTGTAGACCACTTGTGTTTCACTTCACTCTCAATATCCTCTTGAAACAGATCGGAAGAATACGGAAGGAACAGTTCCGTTCCAGTACGGAACAGTTTGAAACAGTTCGGAAAAATACGGAACAGTCTGGAACAGATCGGAACAGTCCGGAACAATTCTGATCAGTTCTGTCCAGTTCGGAACAGTCCGGAACAGTTCGGAATAGATCGGAACAGTGCCAGACAATGCGGAATAGTTTGGAGCACTTTGGAACAGTCTGAAACAGCTGGGAAAAGTTTGGAACAGTTCGGAAAAGTTCGGAACAATTTTTAACAGTGCTAAACAATTTGGAACATGGGAACAATGCGGAACAGTTTGAAACAGACCGGAAGAATTCGGAACAGTCAGGAACAGTTCCGTTCCAGTGCGGAACAGTTTGTAACAGTTCGGAACAATACGGATCTGTTCTGTCCAGTTCGCAACAGTCCGGAACAGTCCGGAATAGTTCGGAACAGTGCGGGAGAGTGCGGAATAGTTTGGAGCACTTTGGAACAGTCTGAAACAGCTGGGAACAGTTCGGAACAGTTCGGAATAGTTCGGAACAATTTGGAACAGTGCCAAACAATTTGGAACATCGGAACAATGCGGAACAGTTTGAAACAGACCGGAAGAATTCGGAACAGTCAGGAACAGTTCCGTTCCAGTACGGAACAGTTTGTAACAGTTCGGAACAATACGGAACAGTCTGGAACAGCTCGGAACAGTTCGGAACAGTGCCAGACAATGCGGAATAGTTTGGAGCACTTTGGAACAGTCTGAAACAGCTGGGAAAAGTTTGGAATAGTTCGGAAAAGTTCGGAACAATTTTTAACAGTGCTAAACAATTTGGAACATGGGAACAATGCGGAACAGTTTGAAACAGACCGGAAGAATTCGGAACAGTCAGGAACAGTTCCGTTCCAGTGCGGAACAGTTTGTAACAGTTCGGAACAATACGGATCTGCTCTGTCCAGTTCGCAACAGTCCGGAACAGTTCGGAATAGTTCGGAACAATTTGGAACAGTGCCAAACAATTTGGAACATCGGAACAATGCGGAACAGTTTGAAACAGACCGGAAGAATTCGGAACAGTCAGGAAGAGTTCCGTTCCAGTGCGGAACAGTTTGTAACAGTTCGGAACAATACGGAACAGTCTGGAACAGCTCGGAACAGTTCGGAACAGTGCGGGAGAGTGCGGAATAGTTTGTAGCACTTTGGAACAGTCTGGAACAGCTGGGAAGAGTTTGGAACAGTTCGGAAAAGTTCGGAACAGTGCCAGACAGTGCGGAATAGTTTGGAGCACTTTGGAACAGCCTGAAATAGCTGGGAAAAGTTTGGAACAGTTCGGAAAAGTTGGAAACAATTTGGAACAGTGCCAAACAATTTGGAACATGGGAACAATGCGGAACAGTTTCAAACAGACCGGAAGAATTCGGAACAGTCAGGAACAGTTCCGTTCCAGTGCGGAACAGTTTGTAACAGTTCGGAATAGTTCGGTACAGTGCCAGACAGTGCGGAATAGTTTGGAGCACTTTCGAACAGTCTGGAACAACTCGGAACAGTTCGGAACAGTGCCGGACAGTGCGGAATAGTTTGGAGCACTTTGGAACAGTCTGGAACAGCTCGGAACAGTTCGGAACAGTTCGGAACAGTTCGGAACAGTGCGGGAGAGTGCAGAGTAGTTTGGAGCACTTTGGAACAGTCTGGAACAGCTGGGAAAAGTTTGTAATAGTTCGAAACAATACGGAACAGTCCGAAAAAATCGGAACAATTCGGAACAGTTCGGAACAGTTCGGAACAGCTCAGAACAGTTCGGAACAGTTCGGAACAGCTAAGAACAGTTCGGAATAGCTCGGAGCAGTTCGGAACAGATTGGAACAGGTCGGGAGAATTTGGAACAATTCGGAACAGTCTGGAACAGTTCAGTTTGGAACGGTCCGGAGCAGTTCGGAATTGTTCGGAACAGATCGGAACAGTGCAGCACAGTTTGGAACAGATCGGAGCAGACAGAAACAGATCGGAAAAGTCCGGAACAGTCTGGAACAAATAGGAGAGGATCGGAACAGTCTAGAACAGTCCGGAACAATTCGAAACTGTTCTGTTCCAGTTCGGAACAGTCTGGAACAGTTCGAAAAAGTGTGGGAACAGTGCGGGGCAGTGCGGGACAGTGCGAGATAGTTTGGAGCACTTTGGAACGGTTTGGAACAGCTGGGGAAAGTTTGGAACAGTTTGGAATAGTTCGGAATAACACGGAACAATGCGGAACAGTCTGGAACAGCTGGGAACAGTTCGGAATAGTTCGAAACAATTTGGAACAGTGCCAAACAATTTGGAACATCGGAACAATGCGGAACAGTTTGAAACAGACTGGAAGAATTCGGAACAGTCAGGAACAGTTCTGTTACAGTGCGGAACAGTTTGTAACAGTTCGGAACAGTACGGAACAGTCTGGAACAGATTCAATTTCAATTCAATTCAATTTCAATTTTATTGTATTCGAAATGCAGGTTGTTTACATTCGTTTATCTGCAAAGCCGGAAGGGCTTGTCTGCAGAAGACTAGTTACAAACATAGTTCATTGATTTACATTGTTGACAACAGTATTAGTTCAAAATACCAAAAAGTGAAACAAAAATATAGAAACAAACAATTAAGTACAAGATGACTAGTTACAAACATAGTTCAGTTTTTTTTTTTTTTTTTTTTTTTTTTTTTTTTTTTTTTTTTTTTTTTTTTTTTTTTTATCGTGAGGAACTTAGATACATTTCTTTTACTTTACGCAAAAGTTCCTGTTTGGGTAGGTTTCGAAGTTCTCTTGGGAGTTCATTAAGGATCATCGGAACTGCGACGTTAAAGGTCTTTCTACCATACTCGTTCCAGAACCTCGGGACTTCGTAGAACAGCTGCTGTCGTCTTCTCGTGTTTACCGTCTGCTGTGTCTGTATTCTGTATGTGTTATCGTTGCCGAAGTTTGCCAGGATTTCCAATTTATATATTTGTGAGATATTGAGCATATCTGTTATCTGGTTTCTCTGGTGCTGCTCAGCGTTACTACGTCCTGCTCTTCGTATCATTTTTTGTAGCCTATTTTGAGTGTTTTGAAGCGAGTGCATTTGTGGCGCTCTTCCCCACGCTAATATACCGTACCTTAGATGCGATTCGACTAATCCGTGGTAGCACTGTTTAAGTACTTCTGGTGTACAAAGGTTACTTAGGTGAAATATTGCGTACGCCGATTGGCGCAGTTTCTTCTTTAATGTGTCGATGTGGTGGCTCCATTTGAAGTTATAATCAACTGTAAGTCCTAAGTATTTATATGTTGACACATTGTCGATGTATCTGGAGCAGTCATCATCTTCTTTTATACTACCGCCACATCCATTTCTATGTAGGCAATCTACGTCGTGCATTTTTATTTTTAGTTTTGTTTTTGGGATATGGGGCGGGCGAATGTGCATTACCTTGGTCTTGAGTGCATTGATAATTAAGCCATGGTCGTGACACCAAGCTGTGACTCTATTTAGATCTAACTGCATTAATTTTGCAGCTTCATCAGGACTCCTATGACTAACTACTATCGCCGTGTCGTCCGCATATGCATAACCCCTACTATATTTTAACGCTGACAGTAGATCGTTTACATATATAATAAAAAGAAGTGGTCCTAATTTTGAACCCTGTGGTACACCGTATACAACATTTTTCTCTTCGCTAACATGATCACCTATTTTAACCTTGAAGGTTCTGTTGCTTAGATAGTTTCCAAACCATGCTAGTATGTGGCCACGTACACCAATCTTATCCAGCTGTCTTAGGATTTGTCGGTGGCTTAGTGTGTCGAACGCCTTCTTAAAGTCGACGAATAAAGCTACTACACTCTGATTTTTATCCAGACTTTGGTAAACATTATTCGCAAAGTCTCCTAATAATCTATTTATACTTCTACCTTTGCGGAAGCCAAATTGATTTTTATTTAGTAAGTTAAACTTTTCGACAAATTCGTAGAGTCTCCTTGCTAGCACTTCTTCTAAAACCTTATCGACAGCTGGTAAGATTGAAATTGGTCTGTAGTTCAAAATATCGTTTTTTTTTCCGCTTTTGTGGATCGGTCGAACTATTGAGGTCTTCAGCGTGTTTGGAATCGAGGCTTGGTCTAAGCTCATGTTGATGAGTTTTGTTATCACTGGAGCTAGAGTTTGTGCGTTGTTCTTCAAATCTTTTGGCCTTATCTCGTCTATCCCTGCCGATTTGTTGCACTCCAAAGAGCTTAAGATATTTTGTATTTCTGCCACAGATGCATGTTCAGCGTAGATTGAGTGATGTACACTACTTTCATAGCCAGAAAATGTTTTTTGACTGCATTCGTGCACTATGCTTAGTACCTCAGATGACAAACTGTTAGCGAATTTGTTAGTCATGTCTTTAACGTTGTCATTGTTCGTAAAGTTCTTTTTTAGGACATCATCTAGATTGTTCTTCTTTTTCCCTAATATAGAATTTACGAGCTTCCACGTCTCCTTAGTATCACCTCTACACCGTTGAAATTTTTCTTTGTAGAAGCTAGTTTTCGCCTTCGCTATTTTCTTGTTTAGCTCGTTTCGATAAATTCTATATTCCCTGTGATAATCTTCGTTGTGTCTGTTGTTCTTATATCGTCTGTATAGTCTATCGCGTTCTTTACAATCTTTTTTTAACTCTGCTGTAATCCAACTATGTTCTGTACTTCTTCTCTTTCCTATTACCGTCGATGATGTTGTCAAGGTATTCATTATTTGTTTGAAATTCTGATAATATTCGTTTACATCTGTAAACACATTCAGTTCATCCCAGTTGAAGTCACGTATTTTTTGTGTTAAGCTGTGATTTAAGATATGACGTTCTTTATCAGATTTCTTTTGATCTGTGGTGTTAGTTTTTATTCCACAATATAAGGCATAGTGGTCCGAAATACATGTTTCAATTACCGCTGAATTAAGTTCCGCATTTCTCACTCTTACTAGACTGTGGTCGATCAGCGTTTTTGTGTCTCTGATTAGATCAACACGAGTGTGCGAATATATACAGTTATGTAGACCTTTGGACGCTATCATTGACAGATACTCACAGACATCGGTGTTATTTTTATTTTTAATGTCTATGTTGATGTCTCCCATAACAATAAGATTGTTTTTCGCTCCAACTTTATCGATGTGCGCACCTAGTTCACGAATAAAGCACTTAACATTTGTCTTTGGTGGTCTGTATACAGATATAATCGAGGCCTCTAAGTTACCACGTTTAACATTAATGGAGACATTTTCATACGTTTGGGATACTGTCACCACTGTTTCACATAAGACATCGTTTTTTACATAAACTGCTATTCCTCCTCCTCTAGAATTACTTCGGTTATAGAATTCACCATTATATCCTTTCGGAACAGTCCGGAACAATTCGGATCTGTTCTGTCCAGTTTGGAACAGTTCAGAACAGTGCGGGAGAGTGCGGAATAATTTGTAGCACTTTGGAACAGTCTGAAACAGCTGGGAAAAGATTGGAACAGTTCGGAAAAGTTCGGAACAATTTTTAACAGTGCCAAACAATTTGGAACATGGGAACAATGCGGAACAGTTTCAAACAGACCGGAAGAATTCGGAACAGTCAGGAACAGTTCCGTTCCAGTGCGGAACAGTTTGTAACAGTTCGGAACAATACGGAACAGTCGGGAACAGTTCTGTTCCAGTGCGGAACAGTTTGTAGCAGTTCGGACCAATATGGAACAGTCTGGAACAGATCGGAACAGTCCGGAACAATACGGATCTGTTCTGTCCAGTTCGGAACAGTCCGGAACAGTTCGGAATAGTTCGGAACAGTGCCGGACAGTGCGGAATAGTTTGGAGCACTTTGGAACAGTCTGAAACAGCTCGGAACAGTTCGGAACAGCTCAGAACAGCTCAGAACAGCTCAGAACAGTTCGGAACAGTTCGGAACAGTGCGGGAGAGTGCAGAGTAGTTTGGAGCACTTTGGAACAGTCTGGAACAGCTGGGAGCAGTTTGGAACAGTTCGGAATAGTTCGGAACAATTTGGAACAGTGCCAAACAATTTGGAACATCGGAACAATGCGGAAAAGTTTGAAACAGACCGGAAGAATTCGGAACAGTCTGGAACAGTTCGAAAAAGCATGGGAAAAGTGCGGGGCAGTGTGGGACAGTGCGAGATAGTGTGAAGCACTTTGGAACAGTCTGGAACAGCTCGGAACAGTTCGGAACAGTTCGGGACAGTGCGGGAGAGTGCGGAGTAGTTTGGAGCACTTTGGTACAGCTGGGAGCAGTTTGGAACAGTTCGGAATAGTTCGGAACAATTTGGAACAGTGCCAAACAATTTGGAACATCGGAACAATGCGGAACAGTTTGAAACAGACCGGAAGAATTCGGAACAGTCTGGAACAGTCCGAAAAAGCATGGGAACAGTGCGGGGCAGTGCGGGACAGTGCGGAATATTTTGGAGCACTTTGGAACAGTCTGAAACAGCTCGGAACAGTTCGGAACAGCTCAGAACAGCTCAAAACAGTTCGGAACAGTTCGGAACAGTGCGGGAGAGTGCGTAGTAGTTTGGAGCACTTTGGAACAGTCTGGAACAGCTGGGAGCAGTTTGGAACAGTTCGGAATAGTTCGGAACAATTTGGAACAGTGCCAAACAATTTGGAACATCGGAACAATGCGGAACAGTTTGAAACAGACCGGAAGAATTCGGAACAGTTCGAAAAAGCATGGGAACAGTGCGGGGCAGTGCGGGGCAGTGCGGGGCAGTGCGGGGCAGTGCGGGGCAGTGCGGGGCAGTGCGGGGCAGTGCGGGACAGTGCGAGATAGTTTGGAGCACTTTGGAACAGTCTGGAACAGCTCGGAACAGATCGGAACAGTTCGGGACAGTGCGGGAGAGTGCGGAGTAGTTTGGAGCACTTTGGAACAGTCTGGAACAGCTGGGAGCAGTTTGGAACAGTTCGGAATAGTTCGGAACAATTTGGAACAGTGCCAAACAATTTGGAACATCGGAACAATGCGGAACAGTTTGAAACAGACCGGAAGAATTCGGAACAGTCTGGAACAGTTCGAAAAAGCATGGGAACAGTGCGGGGTAGTGCGGAACAGTGCGAGATAGTTTGGAGCACTTTGGAACAGTCTGGATCAGCTCGGAACAGTTCGGAACAGTTCGGGACAGTGCGGGAGAGTGCGGAGTAGTTTGGAGCACTTTGGAACAGTCTGGAACAGCTGGGAGCAGTTTGGAACAGTTCGGAATAGTTGCGAACAATTTGGAACAGTGCCAAACAATTTGGAACATCGGAACAATGCGGAACAGTTTGAAACAGACCGGAAGAATTCGGAACAGTCTGGAACAGTTCGAAAAAGCATGGGAACAGTGCGGGGCAGTGCGGAACAGTGCGGAATAGTTTGGAACAGTCTGAAACAGCTCGGAACAGTTCGGAACAGCTCAGAACAGCTCAGAACAGTTCGGAACAGTGCGGGAGAGTGCGGGAGAGTGCGGAGTAGTTTGGAGGACTTTGGAACAGTCTGGAACAGTCTGGAACAGCTGGGAGCAGTTTGGAACAGTTCGGAATAGTTCGGAACAATTTGGAACAGTGCCAAACAATGTGGAACAATGCGGAACAGTTTGAAACAGACCGGAAGAATTCGGAACAGTCTGGAACAGTTCGAAAAAGCATGGGAACAGTGCGGGGCAGTGCGAGATAGTTTGGAGCACTTTGGAACAGTCTGGAACAGCTCGGAACAGATCGGAACAGTCCGGAACAGTCCGGAACAAAACTCTTCCGGTTCGGAGCAGTCTGGAACAGTTCGGAAAAGTGTTGGAACAGTGCCGGACAGTGCGAGATAGTTTGGAGCACTTTGGAACAATCTGGAACAGCTCGGAACAGCTCGGAACAGCCCGGAACAGCTCGGAACAGCTCGGAACAGCTCGGAACAGCTCGGAACAGTGCGGGACCGTTCCGTTCCGATTCCAACTGTTCCGTTCCGACTCCAACCGTTCCGGTCCGTTTCCACACGTTCCGGTCCATTTCCAGCCGTTCCGTTCCGTTTCCACACGTTCCGGCCCATTTCCAACTGTTCCGTTCCGATTCCAAATGTTCCGTTCCGTTCCCACAAGTTCCGGTCCATTTCCGACTGTTCCGCTCCGATTCCGAATGTTCCGGTCCGTTTCCATCCGTTCCGTTCCGATTCCAACTGTTCCGTTCCGATTCCAAACGTTCCGTTCCGATTCCAACCGTTTCGGTCCATTTCCAACCGTTCCGGTCCGTTTCCATCCGTTCCGTTCCGATTCCAACTGTTCCGTTCCGATTCCCGGTGTTGCGTTCCGTTTCCAGGTGTTCCGGTCCGTTCCAAACGCACTGTCCCGCACTGTTCCGACACTTTTCCGAACTGTTCCAGACTGCTCCGATCTGGGACAGAACAGTTTCGAATTGTTCCGGACTGTTCCGATCTGTTCCAGACTGTTCCGAAGTGCTCCAAATTATTCCGCACTGTCCCGCACTGCCCCGCACTGCCCCGCACTGTTCCCACACTTTTCCGAACTGTTCCGAACTGGACAGAACAGATCCGAATTGTTCCGGACTGTTCCGATCTGTTCCGATCTGTTCCAGACTGTTCCGTATTGTTCCGAACTGTTACAAACTGTTCCGCACTGGAACAGAACTGTTCCTGACTGTTCCGAATTCTTCCGGTCTGTTTCAAACTGTTCCACATTGTTCCGATGTTCCAAATTGTTTGGCACTGTTCCAAATTGTTCCGAACAATTCCGAACTGCTCCGGACCGTTCCAAACTGAACTGTTGCAGACTGTTCCGAATTGTTCCGGACTGTTCCAGATTCTCCCGACCTGTTCCAATCTGTTCCGAACTGCTCCGAGCTATTCCGAACTGTTCTGAGCTGTTCCGAACTGTTCCGAACTGTCCCGAACTGTTCCGAACTGTTCCGAGCTGTTCCAGACTGTTCCAAAGTGCTTCAAACTATCCCGCACTGTCCGGCACTGTTGCGACACTTTTCCGAACTGTTCCAGACTGCTCCGAACTGGAACAGAACAGTTTTGAATTGTTCCGAACTGTTCGGAGCTGTTCCAGACTGTTTCAAAGTGCTCCAAACTATTCCGCACTATCCGGCACTGTTCCGGACTGTTCCGATCTGTTCCAGACTGTTCCGTATTGTTCCGAACTGTTACAAACTGTTCCGCACTGGAACGGAACTGTTCCTGACTGTTCCGAACTATTCCGAACTGTTCCGGACTGTTCCGAACTATTCCGAACTGTTCCGGACTGTTCCGAACTATTCCGAACTGTTCCGGACTGTTCCGAACTGGACAGAGCAGATCCGTATTGTTCCGAACTGTTACAAACTGTTACAAACTGTTCCGCACTGGAACAGAACTGTTCCTGACTGTTCCGAATTCTTCCGGTCTGTTTCAAACTGTTCCGCATTGTTCCCATGTTCCAAATTGTTTGGCACTGTTCCAAATTGTTCCGAACTTTTCCGAACTGTTCCAAACGTTTCCCAGCTGTTTCAGACAGTTCCAAAGTGCTCCAAACTACTCCGCACTCTCCCGCACTGTTCCGGACTGTTCCGAACTGGACAGAGCAGATCCGTATTGTTCCGAACTGTTACAAACTGTTCCGCACTGGAACGGAACTGTTCCGATCTGTTCCAGACTGTTCCGTATTGTTCCGAACTGTCACAAACTGTTCCGCACTGGAACGGAACTGTTCCTGACTGTTTCGAATTTTTCCGGTCTGTTTCAGACTTTTTATTCTTTATTCTTTATTCAAATAGATTTTTCTTTAACATTGTTTATAAACCTGCGAAGCCTATGGCTTATCTGCAGGAGGCTGTGCTTATACATACATATGTACATAAAGTTAAGTTATCAAAAGAACGTTTGACTTGGAAGATTTGTGATATAAAGAAAGGTTAATAGAGTTAATAACTACGTTAAATATTTTAGAAATAAACAAACATTTCAACGTGAAAAGTTAGTTGCAATTTTTGAGTTTTATTAAGTTATATCTTCTAAATAATGTTCTTTTAGTTTTCTTTTTCTTTTATTAATAGAAGAAATATTTCTTAGGGATTGGGGAAGGTCATTTAGGATATTTGGCACCGTATACATCAATTGCCTTCTGCCGTAAACGTTTATATAAAGAGGAAGCCGGTACATCCCGTTGGCTTGTCTCCTCGTGTTAAAGCTGTGACTGATTGGTATCCGGAGCTGATCGTCATCGTAATACTCCAGCGCTGCTGTCATCTTGAATATCTGTCTCACTTTAAGTATTTTTGCGTTGTTTTCTCCCATGTTTCTTCGCAATAGCAGTTTGGTAGCTCTATTTTGGATGTTTTGCAATTTATCGATGTGCGTGTCTGCAGCATTTCCCCAAGCAAGTATGCCATATCTGAACCTTGATTCAATAAGAGCGTGGTATATTTGCTTTTGGACACAAGCTGTTGATTTGTATTGCATACAAGACAATGCAAACAGGAGTAGTAGGGCTATGCCGGTTCTAGACCAGGAAATGAGTCAGAAATGAGTCATCACCGTTCAAGGTCGTTTTTTTGACTTCAAGGCCGCTTTGACTTCAAGGCCGCTTTGACTTCAAGGCCGCTTTGACTTCAAGGCCGTTTTGACTTCAAGGTTTTCCGTTTTTTTGTTTATTGTTTGTTCAAGACTGAAAAAAAATCATTTTTGATTTCCCCCCATTCATTTATCCATGACCCATAAAGTAAGTATGTATGTATGTACATATGTATGTGAACCTGGAAGCAATGTGTTACCATTGAGTGTCATCATAATACCGATTTTACAGAATTTGTTTACTTGGTTCGTGCAGTCATTTGGGTCACCCAAGTGCGTAGCTTGTATAAATGACCACTCGACGTTCAAGCACAAAAGATCGGTTCGATTGGTTATGACCTCGCGCATGTGGTCGTTTGGTTCGCTTAAGTGCGTTGCTTGCATAAATGCCCTTAGCCGGGAGATGTTCGTTATACATCGAACATTAGAAAATGCTTATTCGGGGTTATAGAGTCGATCGCTTGTGCAGTGTGTTTATATGTTTATGCTATGATTTATATGACGTTTTTTTTAGTTTTAGATGGGATTGCTGTGTTCTAGACATGCGGTAACGTGTCATCTGACAGGAAGGCCGTTCATGTGTTGAGAGCTTCATCGTCGGTTGAGGGGGATTACTAATTTGGTGTGTGTTGCTACATATGTGATTTTAAGGTCGTTTTTGAATTCAAGGTCGTTTTGACTTCAAGGTTTTTTTGGTTGCTGAGTGTATGCATGTGGCTTGGGTGGGGTTGTTTCAAAGGCCTTTTTCGTTTTTTTGGTTGCTAATCTGACAACAAGGCCGTTCATGTGTTGGGAGCTTCTTGGTCGGTTGAGGGGGATTAATAATTTGGTGTGTGTTGCTACATATGTGATTTCAAGGTCAGTCATAAGTAGGTTTGAGCTTTAAAGTCGTTTTTCAGCTCCTCATCTATGTATGTACGAACGAGTTTATAAGAACTGATTCTGATCTTCGTCTGATTAATCTGGTGTGTGTTGCTATGAACAAAAAAACAAAAATCTGTGTACGGGGTCATTGACACTTATTGCATTTTATTCTGATCTGCGTCTGATTAATCTGGTGTGTGTTGCTATGAACAAAAAAACAAAAATCTGTGTACGGGGTCATTGACACTTATTGCATTTTATTCTGATCTGCGTCTGATTAATCTGGTGTGTGTTGCTATGAACAAAAAAACAAAAATCTGTGTACGGGGTCATTGTCACTTGTTGCATTTTATTCTGATCTGCGTCTGATTAATCTGGTGTGTGTTGCTATGAACAAAAAAACAAAAATCTGTGTACGGGGTCATTGACACTTATTGCATTTTATTCTGATCTGCGTCTGATTAATCTGGTGTGTGTTGCTACGAACAAAAAAATTAAAATCTGTGTACGGAGTCATTGAACTTGTTGCATTTTTAATATACCGTAATAACAAATAATATGGATCCTCAAATTAAAGAAGTGATTGAAAGACAACAATCACATTTATTGAGTTTCCTTTTGCGGAGAAATAGTGATTGTGATAATGCTGCGAATATTGAAGCAAATTTAAAAAACTGTGAAAAAGATATAGAACTTTTAAAAAGTTGGTTACCTGATGCTAAGTTTACCGGGCAAAATTATTATCTTACATCAGCACTCGGTACATTATCATCATACAAACAACTCTTTGTTCCACAATCAAGTGAGGAGATGTTAAAGTGGGAAGATCTCCCGAATTCGGCGTTTAAAAAAAGAATCAGATCGGGTGTTATAACCAATTTAAAACACGCCGATCCTAAGCTTTTTCTGAGGGATTGCAGACCAATAATTATCAATCAACTGCAGGAGATAATCAACGAGTACATCAACATAAAAATTAATGCTGTTTTCTGTGGTGAGTTCCGGAAATATGATGATAATGAGGAGATTAGACAGGAGATGAAATATATAAGTACGAAAAATGTATGTATTAGTTTAAGTGATAAAAATATCATAGAAAATATTGTATGTGAAAATTTGGAAAGCCAATTAATAAACAAATTTGATGAGTTTCAAGAAAAAGATAGTGGATGGGCATTGGCATCCATTATAAATATTGTATTTAATATAAGTAAATATAAACCAATGCAAGGTAGTTCCTATATTAAAACCCCGTTAAGTATTGCATATAAGAGAGCGTGCATTAATGTTAAAAATAATGACAATGCATGCTTTGCATGGGCAGTAGTATCTGCTTTATTTCCAAGTAGAGTACATGCTGATAGATTATCAAGCTATCCACATTATACGAATGTACTAAATTTAAATGGAATAACCTTTCCGATGTCATTAGATCAAATTGTATTGTTTGAAAAAAACAATAACATTTCAATAAATATTTTTACCATGCATAAAGAACAACGTGATAAAAAACTTAATATATATTCTCTGAAACTTTCTAAATACGTATGTAAAGAGAGAAAACATATTGATTTACTACTGCTACAAGAAAAATCTTCTGATCATATTGTTTTAAATCAGCACTACATTTGGATAAAGAACATTTCGGGGCTTCTTCAAACTGAATTAACCAAAAATAATCATAAATTATTTTTTTGTAATAGATGTCTTTCATATTTTTATTCTAACGAAAAACTAAATAAACATATGGAGGATTGCATAATCCAAAATAATTGTAAAATAAGATTACCTGAAGCAGATAACAAGATGATAAGTTTTAAGAACTTTAGAAATAAATTAATGGTACCTCTTGTAATATATGCAGATTTAGAATGCATTTTAAAGAAAGTAGAGAATGGTAATAAGTATCAAGAGCATATTCCATGCTCTATTGGATATTATGTTAAAAGTTCATTTGAATCCAATTATACAACATATGCTTCATATCATGGTCCAAATTGTATAGTTTGGTTCATGAATGAGCTTAAAACATTAGCATTTCTATTAGATTCAGACCTTTCCTTTCAAATGCCATTAGGAACACTTTCCACTGAACAGCAGTTGAGTTTTCAATCTGCACAAAAGTGTTTTATTTGTGAAAAAGATTTCACATTGAATGATGTCAAGGTGCGTGACCATTGCCACTTAACTGGCACATACCGAGGTGCCGCACATTCAACTTGCAATTTGAATTATAAGGATTCATTTACAATACCGATAATTTTCCATAATCTTAGTGGATATGATTCACATTTCATAATCAAAGAGATTCATAGAATTGGTGATGGTGTGGTGAATGTGTTACCAATAAATAAAGAGAAATACATATCATTTTCAAAGAAGTTATTCAAATCGAAAATTAATATGAGATTTATTGACTCCTTTAGGTTTTTAGGAAGCAGTTTAGATTCATTATCATCCCTATTAAGTACTTTCCCAATACTTGAGTCTGAATTCCAAGGTTTAACGCAATTTCAAATGGATCTATTAAAACGGAAGGGTGTATATCCCTATGATTATTTAGATAGTTTTGAGAAATTTACTGAAAAATCCTTGCCTGAAAAACATTTCTTTTTTAACAAATTAAACAATGCAGCCATAAGTAATGAAGATTATTTCCATGCCCAACAAGTTTGGAATAATCTAAATATTAGAACAATAGAAGAATATTCAAATTTATATTTGAAAACAGATGTTCTTTTATTGGCTGATATCTTTGAACAATTTCGGTATAATTCTATTAAGACCCATAAATTAGATCCAGCTCATTATTATACCCTACCAGGTTACACATGGGATGCCATGCTCTATTATACGAGAATTGAGTTAGAGCTTCTTGATGATATAGATATGATTATGTTTATTGAAAGAGGGATCCGTGGAGGATTAAGTCAATGCTCAAAAAGATATTCAGAAGCTAATAATGAGTATTTGGATAATTTTGATGCTTCTAAAGAAAAACAATTTCTCATGTATTGGGACCTAAACAATCAGTATGGTTATGCAATGAGTCAGTTATTACCGACGGGGCATTTTAGATTCATTGAAAACGTTCATGATATCACTGTTGACAAAATATCTTCCCTATCAGATAGTTCAGCTAAAGGATACATTTTTGAAGTCGATTTGGACTATCCTATAGAATTACATGATCTTCATAGTGACATTCCCTTTTGTCCAGAACTATCATGTCCACCCGGCTCTAAGCACCAAAAGTTATTAGCCACTCTCACTAACAAAGTCAAATATATCCTTCATTACAGGAACTTAAAACAAGCTCTTTTGCATGGACTTAAATTAAAAAAAATTCATAGAATTCTCGAATTTGATCAATCTGCATGGCTTAAGCCGTATATAGATTTAAATACTAAATTAAGAGCTGAAGCAACAAATAAATTCGATATTGAAAGATATAAATTATATAATAACGCAGTTTTTGGTAAGTGTATGGAAAATGTCAGAAAATATAGTAATGTGAAGTTAGTTACAAAATGGGGGGGAAGGCATGGTGCACAAGCATTAATTGCATCCCCCTTTTTTAAAAATAGTACTGTGTTCAATGAAAATTTGGTAGCAATTGAACTTGCAAAATCTGAAGTAAACTTCAACAAACCAATCTATATTGGTTTATGTATTTTAGATATTTCAAAAACTCTAATATATGAATATCATTATGATTATATGAGGCCAGAATTCGGCAATAATTGTACAGTTATGTATACGGATACGGATAGTTTGATTTATGAGATACGTTGCCCCAATATATACGATACAATTAAAAGAGACTGCAATCGGCGGTTTGATACTAGTGACTATAATCAAGAAAATACATGGGGAATTCCGCAAGTAAATAAAAAAGTTGTAGGTCTTATGAAGGATGAAATGAATGGACATATAATATCACACTTTGTAGGCTTAAGATCCAAAATGTATTCAATAAAAGTAAATAATAGAGAAAAAATTAAAAGGGTAAAAGGCATAAAAAAAGCGGTTGTTAAAAAGGAAATTAATTTTGAAGATTTTTTTGATTGTTTAATTGAAAATAACAAGAATAAAATTGTAACACAGAATTTAATTAAGTCTAAGGGACATGTTGTAAATAGCATTGTGCAACAAAAAATAGCTCTAAGTGCTTTAGATGATAAGCGATATGGTATAGAAAATAGCTACCACACTTTACCGTGGGGTCATTACAAAATAAAATAAACTTAAAACAAAAGTAATTTTTGTTTCCTTCCCCCATTCATTTATCCATGACCCATAAAGTAAGTATGTATGTGAACTAGGAAGCAATGTGTTACCATTTAGTGTCTTCATAATACCGATTTTACAGAATTTGTTTACTTGGTTCATGCAGTTATTTGGTTCACCCAAGTGCGTAGCTTGCATAAATGACCACTCGACGTTCAAGCACAAAAGATCGGTTCGATTGGTTATGACCTCACGCATGTGGTCGTTTGGTTCACTTAAGTGCGTTGCTAGCATAAATGACCAGTTCGATTGTTTATGACCTTAGCCGGATGTTCGTTATACATCGAACATTAGAAAATGCTTATTCAGGATTATAGAGTTAGAAAATGCTTATTCAGGATTATAGAGTCGATCGCTTGTGCAGTGTATTTATATGTTTATGCTATGATTTATATGACATTTTTTAGTTTTAGATGGGGCTGCTGTGTTTACAACTCCAACAGTTAGGATGGGGAAAAAAAAACGTGCCTATCTAAACTTTGCAAGTTTGTATAACATAACTTTGTATTTATCCCAACTGAGATAAGAAGAAGAAGAAGAAGAAGTGGATATAAAAAGGTTAGGATTTTGGACAAAATCCATCAGTACTTTGTCAAGCCTGAGCAGAAATGGAGAGAGCTACAATTTTAGAAAATATTCTGCTTAGGGACCCACATTCACTGAAAGTGGTACAGCAGCAGCAGCAACAACAGCAGCAGCAGCGACAACAGCAGCAGCAGCAACAGGAGGATCTGAAAAACAGTGTGCTGGAGGGGTTTTTCGGCAGTGGTATGCTGTCTACACCAGAACAGCTGCGACAACAGCAATGGTTGCAGCAGTCACCACCAAATCATCATCAACAACAACAACAACAACAGCAGCAGCAACAACCACAACAACAGCAGCAGCAACAACCACAACAACAGCAGCAGCAACAACCACAACAACAGCAGCAGCAACAACCACAACAACAGCAGCAGTTACCATCATCGAAAAAGCGCAAGGCTGAAGAAAGTGTGGACAGCATTTTGGAGCGCTTTAATGCAAACAAAATGTCGAGCACTTTTTTTATTAACAAGAAAACCATTAATATAGCAGAGGTAGAAGTAAATAAATATTATAAAATAGAGAAACTAAAAAAGATCCAAACACGCTTTGGGAATCGGCTATTAGCAGAGTTCCCAAGCACTCAGTTTTTTTTCCCAGCCCATATGGCTGAAAAGTTTCAGGATGATGAGATAGTCATCCTGAACAAAAATAATCAGAATTTATTTCTTGTTGCCACGAAAGAAGGTAACAAGAATTTAAGTTTCCAAATTATCAATGAAATACAGGTGAGCCAAAAACAATTTGCGCTCAACCAATAAAAAATTAATAATAATAAAAAAAAACCGAACTGTTTTTATTTTTGCAGTATGTCCTTTCACTTGTTATCGTTTTAAGAAGGGACGGTCAGTTCACTTTAAATTTTTCTTTTCTGATTTTTTTTTCAGCCATAGAGAAACAAAATGGTAAGCAAAAGACGAACATTATCTTGTTTTAGTTAGTTGGAAGTTTTTCTTACAGATCGTTGTTATTAAGCAAGCGCAGAGGAGAAGAGATTCCCGAAAATTTATCATCAACATTGTTTGAGTTTTCCCCCAAATGAATATATAAATTGGTGGCACACTAACATATGAATGACGTAGACAATGTCAAGCCAATGAAGCTTGACAAAATTGGTGAGGAAGATATTGAACTTTTGAATCAATTCAAGAAGAAAGTAAAAAACATGTTCTATGAGTGCACAACAAAAGTAGTAGATCTTCAAACAACTGAAGGAGAAGTAGGGACAAGAAACATAAAGAGGTGCAAGAAACATACGAAATATCGTGCAGTTAAGCTAAAGCTCTCAGGATTTGCTAAAATGTGTCAGTCCTTTTCGAAGAACGGTGGATTTTGGAGGTGTTGTCATTCTACACATTAAAGATGACAAACTTAAACATTTCTGCAACTTTGACGGAACTCAAGGAGTTCATACAACTACACAAGGAGAACATTCTAGATGAACATTTGGAGACGTTTCAAAACTGCATTTCAAGGTTATCTGAACATGAGAATATTTATATTGTTAAATCAAAATATGATCGTCATTTCACAACATGTTCATGGTCATCAGATAGTTGCCAAGTCGGGCCAGATACTTGTTTTTGTGTCATGTTAGATTCTATGTTGATAAGAATACGAAAACTAATGTCATTGTACGCCAGACTTAAATAAAAGCGCATTGTTAATGTAAGAGAAAAGAAGAAATACCTGTAGTTAAAATTTTTTTAATAAAACAACTTTTTGTTTTTTTAGACCATATTAAAATTTGTTTTTATTTATATATATATACTGTAAAGAAATTTTAAACATAAGTGTCCACAATTAAAAGAGTTGTAATTTTGGTGCCTGGAATAATTATACATTATGCCATTGCCTAAATAACGAATTATTTCTTGTGGTGGTTGCAAGTTGCCAAAACTATCAAAATATTCTACGTGATTTTTATCTTTTCTATATGCCACCCAATGTGTGCCAGGCCCTGTAGATATGTCCAAATTGACAATTCCACATTCCGCTTCAAGTGGAAGTTTTGGGAGCGCGTCACGCATGAAAACACCCCTAAAATTTGGTAAATCGCTTGCAAATTTCCTTAAATCAACATCAGTAAGAGCCCGTTTGGGTAGCATTTTTAATAGTTTTTTGGATTTGGACTCAAATATAATCCATATCCCTTCTTATAGGGTTTAAGATATAAACCTTTTCCCAGAGCGATAGCCTCCATATTTTTATTATGGCGATTCGATTCTTCTAATTGTTTTTTGGCCGCTTTTGCCTCATTTACAACTCGTGCAATAGTAGCTCCACCGGCTGACAAGCTTCCAATGGTCCCCAGAGCAGTCAATATTGGTATCAAAGGTAAGAATCCTCCTATTTTAGGTATAGGTATTATTCGGGGGACATTTATTGATAACCTTTTTTTCCCCTTAAACGATTTTTTTACAACTTTATTTGCAATTTTTATTGCACTCTCTATATCCTCCGGTTTTTTTTGATTTAAGAGTTTTGTTGCTGCCCTTATGGTCTTATTGAAAAGATTCTTTCCACATTGAGATTTTTTTCTTCCGATCCCCATCCCAAATTTAACTTTTGCTTTCATTGCATTCGTAACAAACCATGCATTTGCACGTTCACCTATACTACTATTAGTGGACCTAAGTCTTGCCTCAGCTTTGTCGGCCAACACTTGATCGGCTATGTGTCGTTTATTTATATCGTTAGTTTGAGAATAGATAATATCATGTTGTCTGCACGCACTATCTAATGGGTTAATTCCCTGATCACCTCTAGCAAGCCGTTTTTTTAATTTAGTACCAGGCCCACAAAATTGATATCCGGGTAAATGAATTTCCACAGGTAATGAGTTAATTAATTTGTTAATTAGTCCCCTCCCAGAGGCTGCTTTATTACGACTGATTCGATTTTCATATAATATTGTCATTTTATTTTGATTATCTATCTTATCGCTTATAAAGCTTCCTTAAAACTGTGAGCGATTGAATAAAGGAATACACTTTTAATATGTTCTTGTCAGTTGTCAAAATGCATTTTATCAAACAACATAAGAGTATATCAATACGAAATATAGATTTCTCTACCGGAAATTTAGGTAAAAAAAAGCACAGCTCATTGCTACCCAATTCAATAAGAGCCCTAATTGTTGGACCATCAAATTGCGGAAAGACTAATGTAATGATCAATTTAATAGAAAGTCCGAATGGACTCAAATTTAAAAATATTTATCTATACTCAAAATCTACATCCCAACCGAAATATAAATATTTACAAGAATTAATTAGACCAATTAAAGGTATGGGATTTTTCCCTTTCACCGAAAACGAACATGTTTTAGCACCGGAAAAAGCGAAAGGTAATTCTATTATGATATTTGATGATGTCGCATGTGAGAAACAAAACCATATAAGATCATATTTCTGTATGGGACGACATAAGAATATCGACAGTTTTTACTTATGCCAGACGTACACGCGGATTCCAAAACATTTGGTGCGAGACAATGCAAATTTGATCATTGTGTTTAAGCAAGATGATTTAAATATGCGCCATATATACAATGATCATGTGGGTGCCAATGACATGTCATTTGAAATATTTATGCATTTATGTAGCAGGTGCTGGCAAGATAAAAATGGATTTCTCGTCATAAGCAAAGATGACCATATTGATTGTGGTCGTTATAGGAAAGCTTTTGACGTTTTTATACAACTATAAAATGTGAGTTACACACTATCATCTAATCAGTATTCTGTGAGATTGCAACTCACTCAAATATGAATATGAATGAGAAAATAATTAAAGATATAATTAAGACTCGAAAGATATTGAGAAAGAAATTTCGAGATATAAAACTGGGGGAAGCTGATACGCGAAATTATCTAGAGACTTCATTAAAACCTGTCACTAAGCCGCTCAAGGAACTAGTTGAAGAAACAAAGACTTTAAAGAAGGAACGACAACCGAACACGTATCCGAATAAAAATAATATAAGTACAATAGAAACAAGTACTCCATTGAAATCGAGTATGAGCAAACTTTTCAATGATACAAGTACTCTTCACAGTAGTAGTTATGCTGCTGATGCCGATGCTGCTGTTGAGGATGAAGATGATGATGCTGATGACAATGATGAATATATGTCATTTTCACAATCAGATGATGGAAAACCCTTTGTTGATCTTACAACGTTGGAAAAGGCAGGCAAATTAGATAAGTTATATGGACCTTATCGAGATGTTAATGACAAATGGAAATTTGGTAATACAGCGTTTGAGTTGAATAATGATAAAATTTCAATTGCTAACCGGAGTTGGTCTAAGACACCTGGACTCTTTGAGCTGATCTTTTATAAAGTTCCAAAAAAATATGACGATGCAGATTTGCAAGCTTATAGAGAAATGTTGACACTAACAAATGCACATAAACGTAACCATAGTGCTAATGAACAAATAAAAGGTACTAAGGCATACAAATATATTAAAATAATTAAAAAATTATTTGTTAAAAACAAAAAAACCACAAACATACATAAAGGTTCCGGTATAATGAGATTAAATTATAAGAAACCCAACTACGTATATTGGAATGATCCTAATGAGTTAATAGATAGACTAAGACTCCTTATCGCTTCACAATCAGCTGGTCATACAAATCATAATAATGAAATAATGTCGATTATTGAAGAGTTGCGCGAAGAGAATATAATTGTGTAAATATGAAGTCAAATAGATCAATTTCAAAATGGTTATTGACAAGTTTGGACGTTCCTCCTATTGCAATCAAAACAAAAGGTATTCCAGAAGACTTATTTCAAAAGTCGGAGGCTTTCAATTAGACAGCGATGCACATATAAATATTAGTTTCAAGCGTATTAAAAATCTTGGTAGTCCTATAGCAAGCAGTGATGCCACAAATAAATTATTTGTTGATAATTGTATAAATGAACTAAATTCAAAACTTAGAAATGAAAACAGTAAAACATTGTCTAATATCAAACAGGACATTGATATAATATATGAACAACTTAACAGTATACAGAAAACAGTTGAAGAAAACCTTAAAGTCCATACATTTTATATTGATGAAAAGGTTCATGCAATCGAGGATATTTTATTTCAACAGATTATAAAACCCACCCCATTTGGGCTACAACATAATCAGTCCGATGACGAACGTGAGAAGAGGATTGGTGCAGGAACTTCACCGTCAAGCTCGTAAAACTTTTAAACGGCGGAGGGTAATAACAAAAGGAATAGATGACCTTTGGCAGGCTGATCTTGTAGAAATGGGGAACTATTCCAGCTATAATAATGGCTATCGTTACGTGCTGACTGTTATAGATACATTTTCAAAATTTGCCTGGATAGTGCCATTGAAAAATAAAAGTGCTCCTCTTGTGGCTAATGCTATGAAAGGTATATTCAAGTTGGGGCGAAAACCAAAAAATTTACAAACTGATGATGGCAGGGAATTCTTTAACAATGAATTTAAAAATTTAACTCTAAAATATGACATTAGGCATTATTCAACACAAAGTGTACTAAAGGCATCAATAGTTGAACGATTTAATAGAACTTTGAAGGGAATGATGTGGAAAGAGTTCAGCTACCGGGGATCATATCGATGGGTTGACATATACAAAACCTTAATTGATAATTATAACAACAAAATACATAGAACAATTAAAATGGCGCCAGTTAATGTTAATTCTTCTAATGAAAAATCTTTATTGAAAACTGTTTACAATCATTTGAAAATATTCAATGAGCCCAAATTCCATGTTGGCAATAATGTACGAATAAGTAAATATAAACATACTTTTGAAAAGGGATACACCCCCAATTGGTCGACAGAGATCTTTCAAATCAAAACCGTACAAAATAAGTAGTAGGTTTATGGGGCTTCTGACCCAAGTTTTATCCAGTTTTATCCAGTTTTATCCATGTTTTATCCAGTTTTATCCATGTTTTATCCAGTTTTATCCAGTTTTATCCAGTTTTATCCAGTTTTATCCAGTTTTATCCAGTTTTATCCAGTTTTATCCAGTTTTATCCAGTTTTATCCATGTTTTATCCAGTTTTATCCAAGTTTTATCCCGGTTTATCCATGTTTTATCCAAGTTTTATCCATGTTTAGCAGTTTTATCCAGTTGTATCCATGTTCTATCCATGTTTATCCGACTTATCGTGATGGGGTGAGATCACGTGACATTGAGTAGAGATAAGAGATATATTTTCGAGTCGTTGACCGCTCAACTCGGTTTGTATCTAGGTCACGACGGCGTACTACGTCTGAGTAGAGATAATATTTTCGATTCGTTGACCGAGCAAGTCGGTTTGTATCTAGGTCACGAGGGCGTACTATGTCTGAGTAGAGATAATATTTTCGATTCGTTGATCGAGCAAGTCGGTTTGTATCTAGCTCACGAGGGCGTACTATGTCGGAGTAGAGATAATATTTTCGATTCGTTGACCGAGCAAGTCGGCACAGGGTTTTGAATCGGCGAGCGGACTTATAGCGAGGGTTATATTGTGTGAACTGATATTATGTGGTGCCTGCATGATAGGAGAAAGAGACCACAGATTGTTATCCGTGCTTTACCCATGTGAATTACTTTATTGTTTTGAAGAAGAAGTAACCGCAAAAAGTTATGATTAAAAAAAAAAAATAAATTTCTTTTTTATTTCTTTATTATACATATGATATTTACATATAAATCGATTTTACCTTTTAAAATAATCTATACAATATTCATTTCGTATAAATGTTTATAATTCTTTACGTTAATTATTTCGACATCTGAATGGAATGAAGTGTCTGGTGTTTTTATAACTTCAATTTCACCATTGCTTAAAATTCGTTCGGATTCATGTTCACGATATTCGTAGCAATCTATGTTTAATGTACGATTTTCATAACTACTGTCATAGGTACAGCGAATCGTCAATTGGCCATTGTCATAGTCTAATCTAAAGTGTCTGTAAAATTTACTTTGACTTTCAATTATTCCAGATATATCCTTTTCTTTTCGAATTAAATCTTGCCTAAATGCTTCTATGGCCTCATCAACGGTAAAATATTTCACTTCATGCGTTTCTGTTGTGGGTGTTGCTAATGTTGTTGTCATCATCGATGTTCCATTATTTTTCTGAAACGTTTCCAGAATTCCGCTCAGTTTCATCAATTGAAAACTCAAATCAATTTTCAAAGTATCATTGCTTGGCAGCAATATATCAAATTCCAAGTTTCCTTTATTACTAGGACCAATAGTCGACAGGTTTACTGGAATCGGACTACCCCTTATATATTGTATTAAAAAGCAAATTATAAAAAACGAATATTGCCCCATCTCTCTATTTCTCTCTCTCTCTCTCTCTCTCTATTTCTTTAATAAACTTTTAGAGCATACACACGCACACTCTATGAAGGTTGAAATGAAACTAATAAAATTTTTTTTAAATCATTTCTTTTTATTTAATCTTTCATATAAGAACATTAGATTTTTAGTTTGTCTTATTATATTTGGTAGCATAAAACATGCGCAGGTGTCTGGTCCGACCTGACAATTATTTGAAGACCAACAGCATGTAGAGTAGTGTTGACCATGTTTGGATGTGAATAGAGGAGTATGTTCAAATCGACTTAATTTCGAATGACATGCAAGAATCACTTCTATATGTTCATCTAATAAATTTTCCTTATGATTTATTATGAACTCTTGAATTTTGTTTAAAAACTGTGAAATATTTATATTATGCATCATCACTCCCTTTCTCTACCGTATATCTCTCTCTCTGGTTGACGTTTAAACGTTGACTGGTTCCCTTCGGTTTTTTCAACATTTTTCCTGTCGCGACAGAAGAAAGCTTATCTATTTTACCTTCCTATGAGTTTCTAGAAGCTCAGGCAATGGTGTTAAGGGCGACGATGACGTCAATTTACTATCAAAATTGGAAAATTCACACGATTCTAGATGATGGCTTGTAAAGTTCACACGTCTTACACCGTCATATGTTATACCTAATAAAGTTATTGTGCCACCGTTTACTTCTATTTTTACATGTTCATTGATACTAAATTCATGTAACATGGATGTTAGATAATCCAATAACTGGCCACCTCTATGTATACTTAATAATAATGTTTTAATTCCATCAACCGGTGTCACGTGAACCGTTAAAACTTTGCCAATCACATCTGCTCCTATAATGTGAAAATACCGCCACGATGAATGGCAAACGCAATATTTATCATTTGGCTTTAGTGTTTGAATCCAAAACATTTTTTCCGTTTTTAATTACTCAAAAATAACTCTTCTATATACAAGTGTAAAACATTTATTTTGCAATTCTTATTATTATTATTTATCTTGATTATTTGTTTAGTTCAAAACATAACTAAACACTAAGTATCATATACGTTTGAACTCGACTATTTATAGTATTTCTCTCTCTCTCTCTCTCTCTCTCTCTCTCTCCTCTCCACTCATTGTGATCCTCTTGATGTTGTTGTTGTTATTATTTTTCTACATTTTACTTAGTTTATAAAGAAATTTCAAACATAATTGACCGCAATTGAAAGAGTTATAATTTTGATGTTGAGTATAGTTGTAGGAGATATTTTTCCCCAGATATTTGATGATCTCTTGTGGCGGTTGAAGATTTCCAAAACTGTCAAAATATTCTATGTGATTTTTATCTTTATTGTATGCTACCCAATGTGTTCCGGGACCCTCTGAAGAATCTAGATTAATTATACCGCATTCCCTCTGAAGCGATCGTTTCGGTAAAGTATTACGCATGAATACCCCTCTGAAATGGGGTAAAAACTTGGTGTACTTTACTAAATCAATGTTAGTAAGAGCACGTCGTCTGGGTAGATTCCTTATAAGTTTTTTGATTGCGATTTATAAAATAGACCATATCCCTTTCTATAGGGCTTAAGAAATAAACCTTTTCCCATAGCAATGGACTCCAGGGTTTTATTGTGTCGATTTGCTTCTTCTAATTGTTTTCGAGCAGACGTTGCAGCATTTATTGTCTTTGCAATAGCGCTTCCACCGGATGCTAGACCTCCAATTGCTCCAAGGGCTGTTAATATTGGTACTAATGGTAGAAACCCCCCAATCTTAGGAATAGGTATTACACGCGGTATTTGTACTGTAGACTTTTTACTTTTTATTGAATCATTTATCACCTTCTTAGCAATATGTATCGCAGTTTCAATATCTTCCGGTTTCTTTTTATGTAGAATTCTTTTAGCATGTTTTATCATTGAACTAAAACAGTTTTTTCCATTCTTGCATTTCTTCTTCTTCTTCTTGTTCTTATATATACACTTTTTCCTTTTTCCTTCGAGTTTCTTTACTTTACTCATAACGTTGCCCATACCGAATTTGACTTTAGTCTTCATTGCATTGGTCACAAACCAAGCGCTTGCACGTTCGCCCAGACTACTATCTTTGGACTTGACTCTGGACCAGGCTTTGTCAGCTAATATTTGATCTGCTTCGTGTCTTTTACTTATATCTCCTGATTGAGAGTAAGCAATATCGTGTTGTTTGCATGCAGCGTCTAGTGGATTAATACCTTTATCACCTCGAGCCAGACGTTCTTTAAGTTTAGTTCCGGGCCCGCAAAACTGATAGCCGCCCGGCAGATGAAGTTCGAATGGTAGAGAATTGATTAGATTATTTATCAGTCCGCCTCCGACAACGTTTTGCCCGCGACTGATTTGTTGTCGATAGAGTACAACCATTTTTAATTAGATAATCACCGCCGACTGAAACATATAAATAAAAATGCATTCATTTTATAGAGACTAGTAGTTTGAATTAGTTACAAAAATGCGTTTCATTAAACAGCATAAAGATTTTACGGTTCGAAATATTGATCTCTCTACTGTCGCCGACTTTAATAATAGTTTATCGAAAGCATCAAGACATAGCTCGCTTTTACCAAACTCAATAAGAGCCTTAATTGTTGGTCCATCAAACTGTGGAAAAACAAATGTAATGATTAGTTTAATAGAGAATCCTAATGGATTAAAGTTCAAGAATATTTATGTATATTCAAAATCATTACATCAGTCTAAATATCAATATCTACAACAATTAATATTACCAATAAAAGGTATAGGATTCTATACATTCTCGGCAAACGAGGATGTCCTTTCACCGGATAAAGCAAAAGCATACTCTATTATCATTTTTGATGATGTTGCATGTGATAAACAGAACAATATTAGATCTTATTTTTGTATGGGACGTCATAAATATATTGATAGCTTTTATTTATGTCAAACTTACACAAGAATTCCAAAGCATTTAATACGAGATAATGCAAATGTGATTATAATGTTTAAACAAGACGAAATGAATATGAAACATATATACAAGGATCACGTGGGAACGGATATGAATTTCAAAGAATTTACAGATATGTGTGGCGAATGCTGGAAGAATAAATATGGATTTCTTGTTATAAGCAAAGACGATCCTATAAATGGTGGACGTTACCGACGAGGATTTGATGTTTTCATTCAACTATAAACAAGTATTGTTTGAATAATTTCATTTAGTATATCATCTGATTTCAATCCAGTGGTACGAGATAACTGATCAAAGACCAAGGAATCTGCTGATATCAGATCTGATTCAATCTGATCCGAGTCGATCTAAGACCTGTTCGAGCTTTCATTCTCAATCGAGCATATAATCGCGGAGAAAATGAATGAGAAAATATTAAAAGATGTCATAAATACTAGAAAGGTATTAAAGAAAAAGTTACATAGCATCAAGAGACACGAACTGACCACAGAAAACTTGTTGGAGGATACCTTTAAACCTATAACTACACCTCTGAAGCAATTAGTTGCAAGTTCAAAGCGCAATATTAATAATAATGATGATGATGGTAATCATGACGACGATGAAATTAATAATAAAATAGATTTGAAAACATTCGAGAGAAAAAAAGAAAAAATGGTTGGACTCAAAACAAGTACTCCATTTAAGAATACAAAAGGAAGAACAACTACTCTTAATACATCTGAAAATATATCAGATAACACAAACGATACCTTCTATTCAGAACTAAATGAATCCGTCGATAAGAGTAGCCTGAACAATGAAAACAATACCCTATTGGATCTAACAAATTTGGATGAGAAAAAGTTAGATAGCTTATATGGACCGTATCGAGTTTCAAATGCCAAATGGAAGTTGGGTAGTGATGCATTCGAATTAAGAGCAAATAGGATTTTAATTGATGATGATGAAAGCTGGTCAATGACACCCGGCCTCTATGAGTTATTGTTTTACAAAAGACCACAAAACTATAATGCTAAGGATTTACAAGCTTATAAGGAAATCCTAATCAAAACGAATGCTCATAAACGTAAATATAATGCAAATGAACAAATCAAAGGTACCAAAGCATTCAAATACAGGACTGTTATCAAAAAATTATTTAAGAATAAAGACTCATCGATGAAAATAAGCGAGGGATCCGGTTTAATGAGAGTTAATGAAGGAAAACCGAATTACATATATTGGGATGATCCAAATGAATTAGTAGATAGATTACAGCTTTTGATGTCCTCACAGTTGGCAGGTCATACAAATCATAATAATGAGATTGTATCCATTATTGAAGAACTACGCGAAAGCAATATAATTCTATAATAATACCCTTTTTTTATAGATACATAATCACAATTAAAATGAGTGTTGACAAGTTCGGTCATGCTTCACATGGTAGTCCACAGTATAGAAATGAAATAAATCGCTTCAGAAATAAGTTGGGTTTTAATTTCGATCGCGATAGGAATATTAATCTTCATAAGAAACGCTTAAAACATCTGGGTGAACCGGTTGAGGACAATGATGCGGTGACAAAAGCATTTGTCACACGTAGTATAGATCAGATGGTTTTGAATGCTCAAAAAGAAAACACATTGCTAAGGGACAACCTTATCAAAGATATTGAAAGTGTGCGGCGGGACGTGGAAAATCAAAAACTAGCATATACTAAACATATTGAGGAAAAATTCAAACAATTTAAATCAGACTACATCAAAGAAAACATATTACTCAAGGATATCATTAACAAAGACATTGTAAAAGTTGCAATTAATATCCAAAATGTTAGAGAGTACGTTGAGGAAGTAATACAAACACATACTAAGCATACTGAAGAACGATTGAAAGGATATGAAGATTTCATTTTCAATCAATTAACTAATCCAAAATCCGTGATCTTACTTAAGAGAAACCAATCTGGTGGTAGTGGTGGTGGTGGTGGTGGTGGTGGTGCTGCTGCTACTGCTGCTGCTAACAAGAAATGAATACAAATACGAAGAGAGATATAGTAAATGAACTACATAGACAGGCTCGTAGAAATTTCACGCGACGTCGAGTAATAATGAAAGGAATAGATGATCTTTGGCAAGCAGATTTAGTCGAAATGGGTAGCTATTCAACATACAACCGGGGCTATCGTTTTCTTCTCACCATTATAGATACCTTTTCAAAATTCGCCTGGGCCGTACCGCTTAAAACTAAAAATGCATCTGACGTCACAAAAGCTATGAAACGCATATTCGTTAAGGAGAATCGATCACCTAAAAATTTACAAACGGACGACGGGAAAGAATTCTTTAACAAAGAATTTCAAGAACTAATGGCGAAGTATCATATTAATCACTATTCAACGTATAGTGTAGTGAAAGCTTCAATAATTGAGCGCTTTAACAGAACGTTGAAGGGTTTGATGTGGAAAGAATTCAGTTATCATGGAACATATCGATGGATTAATGAGTACAAGAAATTGTTAGAGAAATACAATAACACTAAACATCGAACTATTAAAATGTGCCCGAGTAGTGTCAATTCTGTCAATGAAAAGCTAATATTAAACACGGCCTACAATCATTTAAAAGTGCTCGACCCGCCAAAATATCACATTGGTGATTACGTACGAATCAGTAAATATAAACATCATTTTGAAAAGGGCTATACACCAAATTGGACAACTGAAATCTTTCAGATTAAGAAAATTCGATACACAAATCCTGTTACATACATCTTAGATGACTATCAGGGTAATGCAATCAGGGGAAGCTTCTATGAAACTGAGCTGATGAGAACAAGATATCCCAATAACTATCTCGTAGAAAAAGTACTTCGCATTAGAGGAAATAAAATGTTTGTTAAATGGTTGGGATTTTCCAACGAACATAATTCTTGGATTAATAAAAGTGATATACTATAACACCTATACTGTTATACATATGTACATATAATAAATATTGAAAGTATTCTTGAAAATATTGTGTTCTTGTATTTTGATTTCATTCTATTACTGTTTGTTGAAATGTCAATAACGCTTACGTTGAGTGGGAACACATCAAATCTTACGGCGAATTACTTTCCGCCAATCGAATTGAATAGGGATTATGTGTGTGGGTTAATTGATTTCCAAACATATAATTCCGTGCCGAACGTTGATGTGGAAAATAATCTGTTTCACGTAAACAATAAAATCATTGAACTGCCAATAGGCTCATATGAATTTGAAGATATTTCAACTTTCTTACGTAAAAAATACGAAATTATAAATAAAACTGGAGAGTTGTACATTGATGCCAATTATAATACATTAAAAACTGAAATTTATTGCAGTAGTGATATTGATTTTAGTCAAAATCGAACTATTGGTTCATTACTGGGATTCAGCAAGCGGGTATTAGTAGCAAAAAAGGAACATAAATCTGACTTACCTATTAACATAATCAAAATCAATGCATTACGTTTGGAATGTAATATTGTGTGTGGTTCGTATATTAATAATTCACCGGCGCATACACTTCACGAGTTTTCTCTGAGTGCCGGTCCCGGCCATAAATTGGATGAGATTCCTAAAAATGTTATTTATTTACCCTTGAACACCAGACGGATAAGTTCAATTACCGTGACAATTGTTGATCAAGACGGTACGCTAGTAAATTTTCGTGGAGAGACAATTACTCTCAGAATTCATTTGAAGCCAAAAGATGATTATTTATAATAATAATAATAAAAGCAACATTCAAGTCGAGTCCGTAATCACTCCTCCCTTGCCGTCAGCTCGAGAAGGAAGTGTATTTGAAAAGTTATCACCATCGTTGTGGCATCATTATCATCATCATCATCATCATCGAAAGGGGAAATATCGCAAACAATTGTCTGCACATAATAGGGAATATTTAAAATCATTGGGATTTCAAATCGGAAAGCGATAGCAACAGCGAGAACAAGATGAGTTATGTTTTAAAGGTTGCACAAAAACCGCTCTATGACGAAAGTATAATAAAAAAGGAATATCACAGTTACATACCATATCTGCAAACATTTAAAAATAATGATGAAATAAGAATATGCATTCAGAATCAAGATCTATATGTGTTGCCGTGTGAAAGTTATATTTACATTGAGGGCTTTGCCACGCTAGACAATGGAACAAAATCGCGAAATATTAGATTAAAAAACAACTGTATAGCCTTCTTGTTTGATGAAATTCGCTATGAAATTAATGGGATCGAAATAGATCGTACACGGTACGTTGGGATGACGACTATGATTAAAAATTATGTCTCCTTAAACCCTAATGAAAGTGCTATGCTGAAAAATGCTGGATGGTTTGAAGAAGGCGATCAAGAACTAGAAAATGGCTATTTTAACTTTTGCATACCACTCAAAATGCTTTTGGGCTTTGCCGAAGACTTTAATAAAGTCATTTTAAATTCTAAACATGAGCTTATACTACTACGTTCGAAATCTGATCAGGATGCTGTCTACTCTTTGGATGCTAAGGAAAAAGTACAATTGAATATTTTGAATATTACTTGGAAGGTTCCTCACATACACTTGGCCGACTTTTCAAAGCTGGAAATTCTCAAAACCATAAATAGCGGACAACGTTTAACATTAGCATTTCGAAGCTGGGACTGTCATTTTAATCCAATGTTAACACAAGGAGTGCATCACTTGTGGAATGTGAAACTTTCCACTCAACGTGAAAGACCGCGCTATATATTAATTGTATTCCAAAATGCAAGTGGTTTGGCGCATTGCGATTTACTCGATATAAAAGTGCATCTCAACTCTGACACTTATCCATATGATGACTTGAATCTCAGATTCGATCGTGATCGTTATGCCATTTTGTATGAAATGTATTCAATATTTCAAAAGAGCTACTATGCACGTGAGTGTTCCCAACCAATTCTAACACGAGAGAAATTTAAGACACTGGCACCAATTATTGTGGTTGATGTGACTCATCAAAATGAGATGATTAAAACGGGACCCATTGACATACGCGTAGAGATCAAAACTACAAAAAATGTTCCAGAAAACACATCGGCTTATTGCATGCTCATACATGATCGTCTTGTAGAATATACACCACTTACGGGTGAAGTGAAAAGACTTGTCTAATCTTCTTGATTGACATATGCGTAGGGGTCAAAATTCCAAAAAAAAAAAAAAAAATATTCCAGAAAACACATCAGCTTATTGCATGTTCATACATGATCGTCTTGTAGGCTATACATACACCACTTACGGGTGAAGTGAAAAGACTTCTTGTTTAGTCTACATTCGACTTTCCTCGAATATACACATGCACATACACACACACACACACACACACGCATACATAGATACACACGATATGGCAGAGACAAATTTCATTGTTATCGACGTGCAAGGATTTAAAATTAATAATAATAGTAAATTCATTTGTAAGGAATTAGCCATCTGTTTCAATAGTTTTGAATATCAAGATTTTCTCATTAAACCACCGTTTAATTTCGAAAGACTATCGGAAGCAGATCAGAGACAGGCAAATTGGTTGGAAAGACATCAGCATGGTCTCAATTGGAATGATGGCTCTATCAGCTTCAGTACTGTACGACAATTTTTAAAGCGAAACATTGCCATGCATACGCCCATAACCATTTACGTTAAGGGAGTTGAAAAGAAAGAGTGGATCCAGGAGATTCTCGGTAAAGATAATAACATAACCAACATTGTAAACGTCGAGAAATTGAATTGTCCAAGTCTCACAAAACTAAGAAAGGAAAATAAAATGATTGAAGCACAACGACGACGACGACGTCGACGAAGACAACGATATGCCCTTCAAAATGCTTTGCTCTTACAGCAATTTTGTAGTCGAACGAATTAATGGAGATTATAAATTTGAGGAGAAATAAAAAACCAATTTTAAATTTAAAAAGGAAAAATGTATCTTTATTCTTTCTTTGTTTATAGTACAAAAGGAAGCTTCTTAATAGTTGTTGTTATTAATAACGCTTTTAGTGATGTCGTCCTGCTGCTCCTTAGTTTGGTGGCGCTGGAACTTCTCTTCGATTTCGTCTTCTGAGCCGTTGTTGCATTGCCCTGAAGTATTCTTGAAAATCAGCTGTAGCTTCATCGTCGATCCAGGATTTTGAAGTGTCTTCATCTGTGGGTACGCGGGCGTGTTCCTGCGGTACTTCCGCTCCTTCGTGAAGATTTAGTTCTTCCGGCAACATCGAATAGCTCTTTTGCTTTCGACACTTCGTTCACGAATACGGTTTCTTCGGAATTTTCCTAGCTGCTGATAACGATGGATCTTATCGCTCGTATTGTCTGAGTAATGGACTGTTTCGAGAGAAACGTTTCTATTTATTTGAAAATTATTGTATTATCAAAGTTTGTGGTTGCAATATACCCTTCAAAATACTTTGCTTTTACAATAAATTTGAGGAGAAATAAAATATCAATTTTAAATTTAAAAAAGAAAAATGTATCTTTATTCACAATTTTTTTATTAATCATCATTATCACTTTGCTTCTCCTTTATGTTAATGTGGAAACTTCCGTTCAGAGGTGCTATATAGGTGAGAGTATGTTTCCCCTCGTTTAATACAGCTATTGTCTCTGCCGACATCTTCACATATCTGGATGGGAGGAACACCTGGTTCAAAAAAAAAAAAAAAATATATATATAAAAATATGTTGTAATACATATCATATACTCATATATATATATATATATATAATTTAATTACCTGACAACTGTTTAATTCACAAATTATTGCTGGACCATACTTCGTATTGCACTTTCTTATTTTGTTGATGTTGTATGCTTGTCCACGAATCAGACTATGTATTTTGATACACGGCAAGAAATTGTTCGGCTTTTCTAAAGCATCAAGTTCTTCCTGTGGCCCCATTGCTCGACTTGTGATGTACTAATAGTTTTTCCCGTGACTGACTCCAATATTTATACTCGGTTTTTAACCGCTTGTATATCGTCCATTCATCATAATTGTGTGTGCTCGACGTTCATACAAATATATACAGGCATACTGAGTAGATTCACTGTTGTTAGAAGTTACTGGAAAGTAAGCAATTTTGGGCCACACATGTCTTTTTTGATTTAACCACATTACATTAGGAAATATAATTTTTAATGATACTTTCATATCTTTTAACCACTGAAAAACGTTTGGATCTATTTTCTTTTCGATCTCGTGATTTGTTATTGTTTTTATGTTAATCCCACTTGTATTGATATTCTCATTCGCATGGGATGAGTCTATTGGTATTATTTCATTACACAGTACAGAATGAATATCGCTGCTTTGATCAACGTCATTCTCGATCGCTATCTCTACTCCTCTCGCATAATTTGTCACCAAGTTGTTAGTGGTATCCATCTGCACATAATAATCTTCTTCTTCCAATACATTGCAATCACTTATATTACCTTCGTTGTGGCTGTTGTTGCAGTTTGCATCTTCTAAGACGTGCTGAACTTGCTCTTCCATGGATTGATTACCTTCCAGATAGGATAATAAAAGATTTTGATCATCCTTATCGAACCAGAGAGAAAGAGCCTCCTCAAAAGTGATATTCATTTCGTTGCTACTATACGAAATATTGTTGTTGATGCTGCTGCTACTAACGCTCATATTGTTTAAGTAAAACGACTATTATTTTTTCGAGACAAATGCTTCTATTTATTTGAAAATTCTAGAAAATACAGCTGTATATGTTGACAAATAATTATCAAAATTTGTTATTTAATTTAATTATATTTTATAGTGACCCCAAGCGTACGTACTTATTCCATTACTATGTATAAATCGCTTGGTATCATTAAAACTTAATGTTAACTTATTAATTTTTTGAGTGTAAATGTTATGAAGCTTACTCCTAAATATATACATGGATCTAAATACATTTTGTTTATTTAATAAACACATACGATAATCCCTTATATCTAACTTATTAATAGCAGAGCTTTTTATGCCTTTTGCCTTCTTTATCACCGTATGCGAATCTAGACTGAAAGAATACATTTTTGCTCGTAAACCTACGAATTCCGACATTTTTCGAGAATTATTCTCATCTTTAAATTTACCAAGCACCTTGCCATTTGTTTGTGGAAAATTGTGAGGATTATTAAGAGGATATTCCGAGGTATCAAATCTGGATTTTTCCGGGTTAATGACATCATTAAATATATCGCGATAAAAATCATCTGTCGACAGGGAATATATGAATGAATCAGTATCTGTGTAATTTAATCGAACTAACTTATTGAACTTTTTCTTCATATAATCATAGTGGAAATCGTACATTAACCACTTTGATAGTTCCAATACAACGAAACCCAAATAAATGGGTTTATCATAAGTAACTTTTCCTTTGCGCATTTCAATTGCACACATTTCCGATGAGAATATGGATTGACTATGAAAATTGGGATTTGCAATGAGTTTTCTCGCACTAAAGCGATTTTTTTCTGCTTCCCATTTTGTTACAATTTTCACATTTTTACGTTTTTCCACATTTTCCATAGTCTTCCCATAAACACTGTTATTCATAAGTTTGAAAAAGTCTTTTTCAAATTTATTTACAGCTCGTTTCCTATATTCGGTATTGAGTGCAATATATTTCTGTAGCCAGTTAGATTGTTTGAACGTTAGCACACGATGTACTTTATTGAGAACTAATCCGTTTTGAAGACATTGTTGTAAATTCTTCAGATGAATCACGTAGTTGGTTTTTGAATTTAAATTGGCTACCAGTTTTGATAATTTACCTCCCGGTGTTATCATATTCTCCGGACAAAACGGAAGATCATTATGTGAGTCGTGTAGACTACTTGGATAAGCTAAATCAACTTCTAACACACATCCAACTTCATTTTGACTAAAATTAGTGATATATTCAGTGGTATAGATTTCATGATTATCCCATTGAAAATTGCCCTGTGGAAGCGGTTGGGACATTGCCCAACCATACAAATTATTTGCATCGAAATACATTAGGAATTCACTTGGTTTGCTAGCATCATATTGGGTCATATATTTATTATTGGCTACTGCATGACGATGAGAGCATTGACACAAACCACCTCTGATGCCTCTCTTAAAGAAGTTATACATATCAACGTCAGTCAAAAGTTCTAAGTTAATTTTTGTTAACTTCAACATTGCATCCCAAGATAAACCGGGTGAAGTGTAATAATGACATGGATCTAACTCGTAAATGTTCATGCAAACCTTACGAAAATTCTCAAATATATCAGTTAACAAGAGAACATCACTCTGCAGGTACAAGACCATGTAATCTTTTAACGATTTGCATCGAAAATGATTCCATACTTTAAGAGCGTGATTGTAATCCTCCTCTGAACAACTTTCACCTGTTAATTTATTATAAAATTTAGAAATTGAGGGAAGAGAGCTTTCTTTCAATACGTCCCATGAATCTAGATAATCATATGGAAATACACCTTTCCTAATCATTAATCTAAATGATTCATCATTCTTATATGTCTTTCTGTTAACAATGAAATCCTCTATTAATAGATTTTTCGTTAACGCATCTACACTCGATTGAAGAAAGCGGAATGAGTCCAAAAACCTTAATTCGAAGCTATTATTTTCATCTAGCTGTATCCGCTTCGAAAGAGAAATATAATTTTCCTTATTCAATGGAATTATTTTTATATCTCCCTCGATATTCCCCAAACTTCTTACAAACAGATGGCAATCATAGCCCGAAAAATTGTGTAAAAGAATTGGGAAAAATTTCGGAATACGGAAATCAATATTACATTTTGAATGTGCCGGTCCTCTATATTTACCGGTGAAGTGGCAATGATCTCTAACTCTTACTTCTAATTCCTTAAAATTATCCTTACATATGGAACATGCGACTGCGGTGTGCTGATAATTATTCTCGAGATCCGTCAACGGCAACATAGGCTTTGGCTTTTTTATTACTTCGCGATAAAGGAATTTCAGATCATCTATTAAGGCACGAACAAATTGATCTGCAGCGGTTTCTCCTAAAAAGAGAATAAAAAAATATTATATAATGTTATAACACTATCTATTGATATATATCTATTGTTTTTTTTATTTTTTATTTTTTTTTTTTTTTTTTTTTTTTTTTTTTCACTTACCAACAAATGTTCTGTGTTTGTTGAAGTTATCATCGAATGAGCACTTGATGAAATACGAAAATGCACAGGGAATATGTTGTTGTACGTTAGATGTTGATGACATTTCCGGATTTGGTATGCAATGACTCACAGGAAGTAGTATAGATTCAAAGTCCGCGTAAACAGTAAAGGGAACTTTCAATTTTCTTTCATGTTTGTCAAATGTAAGCCGGTTTTTACCTTCCTCCGGCATCATTGTTACTAGTTTACAACACTCATTTTTGTGATTCTCTAGATTTAATGAGCTGGGAAACCGTTGTAAGCAACCATTACAAAGATGCATTTGTGCTTTGTGACTGCTAACTTGAGCTCTTACTAATCGAGAAATATTTTTAATATACACATAATGTGTTTTAGTGCCATCATCGTTTTCGCAAAAAAGCAAGTTGATATGTTTCGCCTTTTGCTCGCGGGTATGATAGTAGGGTCCAATAATATTATATTTATCACCATTATCATTCAGTTCATAGCCAAAGACATTCACGCTAATGGTCGGGTTATTTAATTCGAAAATGTTCACATCTTTAACTAGTAGAGGAAATTTCATATTAGCAAAGTTAAGAACAATTCCATTGACTTCTATTGTCTCTTCTCTTATACCCATACGACCTATATTATAGACTGACGGTCTGTCATGATGAACTGTAACCCTTTCATCAAGAGCCGACACAATGGCCCATTTAAAACAATACTCATCATTGTTTCTTACATTTATACAGGCATGTTTAGCCTGTATTGGATGTGGTAAGCTAAAATGTGAAGCTCCCCGGAATGGTTGATATTTATTAATATTTACTTCGATTCTGATAAAAGAAATCAAGGTCCAACCGCTGTCTTTCTCCTGAAATTCTTCTAATTTTGTTTTAATATTCTCAATTATTAAGGTTAATTGCTCAGGTATATCATTATTTCTCAAGAGTGTGCGCATCCTTGTTTGCATACTTTTGACATCTACTACAATATCGTCATTATCGAAATTTTTCCCAAATTCGCAAAATAACTCCACGTTAAATTTAAGTGCCTTTAAAACTTCGAGTTCATTTTCTAATAACTCTGTTATCACTGGAAGAATATTTTCAAACAGTTTGTCAACATCCAACAGATCTTCATCAGTGTTTCTAATGAGAAAACTTTTAACTCTATTTTTAAAGGCACCCTGAATGAAAGTAACATTCTTTCTTAGTACTTGTTCAGCCTTTTGCTGATGTTCATGTCTCCTATGATGTGCTGTCCAACTTCTTACCTCTACATTTTCCTCACACACTAAACACCGTTTGTATTTCGGCATCATCTCCTTAACTCTTTTCACTCCCGAAACTGATGGTTCTTCCAATGAATTTCTCTTACATTGACTATTTATAACTTTCACACCTTTACTCACATCATCGTTTATATGACGCTTAGAGTGGATCGTTTTCTTATGTCTCACATAAGACGATTTATCGTAGAACGCTTTTTCACAAACTTCGCAAGAAAACATTTTTTTCTTCACTCCCGAAACTGACGGTTCGTCCAACGAATTTCTCTCACATCTACTATTTATAAATTCCGCACGTTTACTCACACCATCGTTTATAGTATAACAATTAGAATGAAGCGTTTTCTTATGTCTCACATAAGATGATTTATCGTAGAACGCTTTTTCACAAACTTCGCAAGAAAACATTTTTCTTTTATAAATTAGAATATACGCGCACACACAAACAGCTAAGTTAGAACGAATGATGAAAATATTGTAATTCGGGTTCCTATTTATACCTCAATAGAATAGGCTAAAAAATAGGACAATCCTATAAAGTCAAGTCAAATCAAAGCATATGTATGTATATAATTTTTCGAAAATAGTATACGCGCTTATCTGCAAACTTAATAGTGCTTCGAGAAGGGGTCGACGACTTGAAAATATTACACAATATTACACAATTGTTTGAGAATACTATCACTTTACACTGCACTCAATCACTCGAAAATATTATCTCTACTCAGACATAGTACGCCGTCGTGACCTAGATACAAACCGAGTTGAGCGGTCAACGACTCGAAAATATATCTCTTATCTGTACTCAATGTCACGTGACCTCACCCTATCACGACAAGCCCATCAATTCATACAAAATAGTATAACCCTCGCTATAAGTCCGCTCCCCGATCCAAAACCCCATGTCGACTTGCGCGGTCAACGAATCGAAAATATTATCTCTACTCAGACGTAGTACGCCGTCGTGACCTAGATACAAACCGAGTTGAGCGGTCAACGACTCGAAAATATATCTCTTATCTGTACTCAATGTCACGTGACCTCACCCTATCACGACAAGCCCATCAATTCATACAAAATAGTATAACCCTCGCTATAAGTCCGCTCCCCGATCCAAAACCCCATGTCGACTTGCGCGGTCAACGAATCGAAAATATTATCTCTACTCAGACGTAGTACGCCGTCGTGACCTAGATACAAACCGAGTTGAGCGGTCAACGACTCGAAAATATATCTCTTATCTGTACTCAATGTCATGTGACCTCACCCTATCACGACAAGCCCATCAATTCATACAAAATAGTATAACCCTCGCTATAAGTCCGCTCCCCGATCCAAAACCCCATGCCGACTTGCGCGGTCAACGAATCGAAAATATTATCTCTACTCAGACATAGTACGCCCTCGTGACCTAGATACAAACCGACTTGCTCGGTCAACGAATCGAAAATATTATCTCTACTCAGACGTAGTACGCCGTCGTGACCTAGATACAAACCGAGTTGAGCGGTCAACGACTCGAAAATATATCTCTTATCTCTACTCAATGTCACGTGATCTCACCCCATCACGATAAGTCGGATAAACATGGATAGAACATGGATACAACTGGATAAAACTGCTAAACATGGATAAAACTTGGATAAAACATGGATAAACCGGGATAAAACTTGGATAAAACTGGATAAAACATGGATAAAACTGGATAAAACTGGATAAAACTGGATAAAACTGGATAAAACTGGATAAAACTGGATAAAACTGGATAAAACTGGATAAAACTGGATAAAACATGGATAAAACTGGATAAAACATGGATAAAACTGGATAAAACTGGATAAAACTTGGGTCAGAAGCCCCATAAACCTACTACTAAAATACAAATCCGGTTACATATATTCTTAAAGACTATGACGGTAAATCAATAAAAGGTGCATTTTATGAACGCGAACTACAAAAAACTAGATATCCAGACGTTTATCTTGTAGAAAAGGTTTTAAAAGTCAAAGGAAACAGAGTTTTTGTAAAGTGGTTAGGATTTTCGCACCAGCATAACTCCTGGATTAATAAACGTGATGTCTTGTAATGAAATTTAATCAATCAATAAAAATAATTTTCTAACATATAATTAGTTTCATTTCATTGTTGACTTTCATCATGTCAATAGCTCTCACATTAAGTGGGAACTCATCTCTTCTTACTGCGGATTACTTTCCACCAATTAATTTAAATAAGAATTATGTGTGCGGATTGATCGATTTTCATACATATAACTCTGTACCAAATGTCGATATAGATAATAATTTATTTCACATAAACGATTTGGTTTTTGAAATTCCAGTCGGTTCATATGAGTTCGATGATATTGTCGAATACTTACAGGGAAAATATAAAGAAAAGAATTCGAATGGAAAACTTGTTATTGAGGCAAATTATAATACGCTTCAGACAGAAATAAACAGTACGGACAAAATTTATTTTAATAAAGGACGATCGATTGGATCACTACTGGGGTTCAGTGAAAGAATATTGGAGGCAAATCAAAAACATACATCAGATCAACAAATAAATATTACAAAAGTTCACGTTTTACGTGTGGAATGTAATATTGTAACTGGATCATATATTAACAATTCGCCAGCACATACAATCCATGAATTTTCATTGAGTGTCAGTCCAGGGTATAAAATTGATGAGAGCCCAACAAATGTTATTTATTTCCCCATCAGCACTCAACAAATAAGCACGATTGCAATTCGAATTGTTGATCTAAACGGCAACCTAATAAATTTTCGTGGTGAAAGAGTAACGCTCAGACTCCATTTAAAACCGTTGGATCAATGATTATTTACAATAAAAATATCTCAGGACTGACATCACCAGTCACAACTTTACTAACAGTCAAACAAAAAGGACTTAAAACACCACATGAGAGATTAGTACCAATATCGGTAGCTAATAAACAATACCTTAAATCAATAGGTTTACAATTAAAAAAAAAAAATCAAAAAACAAAATATGAGTGAAATACTAAACATCGTACAACATCCAATTTCTGACGAAAGCATTATAAGAAAGGAATTTCATAGTTACATACCATATTTGCAAGCATTTAAAAGTAGTGATGAAATTCGTATATCTATTCAGAACCAAGATATTTTTATATTACCTAGCGAAAGCTATATTAATATTGAGGGATTTGCTACTCTAGATAATGGGGCAGTTTCATCGAATATTAAATTGAAAAACAATTGCGCAGCATATTTATTCGATGAAATTCGTTATGAAATTAATGGATTCGAAATTGATCGAACACGACATTTAGGCGTAACTACAACACTAAAAAACTATGCTTCTCTCAATAAGGATGAGAGTCTGATGTTAAAAAATGCCGGATGGTCTAAATCTGATGATATCGATTTAACAAACGGACATTTTAATTTTTGTCTACCCCTTAAATCGTTAATGGGTTTTGCCGAAGACTATAATCGAATTATTGTAAACTCTAAACATGAGTTGATTTTATTACGTTCAAAGACTAATCAAAATGTTGTATATTCAACAGATTTAAAAGAAAAAGTACAGCTAAATATAAACAATATCACCTGGAAAGTTCCTCATATACAATTGGCTGATACTTCGAAACTGAATATTTTCAAAACAATCAAAAGTGAAACGCCCATAACATTAGCATTTCGTAGTTGGGATTGTCATTTCAACCCAACTCTAACTCAGGGAATGCATCACTTGTGGAATGTTAAGCTTTCACAACAAAATGAAACGCCTCGCTTTATATTATTAGCGTTACAAATTGAGGGCAAGTTTAAACATTGCGATGTAACGGATGCTAAAGTACATCTCAACTCAGAGACATATCCATATGATGACCTTAATCTTAAATTTGATTGTGATCGTTATGGCGTTTTATATGAAATGTATGCAAAATTTCAACAAGGCTATTACTTGGTAAATCCAAAACCTCTTCTTACACGTGATGAATTCAAGAGAATTGCCCCCATTATTGTTTTTGATGTATCACATCAGAATGAGGCAATCAAAGCCGGACCCATTGACATAAGAATTGAATTCAAGACATCTAAAAATCTTCCAACTAATACAGTTGCATATTGTGTACTCATACATGATCGAATAATAAAATATACTCCACTTACTGGTGAAATCAAGAGAATTATTTAAAATAAGAAACTCTATAAATTCTATCAATTGAAGAGCAATCACTCTATCAGTAACATACATACCTTCACATAGACATGGCTGGAAAAGCAGTAATCACTTTAGACTTTCAAGGATTTAAGGGAAATAATAATGTGTTCATTATAAAGGAGCTGGCTATTACTTTTAATTCTTGGGAGTTTCAAAATTTTTTAATTAAGCAGCCGTATGAGTTCAGAAATTTATCTATGAAATACCAAAAACAAGCAAATTGGTTGACGAACAATTATCATGGTTTAGCATGGGACGATGGATCTGTATCTTTTAAAAGTGTCAAAAAGTTTCTACAAGAAAATCTAAAAAATTGTGACGTTTACGTCAAGGGAGCCGAAAAAAAGACATGGGTTGAACAGTTTCTTCAAAAGACTGCAATTGATTTAAATAATCTCGGATGCGATAATTTGAAATCTTTAAATAAGATGTTTCAAACAACTACACGCTGTCACCACCAGCTCCAACACCATCATCAATTTTGTGCGCTTAGAAATGCTGTAATTTTAAGGAATTTTATAAACACAGAAATGTAGAAAAACAACTTTCATTTATATTTATTGTTGTATATTAAATATTTACATATATATATATATATCTTGTTATTATATATCTTGTTATTTTCAATTAAACAATCAAAAAAATCTTCAAAATTAATTTCCTTTATATATATATGTATATATATATTGGCTAAAAGATAACGGACTCGCGCCTTATCATATGCTGTAAATTATATCATAATTCGGTCTTGAACAATAAACAAAAACAAAAAAAACAAAAAAATCTGTTTTCATTTTTATTTTCAGGTTCCGCTTTATATTTAAGCAAGGATTATTTTTAGAATACACTGATTTCTATAATTAGATATTCTGATTAGAACAGCTTAAATGATTTAGGAATTGTAACAAGTGTCAATGACCCCGTACACAGATTTGTTTTGTTCGTATCAACACACACCAGATTAGTCAGACGCAGTTCAAACGACCTTGAACTACCTTCAAGTCAAACGACCCTCAAGTAAAACGACCCTCAAGTCAAACGACCTTGAACGACCTTTAAGTCAAACGACCATGAAGTCAAACGGCCTTGAAGTCATCTTGAAGTCAAAAACGACCTTGAAATCACATATGTAGCAACACACACCAAATTAGTAATCCCCCTCAACCGACGATGAAGCTCTCAACACATGAACGGCCTTCCTGTCAGATGACACGTTACCGCATGTCTAGAACACAGCAATCCCATCTAAAACTAAAAAAAACGTCATATAAATCATAGCATAAACATATAAACACACTGCACAAGCGATCGACTCTATAACCCCGAATAAGCATTTTCTAATGTTCGATGTATAACGAACATCTCCCGGCTAAGGGCATTTATGCAAGCAACGCACTTAAGCGAACCAAACGACCACATGCGCGAGGTCATAACCAATCGAACCGATCTTTTATGTTTGAACGTCGAGTGGTCATTTATACAAGCTACGCACTTGGGTGACCCAAATGACTGCACGAACCAAGTAAACAAATTCTGTAAAATCGGTATTATGATGACACTCAATGGTAACACATTGCTTCCAGGTTCACATACATATGTACATACATACATACTTACTTTATGGGTCATGGATAAATGAATGGGGGGAAATCAAAAATGATTTTTTTTCAGTCTTGAACAAACAATAAACAAAAAAACGGAAAACCTTGAAGTCAAAACGGCCTTGAAGTCAAAGCGGCCTTGAAGTCAAAGCGGCCTTGAAGTCAAAGCGGCCTTGAAGTCAAAAAAACGACCTTGAACGGTGATGACTCATTTCTGACTCATTTCCTGGTCTAGAACCGGCATAGCCCTACTACTAACAGGGACCCTCTCAACTTTCTCCGTAGGTCATTGATGTGAGCTTCCCAAAGAAAATGTTTATCTATGGTAATACCAAGGTACTTATACGTATCCACCACCTCGATGACATCAGCAGTGGTTTGATTGGTACAGTTGTAGGCTTGTAGCCTAGTTTATGTCGTTGGGTACTGTGGGCTGCGGATATGCATCACTTTTGTTTTCTATACATTAATCACAAGCCCATTGTCATGGCACCATTTTCCTATTTCGTAGAGCTCGTTCTGCATTATTCTGGTTGCTTCTTCGAAATTATTGTGACAAACAACAATGGCCGTATCGTCCGCGTATGCAAATACTGAACTCTTTTTAAGGCTGTTCAGCATACCGTTAGTGTACAAAATGAACAGTAATGGGCCAAATTTTGACCCTTGTGGGACTCCAAAGTGCACCTTATATTCGCCACTACAACAATCATTGATTTTTACCCGAAAGGTCCTCGATCTGAGATAGTTTTCTAGATCTGAGAAAGTTCCTCTAATTCCTGCTGTTTCGAAGGCATCAATTATTTTATTATGATCAAGGGTGTCGAATGCTTTACTGAAATCTAGGAAAAGAACTAATACGTGGTGTTTCTTCGCAAGGCTGCTATTGATTAAGTTAGCGAAATCTCCCAGAAGTTTGTTTGTGCTTTTTCCTTTTTGGAAACCATACCATTTGGAACGGTCCGGAGCAGTTCGGAATTGTTCGGAAGAGTGCAGCACAGTTTGGAACAAATCGGAGCAGACAGAAACAGATCGGAAAAGTCCGGAACAGTCTGGAACAAATAGGAGAGGATCGGAACAGTCTAGAACAGTCCGGAACAATTCGAAACTGTTCTGTTCCAGTTCGGAACAGTCTGGAACAGTTCGAAAAAGTGTGGGAACAGTGCGGGGCAGTGCGGGACAGTGCGAGATAGTTTGGAGCACTTTGGAACGGTTTGGAACAGCTGGGGAAAGTTTGGAACAGTTTGGAATAGTTCGGAATAACACGGAACAATACGGAACAGTCTGGAACAGCTGGGAACAGTTCGGAATAGTTCGAAACAATTTAGAACAGTGCCAAACAATTTGGAACATCGGAACAATGCGGAACAGTTTGAAACAGACCGGAAGAATTCGGAACAGTCAGGAACAGTTCCGTTCCAGTGCGGAACAGTTTGTAACAGTGCGGAACAATACGGAACAGTCTGGAACAGATCGGAATAGTTCGGAACAGTGCCGGACAGTGGGACAGTGCGGAATAGTTTGGAGCACTTTGGAACAGTCTGAAACAGCTCGGAACAGTTCGGAACAGCTCAGAACAGCTCAGAACAGTTCGGAACAGTTCGGAACACTGCGGGAGAGTGCGGAGTAGTTTGGAGCACTTTGGAACAGTCTCGAACAGCTGGGAGCAGTTTGGAACAGTTCGGAATAGTTCGGAACAATTTGGAACAGTTCCAAACAATTTGGAACATCGGAACAATGCGGAACAGTTTGAAGCAGACCGGAAGAATTCGGAACAGTCAGGAACAGTTCTGTTCTAGTGCGGAACAGTTTGTAACAGTTCGGAACAATACGGAACAGTCTGGAACAGATCGGAACAGTTCGGAACAGCTCAGAACAGTTCGGAACAGTTCGGAATAGCTCGGAACAGCCCGGAACAGATTGGAACAGGTCGGGAGAATCTGGAACAGTCCGGAGCAATTCGGAACAGTCTGGAACAGTTCAGTTTTGGAACAGTCCGGAGCAGTTCGGAATTGTTCAGAACAGTGCGGGAGAGTGCGGAGTAGTTTGTAGCACTTTGGAACAGTCTGGAACAGCTGGGAAAAGTTTGGAACAGTTCGGAATAGTTCGGAACAGTGCCAGACAGTGCGGAATATTTTGGAGCACTTTGGAACAGTCTGAAACAGCTGGGAAAAGTTTGGAACAGTTCGGAAAATTTCGAAACAATTTGGAACAGTGCCAAACAATTTGGAACATGGGAACAATGCGCAACAGTTTGAAACAGACCGGAAGAATTCGGAACAGTCAGGAACAGTTCCGTTCCAGTGCGGAACAGTTTGTAACAGTTCGGAACAATACGGATCTGTTCTGTCCAGTTCGGAACAGTCCGGAACAGTGCGGAATAGTTTGGAGCACTTTGGAACAGTATGAAACCGCTCGGAACAGTTCGGAACAGCTCAGAACAGTTCGGAACAGTTCGGAACAGTTCGGAACAGTGCGGGAGAGTGCGGGAGAGTGCGGAGTAGTTTGGAGCACTTTGGAACAGTCTGGAACAGCTGGGAGCAGTTTGGAACAGTTCGGAATAGTTCGGAACAGTTCGGAACAGTTCGGAACAGTTCGGAACAGATCGGAACAGTCCGGAACAATTCGAAACTGTTCTGTTCCAATTCGGAACAGTCTGCAACAGTTCGGAAAAGTGTCGGAACAGTGCAGGAGAGTGCGGGGTAGTTTGGAGCACTATGGAACAGTCTGGAACAGCTGGGAGCAGTTTAGAATAGTTCGGAACAATACGGAACAGTCTGGAACAGTCTGGAACAGATCGGAACAGTCCGGAACAATTCGGATCTGTTCTGTTCAGTTCGGAACAGTTCGGAATAGTTCGGAACAGTTCGGAACAGTTCGGAACAGTCTGGAACAGCTCGGAACAGTTCGGAACAGTGCCGGACAGTGCGGAATAGTTTGGAGCACTTTGGAACAGTCTGAAACAGCTGGGAACAGTTCGGAATAGTTCGGAACAGTCTGGAACAGCTCGGAACAGTTCGGAACAGTGCGGGAGAGTGCGGAATAGTTTGTAGCGCTTTGGAACAGTCTGGAACAGCTGGGAACAGTTCGGAACAGTTTGGAATAGTTCGGAACAATTTGGAACAGTGCCAAACAATTTGGAACATCATAACAATGCGGAACAGTTTGAAACAGACCGGAAGAATTCGGCACAGTCAGGAACAGCTCTGTTCCAGTGCGGAACAGTTTGTAACACTTCGGAACAATACGGAACAGTCTGGAACAGATCGGAACAGTCCGGAACAATTCGGATCTGTTCTGTCCAGTTCGGAAGAGTGCGGAGTAGTTTGGGGCACTTTGGAACAGTCTGGAACAGCTGGGAAAAGTTTGGAACAGTTCGGAACAGTTCGGAACAGTCTGGAACAGCTCGGAACAGTTCGGAACAGTTCGGAACAGTCTGGGACAGCTCGGAACAGTTCGGAATAGTTCGGAACAATTTGGAACAGTTCGGAACAGTTCGGAACAGTTCGGAACAGTGCGGGAGGGTGCGGAGTAGTTTGGAGCACTTTGGAACAGTCTGGAACAGCTAGGAAAAGTTTGGAACAGTTCGGAATAGTTCGGAACAATTTGGAACAGTGCCAAACAATTTGGAACATCGGAACAATGCGGAACAGTTTGAAACAGACCGGAAGAATTCGGAACAGTCAGGGACAGTTCTGTTCCAGTGCGGAACAGTTTGTAACAGTTCGGAACAATACGGAACAGTCTGGGACAGATCGGAACAGTCCGGAACAATTCGGATCTGTTCTGTCCAGTTCGGAACAGTTCGGAATAGTGCAGAACAGTTCGGAATTGTTCAGAACAGTGCGGGAGAGTGCGGAGTAGTTTGGAGCACTTTGGAACAGTCTGAAACAGCTGGGAACAGTTCGGAATAGTTCGGAACAGTCTGGAACAGTTCGGAACAGTGCGGGAGAGTGCGGAATAGTTTGTAGCGCTTTGGAACAGTCTGGAACAGCTGGGAAAAGTTTGGAACAGTTCGGAATAGTTCGGAACAATTTGGAACAGTGCCAAACAATTTGGAACATCGGAACAATGCGGAACAGTTTGAAACAGACCGGAAGAATTCGGAACAGTCAGGGACAGTTCTGTTCCAGTGCGGAACAGTTTGTAACAGTTCGGAACAATACGGAACAGTCTGGAACAGATCGGAACAGTCCGGAACAATTCGGATCTGTTCTGTCCAGTTCGGAACAGTTCGGAATAGTTCGGAACAGTTCGGAACAGTTCGGAACAGTCTGGAACAGCTCGGAACAGTTCGGAGCAGTTCGGAGCAGTTCGGAACAGTGCGGGAGGGTGCGGAGTAGTTTGGAGCACTTTGGAAGAGTCTGGAACAGCTAGGAAAAGTTTGGAACAGTTCGGAATAGTTCGGAACAATTTGGAACAGTGCCAAACAATTTGGAACATCGGAACAATGCGGAACAGTTTGAAACAGACCGGAAGAATTCGGAACAGTCAGGAACAGTTCTGTTCCAGTGCGGAACAGTTTGTAACAGTTCGGAAGAATACGGAACAGTCTGTAACAGTTCTGTTCCTGTGCGGAACAGTTTGTAACAGTTCGGAACAATACGGAACAGTCTGGAACAGATCGGAACATTCCGGAACAATTCGGATCTGTTCTGTCCAGTTCGGAACAGTTCGGAATAGTTCGGAACAGTTCGGAACAGTTCGGAACAGTTCGGAACAGTCTGGAACAGCTCGGAACAGTCCGGAACAATTCGGATCTGTTCTGTCCAGTTCGGAACAGTTCGGAATAGTTCGGAACAGTTCGGAATTGTTCAGAACAGTGCGGGAGAGTGCGGAGTAGTTAGGAGCACTTTGGAACAGTCTGAAACAGCTGGGAACAGTTCGGAATAGTTCGGAACAGTCTGGAAAAGCTCGGAACAGTTCGGAACAGTGCGGGAGAGTGCGGAATAGTTTGTAGCGCTTTGGAACAGTCTGGAACAGCTGGGAAAAGTTTGGAACAGTTCGGAATAGTTCGGAACAATTTGGAACAGTGCCAAACAATTTGGAACATCGGAACAATGCGGAACAGTTTGAAACAGACCGGAAGAATTCGGAACAGTCAGGGACAGTTCTGTTCCAGTGCGGAACAATTTGTAACAGTTCGGAACAATACGGAACAGTCTGGAACAGATCGGAACAGTCCGGAACAATTCGGATCTGTTCTGTCCAGTTCGGAATAGTTCGGAACAGTTCGGAACAGTTCGGAACAGTCTGGAACAGCTCGGAACAGTTCGGAACAGTTCGGAACAGTGCGGGAGGGTGCGGAGTAGTTTGGAGCACTTTGGAACAGTCTGGAACAGCTAGGAAAAGTTTGGAACAGTTCGGAACAATTTGGAACAGTGCCAAACAATTTGGAACATCGGAACAATGCGGAACAGTTTGAAACAGACCGGAAGAATTCGGAACAGTCAGGAACAGTTCTGTTCCAGTGCGGAACAGTTTGTAACAGTTCGGAAGAATACGGAACAGTCTGTAACAGTTCTGTTCCTGTGCGGAACAGTTTGTAACAGTTCGGAACAATACGGAACAGTCTGGAACAGATCGGAACATTCCGGAACAATTCGGATCTGTTCTGTCCAGTTCGGAACAGTTCGGAATAGTTCGGAACAGTTCGGAACAGTTCGGAACAGTTCGGAACAGTCTGGAACAGCTCGGAACAGTTCGGAACAGTGCGGGAGAGTGCGGAGTGGTTTGGAGCACTTTGGAACAGTCTGGAACAGGTGGGAAAAGTTTGGAACAGTTCGGAATAGTTTTGGCAACTTGCAACCACCACAAGAAATAATTCGTTATTTAGGCAATGGCATAATGTATAATTATTCCAGGCACCAAAATTACAAATCTTTTAATTGTGGACACTTATGTTTAAAATTTTTTTACAATATATATATAAACAAAAACAAATTTTAATATGGTCTAAAAAAACAAAAAGTTGTTTTATTATAAAATTTTTAACTACAGGTATTTCTTCTTTTCTCTTACATTAACAATGCGCTTTTATTTAAGTCTGGTGTAAAATGACATTAGTTTTCGTATTCTTATCAACATAGAATCTAACATGACACAAAAACAAGTATCTGGCCCGACTTGGCAACTATCTGATGACCATGAACATGTTGTGAAATGACGATCATATTTTGATTTAACAATATAAATATTCTCATGTTCAGATAACCTTGAAATGCAGTTTTGAAACATCTCCAAATGTTCATCTAGAATGTTCTCCTTGTGTAGTTGTATGAACTCCTTCAGTTCCGTCAAAGTTGCAGAAATGTTTAAGTTTGTCATCCTTAATGTGTAGAATGACAACACCTCCAGAATCCACCGTTCTTCGAAAAGGACTGACACATTTTAGCAAATCCTGAGAGCTTTAGCTTAACTGCACGATATTTCGTATATTTCTTGTCCCTACTTCTCCTTCAGTTGTTTGAAGATCTACTACTTTTGTTGTGCACTCATAGAACATGTTTTTTACTTTCTTCTTCTTTTGCAATGAATTGATTCAAAAGTTCAATATCTTCCTCACCAATTTTGTCAAGCTTCATTGGCTTGACATTGTCTACGTCATTCATATGTTAGTGTGCCACCAATTTACATATATGTTCATTTGGGGGAAAACTCAAACAATGTTGATGATACATTTTCGGGAATCTCTTCTCCTCTGCGCTTGTTTAATAACAACGATCTGTAAGAAAAACTTCCAAGTTTTGGACTATTGAATTTTAAAATATTTCCAAGCTGTATGGCAGACACAATACTTATATTTGGACTTTTAATTTCCTGCACCCAAAACATTTCTTTCTAACTAAACCAAGATAATGTTCGTCATTTGCTTACCTTTTTGTTTCTCTAAGGCTGAAAAAAAATCAGAAAAGAAAAATTTAAAGTGAACTGACCGTCCCTTCTTAAAACGATAACAAGTGAAAGGGAATACTGCAAAAATAAAAACAGTTAGGTTTATTTATTTATATTTTTTTTTATTGGTTGAGCGCAAATTTTCTTTGGCTCACCTGCATTTCATTCATAATTTGGAAACTTAAATTCTTGTTACCTTCTTTCGTGGCAACAAGAAATAAATTCTGATTATTTTTGTTCAGGATGACTATCTCATCATCCTGAAACTTTTCAGCCATATGGGCTGGGAAAAAAAACTGAGTGCTTGGGAACTCTGCTAATAGCCGATTCCCAAAGCGTGTTTGGATTTTTTTTAGTTTCTCTATTCTATAATATTTATTTATTTCTATCTCTGATATATTAATCGTTTTCTTATTTATAAAAAAAAGCTCTCCAAAATGCTGTCCACACTTTCTTCAGCCTTGCGCTTTTTCGATGACGGTAACTGCTGCTGTTGTTGTTGTTGTTCTTGTTGTGTAGGCAGCAATTGTTGTTGTTGTTGATGATGATTTGGTGGTGGCTGCTGCAACCATTGCTGTTGTCGTGGCTGTTCTGGTGTAGACAGCATATCACTGCTGAAAAACCCCTCCAGCGCACTATTTTTCAAATCCTCCTGCTGCTGCTGCTGTTGTCGCTGCTGCTGCTGTACCACTTTCAGTGAATGTGGGTCCCCAAGCAGAATATTTTCTAAAATTGCAGCTCTCTTCATTTCTGCTAAGGCTTCACAAAGTACTGATAGATTTTGTCCAAAATCCTAACCTTTTTATATCCACTTCTTCTTCTTCTTCTTATCTCAGTTGGGATAAATACAAATTTATGTTATACAAACTTGCAAATTTTAGATATGAACGTTTTTTTCCCCATCCTAACTGTTGGAGTTGTAAACACAGCAACCCCATCTAAAACTAAAAAATGTCATATCGCTCTCTTATATGCAATACTTAACGGGGTTTTAGTATAGGAACTACCTTGCATTGGTATATATTTACTTATATTAAACACAATATTTATAATGGATGCCAATGCCCATCCACTATCTTTTTCTTGAAACTCATCAAATTTGTTTAGTAATTGGCTTTCCAAATTTTCAGATACAATATTTTCTATGATATTTTTATCACTTAAACTAATACATACATTTTTCGTACTTATATATTTCATCTCCTGTCTAACCTCCTCATTATCATCATATTTCCGGAACTCACCACAGAAAACAGCATTAATTTTTATGTTGATGTACTCGTTGATTATCTCCTGCAGTTGATTGATAATTATTGGTCTGCAATCCCTCAGAAAAAGCTTAGGATCGGCGTGTTTTAAATTGGTTATAACACCCGATCTGATCCTTTGTTGAAACGCCAAATTCGGGAGATCTTCCCACTTTAATATCTCCTCACTTGATTGTGAAACAAAGAGTTGTTTGTACGATGATAATGTACCGAGTGCTGATGTAAGATAATAATTTTGCCCGGTAAACTTAGCATCAGGTAACCAACTTTTTAAAAGTTCCATATCTTTTTCGCAGTGTTTTAAATTTGCTTCAATGTTCGCGGCATCATCACAATCACTATTTCTCCGCAAAAGGAAACTCAATAAATGTGATTGTTGTCTTTCTATTACTTCTTTAATTTGAGGATCCATATTATTTGTTATTACAGTGAAGTATATATATTAAAAATGCAACAAGTGTCAATGACCCCGTACACAGATTTTTATTTTTTAGTTCGTAGCAACACACACCAGATTAGTCAGACGCACATCAGAAGTTTGAATTGTTAACGTTTGAATTTCATGAAATCTTAAATTTTGATTTGTACTAATTTTCGTTCACTTTTAAGTCTCGCGCCTAAGAATTGTAAACCCGCCATCTTTTTTTAATATTAATTTCGTTAATTTTTATACCAATTGTATTATATAAATTCAATAAATGCGCTCATTTGCGCTCTCTTGTCAAAACCATCAGTTAATTCCAGACGTCTTCTTTCTTAGGTTGGTTCGATCTGCCACAGAACAATCTTCGTAAAAATATTTTTTCGCTGGGCATTTCGCGTTACAACAATAACTATATGTCTAATTAATTCAAAAAACTCAACAATAGTTGTAACTCAATTTTGTAACTAGTCTTCTGCAGACAAGCCTTTGAGGCTTTGCGGATAACACAAACAAAAAATTGTAAACTTATTTATAAATATCAATAATAAAATATCAATATCAATTATTCCGAACTGTTACAAACTGTTCCTGACTGCTCCAAATTCTTCCGGTCTGTTTCAAACTTTTCCGCATTGTTCCGATGTTCCAAATTGTTTGGCACTGTTCCAAATTGTTCCGAACTATTCCGAACTATTCCGAACTATTCCGAACTATTCCGTACTGTTCCGAACTGTTCCCAGCTGTTCCAGACTATTCCAAAGTGCTCGAAACTATTCCGCACTCTCCCGCCCTGTTCCGAACTATTCCGAACTATTCCGGACTGTTCCGAACTGGACAGAACAGATCCGAATTGTTCCGGACTGTTCCGATCTGTTCCAGACTGTTCCGTATTGTTCCGTATTGTTCCGAACTGTTACAAACTGTTCCGCACTGACACAGAACTGTTCCTGACTGTTCCGAATTATTCCGGTCTCTTTCAAACTGTTCCGCATTGTTCCGATGTTCCAAATTGTTTGGCACTGTTCCAAATTGTTCCGAACTATTCCGAACTATTCCGAACTATTCCGAACTGTTCCGAACTGTTCCCAGCTGTTCCAGACTATTCCAAAGTGCTCGAAACTATTCCGCACTCTCCCGCCCTGTTCCGAACTATTCCGAACTATTCCGGACTGTTCCGAACTGGACAGAACAGATCCGAATTGTTCCGGACTGTTCCGATCTGTTCCAGACTGTTCCGTATTGTTCCGAACTGTTACAAACTGTTCCGCACTGAAACAGAACTGTTCCTGACTGTTCCGAATTATTCCGGTCTCTTTCAAACTGTTCCGCATTGTTCCGATGTTCCAAATTGTTTGGCACTGTTCCAAATTGTTCCAAACTATTCCAAACTGTTTCGAACTGGTCCCAGCTGTTCCAGACTGTTCCAAAGTGCTTCAAACTATTCCGCACTCTCCCGCACTGTTCCGGCACTTTTCCGAACTGTTCCAGACTGTTCCGAACTGTTCCGAGCTGTTCCAGACTGTTCGAAAGTGCTCCAAATTATTCCGCACTGTCCGGCACTGTTCCGGCACTTTTCCGAACTGTTCCAGACTGTTCCGAAGTGACCCAAACTATTCCGCACGGTCCCGCACTGTTCCGACAATTTTCCGAACTGTTCCAGACTATTCCGATCTGGATCAGAACAGTTTCGAATTGTTCCGGACTGTTCCGAACTGGACAGAACAGATCCGAATTGTTCCGGACTGTTCCGATCTGTTCCAGACTATTCCGTATTGTTCCGAACTGTTTCGAACGGTTCCCAGCTGTTCCAGACTGTTCCAAAGTGCTCCAAACTATTCCGCACTCTCCCGCACTGTTCCGAACTGTTCCGAACTGTTCCGAGCTCTTCCAGACTGTTCCAAAGTGCTCCAAACTATTCCGCACTGTTCCGACACTGTTCCGGACTGGAGCAGAACTGTCCCAAACTGTTCCGAATTGTTCCGGGCTGTTGCAGACTCTTCCGAATTGTTCCGGTCCGTTCCGAACTGTTCCAGACTGTTCCGAATTGTTCCGAACTGTTCCAGACTGTTCCGAATTGTTCCGGTCCCTTCCGAACTGTTCCGGGCTGTTCCAATCTGTTCCAGACTGTTCCAAAGTGCTCCAAACTATTAAATACTGTCCGGCACTGTTCCGAATTGTTCCGGTCCGTTCCGAACGGTTCCAGACTGCTCCGAATTGTTCCGAACTGTTCCAATCTGTTCCAGACTGTTCCAATCTGTTCCAGACTGTTCCAAAATGCTCCAAACTATTAAACACTGTCCGGCACTATTCCGAACTATTCCGATCTGTTCCGAACTATTCCAAATTGTTCCGAACTGTTCCGATCTGTTCCGAACTATTCCGAATTGTTCTGAACTCTTCCGATCTGCTCCGAACTATTCCGAACTGTTCCGAACTGTTCCAATCTGTTCCAGACTGTTACAAACTGTTCCGCACTTTTCCGACACTTCCGTATTGTTCTAGACTGTTCCGAATTGCTCCGCCCGGTTCCAGACTGTTCCGAATTGTACTAGACTGTTCCAGACTGTTCCGAAGTGCTCCGATCTGTTCCGAACTATTCCGAATTGTTCTGAACTCTTCCGATCTGCTCCGAACTATTCCGAACTGTTCCGAACTGTTCCGAACTGTTCCAATCTGTTCCAGACTGTTACAAACTGTTCCGCACTTTTCCGACACTTCCGTATTGTTCTAGACTGTTCCGAATTGCTCCGCCCGGTTCCAGACTGTTCCGAATTGTACTAGACTGTTCCAGACTGTTCCGAAGTGCTCCAAACTATTCCGCACTGTTCCGACACCTTTTCGAACTGTTCCAAATTGTTCCGGACTGTTCTAGACTGTTCCTATCTTCTCATATTTGTTCCAGACTGTCCGGTCTTTTCCGATCTGTTTCTGTCTGTTCCGAACTGTTCCAAACTGTTCTGCACTGTTCCGATCTGTTCCGAACAATTCCGAACTGCTGCGGACTGTTCCGAGCTGTTCCGAACTAGTCCGGACTGTTCCGGACTGGAGCAGAACTGTCCCAAACTGTTCCGAATTGTTCCGGGCTGTTGCAGACTCTTTCGAATTGTTCCGGTCCGTCCCGAACTGTTCCAGACTGTTACAAACTGTTCCGCACTTTTCCAACACTTCCGAATTGTTCTAGACTGTTCCAAATTGCCCCGAACTGGTCCATATTGTTCCGAACTGTTCCAGACTCTTCCGAATTGTTCCGGTCCGTTCCGAACGGTTCCAGACTGTTCCGAATTGTTCCGGACTGTTCCAGACTGTTCCGAATTGTTCCGGTTTCTTCCGAAATATTCCGAGCTGTTCCGAAGTAGTGCGGACTGTTCCGAACAGGAGCAGAGCTGTCCCAGACCGCTCCGAATTGTACCAGACTGTTCCGAAGTGCTCCAAACTATTCCGCACTGTCCCGCACTAGTCTGGACTGTTCCGGACTGGAGCAGAACTGTCCCAAACTGTTCCGAATTGTTCCGGGCTGTTCCAGACTCTTCCGAATTGTTCCGATCCGTTCCGAACCGTTCCAGACTGTTCCGAATTGTTCCGGACTGTTCCAGATTCTCCCGACCTGTTCCAATCTGTTCCAATCTGTTCCAGGCTGCTCCGCACTGTTCCGAACTGGAATAGGACTGTTCCGAGCAGTTCCAGACTGTCGTACTGTTCCACTGATCTGGCCTGTTCTGGACTGATAAGGACTGATCCGTACTGATCCGAACAGAAAATTACACGTTTTCGTGTTCAGAGAGGATAATTTTCGTCCAAAAGTGCTCTGGTTTGTGGTCAGTGAGGGTGTTCTGAACAGTTTAGAACACGATTTTCTGCGCCATTGGCGTTCCAGGAAAGAATTTTTAACATTTTAGTCATATTTTAAGCCAGATATTTAAGCCATATTATTCGCCAGATCAAGAGTTTTTTTGTTCGGAGTTTGTGATTTATCCCGCCGCGCCGTCTCTGTAGTTCTTTCGTTACTTCACATACCCGATAATTAGCCTGGTGCCTTCCCTTACATTGATGCATATTGTAGGAGGCTGCCTCGAAGCGGTATACTCTTGGGTCAAATGTTGACCGACGCACTTTACGTCGAGGTTGTTCGATTTTAACTACAGTATTTAATATTGTTTTGATGTCGTTAGTTTCGCTTTTTGATACGCCTCGTCGGTTGCTGCATTTTTCTGCTCACACTCCCTATCGTACCACGGGTTTCTCGTCGGGGGTGGTCTAAGGTGGTCTCGATCGTAAGAATCAACTAGAATGATAATAGCCTTAACCATTTGTTCTAGGTATATAATAAATATAAATATATTTTATATGTATATATAAAATTATATATAAATATAAATAATAAATATATTAAATGGTGATAATGTTTCTATCATTATATGTTAAGTGGCCCTATTCTGTTTGAACGTCACCTCAGAGAATTCGGAGATTCCTTTCACACTTTAAAATCGAATTACACAAAACTAAACTTCCAGCATAATCGATGCCAGTTCGATAACCTCATTTTCTATAATCTTGATCGTCTTTTAACTGACTAGTTGTGATTTATAGCAACTATACATACATGTGGGATCTTGTATTGTAAAGTGACTTCGATAAGCGCCACTTTAATAAACAAGGATATCCAATTTTGACGGACTTCCTTTTAGCCGGCACATCTATCCATAAAGACTATATTGTTAATCTTATTTAAGACCCTATTTAGTACCGAGAATATCCCAGTGAAGATAAACTCGTAAACAGCCAACCAAATGAAATGCTTTTGCCTCGCATGCACACTAAGCCTCTTTCAATGTTCCCTCGTAACTCCGTTCGGAAACCACAAAATTAATAAGCCCTAACCGTCAGACTTAACAGCATGTTTGTTTAAAATTCTATATTCTTGCTTTTTCTTAAAGACCTTTATGAATTTCCTGAAAGGCGGAGGCAAGGAGCCTTGAGTCTGGGGCTCATAAAAGGCTGGTGTACGCCTACTTCGGTTTTTACCGTGCCGTACGACAGCCCGTACACTTGCAAATCAGCCAAGCAATAACAACGGAAGTGCATATGTATCCTTCCGCTCGTATCCATTAAACAATTAATGTGCGAGGGATTTACATGTAGCAATAGGCTCTCGGAGGTATTTGAAGACACATTAGCTGCTTGAGGGGAGTTCTTTCAAGAAATATTTTTCGGTAATATCTTCAAAGATGGCTTTGTATCATCGTTTTGACTTCATTTACATGGATACATGACAGATCTTATACCTCGCTGTCGTCGTTCCCATCTCATTCTAAGGATACTGACAAAATGAAAAAAATGCCTAGGAAACGATGTTATTAGTAACGGATGAGATGAGATCACGAGGCTATTGGGAAAGTAGGACAATTAGCTTTAGCTTTTTCTGCGTCGAAGATATTTCTAATTTTTCTTGCTGCTCTTTTCAATTCAAATATATCTGTTTTTCTTTTACCCTTTCGTTGATGTTCATTCGTAATGGACGAGGATACAAGAGAATTCCGTTCACTTGAGCTATATGAAATTAAGCCTGTTATTTCGAAGTTTAAAACTAACAAAGCCGCGGGCACAGAAGGCCTGACTGCTGAGCTTGTTAAGGCGGCTGGAGATGAGTTGGTAGGGCTCATGCACCAGCTCATCTGTAAAATATGGTCGGATGAAAGCATGTCCCACGAATGGAATCTCAGCATCGTTTGCCCAGTCCATAAGTCCATAATTGTGCCAACTATAGGGGAATAAGTCTCCTCAACATCGCGTACAAGATCTTCTCTGCAGTACTGTGTGAACGCCTGAAAGCCTTTGTGGATAATCTGATAGGTTAGGTAAGTATAGGTTAAAGAAGGGGAGTGTGATGGTTGAGCATCACTTCCTCTCGGAGGCCAAAAGGTCCATTGTGATTCCTTACATTTTTTGAGTACACATATAATTAATCTGTCCTATCAGGAGGTGGCTGAAATAATCCCGTGCTCTTTATGAATTTTAGAAGATCTGATATATCTGCATTTACCACGTCCACAATCTCTGTAAAGGATCTTTGGCCCAGCGAAGTTAGGCGCCGACTCTGGAGAGCTGGGCAGTGGCAAAGCAGATGTTGGATCGTTTTGGTTTATTCCTCATCGCTTCAGCTCCGGCATAGATCGCTGGATCCCATTTCTGGAGAATTGCTCCAGTGGGACAATGTCCTGTGATCACTCCGACGAGCATACGGATCGAGTTTCGATCCAACGCCAAGAGCTTCTTTGTTTTTCTGATATTGAGCTCTGGCCACGATGATCTTGTCGTGTAGCTGTCGTTTCTTGTAAGCCAAGACGAGTTGGCTTCTTTGATGATTGTGTCATTTATGATCCGGTATAATGCGCTGATCGGTGGTTGCAATGACGTGTCCGCTTCGCAGAGGTCCATTTCAGACCATTGCCTGGCCAATTCGTCCGCTCTTTCGTTCCCATAGGTTGATAAGTTGCTATTAGAGTGGTTTTACGCCAGGTAAATCCACAACAGACCACATTTTCAGACTGCGGCAGATCTTGAAAAAGACCCAAGAATTCCAAATCGGCACACACCATATTTTTGTCGATTTTTAAACCGCATATGACAGGACGAGCTATACCTAGCCATGTCCAATTTTAACATGCCTGCCAAACTCGTCCGATTGTGTAGGATGACAATGGAGAGAAATGGAGAGTTCCCGCTGCTCCATTAAGATCGGCAGCGAGACTTTCGATGTTAAAAAAAGGATTAAGTCAAGGTGACGCACTGTCATGTAACTTCTTCAACATCGTGCTTGAAAAAATCATATGAGAATCACTGGCCAACAGAAGGGGTACGATCTATTTCAAGTCTGTGCAATTGCTTGCGTACGCGGATGACATTGACGTAATTGGGCGAGCACAGCGCCACGTCAATGAAGTGTTCAAAAGCATTAAAGCAGAAGCTGGTAAAATGGGTTTTTCGGTGAACGAGGGTAAAACTTAATATATGCTTTCATTAAAAAAAGACGCACAACACCGACGTCTTGGCCAGAACGTCACAATTGACGGCTACAAATTTGAAGTGGTCAAGGACTTCGTTTACATTGGCTCACTAGTGACCAGCGTCAACAAAACCAGCGCTGAGATCAAACGTAGAATTACTCTTGCCAACCACTTCTTCTTTGGGCTCAAGAGGCAATTGAGAAGTAGAGCCCTCTCTCGAAAAGCCAAGGTAGCACAACATAAACCAGTGATTATCCTGATCATCCTATACGGCGCAGAGGCTTAGACCTTAATGAAAACGGATGAGGATGCCTTGGTTGCTTCTAGAGGAAAATTCTTCGTTGAATTTATGGTCCCGTTTATATAAGCGGAGAGTAGAGGAAAAGATATAACGACGAAGAGTACCGGCTGTACAGCGACAACGGCCTAGTACCACATCTCCAGAGCCAACGTTTAAGATGGCTAGGCCATGTAGAGCGAATGGACAGGATAGTTCCGGCCAGAAGATTCTTCGAATCCAACGCTGAAGAACGACGCAGGAAGGATGGACGATGGAAGGAGACCTTAACCAACTGGGAGTGCGGCACTGGAAACAACTGGCAAAAGATCGTGCCAGGGGGAGACCCTTGTTGGTTGAGGCCAACGTTCACATCGGACTGTAGCGCCATCTAAGAAGAAGAAGAATTCATTCACAATTTAACTCATTTAGTCTTAACAATTGACCGCTTACAACTGACGAAATTACAAAATTCCTGATACATTTTGAACACATCCTAGATTATTTCATTTAAATTTAAAAAAAGTGAAGTCTGGCGGCTTCATCTGGTTTCTTGCATTCTATTGCCAGACCGTTGAGATGACCTAGGTACTTGAGCGAGTTTGACACATTTCTTTCGGCCTTTGTTCACCTTTAACGATTTCATTTATGTTCTTTGACAGATTATGCGTAAGTTGATGTATTTGGTCGATTGGAAACAAAATTTTAAAACATTCTCTCCCTTGAAATTGATTGCATCACTTATAACTATTTTTTTTCCGACAAATCATGGTCACTAAATGCATTCCGCAACAACTTTTTGTACAATAGAATCAGACCATTTTAAATAATCAAATTCACTTTTAGTATTGTAGCTCACGAAAAACAAATTAAGCTATGAAATCAGTGGAGAAAATGTTATGAAATACGATATAAGGAAAAGATTTTTTAAAATTGATACTCCCTCGAAACTCAAATTGGAAGATCGCGCATTACGCATGGATCAAGCACGTCCTTCGGTGAGGGCCTGTAGAAAAATATGGGACGGTTCTTAGACCGATTGCGTTCATTACTCGAAGGATTCCTAACCAAATTCAGACTATAGACATGGGGACTAGTATCATCATTGAAAACAATGTGACTTCAGCTTTTTAGAAAGCATTATATTTTCCCAGCCAAATGCGAAGGGCCCATCCTGATCCATACGGACCATTCAAAGAATTGTATTCAAAATTCTATCTAAAGGAGGTCAATGGGGTCGAGATCGTAAGATCAAAATGGGCTACAAAATCTCTTTTATAGACTTATTCTGAAGGTAATAAAACTAACTAACCAAGCCTTTCATTACATTCAAAAACCTTAACCGTCAACAAATCTAGGAACTAAGGCCGCTGGTAGTATTAACGCGGGATATAATATATTGTATATCCAATCCAACATTAATAACCGTTTTGCCCATGGCTGTTAACCGTAGCACCAAGACCTATGCCCCTTTCAGTCTTGGACTTCAACTAATCTATTGACAAAGGATTCAAGATGGCAAGTATGTCACAGAGCTCAGTTAATAGAATTTATTCTCACAGGAAATTGTCGCCGTTTCGTTAATAGCTGCTTAAAAAAATATTCCTTTTGTTCCCTCGAGAGATCAATGCCCATAATCGCGATGGTCAGTCCCTTATACTCCACATTCACATTATCGATGATCTCCTAGCCAACTGCCTTCGTCATTCCAAAGTGAAATCACCTCTGCGGCTATAATATCTATCATCGATCCATGTAATTCCCTCTTACTGGGTGTCAGCTTTCCATTTTTACCAGCCTAAGGCCAGGACGCCGACTAAACACTTCCTAGTATTGAACGTAATTCCCTTATGAATATTGAGCATAATTGAAACGTTGCAGTAAGTACCTCAGATAGAAACTGATTGTCCGAGTCATGAAATTGTAACCATCGTCGCACACGATCGCGCAACAGTGCGTTTACCACTAACCACATGCTCCCCGTGCACATTCGCGTTAGCATAATTATATGTCATTTCAGTATTTACTGACCTGGCACTTGTCGTCCTGGTGCTCACGGTCTCGCTTACCCAGTGCGGGTGATTGCAAGATGATTTCCGGGCACGATGACAGACTTAAATTGGCTCGTGCAAATGCAAAGCGCTGTCATTTGGTATCCGTAACATAACGTGCGTCCATTATCCGTCGATGGCTATGCCTACATAAAGCACACATGGCACCTGTGTACACAAGTCCATGTTTTCCATACGGCGCGGGCGATGGGAATGTGTGCGCTCAAACGATGTCGGTGCGTAATGTCGTGCGGCATCGTTCCTCTTGACTTCAACCCCATTGCCCTGCCGGATTAGCGGTGCGACAATATTGAGCAGTCATTTAGGATTTTGATCTCGCAGGTGGAAAGGACTTTATGGGGACAATGTAGACGATACACACATGCACGGATAAGCCAGAGAGGACGACGTTAATGCTGTTGACATCCTAGTCCTTTTAAAATGGGAATATGCTCTCGGAGACCTTAATACTCAGTACTCGAATCGAATGGCGGAAGGAACCTGTTGTTGCGTGTGTGCATCATATATGGGAATATGTAATCTGAGCGAGTATAGGGCTGTGAATAATTTAGCAGAAAAACGGAAGAAAAAGCGATAATAGGAGGGGAATTGTAAAGGATATTAAATTTTGAAAATATGCTTAAGCCGGAAGCTATTTGGGTATGAGTTGTGTGACTTTCAACAGACCTAAACTTGTTACTTAACCATGGGAAAGAGCAAGTGCGGTGACAACATGTGGCTTAGCATTAAAAAGTTGAGGAAATTGCAAGGACCACACAGAAGCCTTGAATGAATTGGAATGTCTCGTCACTTAGCGAGCGTTGTCTTTCTGTCTTCTGATTTTTAATGCAAGGATGGGGGCAGCAATTCAGTCTCATTATCGTAATTATCGTATTCCCAGAAGCTGTGTCATATATATGTAAACTATATATTCGCGATCCAGGATCAGTCGACAACCACTAATATAGTCGAGTTTCGATCGCATGCACTTTTTAAACACATCTTGTACACTACCAATAAAAGCACTGATGTAGCCTTCTGAACAACACACAGGTGGCTAGGATTTCTGGTTACAATGATATCAAAATTTAACATTGTTGAGTAAAATGCTAATAACAAATACGCCGCGTACGATGACGTTATGTTCTTGACTCCACATCAGTATGGCATTTTTTTCTTTTAAGTGTAGTTTCACACCATGTGATTTAGCTATGGTGTTTCTAATATTCTATTTGCCTAAGCTCCTTCGTTGTAAACCCAATTGTGAGCATTGAACCCATCCACCTCTCACGTAAATCGAGGCTAACGAATTTGCAATAATTTACTTCGATCATGATGGTTCTATTGAATCCTTCTCCAACTTTATTCCGAATTTCTTGTGAATGTGGTGTTTTTATTGACACTTGTCTAGTTGCATTACTTTCCAATAAAACATTTGTGCATCCTTCAAGCAGTAACGTTGCTCCGTTGGGTGCGCACATGAGTCTCGTTCAGTCGCCAAGCGAGGGTGGTGAATGACAGAAAATATGGACAGACAACAACTCGAGGAAGATGATGAATTCATAAAAGTCCACAACTTGCTTGTATTTCCTTCGTCCCTGGTTCTTGCTCCTTTGTGACTATAATGTGCTGCTTGCTCTCCACATGTAAGCTAGGCACTCGTATCTGGTGCCCGCCTGTGACTCGGAAATAAAATCCACACTGCAGAGGAGACAAAAAAAAGCATTACGAGTGTATGGCAGGAACAACAGTAAGGACATATTTTTGTCAAATATTGCAAAGGACAACGACAATTTGGTTGTTTTTTGAGTAGTTCTATGTATGTGAAGCCCTTAATCCGGCGTTTGTTTGTGTTTTTATTTAGGGGATAACAGTTTAAGAGAAAAGTTTTGGTTTTCGTCAGTAATTCGTGTCCTTTCGTTCGCGAGGATATTTAGTTTGGTACATGGTGCAAAAATATTGAACATTGTGACTACGATGGTATGCACTTTCGACAAGGATAAAAAGGGTTTTCGAACTGATGATGAGTGTGCCGCGTTGATGAGGAACAACGACATCATTAGTAGTGTGCGTGCACAATACGAGTAGCGAGCCGTACTCGATGTCCGAGGCCAGAACTGATGCTGGCAGCATTTGTCGTCTGGTTGCTAAAAGATTTTCCTTTTCTTCTCTGCGAAAGACTTAACGTCTTGCATTGATTCGTTCCCTTTTATTGGGTTTAACTCCATACCTCGACGTCCCACCGTCACACATGTGACGACTGGCTTAATATCCTTATATGTCCTTGCTGCCACGCTTGGCTTAGTTTTTTTTTCCTATATCCTTTTCATCTAGCACGGAGGAGGTAAGGTTATATTGTTTTATGACATTTTTTGTGTGCGGCATTTTATTCGTTCTCGTACGAAATGTGGGTTGTGACTTGATCTTTTTGTCTGGTTATTTTTGTACTTTGGTGACATGTGCTTGTGACGGCTGTGGGCTGGGAGGGTGGCTTGGATGGGTTTTGTAACAGGATAAAGATGTTGTGGTTTGTTGCGTTTTTCTTCAGAAGTCGTGCTAGAAAAAAGCTTTAAATCCATTTATCTCAGAACCAGCGAGCCGTGTTAAATGTTGTTCTTTGGCTTAAGTCAAGTTTTTGCTTTGTAGCTGCTTCGTTTGAAGATAAATCAAAGTTGAAACAATTGATCCTGAAACACTTCAGCAACATCCTTCTTTGCCAACGCTTAGACTTACAGAGCAACAAAGGCAAACTTTTGTGAGGAACTCTGCCGGAAGTTAGCAACCAGATGCTAGGTTCTTTGTATATAATTGATAACTCCTTCTCAGAAATAAATATGATGTTATTCATCACGTCCTTTCGATCTTTCATGTCCTTTTGACCGATATTTCAATTTGAACTACAATCTGTTCTCTACCGATCAAGAAGCGCCAAGGAACGTATAACACAAAAAATCAAACTCAGACCCGAGTCGAAAGAAAATGCACCGTTACCTTTTCTCTACTTCTCTAGCTTCAAATATCATGCTACTCCCGAGCTGGACACGAATGAGTGGATGAGAGTGATGAAAAGCGCTGAATTGAAAAATGCTCGTCGCAAGTGTTCTTCGACGGTTTCCGCTCGATTCCTTTCATTCTAAATACCACTGCTACGAGTGGTTGTTCCATTTCTATTCATTCGTCGAGTGCATACAGCGGGCGACATTAAAATTACGCTCGTCTCTGCTTCAATTGAGTGATAAGGTATTGGTTTTTTTTTTTTCCTATTTCCTACTTGTGGCTCTCACGTGTCCTTAGAATTGAATCCGTTTATGTATTCCGTTTTGAGAATTCTGACACCTAACACTAATTGACCTTAAGAAGCTTCTTCTCTAGATGTTCGCCATTGTATCCTTCTTCCACTGTTTTGCATTGTCCTCTTGGGATAATCGTCTGGTGTTGTATTAATCTTCTGTTATTAACTCGATTCCACGATGAATACAACATCTTCACGTATTTTATTGAGTTCACAGTTACGCTCTTTCTTAACTATTTTCAGAGAAATACGGACCGATTATGCTATCTGCTGATATGGCAGCCCATGCTGTCGTTTTAGGTGAATGGAGTGGCTTTTGGTGTTTAAAGCGAGGGTTTTCGCTGCTCCAATATCGACAATTGTGCTTGTTTATGTGGCCATTGATGTTAAAATGGGCCTTATCCGTAAACAATACATTCTCAAGGCTAGAGAATCGCTCCAGCATAGTGTCAGCCAATAACCTACGTTGAATGTAATCCTATGGTTTCATCTCCTGAAGCTTATATGGGTGTAGTTTAAGATCAAGATGCAAAATTCGCCGCACATTAGAGCCTGGTATTGCCAGAGCCGCCAAAAGCTTATGCGTAAATGATTTTGGATCGTTCCTTATTGAAATTCCAACCTCCTGAATGTTCTCATCGCTTCTTTTTTAACGTGACCGCCCTGTTTGTTTAATATTCGTTGTCGATCCCGTTTGCTCCAACTTCTTGATCCAAGCATTGATTAAATTAACACTTGGACACTCGACGACGTATTCAGTTCTAAATAGGCGTCGTACGGTAACGTAGGAATCGTTGTTTTTGTAAAATTGTTTTACACAAAAAGCACACTGTTGTCCCGTGAAGCGCTCCATCGTGACTAAAATTGCATGAAGCGACGCACAATTCCCCGCCACTTGCGCGCCCTTCCCACTAACGTATTTAATTAGTAACTCAAAACAAGCACAACATTTTAATCTCGATTTAAATGCAATAAATTCGATTAAGTAAATCAGTAAATATGGGATGAACTGGAATTTCGAAACGCAATCGTGCATGTAGCTTTATGTGCTTTTATAATAAACAGCTCTGAGCGGAATGGAATAACTTTATGTGTTTTAGCTCATTCGTCTCCACGTCTCTATCGGTAATTTTTATGACCTTTTTTTTTGTAAGTGAAAGTTTTTATTTTATTTTTTAATTAAATTCGATGTAAAAATGCATTGTTTGAGGTTAACTATAACACTATGAGGTGGGCGAGCGAGTTGGATGGAACGCTCTGTAAATTGCTATAACATTAAATAAGGTTACCTTTCCATTTTAATTAACAATATTTTAATGGAAATGAAGGGCATTTTATTTATTTTATTGATAAAGTCGCTCTTTTACTGGCTGTTAGTGACGACATATATGTCTCATGGCGCAGAACGTTAATTAATTTCCATACTCAGTAGCAAAATTAAGTTTATGGGGGTCGTTAAACACAAAATGGTGTTGTCTGTATTTTCATGATATATGCTACAGCTTTATCATAACTGATTGAAATTTTCATTGAAAATCGTTCAGTGCAAGAAAACTATTACTACATTACTTTAATACTCGCTGAGCACTCGTTGAGCCCTCAAGCGCATCAGAGGCGACTTCTCTAATGGCGCTTTGATAACGTCTCCATTGCTGTTCTATGGCTTGCGCCGCTTGCACCAGGTCTTGAGGAAAGATTGAGATAAATATGATTAGCAGTCTTTTGCTGTAGATTTTCGACCTCAAATTGCGGTATTGGCCGAAGTCTCTTGTAGGTACGACGTCGAAAATTTATTTCAGTCGTCTCAGTGAGGATATTCTGAGGAATACTACCTTCGGGATTTGATTAAAAAATAACTTGACTTTTTGAATTTCGCGATCTAAGTACATTCGATTTTCGAAATATTTATCCCCTAACATATGTATATTGGCATTAAACCATTTTGGAAATTTAGTTTGTTTTTCACAGATTTAAAAATTAGACGTGGATTAGAGGGTTCGGCGGTGTTCAGAATATGCCAAGACAATGTTAATGACGATCCTAGCAAGTAAACAACTGAGAAAAACATTCAGAGAAGTTGCTGAAGATATTGGAATATCGGTTGGCTCATGCCATGGAATTTTTATAAATATGAAACTTGCGTCAGTTAAGTTTATCCCGAAATTTCTTAATTTTGACGAAAAGAATCATCGCATGAACATCACTCAGGAGCTGCCGTATGACGTGAAGACGAACAAGATTTGCTGAAAAGAGTCATCACTAATGACGGAACATAGGTATGTAGTTCGAGACCAAGTCCCAATCAAGTCCAGAAGAGGCAAGATTGAAAAAAGCACGTCAAATGATAAATTTGAAAGTCTTACTCACTGTTTTCTTCGACTACAATGGTCTTGTTCGCCATTAGTCCTTGCCGAAAGGTCAAATAGTCGATGGGGAATATTATATTAAAGTTATGCGCTATTTGCATGAAGCGATACCAAGATAAAGTCCGGATCTGTGGGAATAAAAATCATGGCTGTTGCGTTACCATAATACATCTGCTTACTCATCGTAGCTTGTTCGCAGTTGCAAAACGGTTGTCAAGCCTCTGCCAACGTATTCACCGGACTTGGCTCCCTGCGACTTGTTTTCCCCAAAACAGAAAGGAAGGGTTCGAGGTTATGACAAAAAAGGAAGTTTTCCGAGAATTCCGAGAAAAGCACTCGTGTAGATTACTTTGAAGTAGACAATTGCTGTTGCCAAGAGGTTAGCATTCCTGTGAACGAATAAGAATAAATATTTGCAAAAACCAAAAATGTACGTTTTTTTTTGAACACATTGACGATGTAAAACTTTTTATCTGACGAATTCTCTCTAATTGCCCCCCATTTTAATGGGAACTTTACGACTCCTCTTCTCCTCGTAAACGAATGTCACCAGACAGACATGTCATTACCGTCGCCCGAAATGTCCGACAATTAACCGAGCACCCCGAGCACCATTAACATCGTTCACAAATCGTGACCACCATTATCGTCGTTGGCGCTTTTCTAATGGTAATTCGCGACCGATAAATATTTCACTTTTTATGACCGTGTGAATAATACCAGCACGCGCGCTGCATTATGCGAAAACAAACAGAATTTGAAAATTTATTTGCAATTATCAACGCATAAAACGTCATAAACCACTCGATGACCATTCGCGCTGCGCCCACATCACAAAATGCTTCCTATTCCTCCCGCTAATGAACTTCCAAAAGTTATTTGATTGCTATCAAATGCTTAAAATTACAAACCTTATTTATTCCTTTTATTTTTTTCCTGTACCTCGTTATGCCATAAAGAGGGACACGAATCCCTTTCTGTTGAACTTTTGTAAATGTTTAACGACCTGTGTATCTTTACGACAACTGAGTGCATACCTCTTATGGTGTCAGCAAGAAGGAACACAAATTGAATGTAGGAGGATAGGTATATTCGTATATTAAAGTCATCCAGACATCGCTGAACATCATCAGCACGCTGTGGACCCTAAAAACGAACAAACAGAGAAATCATAAGACGCAGCATGTCTCGCATACGCTGGCAAAAGCAAGACGACACCTCTAACGAACCGCCACCCTCGATGGCTGTCATCCGCGTCATCCGCGAAAAAACCATGTTTAAGTGAGAAATACGGGCGAACAGACGAAGGAGGAGATCACATCCTATCTATTGTCAGCGGCATGGCGCTCAGCAGTGTCCTCCTTATGTTTTATTAGATCTCAACGCACTAAAAGATGCTCCTACGACAACTGAAAATCATTATACCATCACCTCTCTCTTCCGCTCTTCCTATTGCACGATATCAACCTGAAGCTTGGCTCCACACGTCAAGACACCGACAGTGAATCTCTCAACCGAAAATTTTGCTGTTAAGGATTTGTTGTTAAAGATTGAGTTTGAATTTGAATATGCATATGCACTACACTTTCATTTTGCTCATTTTTATTTTCCAGCTAGATATTCGTGAGATACTCCTCTCGTCTCCTCACTTGCTATTGGTGGCATCTGTGTTTAAAGTTTTTATGGGTGACGGAATTAATCGGGACAGGACTGGTTTCACAATAGCAATGCCAGAAAAAAGGAGAGTCATCCATGGAATGTGAAAGCAAAATAAATAAAAGGATTTTAGGAAGAGCAACCAAAAGACTTCATTTTTTTTAAGCGTGTTTATAGTCACAGATCAAGGTTTAAATATCTAATAGGAGGTTAATCAGATGGTTTGAAGAAAGCTCTATACACCTCATCAAATTAGAAGTCGCCGGCTAATGTATTCTTAAATGGCAATCTCTTTACTTAGTTCATCCAATCGGTATGCGAGTCGATTTGATAGTTTTATTTACCTTATTATTATTATTATTACCATCCACATTCCACGAGCCACGTTGGCAACCATTCGCCAAACCTCCCCACAATAAGTGTGTTGCTACCATGTATCGCTGTTCTGTTGCATCTCTTCTAGCTTCATTCTTATATTGTCTTCCAATTTGCCGCATGACCTTTCTGGCGTCTTTTTCCTAGAGTTTTTCACTCATTACATTTTCGACTGTTCGTCCACTGTCTACTCGTTTTATGTGTCCTGCCTCTGATTCTTCGCGATTTTATTACTGGGACAATTCTTGGGGCTGAAAAGGTTTCCTCGAGTTTTATATTACCGATTCTCCTTAAGATCCGAAAACTATTTTCCTCCTTCTTGGCCAGAGACGTATTAAAGTGGTCACTTTATAAATGCAGCTTTAACATTGCCAGTCAAAAGAGTTGTTTGGAATAATTTTTTCATCGCGAAAAGCACGTGTTGCCTATATGCAGTCTTTTATATATTTCGAACTTTTTAGCACTCCATATGGCGCCCAAATAATTGAATTCGTCCACTTTTTTAAAGGGGTTTTCGAGCAAAGTCAGCGAGGCTTAGATTGATCAAAGTCGTCCTCTGACCATATATTTGGTTTTCTCTTCATTTCAGCTCAAGCCAGAACGGATGTAATTCTATTGAGCTTTATATTTATACTTTCTTGAAGGGAACTCATTATGAATTTAAGCACCAACTTAAAGAGAAGTCCTGAAAAAGCTTGTTTTAATCCTTCACATATCTCTAATGTTTCAGATAAGAAGCTTCCTACTTTAACTGGTCCCTTGTTTTCTTTAGGCATCTGTTTCACCAACTTTTTCGGGATTACAAGTACGAGAATCGTACGCTTTTTTGAAATCTACAAAGAGTTGGTATAGGGTTTCATGGAATTCCCTTTTTTTTCAGAAAGCTCTCGTGTAGTGAAAATCTGGTCACTCGTCGAGTGGTTCCTTAGCTTATGAGATCAGTCTCTTTATGATAATATTTAACAGCATCTTGTAACATCTTGATACCAGCGATGTTTCTTGCTTCCTCCACAACACAATAGTCACACTTTTTATTTACGGAAATAATGACCGAGTTTTTTATTCCTTGAGGATGGCTTCATTGTTGCCTATAGTTGTAAACTTTTCTGTAAATTTTTCTCCTGCATGTTTCATTGATTCCGGTGGTATTAGGTCAATTCATTCGACCTGGTTATTCTTTAGCCGACTGAATACTTCTTTTGCTTCGTCGATGGTTGGCAGTTCTACGAAATGCCTATTACCTGGATAAAACCGTTTTCCATTGCTGCTGGTTCTCCATATATGGATTAAGCAGTTTATCGAAAGATCTTCTTCTCTAGGCTGCAACTCTTTCGAATTGATTTCGCCATAACCATTATACCGTATAACTCCGAACCGTATAAATCCTGATCTTGTCTGGGATCCTTCTTGTATAGCGCTTAACCCTGCATATACTTCTTTCGTGTTTTTAGCCGTACATCCTTCCTGAATTTTAGTAAACTCTTTCCTTTGTCATTGTTTTTTTTTTTATCCCCAAGGAGATAGCTGACTTTCTTTCGTAGGATTTGATATCCTGTACGCACGATCTCTTCCCAATTTTATGAGCTTGAAGAATTTTCGCATTTTTCTCGCAATATTCGACGAACCAAAGCCTTACTTTGCAATAGCCTAGTTTGTTTTCCGCTACCTCCTTTACAAGACTTTTTATTGTAGACTATTCTGCTCTTACCTGTCTCGTTTCGTCGTTAGTTTCTGTGCTATCTAGAAGGGCGAACCGTTTATTAATTTCGTCCTGGTATTGATGCTACCTTTTAATTTTTGAACGTTTAATTATTTTATGAGTATAATTCCGTGTTTCACTGTCGTGAACATGAATTCGACTTTTAATTTTGGCGACGATAAGGATGTAGACTGAATCGCAATCCGCTCCTCTTTAACGTGCTGATCCGACCACATTCACAAATGCAGGCCACAATAATATGAATATCCAACGAAAATTCGAAGGGGATCAATACGGCTCGGTATGCACCTATGACTATAAAAAGACACCTGGTCGCCCTCTTTAAATTTTTCGAAGTTTTACAAACGACGAAATTGAAGAACAATTATATCTAACAAATGGACGTCTTTATAAAGCGAACAGTAGACAAAAATATTTTTCGGTTTGTCCAGACCAGAGGTCATACCAAAACATATAGAACACCAACAACCGACCTAACCTTACGGTGTCGAAGGCATTTTTCAAAGTTGACCAAACAAGCACTGGTACATTGTTTTTTTTCCTGTAATTTTCCTTTAATAACTGTTGGAGATTTCTGATCACCGATTGGCAACTTATCGAACCTCAGGCCTTACTCATTAGAACAGTTTACGGTTTCGCTAATAACTAATAACTTACCCCAGGTCCCTACTAGCCTTGGATATTTTTTTGCCCTCAGTATTGTCCGCTCTGGCCTTAATACAAGTCACTTATTTGCAACTACATACTCGTACATAAAATAATTCACTAAACCGTGTTGATGTTGTATGAACACAAGCTGTTATCCATTTTAAATCCTGCCGAATTGTGCCGATTCTTCTAAACTTAAACGACAACCCCTTAGGAGAAAACCGGGGGTATGATTTACTTGTAAAAGCAGCCTATTCTCGTCCAACCAAAGCACATAGGGGCATAACTGGAGAAAGGTCACTTGGAGAACAACACTCGAACCACTCCATCTGGTCATGTTATTACAATAAATTTTTCGGCCATAGGCGCCGCTTCTAATGCAGAACGACATCCGGCCAATAGAGCAACAACGCACCGGAGCAATGTTTTAGAGAACAAGTATTCTCCAAATTCCAGGTAAGTACGAGGTGCTCGTATAATCGTTCTTTTCGGAAAACAGAGAATTGTCTCGTAAAAAGGCGAATTTATTTCCGAGGTGATTATAGATAATAACCACTTTGCAGGCTAGCCAACCTATTCGGCAGCTGACAACCAGCTCCATAGTGCTCCAGAGGCATACATGAGTGCGATGCGGGTGGGTTACTGTCGAAAAATCAACATACCGTGCTCAGTGGTCGCTCGAGCAACGACTCTCAACTATATCGATTCCCTGCGCTATATGCTCTTGAAGCGGATATAATATCCAACAAAATGATAAGAGGCCATCATCATCATCATCCTCATCATTGCTGTCGTCGTAGTCGTCGTTGTATCCCTTTTTGTGTTAAAATGTTGATTTCCCTTTCCAGAAAGGCCTGCTGGCATACCCTTACGACAAAATGTATGGAGTGAATGTTGTAGTCAACTTTGTCAGAGCAACAACCCAAACAGCATGTGTAGAATTTTTGGAGCAGACCCAACAAATCCCAGCACATAATTCTCATTTCTAAGGGATATGTGGAGATGAGGTTCACCCACTCCTTCAGTCTACATTGCCACTTGCTGGGCTTTTAAGCTATCAAGTCATTTTATAATACGTTACACAATCTGTGACAATCTTTAAATGACAACAACACGGACATCAAGGAATGTCCTGGATCAACCTAGCAACCAAATCACATTTATTGAATTATAATAAAATAAACTTATATTCCTCGGGGGTAATTGCTATTCACCTACCTCATTCGGTGGAGTACTGGCAGATAGACGCTACTGGAGCTGATTTGGCGAAAGATGATAACGTGCTCCAGATCATGCCTACATATTGGAACATCGTAGTCAATTACAATTTTGACATTTCTGCACTAAAGGTTGCATACAAGACGATAATGTCCGGTCGGTTGTGCTTCGGAGAGTCTAGTTCGAAAACAACTAGATTCAGATGGATGGTGATTGTAATGGGTAATCTGTTGCTTGTGGGGGTTGAAGTAAGAGCAGAGGATGTAAATGATGTGAGATAATTTTGGGAGACTGCGGTTGAGGTAATAACATTTTTGGTGTCTTCGAGTGAATGTGTGGCGATGGAAATGTTGGGCAAGGAGTTTTGGCAACAATTAATGGATCGCGAAAGCCTCTTCAAAACGATTCATATTCAATTGATAGACATTTACGAATAACGCCCTCTGGGGTGTTGAGCGGTGGGTAAAACTTCGGAGGGTAATAAAGGGTCCGCCATCTAACTTTTTTTTTTCAAGTACTGCTTATTTCGTGAACGGTAACACTTAGCTCATGTCTGATTTGACAGATAATTAGTTTTATCCTTCCGCTGAACGAATATGGTTGTGCATACGCTTGAACAACACTGGGAAATATTGCGACATTACTTTGAAAATCATCGACTTACAGAAGATGCCGATTTTGCCAAAAAAAACATCTTTTCAGATGAAGCTCATTTTGATCTTGGTGGGTATGTAAACAAGCAAAATTGTCGCATTTGGGGCACAGAAAACCCGCACGCATACATTGAAAAGCCGGTGCACCCAAAACGAGCCACTGTTTGGTGCGGATTTTGGTCCAGAGGCATAATTGGGCCATTTTTCTTCGAAAACGAGCAAGGAGTGGCCGTTACAGTCAATGGCGATCGTTATCGGGCCATGTTGAACGAATTTTTGTTCACAAAAATTGAAGAGGAGGATATTGGCAACATTTGGTTTCAACAGAACGGCGCTACGTGCCACACAGCCGAAGCTACACTCGATGTTTTGCGCCCTGTTTTTGAAGATCGCATTATCAGCCGCAGAGCTGATGTCGTTTGGCCACCTCGGAGCTGCGATTTGACACCGTTGGACTATTATTTGTGGGGTTCCGTCAAAGATAAGTGTTACGCCGACAAGCCAGAGACAATTGACGCTTTAAAGGACAATATTCGTGAAGCCATTGGTGAAATACAGCTGCACACAATCGGTAATGTGTTTAAAAATTGAACCGATCGTGTAGGCTACTGCATGGCCAGCCGAGGCAGCCATTTGAATGAAATTATTTTCCATTATTAACCGGAAGGATTGTACTTTCAAAAAAAAAAAGAAATTTGAGAAAATATTCAGTAGTTTTTTTTATAGCATTTTCAAAACAAAAAAGGTATTTGGCGGACCCTATAGATTAGCGATTAATGTTGGATAACTTTTTCATCACAGGGGTAGACAAAATATGTATTGCTAGATCTATATTGAAAGAAGAAAAATTCTTGAAGTTTTTTTTTCAAATTACGATAAGTTGTGTTGGTGACTTAGATAGAGGAGTAACATATTAGGAAAATATAAGACGACGATGAGCTGACCGGCTCTCATCCAAACATTCTGCAGGACAAGTGTAGGGAACGGAAGTAGCCAAACAATAGAGAGCCCTCCGAGCACTATGTTATTACGCGAGTACACATTGACAAACTCATATGTAGCGAAAGCTTGTCTAGCGAATTCGTTGTCTATCAGTGGACAGGTTGTGGCATTAGATCCCATTGAGTTAAGCCGATTTGTGTGTGAAAAAAAATCTATTAATCCAATTTCGGAACTATTCCAATCATAACTTGGACAATCAACGCCGTTCTGGAACGCCTTTCATTGTTTACGACGACGTAGTATGAATAATAGCGGAAAAAATCTGAAAAAAATCCTAATCTGACATACTGAAATTTCATCAAAATCGGAGAGTTTGCCCTTTTTCTAAACAATTACCGGCGACTTTTATATTTTAATCGAAAATTATTTATTTATTGATCAATATCTATCCAAATATAATACACTTACGCCAGCGCTTTGACCAATTCTCGGAGCACTTACGGTGTAAGCTTTTTGGTGTAGTCTTGAGGTCGTCCAGCGATGCGGTCTTTATCTCCTCCACCGTGACAAATCTCCGTATTTCACCGTCTTTTCAATTTTAGAAAAAGAAGACAGTCGCTGGGGACCGTGAATACCATCGCTGGAGCATGATAACAATTTTTTTTTCGGCAAGAAACTACGCATAAACAACGTTGGTTGAGCAGGTGAATGAGTGAATAGTTTTCCCACAAATCCGGACATTTGCTTCGTATTGCTTCACGCAAACAGCGTTTAATTTCAAGGTTGTATTCCTAATTGACCGCACGACCTTCCGGCAAGAATTCATGATGGGCCACTCTATTGTGATTGAAAAAAACAAAGACCAAGGCTGTAACAATTTGAACCCGTTAAGATGGGTTCCGTCCAAAGCCATAATAGCCTACGATATTTTCTGAATAAAAATCAATGGAATTGTAGAGAGTAACAAGTACTCGACAATATCAAATAAAAAAATTGCGACTTTGGTATCATTTTCAAATTAGGCAAGAACGTTTGCAATCATCAAATATACGAAGCTTGTTCAAAAAATAAGGTGACTGAAAGCTGAGTTGAAGTAAAAGAAAACATCTTTGATAAAAGCACACTGGTAATATTCACGAAACCGATAGGACCTACTACACCGCGAATACTACATCCTAAAACCCAATACAGGTCCGGCGAAAATGTCATGATGAACACACCTTGAGTTGAGCACACCAAGTCGGATCAAGATGTATAAATTTGACTAAAGTTCACGTATACTTCTTTCCCCAGCTGCTTGGTTAAGCTTTTGAGCAGCACAGAGTAGTCGACAATCACTGTTCTACAATATACGTGGGCATGAATAGACCAGTGCGGGCGATTTATAAAAAAATCTGGAGTCGTTGAAGAAAATTGCTAAGAATTTAATTTAGCCTTAAGATCTCTTACCCTTCAAATCATCGAACGCCGCTAATTTAAACTTTACAAACTTTAATAACTTTCCCGAAACGTAAGCTCTATCTTGGTTGTTACTACATTCGTCACTCACAACCCACTTGTTGCCATTGACTTCATATATTCCCTATCTGATATTGCTGACTCCGATGACATTATCATGATCTGTGGCGATTTAAACGATGAGGGCCATGGTAGCGGCTAATGCCTCGAAGATTGTCAGTACAATATTATTTTCAGGTCTTCTTTTTCTGATCCAATCAACGTCACCTCCGGAGTCCCCCAAGGTACCAACCTCTGCCCGCTTATGGCTTTATGTATCTCATTCATGAACCTCGGGCAGCTAGGCTACCATGCAGGAGCCACACAAGATCTAACTGATTAGATTAGATCTGATTATATTAGATTTGTGTGCGTCAGTTTCGAAAGGACTGTGGAAGTCAAAAAATGCACTCGACCATAAGCGCTACGGGGGTCGGCACGTCTTTCTGACGTGCTTATCGTATTAAAAGATTGCTAATCATGGCCCTTACCGGTTAATTTCCACTTTAACGATTCCACGAAATTTAGATCGTATCCACCGATGACGTACAAACCATCATCAAAATTCCGTTCAAAAAGTATTAAAAAGTATTTGAGAAACTCCAATCTCCCCGGCGCACGATTTATCGTGGACGAGGATGCCTCGCGAATTGAAAAGAAAAGTTGTTCTGGTTAATCTGTTTTCTGGCAAGCTGGTTTCGCTTCATCACCTCTCATTGGTGCCTCTTTAGGTGGGTACATTTCCAAACGTTTTATCTATTATCATTGATTGCATTGGAGAAGAATCGCACAAAACAATGCGGTTGGTTTTGTGGTGGGAACATCGTATAGAAATCGAGAAACCAAATTTCCAGCGATAGCCATGTGCGTGTTGAAAAACATGGGTCGTAATTTTTCAACAAAGTATCGGTTGAATGGAGGTATTGCTATCAAAGAAGGTTCATACCCATACCTCCTCCTTATAACCTATAACTTGCTAGTAAATTATTTATCCCGCAGTCATGGCTTTCGTTTGTTCATAGCTCCAAACGCCCCATGTCAGTTCATAAATCATAACTTTCCTCGCCCGATGCCGGTACTTTGTAACGAACGAACAAAGGATTGAATTTCAATACACACACAAGTTCCATTCTCACTCTTCGTACGCTCACTCCTTGTAAGTCTAGCGCTGTTAATGAAAAATCTAACTTCACACCTCATAAATTCACTAATAAGCCATAACCTATTCGATGATCATAATCATTATCCAATAAACGTGTGTTTATTTCTACGAGCTACGGATTCCAAACCAGACAGTCCCCCATCCTCCAACACTTGTATGCGAATTGATATGCCGACAGAGATGCGGGAATTTATTGAACACCCTTATGCCCTCGTACGGCTGCCAGTCGTTCTCGAAAACCAATTTCCTAACCAATGAATTTGTGTATGCCTAAAGAAAAATTCGACTCTTGCAACCATCTTTCGATATCCATAAGTGGTATCCTCATACTCCATTCCTAGCTAGTTGGTAATACTATATGTCTAAGGTGGTTCTACGAGCCAAACGAGAATGAGCCATCGTTAAGAGGCGCGTATGCCGCTCGGCATTATCAGCCTTTTGAATGTACAAATTCCTATCAAGATATATAATAAATTCCCTAAAGTGTATCCAAGTGTGGCATGCCAGAAACGATATCGGGTCTGCGCCGGTGTCAGGAAGAGATGAACAACAACATGGCTCCTAATCCAACTCTACTATGATGATAAGCTCGAAGAACCAGTCAACGCTATTATGAGGTTGGATAAAATGAAAACTGCAAAGTTAAAATGAATTTATTTGCCCCACCGTTAGTTCGCCTACTGGTGCCCCGGTGGGTGTCAGTGGAGGCAAGTTCCCCCTCCTTTTCTCTTTTTAAAGCGGGCGGCCTTCGAATAAATTAACATTTAAACCTTTTTTCCCAAGCCCCTTGGATATGCCTTCTGTTCTGCAGCCTGTGAGTGTTATTCTTTGAAATAATAGACTATACTGGGTCGGAGAACTGAAACTGGTCGGGTAAGTTGTTTATTTATGTGGTCGGTTCCAGTTTTAGGCAGCATTCTACTAAACTAACGACCAACCGAAACGAAACGGTTGGTATCGTATTTGCTTGGGATAAGCAGCTTCGTCTTCGCTGTTTTTCTAGGGATACTTTATTTTTCGGGTCTGGCGTTATTGAAATTGATGTTCATTCAGTGGTGTTCAGAATTGGCGTTGGTTGATTATTGCCTTTTTATTTTCATCAGCTCAGACAATGGAGTTCATTCAATCATTATTTCGGGCGGTGTGTTCGGCTTAACGATAACAAAACAAAAGTTGAGTGCAAATCATGCATAGAAATTGCGATTTAACGATGAGTTTAAGGTTTGGCTCTGCGAACATTCTCTGGATCAATTCCACGTATGGTCGAAATTATTAAGGATACAAAGGTCCTATCATCTAGACAGTCGTCGAAAAATAAGGTAACCGTTAACTCACCAAAGGACTCTTGGGAAAACAGTTTTTTACGCCTTTTTTGAGCCACATAATTCCCTACTTTCCTTTTCAAGAGATTAAAAGATTTGCATATCATTAAACATTTTAATCTTTGTGAATCCTTACGAAATCTTCAGGCATTTCTCTTGGTAGTTGTATACTTTCGAATTCGTTATTATTAATAATCCTAGCAATCTGTGGCGACTTTGAAGACAGAGGTCAGATATATGTCTTACTCAAGGCTATAAAGGGCAGAGTAAAGCTCGCGGTAAGGATGCTATATTGAAAGTGATTTGTCATTTTGAATCGAAGTTGTCGTTTAAAGCCCGAAAACCTACTAAATAAATAGTCCCGAGGGTCCCTCAAGGAAATATTCTATTGGTCTAATAAAAAATTCTTCTTTATTTACCATCTAAACGGGCCTATGATAATTTTTTCCTCTATCCGTTTATGACAGGGAGTAACTCTTCAATATTATCTAACATATACACAAATGATCTTCATTACAACTCATTGCAACATCATACCACGCTGCCCTTAAAACAAGTTTGAAAGCTCTCTTCTCAGTTAAATTCCATAACCTACTCTTCAAAACAGGATTTCTCCCGCCTAGTCAGCTTTATGCCATTAATTTAAATATACCCTTCTTAACGCAAAATAGCAAGTCAGCTCCCCTGGAATCCTCCAAGCTGAAAAACTGGGCTTTGCTCTGTTTTCGACATTCGAATCTTTTGCTAACTACAGCCAAAGACATTTGAAATCAGTGAATTTAATATCCTAACTTTGTTTAAGATGATCTTGATCTTGGTCAAATAAATAAATAAAATAAATAATGCAAAGCTATTATGGACAATTTCTCTGCTAGAAAGACGCATACCTGCCTAATGAAAGATGCGTGCTCCTCAATGACTAAACCTCTACCCAGATATGGAGGCATCTTGACTCTTCTTGTTTTGACCAAGGAAGTTTGCTATCTAAGATGACAGATATTTGAATACTTTGGGCATCGTTTTCGGTGACATATTTTATGTTAGCTCCAACTGAATAACGCTTACTTTTCTTCTATCCTGTACTATACGGTCTCACGAAGACTTTATTCGCCGATTTAAGTCCCATATTTCTCATTTTCTTACTTATGTTACGACATTTCCAGTAAGAGGAGGAGAACCATTAGGTCTTTCAGCCGACTCGATTGTCTTGCCAACAAAGACAAACGCCTTCTTAACAGTTGTTATGTCAAAAGACACAACAGCTGGTGTGCGCGCGTTCAGCTGCGCACGCGGCTACTCAGTGGAATGGGGGGGGTTCGAGTATTGGGATGGGAGGAATTCAGGGCGCCACGTAGTTTTCCGTAAAACTACAAAAATAAAAAAAGGATTAAAAAAGTATATGTATATAGTAGTTAATATAAATTTTATTAATTTTGATTGGGGTAACGAGTTACCCAACATCCACTACGTGGACAATACGGTCGCCTAAAAATAACGGGAACGGTTCGGATAACCGGGGGAATGTCGAGGCGAAATGAAAAGATAACTACAAATAAAAAGATACTTAGGTGTGACACGTCCTCCTCGATATGTCTCCTGTATTGTCCTTGGTTTTGTCTCCCTCAGTTTATGTCTTCCTTAATTTGTCCCTTGTGTCCCTTCGGTATTGGGTGCCCTCCCCGTATATATGTACTCGTACGTCTCTCGTTTTCTTTGTCTCTTACGTGAGTTCTCTTGTATTGCACTGGCGGCCACTGTCCGTCCAGTCTCGCTCAGAATTCTTTTCCAATTGAATAGTTCGTCTTTTGTCTGACCCGTTCCAACCGGGAACACATATATACACTCACACCACTTTGGCTATTGGAACAAAGGGAATCACCTCCAGAGTTCCAACGCCTCCATATTAACATTTTCGGATCTTCGGACATTCGTCCGGTTGGAAGGGGTTGATGTCTTAGGTGGGATGGACGTGTTCACCGCAGTATCTTATTTCAATTATAAATAATAAACTTAGCCTAACTATGCATCCCGCGGTTATAGTACACTAAAACTTATGTGGCTAATTCTAATTATAACTTTAAATGTCCCTAGGGGTTATTGGGTTACTCGTTTACATAAATTGGGGAGTTTACAATAAGTATATGTAACTTGACACATATGGCTTTGCGGGGACGACATTTTACTATTTGGGGTCACAACCTTCTTTTTCTTTTTATCAAACAATACATTTTAGGTTGGGCACGCGGCCTTTCGATTTGTTGGGGACCGTCCGTCCCTGTCACCCTGTTGGGGCCGTCCGCCCATTGTTGCGAGACCGTCCGTCTCGTCGGTTGGGGCCGTCCGCCCTTTGCTTCGGACAGTCCGTCCATCCCCTTTGGACCACAATCATTGGACCGTCCGTCCAGCATGGTACCTATCGTGCGACCTCCTTAAGGTGGTTAGACCAAACCGGGCCATAGCTCTAAATTCGCCATAGGAACACCAGTGAGCTCTTCCCTCCTTAGGAGATGGCGGAGAAAAATGACGGGAGAAAAAATGTAGGAAGGGAGGGATAGAGAAGATAAGGTTTCGTGCGCGTTTTGCACGTAACAAACCCCACCCTCACCTCCAAGGAAATGTGTCTGCACATTTCAAGACTGAACCTTCGAGGCGAGTTGGGAGGACGATTGGACACTACGAACCCCATGTCGGAAACCTGTCCTCTTGGCTCTGGGTTTCTGACTCCTGGCCGGATCTTATTGCTCTCGGCTATCGTTGTGAGGCTTTAAGTCTTTGACGTGCCAGGTGCCTTTCTCTTTCCCGGCATCGTCTTTCAAAACGTACGTCCAAGGCGAGACTCTTTTGTGTATTATAAAAGGCCCGACGTACTTCGGTGCAAGTTTGGCGGCGTAGTAGTTGGCGGCATCCGATAGTACGAAATTTCTTCGCCACACTAGCTCATTGGGGAAATACTGTACGTCTCTTCTCCTGAGGTTGTATGCTTTCGCCGCTTGCCTCGTTACCTCTCCTAGTTTCCGTTGAATGTCTTCCCGTAATGCCCTAAACTTTCGCCCTAACTCAGTCATGTTACAAGGGTTAATCTCTAATTCGGACTCGCCTTCCCCTCGTTGGTCTTCATCCCTAGAGTCGATGTTGTTCTCCCTGAGCAGCCCCTTTTGCTCGCAGGTAACCATTTCTTTACCAAAGTTGGCGTAGTATGGTGAAACGCCTAATACTTCGTGTTGCGCTGAGCGGATGCAACAAGCAATTTTCGAAAGGTGAGAATCCCAGGACTTATGATTCTCAGAAACGTATGCTCTCAACATCCGTTTTATGATTTGGTTTACGCTCTCCGCGGGGTTCGCTTGTGGATGGTAGTGAGCGGTGAACTTCAATCGCGACCCATATAGTTGACAAAGCGCCTTTAGTTCCCTGCTACGAAATTGAGGCCCATTGTCACAGATAATCCACTTCGGGACTCCAAACAACAAGAAGATATTGTCTTCTAATTCTCTGCAAACTGTTTTCGCAGTGGCGGATCTAAGCGGAAATAACATTGGGAATTTAGTGAAATAATTTACGACCGTTAGAATATAAACGAAGCCCCTACTCGATCTAGGCAATGGACCCACTATGTCCACGCAGATCGTCTCCCATGGATTCGACGTCCCTCTTCTCTCAACCATTAAACCAGCGGGTTTCTCATTACTCGGTTTCACACTCTGACAAACTCTACAATTCCTGACATATTTGGTTATGTCGGCCCTCATCTTGGGCCAATAATATCTCAAAGCTATCTTAGCAAAAGTTTTCTTGACACCCATGTGTCCACCTAATGGATTATCATGGTACTCCTTTAACATCGCGCTTCTCTCTCGTTTCCCTACCACCTCTTTCCATTCCGGGACATTGTCGCGAACTACCAGATGTTTTGCCTTTACAAGCTTGAATAAGGAACCTTGTTCTACCTTCCAAGCGGGGAAATTTAACGGGTTGGCTTCTACTTTCTTGATCATCCTTGTAATCCATGGGTCTGGACTGTACTCATCTATTCCCGCCACGATAGGGAAGTTTCTAGAGAGCATATCGGGGACTACGTGTTCCTTTCCTTTCCTATGGAGGATCTCGAAATCGAATTGCTGGAGTCTCACTGCCCATCGGGCTAATCTTCCGCACGGGTCCTTAAGATTGCTCAGCCATATTAATGAGTGGTGGTCCGTCACTACCGTAAACCGAACACCTTCAATGTACGGACGTAACTTCTCCACCGCCCACATCACCGCTAAACATTCTTTCTCCGTTGTGGAATAGTTCATTTCAATCCTATTTAGAGCCCTACTAAGGTAGCAAATGACCTTCTCACCGTCCTCGAATGTTTGGCTTAATACGGCACCTATACCTCTATCCGATGCATCTGTCTGAATGACAAACGGACGCTCGAAATCCGGACACGTCAGGATTGGCGCTGTTACCAAACATTCCTTGGCCTTCCGAAAGCTCTCCTCACATGACTGGGTCCAAACGAATTTTACCCCTTTCTTCAGAAGGTCCGTCAAGGGTCTCATCAGAGCTGCGAAGTTCGGTACAAATCTCCTATACCAGGACACCGTCCCCACGAAGCTCCTCACCTGCTTGACGTTCTTGGGAACCGGGATGTTGAGCATGCACTCGACTTTCTCCGGATCTACGTGGAGTCCGTTTCGATCTACGACATACCCTAAGAACTTTAATGAGCGCCTACCGAACCTACACTTCTCCCTACTCACTTTCAACCCAGCCTCCCGAATCCGTTTAAATACCTCTGCCAATATTTGAAGGTGTTTTTCAAAGTTGTTGGTTACGATTATAATATCGTCCAGGTATACGAAAACGTGTGGTTCCAAATCAGCCCCGAGCACGTTATCGATGAATCTTTGCCAGGTCGCTGGTGCGTTATACAACCCAAATGGCATCCTTTTAAATTGGTAGAGTCCCCTGTTCGGAACGGTAAAAGCAGTGTATGGCCGTGACTTCTCTTCAACTGGAATCTGCCAATAGGCCGACTTGATATCCAGAGAAGATAAGTACTTGGCGTCCCTAAGTTTATCTAAAGTTGAGGAAATGTATGGAAGTGGATAAGCATCTCTCTCGGTAACCTTATTTAATTTCCGATAATCGACACAAAACCTATAGGATCCATCCTTCTTTCTAATCATCACTATAGGCGAGGCCCACGGGCTGTTAGACTTTTCTATTATTTCGTCCTTTAACATGTCCTCCAATTCTGTATCTATGTGCCTCTGGATCGCCGGTGATACTGGATAGTATCGCTGTTTAATCGGCTCTGCTGTGGTCCTGATCTTATGTTCCACCAAATGTGTACAACCAATGCCCTCAGGCATGTCCCTAAATAGCCTTGTCACTAGCTCCTCTAGCTGTTTAGCCTCGTCCTCATTAAGTCCCTCTTCAGTTTCGACTTCCTCAGGATCCTGGTTAACCTCCACGCCCCTTGCGTCAGGTCTATCTCCCGCCATGGATATCGACGACAACCTCTGTCCCGAAAACATCCACTCCCCTGTGCTCAGATCTGGGATTATCCCTGCCTTAGCTATGAAATCTGCGCCTAGGATTAGCACATGAGGGAGACTCGGAATCACCAAGCATCCCATTTCGAACTCCCGTTCGCCTATTCTGATTGGTATGGTCATACACCCTGTTACTTTTATATCAGAACCGTCTGCGAGTACCACTTTATCCACTTTTGCTTCATTGTACCGATGCCCTAACTTCTTGAGATATTCCCAACCGTCTCTACATATAATTGTCCTCGAAGCCCCTGAGTCTAAAAGACCTATCATCTTGACGCCCAGGACTTGAACTTCTAAATACGGACGTATGTCACCTACTTTTGAATCTAATGTGAAATCTACCCTAACGATCTCTCCCGGCTGGTTGCCAGCAGACCACCTATCTAACTTCTTCGGCTCCCCTGCCCTGCTGTTACAGGGGGCCGTCGCTCGTTTCCCGAACCCTCGGGACAATCCCTCCTGATATGTCCTGTCTTCCCGCAAGCTGAGCAGCGTTTGGGGAGCGGACAAGCACTAGCCAAATGACCTTCCCGATGACAATTGTAGCACGAAATCCTACGACCCGGTGTCGAGGTTTGACTCAAAACAGCCATCCTCGGTTGTTCGGCTGCCGCATATGCTAAGTCGGGTTCCAAAAGATACCTCGACCTTTGTGAGGGTGGAGGATTAAACGATTCCACGTTTGCCCTCACCGATTCCAGCCTTCTGCCTAACTCCACTAGTTCCTGTAGAGTCTTCGGCTCTGCAAGTCCTAGTTGCGTCTGGTAGAAGGGAGCCAAATTCCGTTTAACAATACCTAATTTCCGCCTCTCCGTCAGAGGTTCGGAAAGCCTACCAAACATATTCTGCATTACTGCAGTATACACACCAATAGACTCTTCCTTCCCTTGGGTCCTTCGACGGATCTCCTCAAGTAGGAGATCGTCATAGTTTGGGGGGAGGAACTCCAACTTCAACTCCCAGACCAAACCCTGCCACGAATCTACGTGCCTCCTTACCACCCTGAACCATAAAAGCGCCTTCCCGGTGAATAATTCGACTGCCGACCTAAATAGTTGGTGTTCACCAACGTTCCTAGCTTCCCTAAGCTCCTCTACGCGTTCTAAGAACGAATTGACTGACGCTCCACATCGTTCCCCTGAGAACTTCAAGTCCCACTTGGCTAAGTTCTCAGCCTTCCCCGTCCGATTAACCACGGGAACGACTTCTCTCACCGGTGCGGGGGTGGATGGGACAGGGAGAGCGGGGTGCAGGCCTTGACTCAACCCCTCATCCCCTTCGCCTTGTCCCTGTGCGTCATCGTTTTCGTCGGCCTCTTCCTCTAACTTGGCTAGAAGCATCATCAGGTTGGTCTTAATGCCGCACCTGTCTTCCTCTTCTGCCTTCGTTTCAGGCCTCGCCCCCCCTATTCGAGCTATGGCCCACTCAATCTTGGTCAGGACCTTCGCGTAGGCTGATGAATTTCGCGTTGGCGGCTCCTCAAGTAATTGTTGAATTTCGGCAACCTTGAGAAGAACCGCCTCCCTATCCTCGCTAAACTCAAACGGATAAGCTATCGCTTCCAGCGATCCCCGCCGCTCAAGGACTCGACCCGCGCGGAGAGATTTCCTCATCACGTCGACCGTACCTACGGTTAGCCCTCTGAACTGCATCTCGTACGCTAGTTCCTCTTGGGATAACCGATTAATTTCCATCGCTAATCGCGCGAATTAAAATAAAATCGATAATAGGATCACAACTAACTATGAACGATGTAAAAAAAAAAATTGCTATCAAAACAACAAAAAAACAACTAACTCAGCGACGGATGACAACTCGATTATAAATATCCGAAAAATCAAAGGGGCAGGAAGATCACTACTTGAAAAAAAGGTCAAACGGATGAAAGTGCAAATCACTAAGTAGGGTGGGGAATATGTCAACACACGAAGCGACTGCAATAAGAAGTCCACACTGCGAATATTAAAAAAAAATCGCCACCAAATAAGAAAGCCCCGCGGGGGAAAGGGGGTAACAGAAAAAACTACACCAAACTACGATCACTCGCGGAATTAAATATATGTGTGATCTATATATATAAAAAATTGTTGCAAGTTTTGGTGTGACTTTATAACTCACGAACGGTCTAACCGAATTTGATCAAACTTTCAGGGTTTGTTTGTATGGTCGTGTAGATGGTTTATGTTATAGTTTGAACGAAATTGGTTGAGGCGTTCGTGAGTTATGGTCTTTTATATCAATATCTGACTCTGCTTATATAAAAAAAAAAAAAAAAAAAAAATATATAGGCGCACATTGACACTTGTGATTATTATACGATTTTTTTGTATCGAGCTCCGATTTGAAACGAAATATTTTGAATTTATTTGCTTAAGGCCGAACGTGTTTGTGACAGCGCTTGCCGGTAAGTATTGTTATTTCATTGTTTATGGTATTGTTTTCCAACTTTCATTATCAACCGTGCAGACTTTTCGTTTGCGTTTGGATGCATTTTTAATGGGGTTTAGTTGCGGTGAATGTGGAGGTGTTTGGATTACTTAATGGCAGTTGTTACGTAGCCATTCACGAACGATATGAGTTTTATGTATCGAGTCGTTGTCCTGATAAAATTTAAAGTTTTGCAAAATTCCCATTCTTTCCGCACCTACTCTTAAATTTTTCTTTAGTATGTATAAATAAATCTTCTTATTCATAATATCTTTTGTAATTACCAAATTTCCAGCAACTTTAACCCATATACAACCCCTCCATGTTTAACAACTGGTTTTATATTTCAATTTTCGAACTCTTTATTTGCTTTCTGCCATACCATTATCAAATGTTTCATCAACAATCTGGATGATAGAAGATAAGCACAGAGGAATTAAAGAGAAGGAAACTCTCCGCTAGGTTTAAGTTAGTTTTAAGGTCACTTCTCTGTTGGACGTCGAGGAAGACACACTTAAGAAAATAAATGTAATTAGAATCGTAAGAATCGTAATAAAACTATATCCACGTGCTTTAACAGTACGACGCACAGTTGATGCAGATATTTGCTTTCAACATTCAATCAACATTCAAAACAGAATATTACTGACACTCACTGTACGTATCAGTGAATGAATACATTTTTTATACATATTGTAGAAATCATTTGAAATGCCACGTGCATTTATGCACAGACAATCAAACCAAAAATGTTGTATATAAAATTGTATTGAATTAATTAACTATTTTTTTTCCAAATAAGAAAACTAAAAGAAACCAATGAATGTGAGTCAATGTTAATATTCGCGCATAGCGAAGCACGCCAGGATCCGCTAGGGTATATAATTTTGATTTTTAACTATTATTGAACTTATTTCTTTTCAGTACTCTTAGTAAAAAACTGGATTAATTCTGAAGCGGTACGGAGTTCGCCAGGTCGGCTAGTATATGTATATATGTATATGTAGGTAGTATGTAAAAATTATTATATTATATTTATGTACGGAGATAAGAAATATATATATGTATATGGAAATAAGCCCGTAACACCCGAAATATATATAGAGTATTTGGATATATACAATATATATTTATAATATATATATATGTAATGTATAGAGAGGAAGAAAAAAACCAATAGACTCACTGTATTCCGGTCGTTTAATTGTTCTTGAGCTATTTTATTTCTGTTTCTTCCTGTTTTTTTTTGTTTTGTTTTATTCTTTTCTTGATGTTTTGTGATATATTTTGATATATTTGTTTGTTTGTCTTATGTGATTAGTGTTCGTTGTCTTTATTGGTACCGGTGTCCGTTGTCCGCTGTCCGTTGTTTTTATTATTTTATTTTATTTTACTATTTTTCTTCTTCTGCAGAGAGCCCCACGTTGGCTGCCAATTTTGTTATGTCAAAAGACACAACAGCTGGTGTGCGCGCGCGTTCAGCTGCGCACGCGGCTACTCAGTGGAATGGGGGGGGTTCGAGTATTGGGATGGGAGGAATTCAGGGCGCCACGTAGTTTTCCGTAAAACTACGAAAATAAAAAAAGGATTAAAAAAGTATATGTATATAGTAGTTAATATAAATTTTATTAATTTTGATTGGGGTAACGAGTTACCCAACATCCACTACGTGGACAATACGGTCGCCTAAAAATAACGGGAACGGTTCGGATAACCGGAGGAATGTCGAGGCGAAATGAAAAGATAACTACAAATAAAAAGATACTTAGGTGTGACACGTCCTCCTCGATATGTCTCCTGTATTGTCCTTGGTTTTGTCTCCCTCAGTTTATGTCTTCCTTAATTTGTCCCTTGTGTCCCTTCGGTATTGGGTGCCCTCCCCGTATATATGTACTCGTACGTCTCTCGTTTTCTTTGTCTCTTACGTGAGTTCTCTTGTATTGCACTGGCGGCCACTGTCCGTCCAGTCTCGCTCAGAATTCTTTTCCAATTGAATAGTTCGTCTTTTGTCTGACCCGTTCCAACCGGGAACACATATATACACTCACACCACTTTGGCTATTGGAACAAAGGGAATCACCTCCAGAGTTCCAACGCCTCCATATTAACATTTTCGGATCTTCGGACATTCGTCCGGTTGGAAGGGGTTGATGTCTTAGGTGGGATGGACGTGTTCACCGCAGTATCTTATTTCAATTATAAATAATAAACTTAGCCTAACTATGCATCCCGCGGTTATAGTACACTAAAACTTATGTGGCTAATTCTAATTATAACTTTAAATGTCCCTAGGGGTTATTGGGTTACTCGTTTACATAAATTGGGGAGTTTACAATAAGTATATGTAACTTGACACATATGGCTTTGCGGGGACGACATTTTACTATTTGGGGTCACAACCTTCTTTTTCTTTTTATCAAACAATACATTTTAGGTTGGGCACGCGGCCTTTCGATTTGTTGGGGACCGTCCGTCCCTGTCACCCTGTTGGGGCCGTCCGCCCATTGTTGCGAGACCGTCCGTCTCGGTCGGTTGGGGCCGTCCGCCCTTTGCTTCGGACAGTCCGTCCATCCCCTTTGGACCACAATCATTGGACCGTCCGTCCAGCATGGTACTTATCGTGCGACCTCCTTAAGGTGGTTAGACCAAACCGGGCCATAGCTCTAAATTCGCCATAGGAACACCAGTGAGCTCTTCCCTCCTTAGGAGATGGCGGAGAAAAATGACGGGAGAAAAAATGTAGGAAGGGAGGGATGGAGAGGATAAGGTTTCGTGCGCGTTTTGCACGTAACACAGTTTGTTAGTTTGTTAGTTTGTTTCGGTATTATCAATTGAACTAACTTTTTAGGGTGTATTCTTCATGCGCTAACTATCGCGTACAGAGAGGATTTCAAGGAAATTGTTTAAAAATGCTATGCGTTGAAGAAACCATTTTGGTTTGAGGAGATTGTCAACCATGCTAGTGAAGACACAGTTTCCCAATATTGTCCTGCATATACGGAGGCCAATTCTAGGCAGTAATTATTCTTGTCAGCAGGCAGCAGGATTTTAGATAGGAGGAAACAATTCTCAAAGTCCTATTTTAAATAACGTTTCATTACCATTGTAGAAAGCTATTGTTTTTTGGTCAGTCCTTGATTAGGATGGCCATGGCAAGCACCTACATTCTACTCGTAGCTCAGACTATAAGATCAAGTATCTTAATAACACACTGTGTTGAGATGCCCTCTTCTGATATAGCTCGAGGATAGTTTTACGTCGACTATCCGACTTTAGGGTCCTAATACGTATAAGACTGATCTTTGTTAAGTATGCCTTTCAACAAGAGTGGTTGTTATAGTGTGCCGGATGAATATTAACTAAAAGTGCTATTAGCAATCCTCTTTCAATTACGCCATAGACAGATTGAGATATGCGGAGACATTCGGGTCTTTCGGGTCCTTCTGGTCCTTCGGGTCAATATGCGTAAGCAAGATCAAGATGTCCAGACGATCACTGTGGACACTTACGTTATGAAGGCTATGATCTTCGAATCGAAAAGCTGTCCATGTTCGGCACAGTACGTGAGGAGCCTGAATGCCAACCAGTATAAAAAGACACATCCACGCTTCGTAAGGACAATAGCTGACTGCATTACGTGGACGATTACGTCGATAGTTTTGATACGGTTGATGAGCTATGGAAATAACCAAGTCAGTGCTAAAAATTCATAGCTATTCCGGGTTCGAGCTCAGAGACCTTAGGTCTAACTTGCAAATGGTCTTAAGTACGTTAAATAATATATCGCTAACGCGATTATCGTCACAGCCAAGCCTAAGAATTGTATGTTGTAGCACAGAAATCTTGGCACGTACTGGAATTCAAAGGCTCATGAATTTTGTTCTATATTGCAGTCTGCAGGATTGCCAAGAGACATTTTGAAAAGGAAGCTCATATTAAATAATGACTTAATCATTCTCCTTTCGTTCTGTGCGGCTGTCCAGAAAATAAAAATTTTACCGTTGGTTTTCTGAGTGAACGTCACACGATTGGAACAAAATTCATGCTTGGTACAATTCGGATATTAAAATAGAAGAAGGCTATGTTCGTTAGCACCCCACCCCCCTGAATCGCAGTAAGTGCGGGATACACTTATTTTGTACATCTGGCTTAGCCAACTTTGAAGCGGATCGCCTTAAGATTCCCCAGGGAGTATGGACTACAGCTGAAGGCACTTGACTATCAGCCGCAGGAAATATTTTCACTATCTTTCTGCGTTACCACTCCCCTTTCATTGTCGTCGCATAAATGGGAGTTTGTACGTAATTTGCTGACCCCAATAAGAAATAGTTAGGGGTGAGCGCTTCGGCATCCGCGCTTACAACTGGCAAATGTATTAGAGGTCGAGAGTTCATTAAATTCTCTGCTTCAACAAGAAGGCTTGAAGCGTCTCCTTGAGGATATCTTTCCCTTAATGTAAAGGACAGAACCCGTTTAATGCAACGAACCATTCTTTCCCATGAATTCATCATCATTCCCGGAACATTAAATACCCATTCGACGCCACAGCGAATACGTTGCTAACCATTGCTCTTAATTAGCTCCAGCGAAATTTGTTCCTTGATCACTTCTTATCCGTATCAGAATGCCTCAACAATTGACGAAATGCCGTAAATATATTATAACCGTTCATGTCGAAAGATCTTTAGCTGTTAAAATGCTAGGGATGACAGACCGATGAAATACTAGTGTTTACAGAGATGTAAAATTGGAACCCATCTTTTTTCGTGTCGAAGTCCGACAGTAGCTTGCATCGGTCCAAATTATTCCCTTACAGTGGTACTGCCTTTATCTAGTAGCTCAGACACCAACTTTTGGTTACGAAAGGGGTCAAGTGTGCCACTTTCTGGCAATACTTCTTCCTCCTAGGTTGATAAGGCCAGTAATTGTGTACGATTTAATGTGTTCATCTGTCCTTGATAGAATTTGAAAATTCATAAGCACTTAGTTCGAACACAAATTCCCATTTGCCACTTTATAAACTCATGTTCGGCGATAAGAAGTGATCGGAAATATGTGCCTCCCTCAATCTACCAAAAATGGTTAGCCGAAAGACGAAGTGTAGAACCAATTTTTGTTTACATCTCATCGTCAAGCACCAATAACAATTCAATCTATGACCAAACTGAAATACCACGGACTGTGCTGCATACATATGAGTGTGCCTCATCTCCGACATACGTCAGACAAAGATAAACCACAATGACCCTTTCCATTCATTTTTTGTCACGGAGAGAAAAGTATTGTTAAAATGGAATGCGGACGAAATTTCAAAATTCCATTAAAGCCCAGGAAATGCCTTTACCATAGCCCCTGCCACGCTCTGTCCCACCTACGACAGCCATTATCGAAAAGAATGTATTTTCCCAAACTCACATCACCATTAGTGCGTAGTAATGCATGCGGGGATAGGGTAAGGAATCCATTAATCTTTTTGACAAATTTCAGAAACCAGAAGTAGCGTAAGCTTCTGCCCCTCCTTGCAAGGCTGTTCGAACCGATGGGCGAGGAACAAAGAACGAAGAAAAAATGAGCTGCTTTCTTAGGTTCGACAGTGGTGTCCTCAAACCATTCGTTGAAATAAAGGAATACAAGAATGAGGATGGATGCAACCAAGTTTACTACTGATGCTCCAAATAACTTTGTTATAACGCAGTCTACGGCTTCGAGAATCAACAAAATGACGATAACAGGAGAACTTTCGTCCTAATGGATGATAAAAGATTGAATATCATACAATCGTTTGGTAAAATTTATTATACCGAGAATGTGAAATAATATTTAAGGATGTTGATGCAGGTCCTTTCTCGAGGATAATTTGCGTGTGCACGCTAAAGGGTGGGTAAGTCGGACTGATGGACAGTAGCATGTGAACATAAAACGAAAGATAAAGACCGGAAAAAGGCAACAATCATCTTTAAGTACGTGCGACGATGGGAATTAATCATGAAATTATACATAGCCCCACGTAGTCCTGGAGACTTCTGAACATGTGTATTTAATGTGCGGCGGCTGGGATTACTGCGTAGAAAGTGCTTCTAAGGATCATATACTGCAGCGATTGATATGGTATATTGACGTGCCTACATTGTCGTGCAATGATAAATACCGCCTCGGTCGGATTATATGAAGTTATTTGAATCAAATAGCTCAACCAGTAAGTTCATAAGACCACAAAATCGAAAAGCGATATATTCACTTTTTTGAAATAACCTCTAACTCTTTCAATTCGAGTCTTTTCTATTAATTATGTGATGGTTTCCTGGTCTAAGACGAGCCTTCACCCCATTCACAACACGAGTTGTTGCTTTTAGAATGAGACAGTAGTTGGAGTACGTCTTGTTATAACAATTAATTCAATTTAGGCACACGGACATATGAAAACAACTAGGAAGCAAGTAAAAAACAAATCACGCACTTTAAATCCAACCTTCAGTGAACTGAGTTCCAAGCGACGACTCGGCTATTCAAGAAAGTAACACATCCCACCTTACCGTGAAAGAACACAAACGCGCACTAGGTTCAAAAAATTGTGAGGTCTCCGGGAAACATCAGAAGATATTGTCCGGGAAATGAATATTTCGACAAACTCTACTTGACATCATTAGAGAAGACTTGAGAATACTTGTAAAAGACACACAGGATAGTTGCTAAAAATCAAAGGCTCTCCTAAGGCGGTGTGTTAAATATGCTCACAGACAGTTGGTTCGATGAGAAAATTACCATCGAAAATATTTTTTTAGGCTCCGACATGTAAAGAAGTTTCAAAACTTTCCAAGAGATGCCATCATCCTGCATTGCCAGAGCATGGTGTGGGACGAACTACGATAACATAACCAATCTCAATTTTTATTAAAAAAAAAGTAAAAACTTCGGCGAACATTTTTATAAACCACTGTTGCGGACGACGTTGTTAAACTTCTAAGAGCAATTATCGCAAAAATGCACTGGAGATTCCAAAAATTGATGCCGAATATATTGCAAAGAGTTGACCCGTTAAAATCTAATTTATTCAGTTATATCTTGGGCGGTTTATTCGTGGTAACATAGCTGCAAGAGCTCGTGAAGGAGTAGGTACCAAAATGTTAGGTATACGCCCCGTAGTGCTTACCATCTAATGCGTTTCTCACTTCCACAGCAACTTTTACGATTTGAATTTGTTGCACGCAGTTGACGCGTGCTCAGATCTAACCAATTTAGTTATATCTTGGGTGGTTAATTCGTAGTAAGATAGCTGCCCGAGCCCGTGAAGGAGTAGGTACCAAAATGTTACGTATACGACCGGTAGTGCTTATGGTCGAATGCGTTTCTCGCTTCCGCAGCTACCTTCACGATTTGATTTAATTGCTCACAGTTGACGCGTGTTGAGATCTAACATAGTCAGTGATATCTTGTGTGGTTCTTTCGAGTGGTTCGATCGAGTCCGTGGAGGACTCGGTACCAAAATGTTGCGTATATGTATCGTAGTGCGATGATGACTGGTGGCAGAAGCTAACTTCCTATGAGGATATAAAACATTTTTCGATTCATATTAATATTATTCCGGCATGGTGGTTCTATCCTACCCCGAAGATTTGAAAGCCGGGACTGCCGTAGACAACCGTTTAAATAATATAATTTTTTAATTTCATTTTGTATAAACAATATTTTTCGATAAATCAAAAACTCCGACAATTAGCTCCAATTAATAATTGCTGCTACGGGCTTTATAGGATTTGGAATTTTTTTTCTTTATCGCTACCAGACCTTTTATATAATCTCGAAAGTCTTCATCGTCAAAAATTTTATTTCCTTGCGGAGTTTTAACTACAAGAGGTCCCATGATGAAGTCACCAGCGTCCTCTTTATCAAACTATTGTCTTAGAGTAGAAAGGCGTAAATTCCATTGGGACTGATTTTTGTACGGAATTTCTCGATACTCCTGGAATATCCCCACCCAGTAAAAAGTAAAGATGTTTTGCAAGGTCAGCTTTTTCTGAAACCATTATGGCTTCACATAGAGTCTCTGAATTTTTTTCGCAGAGGAATACCATGTCGTTTTTTCTTTCTCTCAACTGTGTAATATTTGAATTGTTTTAGAATTGAAAAAACTTTGAATTGCAAAATACGAGTGATTGTTAATTGAGTAGGAAGTTCTCCCTTTTCAATAAATTTGGATCGTCATTCCCGTCATTCAATAGGTCTTGAGTGATGCTCAAACGATGTTTTTTTTTGGTCGACACAACGATTTTGGAACACTAGTACACGTTTCATGCCTAAAGTATCTGAAAGTTTCTCTAATAGTGATTCGACTATTTTCCGTAACAATTTTATTCTCTTGTCGACGTTCTTGGTGACCACCAAGCGAAGTCGTTGATCATTTTTTTTTCAATAGCCAATAATGTCTAAAACACGTCTAACCTTTATGTTTGTTAATAACAAACTAAATATCCAAAAATGCCTGAAAATGCCTACATAAATTAGGGTGCATGTGTTGTAACGTAAAAAAAGAAAATTTCTGAAAAAACTCACGAAATTCACAAAGTCACGTTATGTTCTGAACGAACCTGGCGCTAGCGATACATTCTGCTTAATAATGATGGATGAAGAACGTCGCACGATTCTTGAAAATGTTAACTTTTGGGTTAAATAAGCGGGATTTTCAGGAAGTTTTGCTTGAACTGAGGCCTGTTGAATGATTGTCAAAATCTACGCAAATTTCCTATTTGTGAAAAAAATTGTTAGGAATGGTATCAAAGCTATAAAAGTGGGCCATATCAAACGCAACTCGCTGATTCATTAGCTATATATCAACAAACCATTTCGGATCATTTTAAAACCTTGGGAAATGTGGAGAATTAGGAAATTGGCGCTTCAAACAGAAAAACGTCGAAAGGTATTTTTAACTTTAGAACTGCTCAGCGAGATAAAAGGACAGGTTTTCTGCATCGTATTGCGAATGGCGGTGAAAAGATGTTTAATCAAGATAATCCAAAAAAAAAAGGATCGGAAATTGCCAAGCCAACATGGGTAGATTATGCGGACATACATGAAGGCATAAGCGAAGGAGTAGACCCCTTTCAAGAACTAAAAATGAGAAGGAATAATTGGGATAAACAAGAATCCGGGGCCCCGTTGTGATTGGGGGTTGCGATTGGGGTTGACATCGAAGAATGATTATATTCATATGCGTCTGCTAGGCTTCGAAACACTTCCTTCGACAATCAGCAACAGAAAAACAGACACCATTAATCCGCAGAAATTAGTTGAATAATTGTTATTGCCCAATAAAGCTCGGAATAAACCCATCAAACCCAATTGAGTGCAGCCAAGCAAACGAAAACTGAAATTCATCGAAACATTACATTCAATATAGCAGTGATAAGCTGTGGTTTCTTACCATGCAAAGATCCTGTCCCTACTGTCGTCATTTCACTCCCTTTGTTACGTGCAAAACGCGCACGAAACCTTATCCTCTCCATCCCTCCCTTCCTACATTTTTCTCCCGTCATTTTTCTCCGCCATCTCCTAAGAAGGGAAGAACTTACCGGTGTTCCTATGGCGAATTTAGAGCTTTGGCCCGGTTTGGTCTAACCACCTTAAAGAGGTCGCACGACAGGTACCATGCTGGACGGACGGTCTAAAGATTGTGGTCCAAAGGGGGTGGACGGACGGTCCAAATGGGATGGACGGACTGTCCGAAGCACAGGGCGGACGGCCCCAACCGACCGAGACGGACGGTTTCGCAACAATGGGCGGACGGCCCCAACAGGGTGACAGGGACGGACGGTCCCCAACAAATCGAAAGGCCGCGTGCCCAACCTAAAATGTATTGTTTGATAAAAAGAAAAAGAAGGTTGTGACCCCAAATAGTAAAGTGTCGTCCCCGCAAAGCCATATGTGTCAATCTACATATACTTATTGTAAACTCCCCAATTTATGTAAACGAGTAGCCCAATAACCCCTAGGGACATTTAACGTCATAATTAGAATTAGCCACATAAGTTTTAGTGTACTATAACCGCGGGATGCATAGTTAGGCTAAGTTTATTATTTATAATTGAAATAAGATACTGCGGTGAACACGTCCATCCCACCTAAGACATCAACCCCTTCCAACCGATCCGAAAATGTTAATATGGAGGCGTTGGAACTCTGGAGGTGATTCCCTTTGTTCCAATAGCCAAAGTGATGTGAGTGTATATATGTGTTCCCGGTTGGAACGGGCCAGACAAAAGACGAACATTTCAATTGAAAAATAACTCTGAGCGAGACTGGACGGACAGTGGCCGCCAGTGCAGTACAATATCGAAGGGACACAAATTGAGGAAGATATAAACTGAGAGAGATAAGACCAAGGACAATACAGGAGACATATCGACGATAAGAGGACGTGTCACACCTAAGTTTCTTTTTTTCTAATTTTAATTATTCTTTTATTACGCCTCGACATTCCCCCGGTTATCCGAACCGTTCCCGCTATTTTTAGGCGACCGTGTTGTCCACGTAGTGAATGTTGGGCAACCCGTTATCCTAATCAAAAACCAATAAAATTTATATTACTTGCTATATATATTTTAATCCTTTTTTTTATTTTCGTAGTTTTACGGAAAACTACGTGGCGGCCTGAATTCCTCCCATCCCAATATCCGAACCGTCCCATTCCACTGAGTAGCCGCGTGCGCAGCTGAACGCTGTGCTGGTGCGCACACCAGCTGTTGTGTCTTTTGACATAACACCTTCAAGGACTTAAAAATCTATATCTTAATAACAGTTGGTAGCTGTTAAAATTAATGAAACCATTTTATGCATTGTATACAGATCTCTGGTTAGTGGATCAGTGACATAGGGAAGTTGCTTGGCGCTTGGCAAATTAAGGCGGAGCACCCTATTGCCTGGGGCACTATTAGAACAAACTATAGGGATGACACGCGTGGAGGAATGTCAAAGTATTTATGCATTGACACCCAAGGTAATAGAGCAATCCTTTAGAAGCCACTGCCAGCCTTAGCTATTCACAGTATTGAAATCACGGATGGGTTGAGCGGATGCTTACCGAGCAAGTATAGAACCGATAATGCTTCTAGTATTTAATGTGAGTGTTTGTTTTTGAGGTGAGGCTGTCATTAGAATCATATTTCGCCACCAGCGCAGGGCTTCCAGGCTTGTCACTTTTCCCTCCCCCACCAGCAACTACCGATGTGTTGTTGTCGTCTGTCACCTATAAAAGTATTGCGTAAAAATATTATTTTATTGCTTGAAAATTGATAACATGGAGGAAAAATCCACGAGGAATTGGACGCGACGACGATGGTGGTTGTGTACGACGCGCTTGCTGTTCAGTACGATATGATTCCATTTGATTTAGTTTTTTTTTCTCGTTTGGTCTCGTCTTTAATGTGTGTAATGTCCTTTGCCCCGGTTGCCGTAGGAACTCTACCTGGCTGCACGGTATTTGTTTCGTTGTTTTGTGTTGGTCGATTTGTCTCGTTTGGCGCGGCATGATTGGAGTGAAGTGGGCGACAAAAGAAGCGACGATGATAGTGCTGAGGAGACATTTTATCTGGAAATCGTATTCCGAAAGACAAATGGGCCATGAAGGTGGAAATCGAACGTTGCGCTATAGTTTCTGGTGAAGTTGGAAGATTATGAGTATGTGTGATATATATTACATTGGTGAAGAGGAATCGAGTGCTTTTGGAGAGGGTGAGAGGGAGAGGAACGATAAGGAATTCTGATTAATGTATCGGAAAAGTAGGTCTATCGATTAAATAATAGGAGAATGGGAACACGTATTTTTCGAAATACAAAATCGGATTTGGTGAAGATGATACCATCCGCCCGAAGAAACTTATTATATGATTCTGGTTTGCAATGGGATTTTTTTCTTTTCTTTTTTATAAAATCAAAATATACAAGGAAACCACTATTATATACATGTAGGATTTTATTTATTTTTAATTCGGTTCACATGAGTTGGTTTACAAAATAGTAACTGCGATTACAAAGCAATAACTTAAAATATATTTTAATAAGGAATGCGGATGGTCCGCACGGCTTGACGGCTGTTGGACGAATGGCCTGTATTGTGTTTTGTGTTCGTCTTCATCTGTTTCGTTTCGTTTGTGCATGCTGTGCGCTGTGTGTGTTATGTGTGTGTTACGCGTATGGCGTGTTCGTCGGATGATCGTCCTGCTATGTTGTGGCGTACGTGACTGATTGTCGTCAGATCGTCCGCTTCGTTTCATTCCACTTGTCGGTATCGTGAGCTGTGTGTGCTACGTGTATGGCGTGTTCGTCGGATGATTGTCTTGCTATATTGTGGCGTACGTGACTGGTTGTCGTCAGATCGTCCGTTTGTCTAGGGTGTTGTCTGCGTGTTCGGTTCCTATCCCACATACATGTGGAGAAAAATTTCGAAACTAGTTTCCATGAAGTAGGCGTAGCAAATAAGATTTCGTGCTGATTTTGACAAGGAGACCTTTCATGATCAGCACAGATTTCTGTTGAGATTTTTTTAGGTTGGAGCTATGCAGATAAAGAGGGTGTTATGACATAAGTCAGCTATTAGACTCACATATATATGTTTGTTCGCATACATCTTCCTTGCAATAATTGTTAAAAAAGGCTGATGTTTGCTACTGGTCTACCCAAAAACCAACATTCGATTTAGTGCCTCATTAAAAACAAGTTTATAAAGTTAATCGTAAGTAAAGTTGAATTAAATAAAGACACAATGAAAATGACACCTCTTGTCGGATGACTCTTTATCATTTTGAGAATAAATCAAATATGAATTTCTAGGAACAGATCATCGCAAGTTATAGAGAGAATTAACATCAAAATAAGGCTTATCTGAACAACGTATTTGGTGCCATGGAATCTTCTACCTGTCACGTTGAAGGTGGATGAAGTGGATCAAACTATTATTTGTAATGCCTATCTGTACATCCCCTGTAAACAATATTTGTCTTTCAGCTCCGTGCAAAGGATACGTACGAGGGATGATCAGAAACTAATGATGATTGGTTATTTCCAGTTAGAATAATAATCCAAAAAACAATTTTTTTTCTTTGCCACAAAATTAGCCTTAAAAAAATCGTATAAATAGACCACGATTCCCAGGAGGTATAATAATTTGACTAAGAACCAACAAAGGGATTAAATCAAAATGGAGAAGAACGGAATGAGAGTTGTAATCAAGTAGCTCTGCTTGAATAAAACTGCATACCCAATATATACACAGTGATTTGGTAAAAATATTGGAGACTCCGCTCCTCCATATTCATTTATAACAATTTAAATAATAATAAAATTCAATCAAATCTTTTTCTTCTACTGGGCTACAGCCCATGGCGACCCTGGATATATTTACTTTAAGAAACCTCTCCAACTGCCACGATTTTTCTATAGCAGTCTTCATTGCCGCACATCTAGTTAGTTGAGTTCTCCCTTCCACATGTGTGGTCCTCCTTAATTTTGGTTGTCCTCGACCGCGTCACCCCTCTGGATTGAATTCAAAGACCTTTCCGGTCGGAGTTGTGTTGTCCATGTGATCTACATGACCATCTTAGGCGCTGGATCTGTAAACGCCACACTACATTCACGTCGCTGTACAGCTCGTACAATTCACGTACAACTTTTCCGAAAACAAAAAAGGGCCCCCTCATCCGCTTTCGATAAGGTCCATGTTTCTGCATTATAAACCAGGGATGATAAGGGTCTTGTATATTTCCTCCCGAGCCCAAGGAAACAGCGGTTGATAAGATTTGTTCGGCGTTTGATTTCAGCACTGGCTTTATTGCTGCATGTCACTGCGCAGCGAGGGTAGATGAAGTAATTACCGACCATGAAATTATGCCAAAATGTGTGCTCTGACTAAGACGCTGGTGTTTCGTGTCTTTTTTTGATGACAGCATATGTTTCGTTTTGCGCTCATTTACCACCAGTCCCATTTTAGCCGCTTTCGCCTCAATACTCGTAAAGACCTCATTTATATCTCGCTGAGTTCCTCCAATTATGTCATTATCATCCGGCGAGCAGTTGACCGGATTTTAAAATGCCCATAGTATTGTGAATTTTGCACGATTCTTTCAGAGTCACGTTGTCTAGAACCTTTCTGTCATTAGAGGTCTCGGTTAAGTTGCTTCCGATTCTGATGGAGTAGCGAAAGTTCTCAAATCCTGCACAATCTGACGGGCTTAACATGTATGTCGAAACTAGACATGGCGCTGTATACATCGTTTCTTGCCTTAAAGTTTGGCCTTAAAGTCAACGAATAGATGGTGAGTGTCGATCAGGAACTCGTTGGTTTCTTCTTTGACCTGCCGTAGTGTGTATATTTGATCGATTTTGGATTATGAACCAGTCAGCTTATGAACCAACGTATTGTGAAGCCCAGGTAAAGGTTTTCGCGCGCAACGTACAGGTAGGGCGTCGTTGTCGAGTGGGTCTGTGTCCGGCCGGGTGGGGGGCTAGTTCATACCCGTGGACGGCGGCAAGGGCTGCTGTGCTATTGGGTTCTTGTTGTCTTTTGTTTACTCTTTTATTTTTGCTTGTCTTCTTCGGGAAGGCCAGCACTCTGGATATCTCTTTTTCGTTTCTCTCTACTGAAAAGTCGTTAGATCGGTAACTTTCGCGAGGATAAACGGGTTTAGGTGGCGTGATCAGTGGAGATTGAGTGTGACGAGAAGCCTAGGAAAAAGAAATTAGGGCAGTGGAGTTGGGGACGTGACAGTGAAAGGTTGGGGCGAGTTGTCGAGGTCGACCGTCTTGGGTCTAATCGCGTGGGTCTAATTGCTTGGCGCCCTCTTACCACCTTTACCTACGACCATTTTCGCAGAGTTGGCGGGCGGCCCTGGGGGCGATATCGCGAAGGAAGGCGGTGTGACGGTAACAAACGTAAGTGATGTTCAGCAAACAAGGCAGACATAAGGATCTTCTATCTTGTGGATCGAGCAGACGATATTAAGATTTCATTCATCGCATGCATTCTGCTTAAAGAGCTCGGCAAGTAGTCCGTCTGCTCCAGCAGCTTTGTTAGACTTAAGTTTAGAAAAAGCATTTCAAAATTCGTCCAGGTCAGAGAGACAGAATTCTCTGCATTGTCCGTTGTGAATGGGTCATTCTGCTGGACAGTGGAATCTATTTCATCATTGCCGTTATACTTGTATAGTCTGCAGAAGTACTCTTTCCAGATTCTTAGTACTGATTGTGAATTTTCTATCAGGTTTCGGTTTTCGTCCCCGCAGGGTTTCATTTTGGCTTGTTTGTTTTGTTCGTCGATAAATCCTCCGAACATCACTCGTCCATCGCAAGCTTCTCATGCTCTATTTTTTTATTTAGGTTTTGACAAGCTTATGCTCTTCCCTTCTCTTTGATCATTATGCTCACGAGTATAATAGATCTTGTCTTTTTGTGCAGCCCGGCTTGCTGCTTGGTTGCGTGTGCCCTCCTAGGCTCGTCGTCAGAAATAGCGCTACCTAAGGCATGTTGACAACGGGTCCATTGGTGTGGTATGCACCGAGCATGTATTGGAGGGTTTTCCGAGAGCTTGAAACGGGAGTCGGATAAGCTCTTGTTTTTGGGTGAAGCACACATTTTTTTGTTGAAAAAAATGTTAATTTTTTTTATTAATAAGGTCTAGCGGTCTCTTCAAATAATCTCATAGAAAGTAGTATAAAGGTGTCTAAAGGTGTCATGACCTCGAAGGCCGATACATTTTTTATCTAAACGAAAAAATGCGATCTTCAAAATTCGCATACCATAATCCTTTTAAAACCAGAGATCAACCAGATCACATTTGTTTAATTTTGGAAATTTTGGAAAAGCCGTGTGTTGTGTTGTGTAGCGTGTATATGTTATCTGAGCTATCAATATGCAAGGTTTGACCCGATATTGAACCATTCCTTGAATTCTGGATTCACTAAGGCCAAAAATGACCAAAAAATGGATGGAAATTAACATTTTACAGATTGCCCGTATTCGTAATAAGTTACAAAAATGCATTGATGTATGGTAAAGGATTCCATGCTAAAATTGCCAAGATCGGGAATACCGGTCATATTGAATTCAGTACATTTAATTTAGCAATACGATTTGCAAGTAAAAACAAAGTATTTAAGCAAGAACAAAACTTATTGACTACGACTGGAAAGAAAGACAAAATAAGTTGTTCCAACAAGAAAGCCTTTAAGGTCAAGAAAAATATAAAATCACAAAAACTTATATTTCCATGCTTGAAATCTTTCCGCATATAAACTTCAAAAGTTTAATTAAATACACTAGGCATCCGTCAAACAACCCGATGTGATTTTAGGCGGAAATTGTGCTTACTTTGGAATAACTTTTCCCCCTTTTTCTCATTTTCCCCGTGACATAAAGTCAAGTTTGTGTTTTCCCACCATCAGCAACTTCTTCGAAAACAAAACTTATACAAAATAATCATAGTTATGATTCCTGACTAAAACAAACTTCTTCGAAGACAGAAACGACCAATTGAACAAGCAATTCTCCCTCACCTTTACCTGTGAATGGAGCATATGCTCCTGCCTTCTTTTGAACATCAAACATGTCAACTAAAGTCAAATTAGCATCAACATGTCACTCGATCCCTTCCGACTTGGTAATTACCCACATCAGACATTCACCTCGTACAAACTAATGCCAAACCAATTATACAATGAAGCCAACTGCTTCTCTACATCTACCTCAGCCCATCAAAGCTGATGCATGCCTATGCTACGGTATAAGTTTCCATCAGCCGTCATAAAATTAAAACACCATTTCAAAAGTTTTTCTGTCAATCACGCGTATTTATCGTCCCTTATCCCGGTTTCCTTGAGTGAAATGGATGTTTTATTGAAATCGATAAAGTTGGAGATACTTTGCCGAGGAAATAATTCTACGTCATCATTATTCAATAAAATAGACGAGCACTTGAAAATGTTTTCCTGATGGACTGTCTGATGCTCTAAGACAGATAGGACTCGTATATACATTTTGTTAGCTGATAAAATTCAAGGAATACATTTTAGTCATATTTCAAGATTACTATTGAGGCTTATAAGCTATATCTCACGCATATTAAGCGGTATGGTAGGTTGATAGTCCGTGACAATGATGACGAAGTTATTAAAATAAAACGCAACCTCAGGGCAAAGGACCGTCAACATTCCTAAAAGTCGAGTCCTTAGTAAAAAGCTGGAGCAGCGTTTAAAGAAACTCGTGGGGTTTCATTGCTATGCAATGGACGCCCGTAAGCTGTCGGTTTTGTTAGTCAAGTTATTACTGCTGACATAGTCAAGCTTGCAGGTAAAATGTAAAAGACCGACAATTTGGATACAGAGGGTTGGAAGGCACAATTTTATGGATTAAGGTATTTATTCAAGGTACGCAATATTTTCCCTTTTAATGTTTGCCTGACAGCTTGGCAATAAACAACACTTTTGTAGCAATAGAAAGAAAACTTAGGGTTTTTCAATTCATGGATGTACTTTCAGCATGTGAAAATGTATATTCGGAACAACGCCCCGGAATAGCTTCGTAGGAGGTATTATTGGGATTTTTCACAAAAATTTAATAGCGAATATGTGGGTAAACATCAAAGCTGCCTTCTATGATTGTGGTAAGAAACTGGAGGGTTTAAGGTGAATAAGATCAAAGTTTTGGGAAATAAAGTGCACAAAATTTTCGAGTTAGATGGGATCCTTTCTTCTTAGTTATGATAGATGTAAAGGGTTTTCCAATGGGGACTTGACAGCTTTGAATTTAATTTGTGAACGCACCCTTCCACTAATCATCAAACTGTCATTGTTAGTTTATTCAGTAAACTCAACATTTTTATCATGGTAAAGTACACGAACGAGCAACGTCTGCAAATTATAAAAATTTTCTACCGAAATTCGGAGTCGGTGACCGCAAGTTTAAGAGCCTTAACTCCAATTTTCGGCCGTAATTCTCACCCTAGTAGACAGGCAATAACAAGCTTAGTGCAAAAATTTGAGTCTACATATTCGTTGTGTGATGCTGTCGTGTCAGTGAGATAACGGGTTGGTCCAAGTGTCGAAAATATCGCTGCCGTTCAGGCGTCCGTAGCAAACGATCCAAATCAATCAATTCCTCGGCGTTCTCCAGAATTGGGCATCGCTCAGACCACATTATGGCGTATTTTGCGTAAGGACCATTTGAAGCGACGTACGTTCTCCGATTGGGCTCTGGAGAAGATGCGCCAAGATGATGAATTTCATCGCAAAATCATCTTCAGTGACGAAGCTCATTTTTGGCTCGATGGGTTCGTCAATAAGCAAAATATGCGTTATTGATCGGGTGAAAATCCACATGTGCTTCATGAATCACCACTTCATCCACAAAAAATAACTGTTTGGTGCGGTTTGCATGCCGGCGGCGTTATTGGGCCATATTTTTTCGTCGACGATAACGATCGTCACGTTACTGTGAATGGCCAGCGTTATCGCGCCATGATTACCAATTATTTTTGGCCCGAATTGGAAGATATGGGCTTGGACGACATGTGGTTTCAACAGGATGGTGCCACAAGCCACACAGCACACGTTACAATCGATTTATTGAAGAGTAAGTTTGATGAGCGTGTTATCTAAAGAAATGGGCCAGTCGATTGGCCGCCTCGTTCGTGCGATTTAACGTCTCTAGACTATCTTTGGGGCTACGACCACTGCAAACGTGCTCGCGGGGGCCATATGAACGAAATCGAGCTTTATTCATAAATGTTTTGATTGTACTTCAAGCCGATAATAAAGTTTTTGAAATATCTCAAATGGTTTGCGTTTTATATAAAAAAAAAGTCCTTTTTGGAAAACCCTATATATGATACCCATTTCAACTTTACCAGTAAGCTTTAAAAATGCTGTCTCTGCACTTTAGGGCTTGGTATGAAAGCGGGTAAATCGACCAGAGCTAAGATTGATAAATGGTAAGGGCGAGTAAAGGTGTACTGATAAATCAACAGGGCGAGTAGATAGAATAAAATAAGTTGTGTGTAAGGTATTTATATTTTTTTTTATTTGAAAGCTCCAGGTATAACTGTATGGAATATGACATTGTTCAAATGCCTGCCCCGGCTTCCTCGAATCCAATTTTCAATGACTCTTCCGCATAAATCCAGTTGAATTTGAGCGATGTCCTTTGTTATGTTCAACTTAGGAGCTACGGTCGATTGTGGTTTATTCGCGTAAACCTGCTACTTCAGGAAACCCCACAAGAAAAAGTCTAGTGGGGTCAATTCAATTGGTGGCCAAGTCACGTCACCTCTGCGAAAGATAACTTTACCCTGAAAATAATTTTACCCGCAAAATTCGGCAAGTTGAAATCCGGCCGAGGTCTTGTTCTTGTGCACAGCAAGGAGTCGACTGCCCCTGGTTCTGCTGTACACTTTTACGGACCGCGGCGATGTTCTCGGCTGGTGGTTCGTTCCTTATACGTGAGAACGTTGGCTGATTGATTACCGAACTGGTCGATTCATATTTGGCCAGCAAACGTTAAAGAGTCCATTAGGAATGGCCACTACGTCTAACGTAAAATTAGCGTGACGTGCGCAACGTTTGAACTAGCGAACACCCATTTTGGTAATAAGGTTTTATCATTTAGACAATTGACTTAGACATTGATTCGATAGAAGTCACGATCTTAATTGCTGTAAAACGGCGATCACGGTGTTCATTAACCCTGATAAATATGGCAGCAATATTATCTACTGGGCGCACGCTACGCATATCTGGCTTAATGCTTGATAGCGTGAAATTGATGGTTACTTTGACTTGAATTACTTGCTCAGTAGGTCGATTATGATGAACTTAGAATGGTCAAAATATGCGAAAAGCATTTTTAACAGAGCACAGTTTTGATAATAAAATTGAACATTTTGAAAGTGTTGTTCGAATGTTAGTCATTCCAAAATAAAATGGCAGTGCTAAATGACGAGTATATTTTACTTTCACATATGTCACAAATCAAGCGTGAACTGTCAAAATAACACTATAAAATCACAATTAAATAGGACATGCATCTCAGATGCCAACAGCTCTGTTAGTGCTCCGTATCAGTTTTTTTTTCTCGGTGGAGTTACCAAACTCTCAAGGGTTTTGCCAAATGCCAAAATATATATTACTTGTCACTTGGACATTTTCTTCTTCATTTCTTTCTTATATCAAAAGCAAGCGACTTATTGTCGACATTTTTCGATGCCAAGTAGGAGTACATCCTCTCCCAACGGCTGATGATAGGCCCATTCTAACAATTTTATCGTCGTCTAAAACAATAAGAAATGTAAGATCTTATGCACGAAGTAAAACTTACAGGTCGCCCTTTTTTAGTCAAGGATGCAGAGTTTCTTAGTTTGCTTTCAGTTGAATACCTTGTTACAAAAATTCTAAGAAAATATCCCATCTATTTACCATCTTTCCGAACTAACCGTTGGTAAATTCCATGTCAGAATGTCTGTATGCTGCTTATTAACAAACCATCTGAACATCCTTAAACCCATTCAAATTGATAATGAAAACAAAAAAAAAAGTCCACTCCTATCGGCAGTATTCAAAACAGTTTTCTTAGTCACCCTCTGGATCGCAAGACTCCTCACGCATGTCAGATCCATCCCCAAAGCAATCAACAAATGTTCACACTCAGTAACTCCCCGGTTCAAGTACGAAATTCGCCAAAAAACAAATTTCATATCCTTCGGAATACAAAAGTAAATGTTATCTTGTCAACCGCATGTCCTGTTTATTGTTACTTCTATCATTATTCCAGCACTCCGCCATCACCGCTAACAATCTCAACAAAACCTCATACTCTTACCAAGACTTTGTTTACCGATTCAGTTTTTCTCCGAATTCAAATTGGCGGTAAGCCAAAGAAAAACACGTGGAGTTCATGGAAATAATTGCCTCTTGATGAGGAGCAAAGCATACAGGAGAAAGGACGAAACAAAAATGGATAACTCAATACCGAGACAAAATGAGCACATCATGAACGACACTTGTTATTGCGCTCTGAATATGGTTGTTTGACGAGGCAGCCCCAATGGAGCTCAATGGATGACTGGAAAAATAAATGTTCAAGATGCAGTTTCCTAACACTTTAGAAAGACATCCGTCCCGTAAAGACCTACCATAGAGCGTGTATTAAAGGTGGATGGATAAGTTTTGCTTCTATCAATGTAGGGTAGAAAGGGAGTCGAAAGATGTTCGTAGATGATCATCAATCAATGATTTAGATGGTCAGACTCATTAAAGCGGTAACTAAGGGAAGGTTCGATAAAATATACCTGCAATCGATGAAGTCAATAATGTTGACTGTCAACAAAACTCTCAGGTATACAAGCACTAATTACATAAGTCATCAAGATCGTTGTACTTCGGTCGTTATAAAAGTCTCCAGGCAAACTTTATCGGTAAGTATCCTTCATTGGCTTCAGCACAAACTGCATCCTCGTTGTAAACGGTAAACTTTCTGCAACAATTCCCTCTTCACAAAATTTGTCCTAAATTAATAGTTGGGAGCCATCACAGTGACAGTGGAACCTCTATGTGGCATGGGGGCACCCTAGCAAATTTGTATCGCCTGTACACTCGGAGAAACACTGTTGTACGTCCTGACATACTCGTAGTTTCTCATAAGTGTGTATTTGTGAATTGTGTGTTAGTTGATGGAAGTAACAGAATATCTACGACCATATAAATGCACGGTATTCAGTGAGGACAAGTTGCCTAACTCTCACTCAACAGGCAACCAGCTAACAGCTAGTGCTCGGGCTCGATCAAGCGGCAGCCGTACGAACTGGAACAAAAGTTAGAAAAGTAAAAATCGATATTCCGGCTATGATGTTGGAAATCGTATGCGGCATTATATTGCAAGTCGTCAGCGTAGCCGTTGGAGGAGTGACAGGACAGAAGAGATGTGTACTAGTGTGCAATATGCCAGTGACGGACGCTTGTGCTTCTTCATGGTTGCGAGGATATGTAGTCGCCTCAAATATGCATTGAATTCTCGAGTACATGCGACGAGGACAATAGATTAACTGACTTATTCGGTCTTACATTCACCGAGGAGGACGGCAACTACGAACATGGTTACAATGCTTAAAGGACAATGTGCTGGAAATCCTCTTTTATTCATTTTTGGTACTTTTTTAATTTTTCTATTCCTTGACTTATTGCATTTTTATGGATACAGGGGGTGATGTTGGCTATGTTGTTTCTTATTTTTGTTCCTTCAGAGGTGAGGTTAAGGGTTGCACTAGTAGTTGAGGATGGCACTATTGTTCATTATTTTAAAATGACAAAATGATAGTGCTTTGTTGAAGTAATGGAAATAACAACCAATAAGAGTAGTGGCTCTTGTCGTATTTTTGAATTGAAATCTACGTACTTTGGGGTCTTTTTTGGCTTTTCTTTTCAATTTTGTGGTTTTTATGCATATCCTCTTGGTATTGGGATTTTTAGCTAGGCGAGCAAGTACAGCTTAGCAGAAGCTCTTTAAGTATTCACTAAGCGGCTTAATTAGAAGGCCTTTCAAGCTCTGGTAGTATCCTTCGAACTGGTGTGTTCATACAATTAAATACCCCAGATCAACAAGCTTCCCTCAGAAGTTCAGCTGTTTATGATGTCAGTCTCATTAAGAAAATATTTGACAACACTTTGTGACGACTTGATAGCAGTGATACCCTTCCAGTTCTATATAGTTCTGATGAGCTAATGTTACTTCTCAGTTATATCCTCTCCTGCATATTTTATTAATTCCGAAGGTGTTAGGTCGATTCCTGCAGCCTTGTTATTCTTAAGTCGATGGACTACTTCCTTTTTTTAACCCCCGACGCAAAAAGGGAGGTGCTATAAGTTTGACGTGTCTGTATGTCTGTCTGTGACATCGTAGCTCCTGAACGAATTGACCGATTTCGATGACTTTTTTTGTTTGAAAGCGTGATCGAAATGGTTTTTAGCTAAATTTTATGAAGATCTGTTCAGGCGTTTTAAGGCCATCAGCTCTTTAAAGTGGGGCAATATTAATCACCTTATCGGAAGATGTTATAATTTTTGCAATTGGCGTCGTACCTCAATCATATTTGACCTAGATTAGTGACCTAGGCAGCTGCAGTATACAAGCAATAGAGCGCTATACTTTGCAAGAGCGTGAAATAATTGTGCGAATTATTTGACCAATAATCGATCGGTGGAATTTCGTGAATTTCGACGTCGATTTACCATTCGTGTCGTGCATACTTGGCTTAGCTATTCCGCTTAGCTATTCGATTTGAACAGACTGGAACCATAGGGGACCATAGGGGATTTAAGTTGTCACCCATCGCAGTTAGGGTCCTCGAGCAATTTAAGAGAATAAAATAAAAATAAAATTAAAAATTTTAAGTAACAACCGACACAAAAAAAAAAACTTTAAAAAGTAAAAAAATAATTTTTTTTCTCAGCGCCGCCACGTCAGGGAACTTGTAGCACTTATCGCAATATCTTCATGTGTTTTTGACAAAAGATAGACAACTTTATGTGGGATTGACTTGCCTTTAGTGTTTATTTATTATTTATAATACATATTCACAACAAAATAGGCGGGCAGCTGTTGGCGTTCTTATTCCTCCGGCGTTCTACAAGCAACTCTCTTCTCTGATAAAATTTCGTTTCTACTCCCTACCCAAGCGCAAACTATCCCGCTGTCTGTTTGTACCGTATATCATCGTGTATGTTTGTGTGTTAGTTCGTTCGCTGTGTGGTTCAGTTGCTTGGTGGCGTGATGTTGTGTATATAGTGTGCCGTTGGGTCGCCCGATGGTGAATGGTCGTCTGTCATGTCACGCGATCCGTATGTATAGTGTGTTGGTCTGTTTGATGCGTTGTTGCGATAGCTCATCCTACATTTATTTTTCTTTTGTTTATAAGAAACTAAAGTCTTTTGTTCGTCAAAGCAATAAATAGTTGTTTCAATTCGACCACTATTAAAATTCTTTACTTCATTTGGAATCTCTCGTTTGTTACTTCGTAAGACAATTTTGACAAGAGTCAAATTGTAAGTAGCTTTAAGAAGTTCTGCAGCTAAGGGAACCAATGTGAACGAGTTGTCCATCGCAACATTTCGCCACAAACTGACGCCCGGACAATATTTTCTTCAGTTTCTCTTTCATTCTGCTGATACTCCCCCTTTTCTAGGTCATCTTCTGGCTGATTCAATATCTCTAGCTATTGTGCGCTTTCGTCATCGTGATCATAAGTATTCACCGGCTAATCTCATCGTCTTGAAGTCTTCCCGACATCTAAAATAATATTACAAACTACTTACCAAAGAGTCTAATATAGACATAAGTAATAAAAGGAAGTACACTTACCGTTGCTCAATAGTCGAAGTAAACACTGAACTTACGTAAATATTACGACACTCTTGCTAAAAATCAAAACACAAATGACAATGACAGTGCGCAAGGTATTTACGGCGGTTAAGTTATTTAAGCTAGGTTAAACATTTTTTTTAAGCAGTTCTATTATCAGAAGTAAACATAAAAATGAATTTAAAAAAAGGCAAAAAAGTACACGTTTTATGAATGATTGAAACATTCGAGAATTTCTCATACTTGTACTCGGGAGATAAGAAGCGATATCCATGTCAACAATAGGGGTTCTCCACGCCTCACCACACGATAATTGTCTTAGAAGGTTGCACAATGCATTGGACTAAATATTCAAAATAGCTGATCTTTGGTTATGGGAATTTCGTAAGGCATGTACGTGATAGAGGGGATAGATTCCCTGGAACAAAATAATATAAAAGGAAAGGATTGAGGGGAAGGAGCAGCAGTAAAAGCAAAACATCTCACGCAATCTTAAAAATCTTAAAAATATGAATAGGTTCTTTTAATGAAGGCAAAAGGCCGAGAGAAAAAAAAATATTTTTTTACTTTTTAAACTTTAAGTTTTTAATTTTATTTTTATTTTATTGTTTTTAAATTACTCGCGGGCCCTAATTGCGATAGGTAACTACGTAAATTACATTTTTCTTAAGTATTATTCAACAACGCATAGGGCTTTTTGTATGTACAAGGTGGAGCAAGATTTATCATCCAATTTTTTTTTGCTAATTAAAGAATTTCTGTCGAATATTCTCCTTAAGGGCTGAGAACGCGGTCGTCCGAGGAGTCTGGGATGGTTAAAGGAGATTACGCGACCAGGAAATGCTTTCTTCGCAATATTCATTGTGGCTCGTACTGTGTGTGCAGTTCCACCGTCTTGTTGAAACCAAATGTTCACCAAGCCTTGCTTAACCAATTCCGGCAGTCAGAAGTCGTTTATCATGGCCCTGTAGCGTTTGCTAGTAACAGTGATCGTATTGAGTGGCCTTGAGTGGATGTAATATCTCCTTGTGTATCATACATGGATTTTCAATGCCCCAGAAATGAAGATTTTGCTTATTGACGTAACCGCTTAAGTGAAAATGCGCCTCGTCGCTTATGATGATTTTCGACACAAAATCGTCCTCTTCGTTGTTGACTAAGGATGACTTGAAAGTAATGCACACGCGACTGACGGTCAGCGCAGTCTGTTCAAGTCGAGTAGCTCAGTTGGCGCGACACGAATAGGAAATCGACGTCGAAATTCACGAAATTCCAGCGATCGATAATTGGTCAAATAAATCGACACAATTATTCCACGTTCTTGCAAAGTATAGCGCTCTATTGCTTGTGAACTGCAGCGGCCTAGGTCACTAATCTGGGTCAAATATGATTGAGGTACGACGCCGTATGCAAAAATTATAACATCTTCCAATAAGGTGATTAATATTGTCCCACTTTAAAGAGCTGATGGCCTTGAAACGTCTGAACGGATCTTCTTAAATTGAAGCTAAGAACCATCTCAATGAAATTAGCTTTCAAACAAAAAAAATCATCAAAATCGGTCCATTCGTTCAAGAGCTACGATGCCACAGACAGACACACAGACACCTCAAACTTATAATACTCTTCTTTTTGCGTCGGGGGTTAATAAAAAAAGTAAATCCAGACGTGACTTCGTTTTGGAAATGGCTGATGCTCTTATGGAGTCTCACTTGAAAGAGAGAATAAATATACCAACTTTGCGGCGTGAAATAAAAGAGCTCATCCTGCTTGTTGAATTTGTTCCTGAAGCAGCAACAATTCAGGAACCAAATTCAAGAAAAATATGTGCCAAATATCCAAGTCAAGAAAAATGACAACCATCTTTTGCATGACATGCAAAAGAGCCATATGCAGGATGCATAACATGATCATGTGTCCCAATTGCATAAAATAAAAAAAAGTTTATTTTTTTCATTATTGCGTTATCTCTCAAACCCAAATAATGTTACTATTACTTCTAAAATAATAGAAGTTTTTGATTATCTTATTTATTCTCGTTTTAATTCTGTCGTATTTTTTACGAATGTTTAGTAACAACGTCACTCGTAGGATAGTTCGGTAATCTAGGCAATTTCAATAAAAAAATTAAAAAAACCGGCTTTGCAATGTGACTACAACTATATCTCAAAGGGCCTTGGTCCGTTAAAAGATCCGGTAAGTAAATATGCCTTTCTTAGACTTAGAACACATAAATGAACCGAAAAGTCTTTTCAAAACTCTGGCGAAAGGTTTATAGATAAGATAATTGACGTTTGATTAGGGTTTATCGATTTGCGTCGGTCAAAAACTCTTTCGAACTACGCTTCCCAAAATCAAACATCCAACCCGCCCTATAATAGAATTGCCTGACAATCTTGCCTTTCATATCTATTGTTGAAACACTCCTGAATTATTGAGTAGATATTTCGAAATGGGATCGCAAATGGCAGGCCTACACAAAGGGAAAACAATCAAGGCCAATTCAAGGCTACCATCCCCACACAAGTCAGATTTACTATCCTTCCGTGTGGCTATATTGTATTATATTTCGACATTAAATTAAACGTCTACAGAGTGGCTATTAAACGACTTTAATGCTATGAAGTTGAAGTTGAAGTTTGACCATCTGACGTCCGGGTGAACGTGACCAAGTCAGTAGAAATTAGTTAGTTTTTCCCCGTTTATCGATTGATTAAGGTTCTAGTGTAATATATTCTACTACATTCTATTTTGAACCACTAATAATGATACACTTGTAATCGACCGGTAGGATGGGTTCGTATCTATCCAATTTTCAGGTTTTCCTCTATTTCGATGTCCTGTTGTAAATTTTTATTTTGATGTAGGAGTACTACATCCTTTGACCTTTACAATCACATTGATTTCCAAATCCCTTAAGATTCCACAGCACAACCATCCATTCCAGATATGTATAATTCAATCAAGTATCTATTTGGTTAATAATGTGTGCTTCTCCCTTGCCCATACATAATTTAACAAGAAATAACAGGGGGAATTCGAAAGAGGACATTTGATCCATCAGTTAGAATTGTGAACTCCCCTCGAATTCACATTAGTGCGGCTTCAAAAGTCCACAGCGTAATATTCTGCGATTGTTGTTGAGGTTGAAAATAATAAGATTGAAAAAGATAAACGAATCCTATCTCGTTTTACGAAAAGATACTATGTCTTGCCAGGCGAAAAGGATAAAAGGGAAAGTGGAAATCTTTGAGGAAATTAATGGCATCAAACGGAAGCCATTGCTTTGCTGCGTTGTCGCTTTACCGCGTCGTTGAGTAGCTGTTTCGCAGCAAATCAATCGTGACTTGGGGAATGAGAACCGTTGTCTTCTATTGCCGGAAATAGGAAATGTTTCATTTCCCTGCTATCACATGAGATTAGGAGGAGACGGCTCACGACTGACGACTGACGACTGATGGCGGCAGTCGAGCGAGATGCCAAGGCAAAAAACAAATAATTGATTCAAATCGTCATTTAAACAAATAACATTGTCGGGGGGAGACATTCCCTGGGGTTTTGATTTTCGAAATAAGGATATATTTAACAAGCTCGAGTGGGGGTGTTGTAAATGCCAGCTGGTGCGCTGGTTGAATTTCGGGTTTATTTTTACAGAGGCAATTGATTTTGGTTTCTTGGAATTATATCAAATGATGTAAGGAGTCATTACTGAAGTCGTCATAGATACTGGACTATTATTAAAACTAATTCCGTAATTCTGGATTAATTTGTAACTTGAGAATTGTATAATTTCGATGACGGATAGGAAAACATAAAATTATTAAAAAGGAGATTTGTTAAAACTGATATCTGACCTTATGCCAAGTAATAAATTCGCTCACCAACATATATTGCCCATGATGGCATGATTTTGCAAAAGATGCCAAAACTCTCAAAATATACTGGGGAAATACCAAAAAGAGGTGTCATTTTAAATCAAAAAAAAAAATCAAATTTCTAAAAAAAATTGCTCAAAACTAATTTCAAGATGGGTAAATGTTAAACTATTTTCAGACGGTATACATATAATATACCCAGTTCTTCTTCAGGCATAAGTTCATAAATTCGAAGACACTGGATCTGTTGCAGAAGTTGTGAAACCCAAAGAAGAAATAGCCGAAGAGCGTGGTTATGCAAACTCTTGATGCTTTGGAAATCAACATTCGCCATGTTATGTCGGAGTTATTGGCCGATATGTGTGAAAATGAATGTCAACGAAAATCGATTCCATCCTCAAGAGGCCAGCGATCCATGGAGGATCTAAGCCTGGGCTATGGCTGCTTTCCATCCTTGACAGTCCGTGGCACGCTGCTTCCAGTTGTCAAGACCAAGTTGTCTAACATCCGCGATTACTTGGTCTTTATACCGGAGGTTCTTCTTCTCGAACCAGGAGGCTCGGAGTCAAAGACCCTCTTAGTTGGGGCGTTGGTGTGCATGCGCTCGATGTGGCTAAGCCAGTGTAGTCGACGGATTTTTGCCTTCCGGACTACATCCACATCTTTGTGCAGCTCGTAGAGTTCGCGGTTATGTCTTCTCCTTCATTCACGTTCCTCAGAGACAGGACCAAATATCCGGCGCAGAATGTTTTTTTCGAAAGAACCCAAAATCAGCTCCGCTGTCCTACTTATCGCCCAGTTTTCGGCTCCGTACAGCAAGACTGGTAGTATAAGCGTTTTGTTGAGCATGACTTTGGTTCTTCGAGTGAGGAGTTTTTACCCAAGTTGTTTGGACAATCCGAAAGAGCAGCGGTTGCCAAGGGCGATTCTATGCCGTCACTGTGGTGTCGTTTGTGAAATTTACGTTTACCTCAATTGTTGCTGACAATTGTTACGATTTGTCCCAGGTGGTGTTCGATGGCTTGATTTTTGCTTGACAGTATGTAGGAGTACTTTGTTTTATCCTCATTGACCTTAAGACCAACTCGTTTTGCCTGTTCTTCAATCACCGCGAACGCTTCCATAACGTCACAATGTGTGATGACTTGTAGAAGATAGTGCCTTCCCTGTTGATGCCTGCCCCTTGCACTATCTGTTCCGGCATCAAATCCGATGCATGTTTCAAACGGTTCAGAGGTTCTAGAACCGAGCTGCGTTATGCATTGCGTATTTTTTTAGCGTGGCGCTACACAACAGGATCAGTTTTTTCAGGATTCCGAATTCAGTCATTGCATCAAACAATTCTTTGTCATGAATGCTGTCGTATGCGGCTTTAAAATCGATGAAGGGATGGTGTATATCGATTTGAAACTCGTTGGTTTTACAGGATTTATCGAAGTGTGAAAATTTGGTCTATAGTCGATTGCCGGGCCGTAAGCTGCATTGGGAGCTGCGGTGCAAAGGGGCTTTAGACGTTCACACAATACGCTGGACAGGATCTTGTATGCGACATTAAGCAGGGATATACCTCTATAGCTCTTCCACGAGGTGGGATCACCTTTTTTGTGGATGGGGCAAATGGGGCAAATCTTCCCAAATTCTGCAGATGATCTGGTACATGCTCCCTACCAGAATATCACCGCCAGCCTTGAAGACCTGTGATGGCAAGCCATCTGAACCTACGGTCTTGTTGTTCTTCAGCTTGTTAATAACTGTGCCGACTTCTTCGATGCTGGGTGGGGGGACTACTTCAGCGGCTGGAGTTGGGATTTCCTCGGTTCCTACCATTCTCCCTTGGTCATGCTCGTTAAGTAGCTACTGGAAATGCTACTTAAATACATCCATTATTCTCTGCGGTTCGGTGACAAGATTACCCTCGCAGTTTGGAAGAACCTGGGTGTTTTTTTAGAAGCCTCCTGCAAGGCCTTAAGCTTTCTTATAAAAGGCAAATTTTTTGTGCTTATCCCTAGACTAATCCCTTGAGTTGGGAGGCGGCGCAGATTCTTTTAGTTTTTTCTCCTCCCTTCTTCTGACTCGGTACTCCTCTTGCGCTGCATTAGTTTTTCACTGTAGCGCCTTTTGATACACCTCGTCGGTTGCTGCCTTTTCTTGCTCACACTCTCCATCGTATCACGGGTTTCGTGTCGGCGGTGGTACATGGGTAGCCTCAGGCGGTCTTGGCTACTTCCTGAATGGCTGAGCGGCAGTGCAGCCATATACTGTTGGCATTTGTGTTCGTCGTAGGCATACCGTAGAGTCTTCCACTCAGCTGCTCCCTGTAGGCTCTGGCAACCTCCAGTGTGCTCAGGCGTCCAATGTCGAACCCCTTCATGGTCGGTTGGTGCAGCTTTTTGACCTTGGACAGTCGAGCTCTGAATCTTGCTGTTACCAGGTGAGAGTCGAAATTTGCCCCCCTGAATGTTCGCACATCCAGGATGTTTGACGAGTGTCTCGTGTCAATGAGCACATGGTCGACTTGAGATGTGTATTCAAGAAAGATGCGAACAAAGATATATAGAGGGATCTTGTCACGTAGGGATTGGAGAATTCTTTAGACCAACGCTTCACGAGACCGTGTGCAGAGTTGGCTTTAAGAACTATATCGTCGATATGTGCGCGAAAATTGAACTCTTGGTCACATAGTATGCTAAGATCGCGGATAACCTGAACGGTGGAGATGGGCTGATTATTGAGGAAGTAGAGACCAGAAGGAAGTTTGATTCGTTTATTGAAAAAATGATTGATTGGCATTTGGAAATGTTAAGCTTCAATAAATTTTTTGAGCACCAGACAGAAAAGCTATTGAGATCCGATAGAATAAGGGAAGAATCTTGTTGCGAGAAAATGGTCTTGAGTAACCTGGTGTCATCGGCGTACATTGAAATGTGGGATGTTTGATGACAAACTCAATGTCGTTAACGGTAAGAATGAAAAGAAGTGGACCTAGGTGGTTGCCTTGGGGAACGCAGGAAGAAGCTAAGAAAGGGTTAAAAAAGGTATATCTAAAACTATCACTGTAGTAACAGGTCTTTAACACCGACCGATAAGCCTTACCTCATTCTTCCTAAAAACAATTGAAAAGATACTGGCTAGACATATAAGGGACCGTCCTCTCAAAAGATCACCGCTGCTCAACAAACAATATGCCTACCAGCCTCGGAAATCAACCACGCATGCTTTTTAGGAACTAACAGCTTGGATCAATAAATACCTAAGCGACAAAGAAATTGCGATAAGTTGCTTTCTTGATATTGAGGGTGCTTTCGACAATACCGGTCACGCCCAAATACAACGCTGCATCCTCAGCACAGGGGTATATAATACCACATGCAGATGGATTCAACACATGCTTAGTAACAGGAAATTAAAAACCTCACTAGGCAATGATAAAATTAGTGTAAAAACAAGGAAAGGCTGCCCCCAAGGCGGAGTTCTCTCGCTCCTCCTATGGTCCATCGTGGTAAATGAGCTGATTAGCATACTCAGTAATATTGGCTTCTATGTCCAAGGCTATGCTGATGACCTTGTGATCCTAATTATAGAAAAATTCGAAGACACAATCTCGGAACTCCTCCAAAGGGCACTCAACCTTGTTGCGAACTGGTGCATAAAAGTTGGACTAAATGTCAACCCTAAAAAAGCACCATAGTCGCTTTCACCAAAAGAAGAAGTAGGCATAAGGTCAAAAAACCCACTCTATTTGGTGAAACAATAGAATTGTCAAACGAAGCCTAATATCTAGGTGCAACACTAGATGAAAAGCTCACTTGGAACTCTCACATCACAAAGACCATTGAGAAAGCCAGGATCTCTCCATGGACCAGCAAAAGTTTCACTGGAAAAACTTGGGGCGTTAATCCTAAGATATCTTGCTGGCTATACACAGCCACTACCAGACCAATTCTGGTTGGCAGTTCGACCATTCGCAAATCACCAGGTTGCTGTGTGGATTCGCTTACGAGGGAATCTTGTGCTACTTATCACTGCATTACGAAAATTACCTTCTGAGAATGCACTTGAATAAAAAGTTAGTCAAAATCTATCTAATAAATGATTTTTATTCAATTTACTTTCAGAATTACAGATTACATGAGTCACGATTTTTAATTTTTGCCCTCGTTATTAAAAAGTATAAAATTATTTGACTCGATTAAGCCTTTTCAATTTTTTTCTGACACGAATTTCACATGCAAGATCAGGGTCTGTCCAGGATGTGAATGAACTGACTTAGCCCGTTTATGTAAGATGCCTAATCGGATTAATGGACATTTAACAAAACCATACTCCAGTGAAATAGGGGGTTGCATGACGGCTAACGAACCCATGATTTCGGAAAATAAAAACTAGCACAATTGCGTCAAAACAGCTATCGATTTTCAAACTGACTCTGTCCAAAAAATATATTGCAAATTCTAAAAATATTGGGAAAAACTCCATAGGGCTGTGTCAATAACATTAAATTGCCACAACTTGCTCAAGATATTGATGATAACACCTCGCCATAGGGAAGAAATATTCAATACCGTTTTTTATCAATTTATGTTTCTCCTTTTTCAAACGAACTGGTTGGAATAAGCCTAAACTGATTTATCATATTTATCTCAGATAGCAAATGGCTTAAAGGCGGAAAACAATTCTGCGTCACGATCTGTATCACTTGCACTTTCCCCCTCGAACCTAACATAATATTTCCATTCATATAAGAGAAGATGATTTATCGTCGGCTCCATAAATGTAAAACATGTCTCCCCAGGGTGGCTTTGTAATATCCCACACGTTTCCGCTCAAAGGAAAGGGTAGATTTGTATGTTTTACCACCATGGCTGAGATTTTCTAAGGTGATTTAAATGTGATATGGCATGGTATCCGTCAGTCACCAAGTAAATAATACGCCATGATCAAAATTCAACTTAATAATATGAATGAGATATTCACCTACAATACTTGGCTCAGTGAGCATGGACGCAGAAATAGCTTTAATGAGTTATTCTTGTCATGACATGTCACCGGCAATACTTTATCCAGGATTGAATTATCTTAAGAAATAGTCGCCAGATTTATGGTTGCCTTCGAAAATTTTTTCTGTAATTTCTCCAGCTACTCCCTCCTCCCAGACTACTGCATGGACATGTTATCGATAAGCTTATGTTTGAAGAACGAATACAGTTTGATTCAGCCGCACTTGCCGACACTAATAACAATAGGGTTTTCAAAAGTGACGCCTAGATGTCTGTAGTGAATAATTTCTGAACGCCACTCAGATATTTGGAGGTTAATTCAAACACTAATGCGGATCTTATGGTCTTGCTGGTTGTACTAGTTTTTTTTTGTGTTTTTCTTTTTTGGATGGGCCAAAGGGATAAGGATTCATAGATACCAGTGACTCGTGTCGCTGGTATGCATGATGTTCATCCCCTTCTTGTTTCTTTCAGGTGTGCGCCTACGTGCAAAACCACACCTCGCGCTATTCAGTCAGTCTTTTTTTCTAGATCTCCGTTAGGTATTATGTACTGCTACTCCGGGCTTCTGCTGCTCTTGTTGCTCCTCTAACAGCCTCGGCTCTTTATAGTACAGCTGGCAGTTGGGGTTTCCGCGCAACTCTTAGTGATATTATGCCGAAGTTGTAATAGAACGAGTAAGCGTGTCATTTCTTTTTCTTTGATTCTACTTTGTGTGTTATTCTCAGTGGACATGAACAGCCTCCTGCAATACATTTTTAGCATTTCGTCTAAGCGAATATCAGTACGGATTATTCCAGCAATAACGAATGCGGCTTCATCCGATATTGGCCGGACACCGCTTATTGTATTTGACGCATAAAACTGATGAAAGTTTCCGAAAGTCACTACTCATTTGATTGGAAATTATGGTTTTCGACTCGGATATTAATATATTCCACGGGTTTTTCACTCGTGATAAGAACGGCCTGAATTTCGTTCGAATTCGGCAGTTCGAGATCTGACGATTCAAGCCACTGACTGATCTGAGGATTCGCCAAGTTTGTAGATGACTCGAAAAACTGAATAATCTTTGCAATGGTCACCACATCGGCTTTGCCAAAGACACTGACTCTTTGTTGAAGCCTTAATCGGAGTGCCCGTCATACATAATGTTTTATAGGCATGCGTGTGACATAGTAATATTTAATTCCCTTTTTGTGTTATATCTTAACTTCCTCTTGGTAAGGTAGTTGCAAATTATCCCAAGAAAATAGTAAGGTGTTCCATCTTTGCAATCGATCTCCTAATTTGGGACCAGTCATCCCAGTTAAATGCGTTTTCTGCATCTTGTCTCCCCGCCGCACAGTATTCTTTGATCCCAACCTCCAAGAAAGTCCTTCTATGGTTTCATATCTCTATGGCTTAATAACGGTTTAAAAGCGTCTACAGTAGAGCAAGATTTTCTGAAACCATACTGATGACAGAGCTTTCGCCACTCCTATCGAATATTATTCACTTTAGGATTCTCCCCATACTCCGGTTCTGGCGGTGGTTTATCTCTTTTTGGTAGAGGCATTATCCCATCAGGTCCGGCCGCCTATCGGTATAGAAGGAAAAGCTTTCTGCAGTTCATCCACTGTCATGACTGGTATATTTTTTTACTTCTACTTCTCGAACAAACTTGGACATGGAAGGTGGCCTTTGGGCAAGGGGTTAACCACAATGATCCTCAGCACTATTGGGCATATTATTTATGGTAATCGGAGACTTTTAAGATAATTACAACCATTCAACTTCGTCGCAAATACGTTTGAAGACGTTAATTCCCGTCTCGTCTGCTGAAAGCTCTGCATGTGTTAACATGGTAACATGGAGCATCCTTTCGTATCGTTGCTTTTCTAGGCATTGCCGCATAACAGGCTAAGATGATGTAGTTGAAGTGACAAATTTTTAACGGATCCGTTAGCCTCCATGTTAAAGCTGCTCAGATTCTCCTTCAACACATTCCTGTCAAACGGATTGTCTTTCCAATGGGCGCCTGTTACTCTAGGGCTATGTGCGTGTGATTATCTGGTGATCACTATTTCTGTAACCCTCGCCGACATGCTACTTCATACTGCGGGATAGAAAAGTTTGCGAAAGTTATATCGATGACTGCTCCCTTTCCTGTCTTCCGATATGTATTAACCTGACCTTTATTTACTTTGCCCACTTCTAGAGAGAACGCATCAGTTCCGTGCTGCTCATTAGCTACTATCTTGTTCAACATTCCTTCGTATGACGTAAGTCAAGTGTAACAGTTGTAAAAATTGATGATATTTATTTTTCCCCACGATTTCTTGAAACGTGTGATTCCTACATGTCCATTTGGCTGCATTCCTTGTCTTGTCGCTGACCAATATATTACATTACTATCGCGAGTTTTGTGTGGCTTGCTACTGAATAACACATTCACACTCTCTCCTTTGGCTCAGAATATTCTGAACAATTTCCTACTACCCACATGAAACATCGTGGTCAGCTGGGCATTGTGTCACTAAACAAGGGTCTATCCTCGTAAAGGAACTGAGAACCGGTAACAACATAATTATTAACGACAAAGAGATGCTGAACAATATTGCGAGATGGTCACCAGCCAATGAAGAAGAGGAAACCAAAAGAAAACAACAAACAACCACTTAGTTTCTACTACCAGAGAGTAAACTCTTTTCTTTCTTTTTGTTCTCTTTCAACCCCCGACGCAAAAAGAGGGGTGCTATAAGTTTGACGTGTCTGTATAACTGTTTGTCTGTGGACTGTGTGTCTGGCTGTCCATAGCTCCTGAACGAATAGACACCGACTTTGATGATTTTTTTTTTTTTTTTGTAATTCATTTTTATTCATAGTTTCTTAGATCTATCTTATCCTAGACAAAAATGCTTAAAACTAGCTTAACTATCCTTACAAATTTAGGAATCTTACTGGCCATAGGCGGACTGATTTTTTTTTTTGTTTGAAAGCTAACGTGATCGGAATAGTTCTTAGCTACATTTCGTCCAGATCTGTTCAGGTGTTTTAAGGCCATCAGCTCTTTTCAGTGGCGCAAGATTAATCACCCTACCGGAGGATGTAATAGTTTTTGCAAATGGCGTCATAACTCAATCATTTTGGACGTTAGTGAACTAGACAGCTGCCGTATACAAACAAATAAGCAATGAAGCGCTATACTTTGCAAGAGCGTAGAATAATTGTGGCGATTTTTTCGACCAATAATCGGTCGGTGGAATTTCGTGGATTTCGACATTGATTTCCTATTCGTGTCGCGCCAACTGGGCAAATATTCCGCAAAGCTACTCGACTTGAGCAAACTGGAACTATAGCAGACCATGCAGGATGTGGCCGCCACCGGACTGGTGGTTCGGCCGAGAAGCCACTGATGTCGCTGAGAACGAAGAAACATCAACCAGACGACCGGCCACGCCATTTGCATAACCAGACGGACCCTACAGTGAATTTTAATGAAAAACTTACACATGTTCCCGTGCAAAAAACAAACAGTGCATCAGTTAACGCCTGCTGATCCTGAGTCGCGTATGAATTACTGTGAAGTCATCGTTAATCAACAACGAAGAGTAAGATTTTGTGTCGAAAACCATCATGAACGACGAAGCGCATTTACACTTAAACGGTTACGTCAATAAGCAAAATCTTCGTTTCTGGGGCATTGAAAATCCGCGTATGATACACATTATATCCACTCAAAGCCACTGTGTGGTGCGGAAGAGTGATTGGGCCGTATATTTTTGAGGACGCCATCGACAATAAGACTATTGTTACTGACGAACGCAACAGGACCAGGATAAACGACCTCTGACTGCCGGGATAGGATGAGCGAGATTTGGTAAGCATTTGTTTTCAACAAGATGTTGCAACCTCACACACAACACGAGCCACAATGGATATTGTGAAATAAGCGTTTCCTGCTCGCGTAATCTCTTGACGATTTGGTATGGCCAGCAAGATTGCCAGATTAAGCCATTCCAGACTTCTTTCTTTGGGGCTACTTGAAGTGGCGGACTTATGTCAACAAGCCTCGGACGTCCGCGTTCGCAGCCCTTACGGAGAATTTTCCACAGAAATACGAACATTTATCATCGGAAATGTAGCGACGAATCATGAAAAATAAAACAGGTACAAATGTGTATCAACACGGGCGGTAGCCACTGGAAGGATATCATATTTTCCACATAACAGAAAAAATTGTAAAGGTCCGAATAAAGATTTTCATCACTCAAAATCATTATTTTATTTAGTAAAAAAGTTATTCAAAAACAAAATTGGATGATAAATCTTGCTCCACCTTGTACATACAAGAAGCGCTGTGCGTTGTTGAATAATACTTAAGAAAAATGTAATTTACGTAGTTACTTATCGCAATTAGGGTCCGCGAGTTATTTAAAAACAATAAAATAAAAATAAAATTAAAAAAATTAAGTAGCCCCCGACACAAAAAAACTTTAATAAGTAAAAAAATAAAATTGTTCTCTCGCGTTTTGACTTCACTAAACGAATCTACTAATATTTTTAATATAAGCGCTGCCGCGTCGGGGAACTGCTAGGTGAAGAAGGGTAATTATTTATGTCTACATAGATGTAATGTTTAAAAAAATTTCTTCTAATTTCAAATTGTACCTATGAACTTACAGAACTGCAATTGGGTTCTAAGCATAACTGCACTACCAATTACTGCATTACCACTTATTCGTAAAACTCTTCTGTGGGATGGGGGTTAGAAGCAGCTCTGATTGCCAATGGTACGAAGCGACCTAAGTGCGCTGGCTCTGTGCGGATGCTCTAAGTCTAACTATATTTCTTAATTACTAATACCTTTCGGCATAACTCAAAGTGTCTGACGACATTCGTGCCGGTTTGTTGGGAATTTGGTATGGTATGGTATGGAATATGGTATTTTTGGACTTCTCAAATCATAATATCGACATAATATATGTACTTCTTTCTAAACTTAGAGAGGAGTTTAGTTTCCAAAGTTCCTCTTGTAAACTCATTAGATCGTATCTCTCAAATCGTTCGCAATATGTGTCCTTCAATGGTCCTTGTTCTACGTGTTTATCAGTCCTCTCAGGCATTCCACAAAGCTCTGTCCTAGGTCCCTTCCAAGTTTCTTGTTTTATCAACGATATTTCAACGTGTTTTACAATCTTTAACTACCACATTTATGCCGATGACGTCCAAATGTATTCTATGTTTCCAAGATAACAAATTCAAGCAATAAATAGCTTAACTAGCGAGTTGAATAATCTTTATATGTGGCCTAAACCTAATAGACTAGGCTTTAACCCATTAAAAATAAAACCTTTAGTCATCGACAGGCGTAGGCAAACACTCACATTTCCGCCAGTTCATATGAATGAGTCTCATATTGGGTATATTGATCATTACAAAAACCTGGGGCGGTATCGGCTAAGGTGATTTGTGATAAGTGACAGTCACATTCTCGTTTTTGGTATCGTGTAAGGTGATAGTCACTGTGACTGTCACATTTTTGTGACAGTTTTCTGGTGACAGCTCTTTAGCTATCACTTTCATATGTTTTGTGTTTGAAGTGACTTCGTTTTGTGCTTTTGTCTATTATTTAAAATAAAATAAAAATATGTTTTCGTGTTTCGAACTATTTTTAAGAGATGAAGAGGTCAATGAGACAATGATGAAAGTGAACGTTAGAATTCTAAGGAAGACTCTGAGACGGTCTGACATTCTTGAACTTGCAGATGACATGTAATTGGGAATAATTTCACAGTTCAAATTGTTAAAATTATGCTAAATGATTGTTTTTTTTAGATTCATAAAAAACCTCCGCTTAACGAAGCAAGCATATGTTTCCGTCCTAAATTTTCTGGACCTTCCTGATGGGTTAAGATCAACCCATATTCATATCAATTCTTCAATTGGCTGCAACGCCGAATCTTCTTGGTGGAGGTGCTTAACAGAGACAAGTTGGGGCGGATTGGACAGCACCAATGGGACAAAGCACTGTAGCGGAGTCAACCACTAAAGTCATCAGAGAAATGGAACGTAAGCTTTGTCCACGGATGATAAAGTTTTCACCTTCTGAGGAAACAAATATGCATTTTACAGAAAAATACAAGATTCCTGGATGTACATTTCTCTTTTAACTAATAACGATATTCCTAGTTAGCTTTTCGTCATACCAGTTATAGGTTGCATAGACCAGTTATAGGTTGTTAAGACCAAAAGAAAATGAGCATGAGGAAAGGGAGGCATAGTATTAATGCTATGATTGTAAGTATCTCACATAGCTTATATTATTATTGCGGCTTGAATAAATTAAATAATTCAAAAATGAGATATGAGATTAAAAAAAAAAAATTATGGCTGTGAATGGGATGTACAGGGGAAGCGCTCACGATAGTTTTGTTTGGCGACAAAGCAGAGAAGGAGAGGCATTGCAACAAGGGCATATTGTGGGAAATTCCTTATGGCTTCTAGGTAAAAAAATGGATTGGATTTCAATGGTTCTCTTAATAATTTAGCTTTTATTTCAAGGTGATTCTGGTTACCCACTCGAACCATATCTAATAACGCCCTATATGAACGCTGAAATTAACTCTCCCGAGGCGCATTTTAACCTCTTACATTCCCAGGCCAGGAGCATCGTTGAACGGTGTATCTGCCTTATTTATACCTATACTTATTTTATGCTATGTTATTTAATATGTATCTATTTCAGTTCGATGGAGTATACTTCTGGAGGAAAGAAAGTGTAGATACGCACCGGAACGCGGGGTTCAAATCATTAATGTTTGTCATAACATTTGCTGTGATTAGAACGTGCCGTTGAATGATAGTGACATTCCCCAACAACCAACCAATCTCACCCACCACACCAATACGCAAGAAGACCACCAACCATCCAACAGAGAAGCCGCGAAAATTCGTGATGCTCTTAGAGACACTCTATTATAAAAAATAAGAAAGCACTGATTTTGCAACAAATTTGATTTATTGCAGCAAAAAATAAAAGTTCGAAAAAATATCACAAAAAGTTTTTCATATTCATAAAAAAAGGAAATAAATTACTTCATTAAAGATACTTATAAACTATAGCATAAAAAAAAAACAAAATAAATTACAAGTCATATCACAGCAAAACAATGGAATTCACAGAAAAAAACTAAAATTACAAAATACATCACAAATACAATTAAATTGGATATCACAAGCAACAAAACAAAACGTTAAAAAAAAATAAGGAATTCTTCATTTCCTTAAGCACTCCCGCTCAAGGGTCTTTAGCTGGTTGGCCTTTTTCGCTATTTCCAGCTCAATTTTTTTTTATTTCAAGCTCCTGCCGCTTGGAGTAGGCTTGAGCCTCTCGATCCCTTTTTTTCTCCGCGCATAGTTCCTTCAAAACATCCCGGATCTCAGCCAGCGCTTGCCTGATTGTCTCCCGCTCCTTTTTTTCTCAGCGCACAAATCTAGAATTGCAATCTTCACGTCTTGCATTGCCTCATTAAAAGTACGTTGCTGTTTGAGGTGTTCTTCCAGCATATCGTCCCTTTTTGCTGACGATCTCATATTTGACCCCGATGATGTGGGAGTGCAACCGCTGGGAGCGGGAGTGGAAATAGAGGAGCTGGGAATGGGATAAAAATTGATAAGAGCTGGGTCGTAGCTGGGGGGAGAGGTAGTATATTCCTCTTCCGCATCTTAGATAGACATCTTTATTTCGTGGTATGATACTTTACAATATGGTTGCCACACAATTTACATACAGTGATTCGATAGCTATATACATATCTTTCAACTGAAATAGTATCTTTTGGGGTTATGAAATAATGTTAATTTAAGTAAATGTGAAGGAAACCACGACAAAACCTTCAATGCAAACAAAACAAAAAAAAAAAATAAATAAATAAAAAAAAGATAAATAAATAAAAATAAAATGAAAATATATAAACATAAAAATAAATAAATAGATAAAACAAATAAATAACTAAACAGACAAATGAATAAATACACGGATAGATAAATAGTGAAAATATATAAATAAATAATAATTAAATAATAATAAATAAATAAATAAATAAATAAATAAATACAAACAATGAACAAATAACGAAGTAAAAAAATAAATAAATTCATTAATTTATACAGAAGTAATAAATGAATAATTAATAGATAAATAATAAACAGATACATCCATTAATTAAGTTAAACATTTAGTTGGTTTAGCAGAAGATTATCCAGAAAAACGCAATTTTGTAGAAATCTATCCGTTAGTTTAACAATTCTTTCGGAGATCAATTCAACACCCGTTTGACAATGAAGATCACAGGTAGAATGGTACCTTGGTAGATTAAGCATCATCTTCAGCAGTTTGTTTTGTGAAGTTTGCAATTTCTTAATGTGACATTTTGCACAACTTCCCCATACCTGGCAACCATACAGTAATATTGACTGGAAAATTGCTTTATAGATAATAATTTTGTTTGCTTTACTTAGCGACGATTTCCTATTTATAAATGGGTAAAGCATCTTCATACCAATATTAGTTTTATTGATTGTATTTGAAATATGTTCTTTGAAAGTTAGTCTTGTATCTAGATACGACCCCAGATATTTCACGCTAGATTGCCAATTGACATTGAAAAAAGATAGGTTGCACTTTTTCGGCATTAATTTTAATTTTCCACTTATTGAAATAATCAGCGAATATTCTAATCCCATTTTGCAAATTAGTTTCAATATTGAGACTATATTCATGAGAAGAGAATATACCCGTGTCGTCGGCGTAAATGGCTATTTCACATGCTGGAGGTCTGGGCAGGTCAGAGGTGTATATATTATAAAGCACAGGACCAAGAACAGAACCTGCGCAAAAGTTTTGCGGAGAAAATGCTTTACCATTAACATTGACTGTAAAACGTCTATTAGTCAGAAAACTCTGTATGGATTTGACTAAGTATAGGGGAAAACCGAACCTAATCATTTTATAAATGATACCATCATGCCAAACGGAATCGAAAGCCTTTTCAGTATCTAGCAAAACTAAACCTGTGGACCTGCCCAATTCGAAATTTATCTTGACGTGTTGGCATATTCTGAGCGCTTGATGCGAGGTACTGTGATGGCTTCTGAATCCAAACTGTTCATCTGGGAAGATAGGCAAATCATCAATATAATTCATAAGTCTAGTTTTAAGTACTTTTTCGTACACTTTGCTAAGACAACTTAGTAGATTAATTGGTCTGTAGCTATTTGGGTACTGATTTTGCTTCCCAGGTTTCAAAATCGGAACTACTTTTGCGATTTTCCAGTTATTCGGAAAGTACTGGATTTTCAGGCATGCATTAATAAGAAAAGTTAGAAATAATATTCCAGATTCCGCAAATGCATGAGGTACAGGTTCTTAATACCATCAAGGCCTTCTGTTTTCCTCAGCTGTAAACTTTTTAGAATGTCCCTTATTTCGTTTTAGAGATACAAACGTGTTAGGAGATGGCTCATGTCTCTGCAAACGAAGGCTGTCATATGCTTCCTTTACAAGAGAGCTTGTGGTTGCATCACCGAGGTTTTGGGAAATATCGTGATTCTTTTTGAAAGTTAAACTGAAAATATTGGCCTTTTCGATGTCTGCATGAAAGACGTTGTCGGAACTGTGTAGAATTCGCGAGTTTTTTTTTTTAATTATCTTAACTATGTTCCAAAACGGCCTAGCATTTTTGTCCAATAAACTTAGCTTCGTATTCCATTGATTGTTCCTATGCTTCGCTATTTCTGCAGAAATGAGTTTATTGAAATAATTCATTTGTTTGCGAAGAAATGGTAGGCGATACCTTTGCCATTGTCTCCTCAGAATATCTCTAAATCGTATATACACTAGGACACGATCCGGAATTGTGATAAAGAAATTATTCCTAGCTACTTTCGGTACACTTTTCTCTATTGATCTATGGACTTCCTTTGAAAAATCTTCCACAAGTCTGTCAATATGATCAGTGGAAACATTTTCTAAATCTGGAGGAATATTAGCAAGATTCCTTTTCATTTCAAATTGAAATTGTGCCCAGTTCGCGCGTTTATAATCAAAGTAATATTGTGTTGTTTCTACACTAGATTTGAGAACTTGGCAAAAGACTGGGTTATGGTCAGAACTAAGATCGTTAAGTGCAACCGGCTGAGAGAATAATCGTGGTGAATTTGTAATAAAAATGTCGAGCGTAGATGGAAGACCTCTCGAACCTGCTGGAATATATGTGGGACTACACGGAAATAACACCGAAAACGGAAACACATTAGACAGACCTGAAAGTGGATTACCACTCGCATTTGCTCTGTTGCACCCCCAATCTCTGTGCCTGCAGTTTAAGTCACCTCCAATTAAATAATCCCCACTTATTGAGAAAAACTGTCTTAAATCTGCAGTTAGATTTTGTCGTATGTAAACCGAAGAATTACCACCAGCAAAGTAAACACAAAAGATTTTGATTGCCCTACCATTGTCTAAACGTACCTCTATACCTATATTTTCTATGCAGCGCGTATGTACAACTGGCAAAAGGGAATGTTGAATAGATCTCCGAATGAGAATGGCCTCCGCCTCCGACCTCCGCCTGTTCTGCCATTTCTATCCACCCGATAACATTTAAAATCTGCAGTGGAGAGTTTCATATTTGAATTTAGCCATGTTTCAGTTACTAGCGCGATATCGTTAACGACAACGTTAAATTGCTCTACCTTAGATTTACAAGAACTCAGCCTGGTGATTACTTCCATAGTCAAATTATTAAGTTCCTCCATTGTGAACAGATCGCCGCTCGCTGCAGATGCGTTGTTGTTGTTTTTTGGTGTCACTGCAACTGGAATCTCCCAAGCACTTGGTCGCGAGGTTAATCTCTCCACACGTTTGGGTGTATTTCTTTGAGGTAATGCCGGGAAATCATTTACTGACATGTAATTTAAGGTATGCGTGTTAGCACTGACATGTGTGGCCGTGTCTGGTTTAGCATGAGAAGAAGATTGAGAACGATTTGTTTTGGCTGCAATTTACGCTCTCATTTCTAAATATCGATTACGACTCATGCATACGCTGTCGGTGGATTTATGGTTGTCATTGCAGTTTGCACATTTGAGATTATTAGGATTATTGCACTCATTTGTTTTATGGGGACCGGCACAATTCGAACAGTATGTTTTAATATTGCAGTTTCGCTCACCATGACCGAACATTTGGCAGTTTCTACATTGAGTGCATTTATTTCTTTGTTTTCCTTGGTAGCTCCAATTTACTTGGGTATGGAAAATTGAGCGTATATTTTTCTTCAGTTCGAAGAGTTTAACAGATCCATTTTCGAGTGAGATAATCTTCCGCATCTTCGATTTCATCTAGTTGAAAGTATATAAAAAAAATAAAAAAATTAAATTAACTGCGCTTGAACACTTACAATTGTCTGAGACGTCAAAAGTTTTTGCGCCGCTTATGCCACTCACTGCAGCCTCCAATTCGTCATTTTCATCCAGCGGTTCTAATGTGCAAGGTCCCCCGCCCGTTTGCCTGGAAGATGATTTAATATCGACGAGTTTTTTTTTGGCATTATACATACTTCCTAATAGTCCAAACCTGAAAATGAAAATAATATTAGTATTTTCAAAGTATGTATAGCAAAACAAATACGCACTCGTTTCCACTCCATCACACTTCTTATTGGCGGTCCATTGTCATTTAAGCGAGATTTCAGCTGCTCCCATTGCATTTTTTGGCTAACTTTCCTTGCACTGTTGGCGAAAATGATTTCACCAAATTGGGATTCCTCTCAATATGTTCAACTAAAATGCCCAATTGAACTTTATTTGCTTGCGACCTAAAATAAATCAATTGTTAATATATTATTGTATTTCTAATATGTAATTTACTTACATTTTCAGGTTTTTTTTCAAATTATCGGTGGCAACGGTTCTGTTTTTAATTTTTGAATTTTGTTTTGATCATTTGACAGCTGTCTTATCTGTCAACAACTTCGAAAAAGCAAGTGTTGCTCCTTTTCTGAACTTTTTTGTGATAATCTTACCCGATACCGAAAGATGATGATAGTCACAAATGACTGTCATCAAAGTGATTATCATTTACCACCTTAGCCGATTCCACCCCTGGGTATCTTCTTTACATTGAATCTCAGCTGGAAGCTGCATATAAATATTGTTGTTTGTAAAGTGTATGGCGCTCTCAGTACACTTTCTACCAATAAATGTTAATCGCAAAACTTGTAAAGGCATATTTGTACCAATAATATTATATGACAGTGAGCTATTTTCAAATATGAATTACGAATCCGAAAGGAAATTGACAATCGCTTATAACTGCGGCGCCAGTATTCTGTATATGTGGTTCGACTTTGGAAATGCATTGCCCCTTAATATGAAGTTAACGAACAACATACATTTTTATAACCGGTAGCAAAGAGAACTCACTTTCACACTAGCTTGTATTTACTTTTGCTTTCATTTTTATTTTTTATTATTTACTTTTTGCATTGTATTAACGCTCAAACCATTTAATAAGTTCGTGCACACTTAAAAGACTTTTTGTCTTATATATGTAATAATGTATTTGAGTAATAAATAAATAAAATAAATTCCTTTTACCCGGTTACAGAATGCAAAGCTCCTCGATGTCGCGGTAATACTCGTAAATATCTCAATTCATCCTCTGTCCATTCTATAGCATATAAAATACCGGAAACTGTCACGCAGCATTGTAACCCCTGTCCATCTGGCAGACATGTCCGTGGAATCCAACAAATCCTCCAACACCACAAGTACTCCTAACAGTACCACAAATTGATGTCTGAGACATATACACGTACAACCAACCATAGGTAATCGACCAAAAGCACACTTGCCTTCGATTCGAGACGACATAAGACTTAGAGACAAGATGTTTCGTACTGACCATTTGATAGCTTTATTCAGGATATAGCCAACTAGGACTCCTGCCACACTACAGTTTTGTGTCCAATTTACTGTGGTTTTTATGACACACTCCAATGCACCAGCACCGGAGGGTAAGCGTGGCTGTGATTGCTTTTTCATGAGAGCTGCCTGGCTGCATCTGCGGAGTAAAAGTCTCTTCGTGTAGCCAATTAGGGACAGGGAGGGACGATTTATGTATAGTTGACGTTGGCGATGTCTGATAAGGGAGGTGGAAAAGAAATAAAAGTTTCAAAGTTGCGATGTTGAACGGAAGCAATTGAAAAGTTTTGAGAGTGTTCGTTGGTCTTATGATTTTATGGTTTGTCGTTTTTATTATTTTATTTCTTTCCACATTGGTGAAACAACATGCTTGACGTGCCACGTCTTTAGTTTCGATTTTATTTCTAACAGTTATGGACTCGACGTCGGAGAAAATAATTGAGGAGGAGGAACTTTCCTTTACAACGTGAAAAGTATCGCAAAATTTTAAGCTCTTTTGAGATTGTATGATGTATCAATTTTCTAATTGAATAGATTTTGTTTAACCGTCGTTAGCGATAGCAGACCATCATATAAACTCATTATTCTATTTTTCATTATTCTAACATTTTTTCTTAGTTTGCTTAAGAACGAGCACCGAATTTTAGACACCTAACTAGCCAGTCAAAAATTGAAAATAAGTCCAGTAAATAATTTAAAACTCATCTGTGGGACGGGGGTTAGAAGCAGCTCTGACTGCCAATCGTAAGAAGCAACTTAAGTGCTGTACGGATGCTTTAAATCTAATTATATTTCTTAATTACTAATACCTTTCAGCTAAACCTTTTCTATGTTCTATGACTACATTTAAAATTTGGTATTCTAGGAAGGCTTAGTTAGTAATTGATCTTTTTTTTCCTAAAGCTTGACCTACCCTACACTGCTTAGTTATAGTCTTAAATACAATCGGGCTGGCTAGCACTTATGTTTTTCGATCTGAGTGATCACCCTCCTGATTACTTCTTTCAGCGACCGGACTTCGCCATCTCTCTTAATCTGCACACCCGAAACTTCATCAAGGCCAACCGGGAGTTCTCAAGCTCATTTCAGCATAATGACACGCCCAGCCTCCAAAAGTTCCCGCAGCTAATCCTAAACTAACTTGCAAGCTAATTACTGAGAACGATCTCGCCGAGTAACGCACCGTTATGGGAACCGTTTTTATTTGACAACCACCAAAAATCAGTTTGATGTTTAGCAGCATCGGTGAGATCCCAGTCCGATATTGCGGTACTATGAAGCATGAGCACATAAGCGCTGTCAACGTACCCTTCGGATGAAACTATTTTTATGGGGGAGTAAAGCGCAACCGGAATGTGCTCTCATGGTTATATAATAGGGGTGATAAACCGCGGAGATCAGATTATAATAGCTCTTACGATGTGCTTTCGGGTTACATTAACAATAAAATTATCGATTCTGTTTAGGTCTGCTCCATCTTATAAGGATAATTCTTAATAAACTGAAACTCTGGAGTCTTGTATAAGAGAGACCCTAAAGAAATGCCTCTCGAATACATAAATCTTTTGCAATCAAGTTATTGACCAAAGTCATTGCCCCTGCAACGTTACTTCGAATCAGTTAAACAAGGAAATCATTCATCCGAAACACTATACTCATACAGGACCTCGTTGGGGTAAAATTTAATTTATTCATATTAGGGTATCTCAGTTCAATGGATTATCTATATTCTCAACAGTCGAGCGGTTCCTAAGGCGCTAAAGAGATAGACTTTCAACTCTAAGGCTGTCTGGGAATGTCACAAAACTCTAAACAAAATGATAGTAAAGAACAGAGCTGATTTGGTTCCCAGGTCATGAAAACCATGAAGACAATGAAGGGCGGACATATAAGTCAAGATAAGTGCTCAGATACCTTTTATGGGACTATTCCCCCTTTCCTCCCTTATGGTTTGACAAATCGGATACAAACCTACACATTCACAATTGAATTAAACAAAAAACTTACGAGTATTCTGGAACAGACAGGAAAGTATTAAACACTCAAGAACGCTCATGGAACAGAATCACATTCCCAAACATGCTAAAGAATTAAATGAAGCCGACCTCAGAGTGTTGTTTAAGGCACTAACATGACACGGGGCATGCAATCACTACCCCTATAAAATGGGTCTTAACAGCACAGAAATTTCTAGGCGATGTGGGTAAGCTAGGCAAAGTATGAAACATAAACCAACCGTCTGGCCAAGCTTCGCCCAAGAAAGATTCAAAATGACAAGTAAAACAACCATAACGGAAAAAGACTACCAGTAAATACCATCTAGAAACGTTGCAATATTATTGAAGGCAGCACTCAAATCCTAGAACAAAAAATGGGGTACAATAGATCTTAAGGGTCGCATCACACCCTGAGTTCTACAATTGAATTCAAAGCTGGCTCCCACGTTGAATTACACAGGACATCCATAAGAAATTATGGTCCTGACTGACCTTCATTCTGGAATTAAGTTCGTTGCTATTAAACAGGGCCCTCAACAATGCAGCTCCTATCATATTTGTTTGCCAACATCTCGATACCCATCCCAGGGTATCTGACTACACTTTGGTTTGACAGAAAACGCCCGTTCAGGTCAAATTTTTCTAGCATACATTTCATAATACTGAAATGACATCCTCCTTTCAATTGTCTTACTAGGAATAATAGATCTTGTTTGTCGCAGTATACTAAAGGTTGTATAAGCCTAAAAAAATTTTTCAAAAATCCGCTAAATTTTCTCGGCTCCGAGCTCGGATAGTAATCTTTTACCAACTTTTCTTATAATCATGTATTTGGTGTATAACAGCTCAATTATAGTGGAGCATTTGTCTGGACTTTATCTTGACAATAGCCCATGAAGGAAAAGTCCCATGCCGGTGAAAAATGGGTGTTTTTTTAAGAGTTCTGATTTCTTCCCTGGCAACACTGCTTCAACAGATTGTCAATTTGACAGTTGAAAGTTGCTTTGTAGTTAGTACATTTTGCCATCTTACAATCAATAGATTAACCCCAGAATGAAGCATGCAAATTGTGCAAATTTATTTAGAAATCCATGGTTCGTTTTGGATGACATAATCATCCATCTGAGCAAGTTATTCGGAACAGGATGAATTATTTTCACACCACAAACACTCTAGTGTTCCCTTAAGATGACAGAGAATGCGAGAAGTAGATGTTATTGCTGTTGTGGAGGGCAGTGTTGAGGAGGATCCAAATGAGTGGATTCGCTATCGTGCACAGTAATTGGAGCTATGCCATCCACTTTGTGGAAGAATTTACTGAAAGAGCTTGGCTTAAGGGCTTATAAGATCCAGCTTATGCAAGAGTTGAAACCGCGTACCATTATACCCGTCGTAGGTTCGGTGAATGAGCCGAAGACAGGATTCGCCTTGATCCTCATTTTCAACGCAAAAATTTATTCTCCAATGAGGCCCATTTTTGGCTAAATGGATATCTGGACAAGAGAACCTGCTGAATTTGGAGTCGAGAAAACCCAGAAGCCTTTGTCGAGACGCCTCACTGTTGCTTGTGGTATGGGCTGGTAGAATCATCGGCCCCTATTTCCTTAAGGACAATGCCGGCCAGAATGTTACCGTCACTTGAGATCGCTATAGACACATTTACATTTAGTTGAATGGCATTGACGTGAGAGAGGTTTGATTTTAGTAAGATGACGACGCACGCCAAATGGCGCGCGACACCATCGATTTATTGCGGGAAACATTTGCTGAGCGCATAATTTCGCTCGATAACTGATTTGGAAATCAACATTCGCCGCGTTATTGTGGGTGTCCCACGAGCAGTGTGCCCAAAAGCTTGAGCGTGTAGGTCTGGTCAAGACAAAAAAAAAAATCGTATGGGAGGGGGGGTCTACCCCCCCCCCCCCTCCCCCCTTAGGCGGGGAGGGTAATTTTCTAAAAAAATTGACTTAATTTGGAAAAAAAAATATTAAAAATCAACATTTAGATCCACAATACTGCGATGTACTTTTTTGTAAAGCCAGAAACCTCCTCTTTCATCTTGTTTTTAAACAAAGCTGTTTCAGGCAACAGTTTTTGAGAAATTAATTTTCAAACTCAAAATTTTTAAAATATAATTGAAAAAAAAATTTCGAACTATTTTTTTTCAAAATTGTATGTAATTAAGTACTATTTTTTTTCAAAAATTCAATTCTCTTATTAGTTTTTAGTTAAAAACAGAAAACCGGATGCAGAAATGTCTTGTAGTTTTTGAGAAATTAGAAAAAAAACCCGAACCACTTTTTTCTAAGAAAAACCTTTTTTTTGGTTTTAAGGCGGCTGGACTCGTAGGCAAATTAATGTTAAACATTGACCTCTTTTTTATTATTTTTAAAAAATTTGGAGTTTTATGAGGATACAATGAAGTGACACCGTATTGGAATAACCCTGGATTAATTAATATTATTATTAATATTTTTTCAAAATTTTGAGTTTGAAAATTAATTTCTCAAAAACTATTTCTTAAAACAGCTTCGTTTGAAAACAGGATGAAAGAAGAGTTTTCTGGCTTTTCAAGAAAGTATATCACGGCATTGTGGATGTAACTGTTAATTTTTAATAATTTTTTTTCCAAATTAAGTCAATTTTTTAGAAAATTGCCCCTCCCGGCTAAACGAAGGGGAATAGACCCCCACCCCATACGATTTTTTCCTTGTCTTGACCAGACCTACACGCTCTAGCTTTTTGGCACACTGCTCGTGGGACACCCTGTATACGGCAACGGTTAAAGGCTAGTTGTCGAAAATTGGACTTCGCGCTTGCGCTTCATTCCAGCTAACCGTGGTCTGCATATGCCCAAGGTTATATTTAAGCAACAATGCCATAAAACACTAGCTTCAAGTGTTTTATTTCATATTAAATTTATATAACTCTGAAAAAATTCTCCTTATAAGCAGGGGTGTATTAAGGGCTGGACCTAGCCGGATGAACATCTATTGAAGCTTTCATATCACTAAACTGTCCGAGAATTTCAAATTTATTAACTTAATTAACTACATATGTTCAAAGGGGCTCCTGATTGTCATCAACTATATGAAACCTCTTCCCATTATCGTTAACGGTTTTGTTGTTAATTTTCACTGTCATGATATATACGTTTTTCAATTGAAGTTACTTGAAAATCAGTGACCTCTCTTGTTTGTTAGATTACCGGATTGAGAGTTGGAACAAGAAAAACCCATGAAAATCCTTTATATTGTAAAAAATAAAGATGGTGACAAACGTCAGTGCGAATGTCTTTCAGAAGGATAAACAGTGAATAAGAAATAGGATTTGGGCATCATGAGACGCTTGCATATCCACCAAAAGGGCTAAAACGTATAGCAATACATGGATTTCGCTTAATCGACCATCTTTAAAAAGTCAACGAACATCATCTTGCGGGCTAGCCTGATATTGCTCTGTCAGTTTTTCTTTTTTTTTCTGTTTCTGAAGTTCAAACAACTCTTCTTATCTTATTGATTTTTTTCAAAATTGAAGATTCCTGCTATTTCTTAAGCTTTACATTTTAAAGTCTGACGGCAATCTTAGCCACCCATTAAGACCAAGATTTTATTCGGAAAAACCCATAATAAGCAATATATCTCTGAAATCGTTTGAAAATTTGGAGCTTAAGACACAATTCGATTACATGCTTCAGTTTAAGGCATTTTTGGCTTTTTATCTGCCTTATTGTTCCTTCAGACTTTATTGAAACAATTTTTTACACACTAATCTTCATGTAATAATTCAGCAATAAAATGGCTTCAAGACACATTTCTACAGCAATAATACTAGGCCACCAAGAATGAAAGTTGAGTTAAGATCTTGAAACTTTTAAGGTATCTTTAATAACGGTAGGCTTCCCTCCGTTACTCGTAGGCAATAAAACGAAATTAAATCGTTACGCCTCCTTTGTTGCCCAATAACTCCTTTAATTACCGACACTTACTCGCAAACACTAATTGAAGCAAGCATATGTTTCATCAATCATGGTATGCACATACCTCGTCGCAATATTATTATAGCAACGCGTTAATATCATTAAAATCGAAGCAATTGTCAATCTGATTACGGTTGAGAGCAGCTGTTCTTTAATTTCCAACAAACAGCCAAAAAAAAAAAAACAACAAACAATAAAAGGATGAGGACAAAAATACTTTCGCACCACATATGTTATGATATACGGAACCGATTCCCTGCTCGGTTCTGCGTCCTATCAGAAGTAGTTCCATGGAGAAAAATTCAATAATATGAACCCCCGAAGCAACATGAAAAGGACATTTTTGAACGTTATCCGTTTTCTTTGTGGTCGTTTTTTTTATTTTTTGACTAGCGTTTTAACGGTTTTTTGTTTCGACACTCGCACGGAATCGACGGTAATTTAATACATTTAGCAAGCGTGTTTACACTGCCCTTGACGTTCATAAAATTTGAATATACTTCAATGAGCACTTCATGGCTGTAAGTACACATATGCTCGGCGCGTCGCCACAGCCCCACTATGGGGATTCTTAATGCGATGGCATGTGGCTATTATGCGGGCTGTGAGGCAGTAACATTTTCGTCCATAATCCTTTTGAATTGAGTGCTATGATGGAAAAACCCGACGATACTACGGAAATTAAGTTATCCAATCTTAATATCGGATTATCACAATCCATTTTGGTATTGAATCGATTGGGAACTGAGTTGGGGTGTCGAAAATGACTGGTGAGCCATGCTGCGTGCGTCTTCAGTTTGCCTTTCAATCTGAAATTTATGGCAACGAATGACAAACGAGAAAGAAAAAATCGTTTTCGGTCGGAAAAAGTTTCGTCAAGCCATTTAACCCGAACCTTCGATCTCCTCCATGACTCTTCGGCACCTAGAACGCAAGGAATCGCGTCGGGAAGACAACGGTTAACGTAATTGAACTGGCAACAAACTCGCAATTGAAGTATAATCTTAAACTAAAGCGACTTTATGTACGATATCGTCGGGAGGCGATGGTTGGAGATGATGATGTGCATCCAACCCTAGTCGGGCGTTGTATTGACTTTGTAACAACTCTTTATCAAATCAATTTAAATAAGTTCGAAACTTCGTTTATGGATCGAATCCTGTGCGTCTGGTATTTTGTGTATCCCAGTTGAGTTGTTGCTTTTGCTGGTTCCATCATGCTTCTCAAACTACAAAGGGTAAACGAAAAAGTTTTGTTTTGGCCATATTTTTTAGCCTTTGTCCCCATCCCGAGCGATAAAGTTTGATCGTAAAGACTTGGGTTTGTGAACGATTCTGTTAAGCATTAGTTGTCTATACTGTTCCTACTCCTCAGAGCCTATGTGTATAAGGTCAGTATTTAATGACTGTTTACTCGTTTCACCCATTTACACCATGTACAAGAGGTCGAATGTGATGTAGCAGCAGAATTTAAGCAAATATTATTCTTTTGGGGTTCGTGGATAAGTTCTCAAGCTTAATATTCTATTTTATGCCTCAATGATAGCTGCTCCTCCTTATGGCAAGAACAAACGGAAGAGGTGATAACTGATTGAAGATTGGCTTTCTCGTTATTATTTTTGTGTTCTTTGTCCTTGGCCAAGGGCTTAGATTCGCAACTTGATGACTTATGTGAAAATACTATCGTTTTCCGTTTTAAAAATAGCCAATTGACGAGGTTTAACTTGAGTTTCTCACTTTTCAATAAGGGCGAGTAGATGTTGAAATATAATAAAACAAGCTGTGTGTCTTCTTGTATTTGAAAGGCCTAAGCATGCCATTATGTAAAATTATATGACATCGTTCAAATGCCCGCTTCGGAATCTTTTGGTGGCCCGGATCCGGGTGGTACAACTTTCAATGACTCTCCGCATAGGTCCGACTGAATTTAAGCGATGGCCCTCAACTTTAGGGCATCGATCGATTGTAATTTATTGCATAGGACTGCGATTCAGGACACCTCACAAGAAAAAGTCTAGCGGGGTCAAATCGCATGAGCTTTGTGGCTAATTCATGTCACCTCTGCGAGCGATAACCTTACCCTCATATCGTTCGTGCAGAATGTCAATCGTGGCTTCCACTGTGTGGTACGTAGCGTCGTCCTGCTGGAACCATATGTCGTTTTGGTCTCCATGGTTCAATTTGGGTTATAAAAAATTAGTTATCGTCGTTCTGTAGCGCTCGCCATTGAAGGTGTGGAGACCTGCCGATTCCTGCAAATGAGCATGCAAATGCATTCCAATGCTCTCTCTCCAGCAGCGGGTGCATTTTGGCTTAACTGAGGTTAGTTGATAGCGAGCAGCGCAGGCGATACCGCCGTGACAAAGTGTGTTAATTATACTGATTATAATTATACTGATTATAGTGTGTTAATAATACGGATATATGACATAGCCGGCCTCAAAATTTACAAGAAGAAGTAACTTTTTGAGGATACATTGTCACCTATTGAACCTCATGTGGGTAGGAGTAGTAGGGCTATGCCGGTTCTAGACCAGGAAATGAGTCAGAAATGAGTCATCACCGTTCAAGGTCGTTTTTTTTGACTTCAAGGCCGCTTTGACTTCAAGGCCGCTTTGACTTCAAGACCGTTTTGACTTCAAGGTTTTCCGTTTTTTTTGTTTATTGTTTGTTCAAGACTGAAAAAAAAATGATTTTTGATTTCCCCCCATTCATTTATCCATGACCCATAAAGTAAGTATGTATGTATGTGAACCTGGAAGCAATGTGTTACCATTGAGTGTCATCATAATACCGATTTTACAGAATTTGTTTACTTGGTTCGTGCAGTCATTTGGGTCACCCAAGTGCGTAGCTTGTATAAATGACCACTCGACGTTCAAGCACAAAAGATCGGTTCGATTGGTTATAACCTCGCGCATGTGGTCGTTTGGTTCGCTTAAGTGCGTTGCTTGCATAAATGACCTTAGCCGGGGGATGTTCGTTATACATCGAACATTAGAAAATGCTTATTCGGGGTTATAGAGTCGATCGCTTGTGCAGTGTGTTTATATGTTTATGCTATGATTTATATGACGTTTTTTTTAGTTTTAGATGGGATTGCTGTGTTCTAGACATGCGGTAACGTGTCATCTGACAGGAAGGCCGTTCATGTGTTGAGAGCTTCATGGTCGGTTGAGGGGGATTACTAATTTGGTGTGTGATGTGATTTTAAGGTCGTTTTTGACTTCAAGATGACTTCAAGGTCGTTTGACTTGAGGGTCGTTTGACTTGAAGGTCGTTCGAGGTCGTTTGACTTGAGGGTCGTTTTACTTGAGGGTCGTTTGACTTGAAGGTAGTTCAAGGTCGTTTGAACTGCGTCTGACTAATCTGGTGTGTGTTGATACGAACAAAACAAATCTGTGTACGGGGTCATTGACACTTGTTACAATTCCTAAATCATTTAAGCTGTTCTAATTAGAATATCTAATTATAGAAATCAGTGTATTCTAAAAATAATCCTTGCTTTAATATAAAGCGGAACCTGAAAATAAAAATGAAAACAGATTTTTTTGTTTTTTTTGTTTTTGTTTATTGTTCAAGACCGAATTATGATATAATTTACAGCATATGTTAAGGCGCGAGTCCGTATCTTTTAGCCAATATATATATATAATATTTAATATACAACAATAAATATAAATGAAAGTTGCTTTTCTACATTTCTGTGTTTATAAAATTCCTTAAAATTACAGCATTTCTAAGCGCACAAAATTGATGATGGTGTTGGAGCTGGTGGTGACAGCGTGTAGTTGTTTGAAACATCTTATTTAAAGATTTCAAATTATCGCATCCGAGATTATTTAAATCAATTGCAGTCTTTTGAAGAAACTGTTCAACCCATGTCTTTTTTTCGGCTCCCTTGACATAAACGTCACAATTTTTTAGATTTTCTTGTAGAAACTTTTTGACACTTTTAAAAGATACAGATCCATCGTCCCATGCTAAACCATGATAATTTTTCGTCAACCAATTTGCTTGTTTTTGGTATTTCATAGATAAATTTCTGAACTCATACGGCTGCTTAATTAAAAAATTTTGAAACTCCCAAGAATTAAAAGTAATAGCCAGCTCCTTTATAATGAACACATTATTATTTCCCTTAAATCCTTGAAAGTCTAAAGTGATTACTGCTTTTCCAGCCATGTCTATGTGAAGGTATGTATGTTACTGATAGAGTGATTGCTCTTCAATTGATAGAATTTATAGAGTTTCTTATTTTAAATAATTCTCTTGATTTCACCAGTAAGTGGAGTATATTTTATTATTCGATCATGTATGAGTACACAATATGCAACTGTATTAGTTGGAAGATTTTTAGATGGCTTGAATTCAATTCTTATGTCAATGGGTCCGGCTTTGATTGCCTCATTCTGATGTGATACATCAAAAACAATAATGGGGGCAATTCTCTTGAATTCATCACGTGTAAGAAGAGGTTTTGGATTTACCAAGTAATAGCCTTGTTGAAATTTTGCATACATTTCATATAAAACGCCATAACGATCACAATCAAATTTAAGATTAAGGTCATCATATGGATATGTCTCTGAGTTGAGATGTACTTTAGCATCCGTTACATCGCAATGTTTAAACTTGCCCTCAATTTGTAACGCTAATAATATAAAGCGAGGCGTTTCATTTTGTTGTGAAAGCTTAACATTCCACAAGTGATGCATTCCCTGAGTTAGAGTTGGGTTGAAATGACAATCCCAACTACGAAATGCTAATGTTATGGGCGTTTCACTTTTGATTGTTTTGAAAATAGTTTCGAAGTATCAGCCAATTGTATATGAGGAACTTTCCAGGTGATATTGTTTATATTTAGCTGTACTTTTTCTTTTAAATCTGTTGAATATACAACATTTTGATTAGTCTTTGAACGTAATAAAATCAACTCATGTTTAGAGTTTACAATAATTCGATTATAGTCTTCGGCAAAACCCATTAACCCATTAACCCATTAATTCAATAAAGATTTTTCATTAGAAGAATTAACATTAACTGGCGCCATTTTAATTGTTCTATGTATTTTGTTGTTATAATTATCAATTAAGGTTTTGTATATGTCAACCCATCGATATGATCCCCGGTAGCTGAACTCTTTCCACATCATTCCCTTTAAAGTTCTATTAAATCGTTCAACTATTGATGCCTTTAGTACACTTTGTGTTGAATAATGCCTTATGTCATATTTTAGAGTTAAATTTTTAAATTCATTGTTAAAGAATTCCCTGCCATCATCAGTTTGTAAATTTTTTGGTTTTCGCCCCAACTTGAATATACCTTTCATAGCATTAGCCACAAGAGGAGCACTTTTATTTTTCAATGGCACTATCCAGGCAAATTTTGAAAATGTATCTATAACAGTCAGCACGTAACGATAGCCATTATTATAGTTGGAATAGTTCCCCATTTCTACAAGATCAGCCTGCCAAAGGTCATCTATTCCTTTTGTTATTACCCTCCGCCGTTTAAAAGTTTTACGAGCTTGACGGTGAAGTTCCTGCACCAATCCTCTTCTCACGTTCGTCATCGGACTGATTATGTTGTAACCCAAATGGGGTGGGTTTTATAATCTGTTGAAATAAAATATCCTCGATTGCATGAACCTTTTCATCGATATAAAATGTATGGACCTTAAGGTTTTCTTCAACTGTTTTCTGTATACTGTTAAGTTGTTCATATATTATATCAATGTCCTGTTTGATATTAGACAATGTTTTACTGTTTTCATTTCTAAGTTTTGAATTTAGTTCATTTATACAATTATCAACAAATAATTTATTTGTGGCATCACTGCTTGCTATAGGACTACCAAGATTTTTAATACGCTTGAAACTAATATTTATATGTGCATCGCTGTCTAATTGAAAGCCTCCGACTTTTGAAATAAGTCTTCTGGAATACCTTTTGTTTTGATTGCAATAGGAGGAACGTCCAAACTTGTCAATAACCATTTTGAAATTGATCTATTTGACTTCATATTTACACAATTATATTCTCTTCGCGCAACTCTTCAATAATCGACATTATTTCATTATTATGATTTGTATGACCAGCTGATTGTGAAGCGATAAGGAGTCTTAGTCTATCTATTAACTCATTAGGATCATTCCAATATACGTAGTTGGGTTTCTTATAATTTAATCTCATTATACCGGAACCTTTATGTATGTTTGTGGTTTTTTGTTTTTAACAAATAATTTTTTAATTATTTTAATATATTTGTATGCCTTAGTACCTTTTATTTGTTCATTAGCACTATGGTTACGTTTATGTGCATTTGTTAGTGTCAACATTTCTCTATAAGTTTGCAAATCTGCATCGTCATATTTTTTTGGAACTTTATAAAAGATCAGCTCAAAGAGTCCAGGTGTCTTAGACCAACTCCGGTTAGCAATTGAAATTTTATCATTATTCAACTCAAACGCTGTATTACCAAATTTCCATTTGTCATTAACATCTCGATAAGGTCCATATAACTTATCTAATTTGCCTGCCTTTTCCAACGTTGTAAGATCGGCAAAGGGTTTTCCATCATCTGATTGTGAAAATGACATATATTCATCATTGTCATCAGCATCATCATCTTCATCCTCAACAGCAGCATCGGCATCAGCAGCATAACTACTACTTGTACTTGAATCATTGAAAAGTTTGCTCATACTCGATTTCAATGGAGTACTTGTTTCTATTGTACTTATATTATTTTTATTCGGATACGTGTTCGGTTGTCGTTCCTTCTTTAAAGTCTTTGTTTCTTCAACTAGTTCCTTGAGCGGCTTAGTGATAGGTTTTAATGAAGTCTCTAGATAATTTCGCGTATCAGCTTCCCCCAGTTTTCTATCTCGAAATTTCTTTCTCAATATCTTTCGAGTCTTAACTATATCTTTAATTATTTTCTCATTCATATTCATATTTGAGTGAGTTGCAATCTCACAGAATACTGATTAGATGATAGTGTGTAACTCACATTTTATAGTTGTATAAAAACGTCAAAAGCTTTCCTATAACGACCACAATCAATATGGTCATCTTTGCTTATGACGAGAAATCCATTTTTATCTTGCCAGCACCTGCTACATAAATGCATAAATATTTCAAATGACATGTCATTGGCGCCCACATGATCATTGTATATATGCCGCATATTTAAATCATCTTGCTTAAACACAATGATCAAATTTGCTTGTTTTTGGTATTTCATAGATAAATTTCTGAACTCATACGGCTGCTTAATTAAAAAATTTTGAAACTCCCAAGAATTAAAAGTAATAGCCAGCTCCTTTATAATGAACACATTATTATTTCCCTTAAATCCTTGAAAGTCTAAAGTGATTACTGCTTTTCCAGCCATGTCTATGTGAAGGTATGTATGTTACTGATAGAGTGATTGCTCTTCAATTGATAGAATTTATAGAGTTTCTTATTTTAAATAATTCTCTTGATTTCACCAGTAAGTGGAGTATATTTTATTATTCGATCATGTATGAGTACACAATATGCAACTGTATTAGTTGGAAGATTTTTAGATGGCTTGAATTCAATTCTTATGTCAATGGGTCCGGCTTTGATTGCCTCATTCTGATGTGATACATCAAAAACAATAATGGGGGCAATTCTCTTGAATTCATCACGTGTAAGAAGAGGTTTTGGATTTACCAAGTAATAGCCTTGTTGAAATTTTGCATACATTTCATATAAAACGCCATAACGATCACAATCAAATTTAAGATTAAGGTCATCATATGGATATGTCTCTGAGTTGAGATGTACTTTAGCATCCGTTACATCGCAATGTTTAAACTTGCCCTCAATTTGTAACGCTAATAATATAAAGCGAGGCGTTTCATTTTGTTGTGAAAGCTTAACATTCCACAAGTGATGCATTCCCTGAGTTAGAGTTGGGTTGAAATGACAATCCCAACTACGAAATGCTAATGTTATGGGCGTTTCACTTTTGATTGTTTTGAAAATAGTTTCGAAGTATCAGCCAATTGTATATGAGGAACTTTCCAGGTGATATTGTTTATATTTAGCTGTACTTTTTCTTTTAAATCTGTTGAATATACAACATTTTGATTAGTCTTTGAACGTAATAAAATCAACTCATGTTTAGAGTTTACAATAATTCGATTATAGTCTTCGGCAAAACCCATTAACGATTTAAGGGGTAGACAAAAATTAAAATGTCCGCTTGTTAAATCGATATCATCAGATTTAGACCATCCGGCATTTTTTAACATCAGACTCTCATCCTTATTGAGAGAAGCATAGTTTTTTAGTGTTGTAGTTACACCTAAATGTCGTGTTCGATCAATTTCGAATCCATTAATTTCATAACGAATTTCGTCGAATAAATATGCTGCGCAATTGTTTTTCAATTTAATATTCGATGAAACTGCCCCATTATCTAGAGTAGCAAATCCCTCAATATTAATATAGCTTTCGCTAGGTAATATGAAAATATCTTGGTTCTGAATAGATATACGAATTTCATCACTACTTTTAAATGCTTGCAAATATGGTATGTAACTATGAAATTCCTTTCTTATAATGCTTTCGTCAGAAATTGGATGTTGTACGATGTTTAGTATTTCACTCATATTTTGTTTTTTGATGTTTTTTTTTTTAATTGTAAACCTATTGATTTAAGGTATTGTTTATTAGCTACCGATATTGGTACTAATCTCTCATGTGGTGTTTTAAGTCCTTTTTGTTTGACTGTTAGTAAAGTTGTGACTGGTGATGTCAGTCCTGAGATATTTTTATTGTAAATAATCATTGATCCAACGGTTTTAAATGGAGTCTGAGCGTTACTCTTTCACCACGAAAATTGATTAGGTTGCCTTTTAGATCAACAATTCGAATTGCAATCGTGCTTATTTGTTGAGTGCTGATGGGGAAATAAATAACATTTGTTGGGCTCTCATCAATTTTATACCCTGGACTGACACTCAATGAAAATTCATGGATTGTATGTGCTGGCGAATTGTTAATATATGATCCAGTTACAATATTACATTCCACACGTAAAACGTGAACTTTTGTAATATTTATTTGTTGATCTGATGTATGTTTTTGATTTGCCTCCAATATTCTTTCACTGAACCCCAGTAGTGATCCAATCGATCGTTCTTTATTAAAATAAATTTTGTCCGTACTGTTTATTTCTGTCTGAAGCGTATTATAATTTGCCTCAATAACAAGTTTTCCATTCGAATTCTTTTCTTTATATTTTCCCTGTAAGTATTCGACAATATCATCGAACTCATATGAACCGACTGGAATTTCAAAAACCAAATCGTTTATGTGAAATAAATTATTATCTATATCGACATTTGGTACAGAAATGTATGTATGGTATGTATGAAAATCGATCAATCCGCACACATAATTCTTATTTAAATTAATTGGTGGAAAGTAATCCGCAGTAAGAAGAGATGAGTTCCCACTTAATGTGAGAGCTATTGACATGATGAAAGTCAACAATGAAATGAAACTAATTATGTGTTAGAAAATTATTTTTATTGATTGATTAAATTTCATTACAAGACATCACGTTTATTAATCCAGGAGTTATGCTGGTGCGAAAATCCTAACCACTTTACAAAAACTCTGTTTCCTTTGACTTTTAAAACCTTTTCTACAAGATAAACGTCTGGATATCTAGTTTTTTGTAGTTCGCGTTCATAAAATGCACCTTTTATTGATTTACCGTCATAGTCTTTAAGAATATATGTAACCGGATTTGTATTTTGTACGGTTTTGATTTGAAAGATCTCTGTCGACCAATTGGGGGTGTATCCCTTTTCAAAAGTATGTTTATATTTACTTATTCGTACATTATTGCCAACATGGAATTTGGGCTCATTGAATATTTTCAAATGATTGTAAACAGTTTTCAATAAAGATTTTTCATTAGAAGAATTAACATTAACTGGCGCCATTTTAATTGTTCTATGTATTTTGTTGTTATAATTATCAATTAAGGTTTTGTATATGTCAACCCATCGATATGATCCCCGGTAGCTGAACTCTTTCCACATCATTCCCTTTAAAGTTCTATTAAATCGTTCAACTATTGATGCCTTTAGTACACTTTGTGTTGAATAATGCCTTATGTCATATTTTAGAGTTAAATTTTTAAATTCATTGTTAAAGAATTCCCTGCCATCATCAGTTTGTAAATTTTTTGGTTTTCGCCCCAACTTGAATATACCTTTCATAGCATTAGCCACAAGAGGAGCACTTTTATTTTTCAATGGCACTATCCAGGCAAATTTTGAAAATGTATCTATAACAGTCAGCACGTAACGATAGCCATTATTATAGTTGGAATAGTTCCCCATTTCTACAAGATCAGCCTGCCAAAGGTCATCTATTCCTTTTGTTATTACCCTCCGCCGTTTAAAAGTTTTACGAGCTTGACGGTGAAGTTCCTGCACCAATCCTCTTCTCACGTTCGTCATCGGACTGATTATGTTGTAACCCAAATGGGGTGGGTTTTATAATCTGTTGAAATAAAATATCCTCGATTGCATGAACCTTTTCATCGATATAAAATGTATGGACCTTAAGGTTTTCTTCAACTGTTTTCTGTATACTGTTAAGTTGTTCATATATTATATCAATGTCCTGTTTGATATTAGACAATGTTTTACTGTTTTCATTTCTAAGTTTTGAATTTAGTTCATTTATACAATTATCAACAAATAATTTATTTGTGGCATCACTGCTTGCTATAGGACTACCAAGATTTTTAATACGCTTGAAACTAATATTTATATGTGCATCGCTGTCTAATTGAAAGCCTCCGACTTTTGAAATAAGTCTTCTGGAATACCTTTTGTTTTGATTGCAATAGGAGGAACGTCCAAACTTGTCAATAACCATTTTGAAATTGATCTATTTGACTTCATATTTACACAATTATATTCTCTTCGCGCAACTCTTCAATAATCGACATTATTTCATTATTATGATTTGTATGACCAGCTGATTGTGAAGCGATAAGGAGTCTTAGTCTATCTATTAACTCATTAGGATCATTCCAATATACGTAGTTGGGTTTCTTATAATTTAATCTCATTATACCGGAACCTTTATGTATGTTTGTGGTTTTTTGTTTTTAACAAATAATTTTTTAATTATTTTAATATATTTGTATGCCTTAGTACCTTTTATTTGTTCATTAGCACTATGGTTACGTTTATGTGCATTTGTTAGTGTCAACATTTCTCTATAAGTTTGCAAATCTGCATCGTCATATTTTTTTGGAACTTTATAAAAGATCAGCTCAAAGAGTCCAGGTGTCTTAGACCAACTCCGGTTAGCAATTGAAATTTTATCATTATTCAACTCAAACGCTGTATTACCAAATTTCCATTTGTCATTAACATCTCGATAAGGTCCATATAACTTATCTAATTTGCCTGCCTTTTCCAACGTTGTAAGATCGGCAAAGGGTTTTCCATCATCTGATTGTGAAAATGACATATATTCATCATTGTCATCAGCATCATCATCTTCATCCTCAACAGCAGCATCGGCATCAGCAGCATAACTACTACTTGTACTTGAATCATTGAAAAGTTTGCTCATACTCGATTTCAATGGAGTACTTGTTTCTATTGTACTTATATTATTTTTATTCGGATACGTGTTCGGTTGTCGTTCCTTCTTTAAAGTCTTTGTTTCTTCAACTAGTTCCTTGAGCGGCTTAGTGATAGGTTTTAATGAAGTCTCTAGATAATTTCGCGTATCAGCTTCCCCCAGTTTTCTATCTCGAAATTTCTTTCTCAATATCTTTCGAGTCTTAACTATGTCTTTAATTATTTTCTCATTCATATTCATATTTGAGTGAGTTGCAATCTCACAGAATACTGATTAGATGATAGTGTGTAACTCACATTTTATAGTTGTATAAAAACGTCAAAAGCTTTCCTATAACGACCACAATCAATATGGTCATCTTTGCTTATGACGAGAAATCCATTTTTATCTTGCCAGCACCTGCTACATAAATGCATAAATATTTCAAATGACATGTCATTGGCGCCCACATGATCATTGTATATATGCCGCATATTTAAATCATCTTGCTTAAACACAATGATCAAATTTGCATTGTCTCGCACCAAATGTTTTGGAATCCGCGTGTACGTCTGGCATAAGTAAAAACTGTCGATATTCTTATGTCGTCCCATACAGAAATATGATCTTATATGGTTTTGTTTCTCACATGCGACATCATCAAATATCATAATAGAATTACCTTTGGCTTTTTCCGGTGCTAAAACATGTTCGTTTTCGGTGAAAGGGAAAAATCCCATACCTTTAATTGGTCTAATTAATTCTTGTAAATATTTATATTTCGGTTGGGATGTAGATTTTGAGTATAGATAAATATTTTTAAATTTGAGTCCATTCGGACTTTCTATTAAATTGATCATTACATTAGTCTTTCCGCAATTTGATGGTCCAACAATTAGGGCTCTTATTGAATTGGGTAGCAATGAGCTGTGCTTTTTTTTACCTAAATTTCCGGTAGAGAAATCTATATTTCGTATTGATATACTCTTATGTTGTTTGATAAAATGCATTTTGACAACTGACAAGAACGTATTAAAAGTGTATTCCTTTATTCAATCGCTCACAGTTTTAAGGAAGCTTTATAAGCGATAAGATAGATAATCAAAATAAAATGACAATATTATATGAAAATCGAATCAGTCGTAATAAAGCAGCCTCTGGGAGGGGACTAATTAACAAATTAATTAACTCATTACCTGTGGAAATTCATTTACCCGGATATCAATTTTGTGGGCCTGGTACTAAATTAAAAAAACGGCTTGCTAGAGGTGATCAGGGTATTAACCCATTAGATAGTGCGTGCAGACAACATGATATTATTTATTCTCAAACTAACGATATAAATAAACGACACATAGCCGATCAAGTGTTGGCCGACAAAGCTGAGGCAAGACTTAGGTCCACTAATAGTAGTGTAGGTGAACGTGCAAATGCATGGTTTGTTACGCATGCAATGAAGGCAAAAGTTAAATTTGGGATGGGGATCGGAAGAAAAAAATCTCAATGTGGAAAGAATCTTTTCAATAAGACCATAAAGGCAGCAACAAAACTCTTAAATAAAAAAAAACCGGAGGATATAGAGAGTGCAATAAAAATTGCAAATAAAGTTGTAAAAAAATCGTTTAAGGGGAAAAAAAGGTTATCAATAAATGTCCCCCGAATAATACCTATACCTAAAATAGGAGGATTCTTACCTTTGATACCAATATTGACTGCTCTGGGGACCATTGGAAGCTTGTCAGCCGGTGGAGCTACTATTGCACGAGTTGTAAATGAGGCAAAAGCGGCCAAAAAACAATTAGAAGAATCGAATCGCCATAATAAAAATATGGAGGCTATCGCTCTGGGAAAAGGTTTATATCTTAAACCCTATAAGAAGGGATATGGATTATATTTGAGTCCAAATCCAAAAAACTATTAAAAATGCTACCCAAACGGGCTCTTACTGATGTTGATTTAAGGAAATTTGCAAGCGATTTACCAAATTTTAGGGGTGTTTTCATGCGTGACGCGCTCCCAAAACGTCCACTTGAAGCGGAAGGTGGAATTGTCAATTTGGACATATCTACAGGGCCTGGCACACATTGGGTGGCATATAGAAAAGATAAAAATCACGTAGAATATTTTGATAGTTTTGGCAACTTGCAACCACCACAAGAAATAATTCGTTATTTAGGCAATGGCATAATGTATAATTATTCCAGGCACCAAAATTACAACTCTTTTAATTGTGGACACTTATGTTTAAAATTTCTTTACAATATATATATATAAATAAAAACAAATTTTAATATGGTCTAAAAAACAAAAAGTTGTTTTATTATAAAATTTTTAACTACAGGTATTTCTTCTTTTCTCTTACATTAACAATGCGCTTTTATTTAAGTCTGGTGTAAAATGACATTAGTTTTCGTATTCTTATCAACATAGAATCTAACATGACACAAAAACAAGTATCTGGCCCGACTTGGCAACTATCTGATGACCATGAACATGTTGTGAAATGACGATCATATTTTGATTTAACAATATAAATATTCTCATGTTCAGATAACCTTGAAATGCAGTTTTGAAACATCTCCAAATGTTCATCTAGAATGTTCTCCTTGTGTAGTTGTATGAACTCCTTCAGTTCCGTCAAAGTTGCAGAAATGTTTAAGTTTGTCATCCTTAATGTGTAGAATGACAACACCTCCAGAATCCACCGTTCTTCGAAAAGGACTGACACATTTTAGCAAATCCTGAGAGCTTTAGCTTAACTGCACGATATTTCGTATATTTCTTGTCCCTACTTCTCCTTCAGTTGTTTGAAGATCTACTACTTTTGTTGTGCACTCATAGAACATGTTTTTTACTTTCTTCTTCTTTTGCAATGAATTGATTCAAAAGTTCAATATCTTCCTCACCAATTTTGTCAAGCTTCATTGGCTTGACATTGTCTACGTCATTCATATGTTAGTGTGCCACCACCATTTATATGTTCATTTGGGGGAAAACTCAAACAATGTTGATGATACATTTTCGGGAATCTCTTCTCCTCTGCGCTTGCTTAATAACAACGATCTGTAAGAAAAACTTCCAAGTTTTGGACTATGGAATTTTAAAATATTTCCAAGCTGTATGGCAGACACAATACTTATATTTGGACTTTTAATTTCCTGCACCCAAAACATTTCTTTCTAACTAAAACAAGATAATGTTCGTCTTTTGCTTACCTTTTTGTTTCTCTATGGCTGAAAAAAAATCAGAAAAGAAAAATTTAAAGTGAACTGACCGTCCCTTCTTAAAACGATAGCAAGTGAAAGGGCATACTGCAAAAATAAAAACAGTTAGGTTTATTTATTTATATTTTTTTTATTGGTTGAGCGCAAAATTTTTTTGGCTCACCTGTATTTCATTGATAATTTTGAAACTTAAATTCTTGTTACCTTCTTTCGTGGCAACAAGAAATAAATTCTGATTATTTTTGTTCAGGATGACTATCTCATCATCCTGAAACTTTTCAGCCATATGGGCTGGGAAAAAAAACTGAGTGCTTGAGAACTCTGCTAATAGCCGATTCCCAAAGCGTGTTTGGATTTTTTTTAGTTTCTCTATTCTATAATATTTATTTATTTCTATCTCTGATATATTAATCGTTTTCTTATTTATAAAAAAAAGCTCTCCAAAATGCTGTCCACACTTTCTTCAGCCTTGCGCTTTTTCGATGATGGTAACTGCTGCTGTTGTTGTTGTTGTTGTTGCTGTTGTTCTTGTTGTGTAGGCAGCAATTGTTGTTGTTGTTGATGATGATTTAGTGGTAGCTGCTGCAACCATTGCTGTTGTCGTGGCTGTTCTGGTGTAGACAGCATATCACTGCTGAAAAACCCCTCCAGCACACTGTTTTTCAAATCCTCCTGTTGCTGCTGCTGTTGTCGCTGCTGCTGCTGTACCACTTGGGTCCCGAAGCAGAATATTTTCTAAAATTGCAGCTCTCTTCATTTCTGCTAAGGCTTCACAAAGTACTGATAGATTTTGTCCAAAATCCTAACCTTTTTATATCCACTTCTTCTTCTTCTTCTTATCTCAGTTGGGATAAATACAAATTTATATTATACAAACTTGCAAATTTTAGATAATAACGTTTTTTTTTCCCCATCCTAACTGTTGGAGTTGTAAACACAGCAACCCCATCTAAAACTAAAAAACGTCATATCGCTCTCTTATATGCAATACTTAACGGGGTTTTAATATAGGAACTACCTTGCATTGGTATATATTTACTTAAATTAAACACAATATTTATAATGGATGCCAATGCCCATCCACTATCTTTTTCTTGAAACTCATCAAATTTGTTTAGTAATTGGCTTTCCAAATTTTCAGATACAATATTTTCTATGATATTTTTATCACTTAAACTAATACATACATTTTTCGTACTTATATATTTCATCTCCTGTCTAATCTCCTCATTATCATCATATTTCCGGAACTCACCACAGAAAACAGCATTAATTTTTATGTTGATGTACTCGTTGATTATCTCCTGCAGTTGATTGATAATTATTGGTCTGCAATCCCTCAGAAAAAGCTTAGGATCGGCGTGTTTTAAATTGGTTATAACACCCGATCTGATCCTTTGTTTAAACGCCGAATTCGGGAGATCTTCCCACTTTAATATCTCCTCACTTGATTGTGAAACAAAGAGTTGTTTGTACGATGATAATGTACCGAGTGCTGATGTAAGATAATAATTTTGCCCGGTAAACTTAGCATCAGGTAACCAACTTTTTAAAAGTTCCATATCTTTTTCGCAGTGTTTTAAATTTGCTTCAATGTTCGCGGCATCATCACAATCACTATTTCTCCGCAAAAGGAAACTCAATAAATGTGATTGTTGTCTTTCTATCACTTCTTTAATTTGAGGATCCATATTATTTGTTATTACAGTGAAGTATATATATTAAAAATGCAACAAGTGTCAATGACCCCGTACACAGATTTTTTTTGTTCGTAGCAACACACACCAGATTAATCAGACGCAGATCTGAATAAAATGCAACAAGTGTCAATGACCCCTAAACAGATTTTTATTTTTTTGTTCGTAGCAACACACACCAGATTAATCAGACGCAGTTCAAAGGACCTTGAACTACCTTCAAGTCAAACGACCCTCAAGTCAAACGACCTTGAACGACCTTCAAGTCAAACGACCCTCAAGTCAAACGACCTTGAACGACCTTCAAGTCAAACGACCATGAAATCAAACGGCCTCGAAGTCATCTTGAAGTCAAAAACGACCTTGAAATCACATACATACATATATAGCAACACACACCAAATTAGTAATCCCCCTCAACCGACGATGAAGCTCTCAACACATGAACGGCCTTCCTGTCAGATGACACGTTACCGCATGTCTAGAACACAGCAATCCCATCTAAAACTAAAAAAAACGTCATATAAATCATAGCATAAACATATAAACACACTGCACAAGCGATCGACTCTATAACCCCGAATAAGCATTTTCTAATGTTCGATGTATAACGAACATCTCCCGGCTAAGGTCATTTATGCAAGCAACGCACTTAAGCGAACCAAACGACCACATGCGCGAGGTCATAACCAATCGAACCGATCTTTTGTGTTTGAACGTCGAGTGGTCATTTATACAAGCTACTCACTTGGGTGACCCAAATGACTGCACGAACCAAGTAAACAAATTCTGTAAAATCGGTATTATGATGACACTCAATGGTAACACATTGCTTCCAGGTTCACATATATATGTACATACATACATACTTACTTTATGGGTCATGGATAAATGAATGGGGGGAAATCAAAAATGATTTTTTTTCAGTCTTGAACAAACAATAAACAAAAAAACGGAAAACCTTGAAGTCAAAACGGCCTTGAAGTCAAAGCGGCCTTGAAGTCAAAGCGGCCTTGAAGTCAAAACGGCCTTGAAGTCAAAGCGGCCTTGAAGTCAAAAAAACGACCTTGAACGGTGATGACTCATTTCTGACTCATTTCCTGGTCTAGAACCGGCATAGCCCTACTACTGGTAGGTATAGCCGCGTATACCTCAATATTGCTTGTTAATACAGCTATTAATCCAAAAATGCGCCTCATCGGCCAAAATTGAGGCCTGGATCATCTGGATCTTGAAATCTGTGAAAGGCCGATCTTGTGTTTCTTTGATGTACGAATGTTGGTTGATTGGTTATCGAAACGGTCGTCTCAAATTCGGCCAATAAACGTTGAAGAGTCGAAAGTGAAGGGCCATTACGTCTACCGTAAAATAGCGAGGTGTGACCAAAACAGCAAGGCCACTACCCAAAACCTATCCGCGTCAATTGAAGAAACCTTTAGTTATGTATACTAGGGTTGGGTGCTGTAAGCATTTACAGGAAAGCCGGGAAGATGTCGAAAAACAAACGCTCTAGACGGTCCGGAACATAAACAGTTCATGAAAACGTGGGAGAACTAAACAAAATGATTGTTTGCGGTGGTCGAATCACAATTGCAGAAATCGCTAAAGATGTTAGCATATCAGTTGGTCGTCTAATTTTCCAAATGGTATGAACGCTGTGCAGGGAAAGTTTCTCAATTTTTTTTCAGTTTAAGAAATGATATTAAAAGCAATGCAGAGATACTGAAATGTGTGAAGACCGATGGATCTACGGAGGTATTATAAAAGTTTGAGTCAAAAAAAGCAAGTTTGAGTCAAATATTACTCTCCAAGTGTGATCTAATTTGAAAGTCATTTTCGTTGTGACACAGCCGGACGATGTCACCTGAAGCACTCTGAGTAAAAAGGTCTAAATTGATGGAGAAATATTTCGTAGCTTTTTTTTTCTCGTAAATTTTTGACCAAAGAACAAAAGAACACTGTAATCATGCTCCAGCCTCCATATCCTCAAGCATGTCTTTATGTCTATTTTTGTTCTCAAAAATAAAAAAATTAAAAACAAAAAAGACTTTATGGGGCCACAGTTTCTTAAACTTAGATGAAATAAGGGGCATCTCCCTGGGAGCATTAAATACTATTCCAAGGTCTAGGTTTCGGAAATGTTGGCGATTTGCATATTTGCAAAAACCGAAAATGCGCAAAAATTCGAACATTAAATTAACATTGCAATTGAAGCATTTTTGAGCATCTTCAACTATCACATGCATGTGATAATTAAGATATTAATTTATTAGAGTAATTCTTACACAATTATACAATATATTCACTAGGATGTCCCTTATTTTTCAAAGTTTTTATTTTTTAATGCATACGACTTAGTTTTGTTCATTTGTTCCTAAAACACTCGGAAATAAACTTTTACCTCATTTGGAGAACGATAACCCGAGCCGACTTGCATCGAATTATGTTCATACAAGTTACGATGAAGTAGCGGCGCGTACTCGTCGAATTTGTCATTTGTTCTTATTGCATATTTACTTTTAAATATACAAAAATTAAATTCATTTTATTACTATTATTTATGACTGAAGATGTATGGATGGATGTAAACAGTTTTTATTTAAACTGAACCATACAAATGTATAATAAAACAAGTTTGGCAAATCCCAGACGAAATTTTTATTAGAGTAATAAAATGAAGGACAAAGGATTCATTGAAATCCTTTGAAACATGTGCAAGCCAGATGTGATGTTTTTTTAAAGAGTGTGGCTGGTTAGGATGAGTTTGAGTTTATCATTTTTTTAGTCTCTTGCAGATATCCTTAGAGAAAAGATCGTGACCACCACGTGACCAATATTTGAAATTAAACATTTATCAATAATTATTTAATTATAACCTTTCCAACAGTTCTCAGTTAGTCTCGTGATTAATACATATTGTTTTGCATTTAAAAAATGGCAGTGAAATTAAGGAGCAATGAAAAAAGTATTTTCTTAGTTGGTGACGTGAACCATCAAATAACTGGAGCAAAGTTACTGTCTAACCGTCAAGTTCTTGCAGTCCTCTTTTTTAACATTCGCGAAGTTAAATTGACTGTTAATGAAAGCGCAAATCTTGTCGTTCGAGAGTGTATTATATTCTTGGAAAAAGCTAGAATCCCTATCAGAGCCATGCCTAACTATGTAAAGAAACTTGTGGATCTTCACCATGCTTGGAGAGAGTTACAAAAACAATTAAAAAAAAACACAAGATGTTTACAAGAGCCGTGAGGAGGTCTTTCAAAACAATTTAGATAATTTACTCGATATAGCACACGCTAATGCTTTGGATTGGATCAAAATAGAAGAAGATAAAATCTTTTTACAAAAACAAAGAGAACCAGGGCGTTCCGGATGTTTAGCCGGTGTAGATAAAATGTTAGCCGAGAAAGAAGAAAGAGCAAGACAGAGAAAATTAAAAGAAGAGAAAAAAAAACATGAGCAAATGTGTTCCGAGAGTCTATCGTCATCTCTAACTCCACAAGATTTTATTGAAACGAAAGGACATCCCGATCAACCTACCAGCTCTGACGAAAGCCTTGAAGAACCCTTGCCGTCGACATCTCAAACGGTAAGTTCTGGAACTACTAGAAAAAAAGCAAGGAAAGACTTCATCACTCCTAAGTTAGTTGCGGCTTTAGATAAGGGTGTCTCAGTAAGAGTGCACTTTTTAAAATTGGAATATTTTTTCATGCAAGTGGCAACTCTGAAATTTGACAGCGGTCACCTCTGCTTATTCTGATTATTAAAAATGGAGCGCTATTTGAAAGAACAACGCGTTATAATTGTGAAAACTCATTACAAAAATGGGGAAAGTTACGCTGAAACCGCTCGCAAGCTTCGCCAAATTTTCAGCCGAGAAAATGCACCTAATGTGTCAACCATTCGAAGAGTGGTCAAAAAATTTGAAGAAACTGGGTCAATTATGGATAATAAGAATCCTTTGCGTCAACGTACCGGTCGGTCTCTTGAAAACATTGCTGCTGTAAACGAGAGTGTCGCGGAAACCCCGGAAACATCAATTCGACATCGTTATCAACAACTGCAAATTTCACGAAGCACTACGCAGCGAATTTTGACTAAAGACCTCCACCTTCATGCGTACAGTTAACTCAGGAGCTCAAACCAGCAGACCACGGAAAGCGCCGGCAATTCGTTCAATGGGTAATGGAGCAAAGTGAAGTCGATGCCAATTTTTCGAAAAAAGTCATTTTCTCCGATGAAGCGCATTTCCATATGAATGGCTTCGTGAATACACAAAATTGTCGAATTTGGGACTCAGAAAATCCTCATGCAATCCATGAGAAACAAATGCACCCACAACGAGTAACTGTCTGGTGCGGATTTTGGTCAGGCGGCGTGATTGGAAATTACTTTCTTGAAAATGAGGCCGAAATTGCAGTGACTGTGAACGGCATTCGTTACAGGAATATGATAACGGACTTCTTGTGGCCTCAACTGGACGGCATGAATCTGGACAACATGTGGTTTCAGCAGGACGGCGCAACCTGCCACACCGCACATGAAATAATCGACTTATTGCAGCAACGATTTCCAGAACACATTATCTCACGAAATTCTGATGTCAACTGGCCACCAAGATCGTGGCGATTTTTTTCTTTGGGGTTTTGTGAAATCTCGGGTTTATGCGAATAAACCCGAAACAATTCCTGAGCTCAAATCGGAAATCCAACGCGTCATCAGTGAGATACAGCCACATCTCTGTGCAAAAGTCATGGCCTGTCATCGGAGCTGTGGGGGTCATTTGCCGGATATTTTATTCCATACTTAATCGGAACATGTCTTCTTTACAATACAATAAAAATATCACAACTCTGTCATAAAATACTTGTTTTTATTTTAATATAAATTAAGCATAAGGCATTCTGTCTATATACTTCAGGCTGTAGTATATAGAAGCACTAGATCTTAGCTGTGATGATTTCCCGAAAAATATATCGTCTATTCAACGAATTCGCACACAGAGTAGGAAAGATAGAGCGGAATTTATAAAATCAGATTTTCAGAATAATTTGCCTGAAACGGTGACCGTTCACTGGGACGGGAAATTATTACCTGGACTGGACGTAAGAAGTTCTAAAGAAGAACGCCTGCCAATTCTTATTTCATTTTAAAGAAAAGGAACAACTTTTGGCTGTGCCCAAACTGGAGAGCTCTTCCGGTCAAGATCAAGCTAAAGCTTTGTCCTCGAGGACAAAGTACAAATAATGTGCTGTGACACAACTGCATCTGATACAGGGCGATTGAAAGGAGCTTGTGTACTTTTGGAACACAAGCTAGACAGGGAATTATTACTCTTTGCTTGCCGCCATCACGTTTACGAAGTGGTTTTAAAATGTGTATTCGAAACAAAAATCCACCAAATCACAAGTAGCCCTGATATCCCGATGTTCAAAAAGTTTAGAGACAACTCGAAAACTATTAATCCTGCTGCTATTGAAACATATACCGACATCATCACACAACATTTTTGTAATACAATGATAGAAGGATTGTTGACATTTTATAATCAAGAGCTGCAAAAATCCATTGTACGTGACGATTATCGGGAACTGATTGAACTATCTATTATTTTCTTAGGAGGAGTTAATGAGAAAAAAATTAAAATAAGACCTCCTGGAGCAATGCATCAAGCAAGGTGGATGGCTCGAGCTATTTACTCTTTGAAAATATGTTGTTGCAATCTCAGTTCAAAATTAACGCTAAGGATAAACGGACACTTCAAGACGTTTGTTTATTCATTGCAGTTATACATATATGTGAAATCATGGCTTGGATCTAGTCTGGCGGTGAAGGCACCAAATCAAGATTTGCGCTTTTTAAAGAGGCTTAAGAAATATGAAACTGTTGACAAAGAGATATCCAAAGCAGCCCTGAGCAAGTTTAGTCAACATCTTTGGTACTTGTTAGGAGAAATGGGGATGAACAAACTAAGGGAAATATTGTAGTGAACTTACAAAGAGAGAGTTTGTACGATTCTGGGAAGAGATACATTCCATCGAAAGAAGATATGTCTGATTTTTTGTATGGTAAGTGGAAATACATAGCTAGTTTAATGTCTTACACCGTTTTTAATAAACTGAAAATAATACTGTCTTGTCTATTGTTGCAGGAAAATCATTAAATGATTTTGTGTCTTCCAAGAGCATAAATTTATTTTCTCGTTTAAAAATTGATGAAGACTTCTTGAAGAAACCCGTTTTTACGTGGGAAGACGATGTGGTCTATTTGCAGGCAAAAAGAAGGATTCTTTCTTTAAGGGCAGTGAATGATACAGCTGAAAGAGCTGTAAAACTTATGCAAGATTTTCATGGTTTGATCACTGCAAAGGAAGAACAAAAACAATTTTTGTTACGCTGTGTGCAAGAGCATAGAAATCTGTATCCAGACTGTAAAAAAGAGACCCTTAAAAGAAAATATCCTTGCTGATCTCTAATTGTATGTTCTTTTCATAAATGTGTACCTATTTTCTAACTTTCTAACGAAAAGGGTTAAAGACAGCGTTTTTCAAAATCTTCACGGCCCTGTCGGCACGGGTTAATGTTGACATAGTAAGATAAAATTTTGTATTTGAGTAAGTCTGGGTAGCCTAAAGTATTAAGGGGTATGCATTTCGATATCCGAAAAGAAAAAAAATTTCACCCATATAAGGGACACCCTCATCAATATCTACCCTTAGATCCAATTTATACCCTTCCACCTCAATATCTTCTTTTTTTAGAATTATGTTAAAGAATTCTAGCAATTGAACTAGTAAGTTTTACTTAGCTTACTATCGAACTCGATGGAGCAGTAATAGCAGAGCAGTAATAAAACCATATCTAAGATAAAAGGTCGTCTTCTACAAGAGCTTTAATAGTTTCCAAATTTTAAATTTCGTACAGCTTGGGGCTATTATTCAGTCTCTTTATATTTTAAGCACGGCTTACTGCCTTTTAATTGAATTCAATTCGCAAACTATGTTGCCTTAGGCATAATAATCTATTTGTGTGTTGAAATTGTTGACATTTTGTCGTTCAAGAAAGGCATCTTGTCGACCTACCTTAAGTAGAAGCAAATTCCTCACTCCTCAACACAGATTTCCATGGTTTTATGATAGATGCAACATGGAAGACCAATTATGTAATATACTTCCTGATTTCCTAATAATATTTTTAGAAATTATCTAAGAGAAAAGCAAATGTTTCCTCTTAAACCAGTTCTTCATGTCCATGACTCCTAATGGCTAAATGGACCTAATGACACTCGGAGAATCTTATTCGTAAGTAGAGCTAGAAATAATGTTTTCGGAAATTCTTTTTGACAACGGTCACTTGGCCTCACTTAAGTACGTACTTAATTTCCTATTTCCCTGAACCCCTACCTCTTCGAGATCGACCCAAGCCTCTATTTCCCCAAACGTGTTCTATAATCTGTAAAGCACAAATTAAAAATACATAAACGTGATACACTTTCCTTACCCTCCCTGATCCTATTAAGATAAATAATTTACCATCATATGTATGTAGGCTCCCTCATGGGGTAGGAAAACGCCCACCCCAATTTCAACCTTCTACAGCCCGTGACCTGTCTCTTTCCCCCCTGTCTCTTAACTCTCGGGTATCACCCTTCAGTCATAGCAAGGATATGTGTGCACATGTAGAGACATAGAAATGTCCTTAGTAGCCACATCGCCGTTTATTTGAAATTATAATTATTATTGATGGTTTTAGTAAGGAAAATCCATTAACATGTGTCTGCGGTGTCGGTGGCAGAGGTCATTAGGATAGCGATTGCCGTAAGATCGTGACATCAAAATTTCAGCAAATCAACAATCAGTCACTAGGTAAGGATTTTAACTTTCTATGATCTTGTGGCTTTGCTGTTGTCGAGAATCAACCAAACACACTTGGTTGTGATGCGGATGACTGACGATAGTGGAATCAATCAATTTCAATTAGAGGTAACAATTTGGCAGGCATCGAAAAAAATGAATCCTAGAATTCCATCACTGCAAAGCTCTCTCCCGTTTTTATATATACGAGTATTCTTTACCCTTTCTCCTGTTTTTTTGGTTGCTTAGGAGTGCACTCGATATATCCCATGTCACGTCCAGCTCAAGAGTTATTGACATTTTGACACAATTCCCACAACAAACACTCGCTCAATTCCAACATACCCTGCTGGGTGTCAACTCCGAAGAATCGGTATGCGCTCATAAAGGGATGACAAAAACATGCTCCGCTGCTCGGCAGGGAAGCCAGTTTTACTGTTTGATTGCGATTGCCAACGTTAGGATCTGTGGGGAAAGGTTTTAAACTGTTAATTAGTGATAGAGCAAGAGGGGGTGATCAATGCTCACAGCTACTTAATAAGTTTGTGTTTTAGACTTTAACATGTGTGCAATTCACACGTGGTAGAAGTGAAACCTTCAAAAATGTTGGCTTCAAGATAATGAGTCGAATGTAAAATTTCGGGTAGAGGATAATTGTAGGTTTCAGTAATGATCATAGTGATACAAAGTTTGATAATTATTTTACATTTTATTCGTATATATTACATAGATTTATTCAGACTCAGAGCTTACATTTTCGATAAATGATACAAGAGGCTTATGGTAATTAAAGTATGAAATAAATACAATACTTTGGTCTTAATATGGTCAATATATCTTTGGAATACTGCGTCAATTGCTGTTTTTGATCTTGTTGTTGATAGAGTGCGACTGCTGCACATTTTCGAGTTTCACTTAGAATCATCGGAATTTTATCGTAATCTTTTTTAAGAATTCGTGATACTTCTGGCGTGTATTTAATTAAATTTTCGTGAATGAATTCAATAATGATAGATAGCTACAATTAATACTGAAATACTATTACCTAATTTGGTTTGACATGCACATATTTTTCCCACTGAAGAAAGCTGAACTGATAATGATTCCAGTTGTTGTGTACTGAATTCCATTTGTGGAGTAACAACACGGGCTCCGTCATTCGAATTCGGAGAGAATAAGAAAATTCGACGACGATGCTATTCTGTCAAACTGAAGATCTTGTGCATGAGCTCGTAAACTTTGGCAGTTAAATGTATACAGTGACAATTCTTTCCTTGTGTTTATAAAATCATATAATAGTTTCTCAACAGTTTCTAGCCGATTCAAGCTCAACCGTTGAAACTCAGCTCGCAATTCAATTGTGGATACTGTTGCCCTTCGACCGTGATACAATTTTCTATCATTTTTTTTTTTTGAAACAATATATATGTAGGCTCTTAATCGACGTTACTCGAGCTAGTGCGACGTACAAGAGCTGTTGAGCATGTGATTTGTCATATTCATATACAATTTCACCAAATGTACCTACCTGGGACTTATGAATCGTTATCGCACAAGCAGACACCAGTGGGAAATGGTTACGTTTTGCTTTTACTGTTTTATTAGGTACTAATGGTACAGACGATGTTCTTCGCTCTATTGGTACTGCCAGTGAACAAAGATTGTGCTTTTGTACTGATGCCGCGGCCTTTCTTCTGATTTTCTCGCCAGTCTTAGGAGAACCAGGGAATTCTAGCCACAAACGACCTATTTTTCCTTTGTCATTATATTCAATATAAACTAATTTTCCCGTCGCACCATTCGCCAATCAATCTGACACGTTGATATTAGTTGTTATGATGTATGGTTTATTGATAACTAATGTCAGTTCATAAAGCAAACCTCCTGTATCAATCGTTGACATTTTGTGTAACTTTTGACGCATAAATGCTTGCTGTTCAATATTGTTGCAACCTATGTACATATACATCAGTTGCTTCTGAAATAACTTTTTCGACTGCGGAGTTCAAAACTGTATTATTATATGCAGCAACTGAATGATTATCGAAAAACAATCGTATACCGTCGGGACAAATTCTCTCAACCTCCTCTTCAGAGTAGAACCGTGATTCAATTAATTGCAACTCATGCTCGTCTAAGAGCTGCCCATCACCAATTTTTGTTAATAATGTTGAGAAATTCCGATTGGCCTGTCGCATTACTTCGCTCAGTTCGAAGAATTTCAACCCTCGCCAAAGTGTTTGCCCCGCTATTTGTCGCTTTATTTGCTTGTAAATCGGAGTAGCGCGAACCGGTGGTAGTTGACGTATGTAGATCACCGATCAAGATTATATCTAATCCTCCAAAATTCACTTGAAAATTACTGGTAATTTGCTTCAATCTTGAATCTATTTGCGACAACAACTCTGCTCCAATCATACTGATTTCATCGATAATTAATACGCGAACATATTTGAACAGTGATCTATATTGTTGCGCTACTTCAATTGACAAAGGCAGCAATTTTGAAAGACTTATCTTAAGTGCCGTGTGTTTCGTTGTCCCATCAATAGCCACAGCAGCTTTGCCAGTTGAAGCACATGTGATATAAGCGTTACAAAATCCATCGTTATCCGAATAACGATTATAAATTATAAACAAACGTTTTACCACATCCAGCAGGACCTGTGAAAAATATTTGCAACGGAGAGGGATTTTCTAACTGAAGATTATGAATGACATGCATCAAAAGATCTTTCTGTTCTTGGTTTACCATTTTCATCAACTCATAATATTGTTCATTAGGCATAAGATTTTCTTTACGTTTGGCAATGGCACCGAGTTTATTAAGAGTCGCTAAGCGTAAATCATTGTTTACGCTCGAATCTGGATTGTCATAAAGTGCTTGATATGGATTAGTTTCCGGAAATCTGGTAGCAACATCATGGACCTCATCGTCATCGTCCCCTTGATCATCTTCACGACATAGTTTTCGACAAATTTTAAATAGTTTTGTTGATGTCTAAGTCAGATTCGAACTGTTTACGACGTTCCAAAATCAGTCATAAATCCTTATAAATTTTATCTCTTCAAGAATATCGTTTTCTTCGTTACGAAATGGAATGTGCAGAGTCACCATTTCTCTTTTATACTCATTGTAATCTGAAGCTATGTCATAGTTTCTATATCGAATGATGCGTTGTTGCCTTCTACGTACATACATTCCTTGTGAATTTTTAGTATAGCCGCTGTTCATATTCACAAAGAGAACCACGAACATAAGAAACACTGTATAATGCTTCCTATCTCATTTTATCCCACGTTAAATCTTATGAATTTATGTGTCTGTCTCTTTTTACTGTCGCTTTTTCGTTTCATCGACTTTCAAATCGCAACGATGCTAAAGAAGTTTTCACTTCAAAATTGATTGGAGTGACCTGGTCACGGATAGCTGGAGAAGTTCATATATATTTCATTCCCAAGTTTTGTTATCTGAGTCTCCTGTATCTGTTTTACTTCAACCCTCGAGCGCAAAATCTCTTTTCTCCGTGCTATGGTTTCAAAAGCTGTATGCAACAAAATATGAAAAAATTAGCAAACAGATAGTAAACACGACCACAAATTTCTCTTTCTAAATCCGACAGTTCCATTTGTTATCCTATCAAATTTACAACTGCCTGAATAACCATACCATATGCGCTTACCACAGAAACCAAGCATGTCAAAGTATCATATCAACCTCCCTTGGCTCCACTTTATCCCCCAAACACGTTGTTCCACATGCAATCACTTTCTCACGTCATCACCTGACGTTCAACCTCCTCAAACTAAATTTAATATTAAAGCACCTTAAAGTATCTTAACCTTCATAAAATTGGTAACCTCCTTTTGCTCTTGCTGCGAAAATCAATTTTTAAAGCTCTTTAGCATTTCATATGCAAGAAATGGAATAAAAAATTCTGCTTGGATAAGTAAGTGTGATGGTTGGTGCCTTAGCAACAGCAGTCAAAAGACGAAAACTGCGAACCCCAACTTTATTTTTTTTGTCAAGGGGATACCCTGTGTTTGTCTTGCTTGAACGCCACTTCCATGCCCAGGTGGAATAATAATCTACTTTGCTGTGCTTTAAATAAATAACTTAACTGTAAGCAACAAACAGTCTGGCCGAAAGAGCCGCGCAGGATAAGACTCTGAGGTCTCGACCTGGCGTTTGATGGGAGGAAATATGAGTTGACTCTTTCGATTTATGGCTTCATGCCATACTAAATTTAGCTTCATGTTTTTTCTTCTCTGCTCCTGTATCTTGCGGTTCGGCAATGACTTGTGTTACGCTTTATTGATTTTGTTATTACTTTTTCAGCCTTCCAGTTTTTCTTGTTTTTTTTTTGCTTAGGATTACATATACTTCACAGAATTTGCAATCACTGAGTATATGAAGCTTATCGTATGATGTCCGTGCGACAATTTGGATTTGTGAAGCACTGTCATTTCACCGAAGAATGTTGTTGCCAAAGGTGACATGAATCTGAGGGTATTGAATATGATGAGCCGAGAGACGTACATTCGATAAAGGTTATTGAACAGAAGATGGGAAAGGTTCGATAGCTGAGTATAGAGTGGCCAGGGCGACAATTGATCAACTTGACGACGGACGATATATGGTCAAGCAGATTGCCAATTTCAATCAAAGGAAAGAGCTGATGCGAAACTACCAAGGTCTTTGTTCAAAATTGTCTTTAAGGGTACCCTAAATATATTTCGTGTAGGTTCAAGAGTGAACGCTCTTATGGTGTTTGTCACATAACCTGGACGGGGTGCAGATGGTTTGTGTCGAAGATGTTTTTTCACTACTCTCCGGGGGTGGTTGTCCTGGATATGTTTTAAGAGATGCGACTGAATTTGCGCTGGTTGTAGTTTACAGTAACTCTTTTGTTTCCATGTCATTGAGGTGTTATATTGGAAATGCACACTTAGAGTATGAATTTTGGAGTGACCATGCTGCGAGTGTTATGCCTACGTCAGCACTTTTTGATCATCTCTCATTCACAATTGATGTTATTGAACAGTTTTTCTGTATAGGAATTGTTTTTGACCATGGACGGACTTAAACTGCAGGCCTTCGGCTCAATAGTTTACCATTGCACCACGACCACCCTGTTGACTGGATTCGCCAAGGAAACTCTTACACCCGAACATCGCTTACAAATAATTGAATTTTTTATCAATATTCGTGCTCTGTGAATATTACGGTCGTCATAACTATTGTATCTTCTGAGCGAGCAATTCAAGTCATAGCGACCAAATTTAGCACCAATTTTACGTCATTGTACATCAAGTCACTTATCCGTAAGCGTAGAGTGCGTAGAGAGGAAAATAATGCTATTTTATACTTCAGTGTTAATGAACACAGTGATTTGTCCATTCGACTCCGTTTGCAGCAATTGGAATTACTCGAGTTGGTGGAAGATTTTATGCAGAGATCTTGGTCTAAAACCTTACAAAAATAATTCGTGCAAGAACTGAAGTCAAATGACCTGCCACAGCGTCGAACTTTCTGAGATTGGGCCTTAGAAAAGCTCAAGGAACATCCGCTTTTTTATCGAAAAGTTTTCTTTACCGAATAATCTCATTTCTGGTTGAATGGGTTTGTTAATAAACCATATAAACCATCACATGTTTGGTCCGATATGTATTTGAAACGTCAGGCAATATAGGAGCTGCCCTTGCACTATTGAAAATGCCCTGTTATGTGCTGCTTATAGTCCGGCGGAAATATTAGCCTGGGTTTTTTCAAAGATGACGAGAATAACGTTACCACCAGTGGCGTCCACTATGGTTCAAGCCTGGTCGACTTGTGCTTCCACCAAGACGGCGTTACATGCCACACAGTACGCAACGCGATGGACCAATTGAGAAATGAATTAAGTGAGCAGTTTATCTCTGATCTTGGACCCGTAAATTGGGCGGTTAGATCGTACGATCGTGCGATACGTAGCCTGGCTAATCAATGATTTTGGAACGACGCTAAAGCTTACTGCCACTTTTTATGCTGCAGTCTTAAAATAGCACTTCAGGGTATGGCCCAGAGTACCCCTTCTTGTTAGTGCTATCAGAAATTCTAAAATTATACTCATACCTGTCGCTGAACATGGAAATAATCATGATAAGGAATATTGTCCGATCTCTGCATTGCCGTTCATATCTGAGGTTTTTGAAAAACTTTTGAGTTCTTAAATCAACACAAACTCCTGCATCTCAGCGCTACTAGAGATTGATGAAAACTTTTGTTGTGAAATTGATAAGGACTACATGAAGTCGTTGGTACTATTAAACTTTTCTGAGATATTTGATAATGTCTCACATGAAATTCCTCTAAAAAACTCAAACATTTTTTTCAATTACAATTCCTCAGCCCTGAGACTCATTAGAAATTACCGTAGAGATCGCATTCTAATGATGACATTTCAACCATCCTCAAAATCATGACGGGAGTCCCTCTAAAGCATATCATGGGGTCCTTAATGCCGTAAAATACCGAAATCTACGTATGTATGCAGACGATGTCCAAGTATATATATATTTCCTACCAATTTCACCTAAATGTGGACGTTTCTGCCAAGCGTCAAGCCATTGTCATAGGTATACTACTTTAGACTTAAGTAACTTCCCACAAGTCCAAGCGAACGGAAACAGCATCGACTTTTTAGAAGAGTCATCCTAACTAACAGCTTACGTGGAGGAATGGGCATCACCTAGTTAAAAGATAGACTTAGGGTGTCTTGCGTATATTTAACAACCTAAGAGATTTTATCCAAAATTCAAATATTAGGGAAGCTTAGGAACAATATCGCGCGACGTGTAGCCAATGTTCTGGCTGTGATGCATGCAAAAGTGCTGTTTTTAAACAAAACCCAAGCATGCCTTCTTGATTCTGCTAAATTAAAAAATATGTATATCAAAAATTATTGTATTTTTCGTCAGACTGCAAGCCTCAGGTATAAGACTTCAAACTCGGAGAAATTCAATGAACACTATAAGTGTTTCCTTTCCGTAGTGAATTATGCTTCAATACAAAAAACAACTACAATTTTCTATAAAATGCAAGACGACCAGGAAAAATTATTTTATAAAAAAAAATACAAACCTTTCCAGGTAGTATGATTCGGATCGAGTTGGTGCCGAAGAAAACCATTTTTGATTTAAAATATACAAATCCTAAAAAAAAAAAAGGTTTTCAGAATTCAGGTCACACTGATTTCTTAAGTGTTTTTCTGAGCTCGTATATATTAGCTTCAAACATTCTGAAATCGCCGGTGATTCGACCCTATTACCAGGGTAAAAGTAAAAATTATGTTAAATGAATAACAAACAGAAGCCCAAAACACGTAAACAAAATATAAAACAAACATTTTAAAACCCGACAGTCAACAGAACAAATGTTCAAGAAAAAGAAGGAAGACCCCACTCGGCGATGTTTGTCCGAAAATTTCCTCTCCACAGACAAAAGAAGATTTAGAGACTTTATAGCAGCTTTTCTCACGTTTCTGCTGCATATCTTACTTTCCACAGAATTTATTTTCCTGAGCAATGAATTTCATAACGCTGAATCGACACCGGGCCACCCAAACCGTATCGAGGGAGCGCTTCACTGTTAGTTTCATTGCTATATTCATTCCCCACCACCGTACAAATATGAAATAAAAATAGAGAATAAAGGCAAAAAGCCGAAGAGTCGAAGTAAGAAAAAAAAGCATTAAAACGGACAGCTGTATGAGGAGAGGCAGAGTTATGATCCTTTGAATGTAAGTGCATCTTTATTGCCTTTCCCGGTAGTCGATTTATCGAGACAATAATCCTTTATCCCATACCCCGGTTTTATTTGGATTTACGTGACATTTCCGCCACACCCACGTGGCAGGGTAAATGTGAACAGATCCTTTTACGACAGCCGGACCTATTGTGCCAGGCTCCTGACTTCCGTTTCCACTTCATTAAAGTGCCTTTTTTGTAATTGGCCCCAGGAATGACACTGAGGAAAGTACTAAGTCGTCGACTGACTTTGGATTAAATAGCCGAGAAAATGAAGGCAGGTTGCCCGAGGGAACGAGACACATGAGAAAATAGAAAGGCACAGGGGACCCGAAGGACGATGAAATAGTGAGAAATTCACTTTCATTAACATTAACTCCTTGAGGAATTAAGATAAGGAGTATTCGTGCTGGCGGACTTTGGGTTAAACAGAACGCGTCTTCAAATTGGAATATACATTAAAACAGAATATGTCATTAGTACTGCTTTCGGAGAAGAATACGAGTAATCAGTTCCCAATGCGAAGTTCCTGACGTCCTTGTTAAATTCGCAGAAAGTTTTTCATGGAGAATTACCAACTAATTGCATTCTAGGCGGACGGGAACGACAAAGTTGTTTTATTGCATTAACATAAACCGCAAGCGGAATTCTTTGATGATCGATGAGATGGGGAGAGACGCGTCAATGGGGAAACGAAAGGGTAACAATAAGGAATAAAGGCTTGTTGACATAACTGCCTTAAGCTTGATAACAATTTGGATGTCACTTGAATAAGAAAGCAAGTCGGGATAAAGTGGCGATTAATAAACTAGCTGGGAGGTGCGCAGGAAGTATCCATGGGACCCACATTTATATTCCTGAGAAGAGGCTCTTTCAATTAATCGATGGAATTTTAAGCTTAATAATTTATAATACAGACCTGCTTATACAGGGTGTCCCACGAGCAGTGTGCCAAAAAGCTAGAGCGTGTAGGTCTGGTCAAGACAAGAAAAAATCGTATGGGAGGGGGGGTCTATTCCCCCCTGTTTAACCGGAAGGGACAATTTTCTAAAAAAATTGAATTAATTTTGAAAAAAAATTATTAAAAATCAACAGTTACATCCACAATGCCGTGATATACTTTACTGTAAAGCCAGAAACCTCATCTTTCATATTGTTTTTAAGTGAAGCTGTTTTAAGGAATAGTTTTTGAGAAATTAATTTTGAAACTCAAAATTTTGAAAAAAAAATTTCGCACTTTTTTTTTCAAAATTGAATATAATTAAGTACTAATTTTTTTTTTCAAAAATTCAATTCTCTTATTAGTTTTTAGTTAAAAACAGAAAATCGGATGCAAAAATGTCTTGTAGTTTTTGAGAAATTAAAAAAAAACCCGAACCATTTTTTTCTAAGAAAAACCTCTTTTTGGTTTTAACGCGACTGGACTTGTAGGCACATTAATGTATGAAACATTGACTTCTTTTTTATTATTTTTAAAAAATTCCGACTTTTATGAGGATACAATAAAGTGACACGGTATTGGAATAACGTAGGTTTAGTTCAGTTTTAGCTTTAATTAAAAAAAAAATTAAAATTAAAAAAAAAATAAAAAAAAAATAAAACAAAATAAAAATTACAAAACAATTATGAAAACAAAAAAAGATGTATATATATATTTTTTAGTTAAGGTAGGGTTAAGTTATTCTTAGTTATAAGTTTCTTTATAAAAAAAAAAATACGATCTGATGCTAAGTTTTTTTAAAATATCACTTTTCTTGGCCTAAATTGTTTATTTATTTTAATTGTTTTAATTATTACAAGTTAATCGTAAGGCCTTAAGTAGTTCTATTTGCTTTAGAGTGTCCGTATAGGGCCAGTAAGGTATTTTATATCAGTTGTTGTTTAAGCTAGTTTTAAGCATTTTTGTCTAGGATAAGTGTGTTCTACAAAATAATAAAAACGAAAATGAATAACAAAAAAAAAACAAATTTTTGTAAGTAAATAAAATTTTATTTAGTCAAAATATGAACCATTGACATCTATAACCTTCTTCCACCGTGATTCAAGCTCCATTATTCCTTTTTTTTATAGAAGGCTTGATGGACGCTAAAAAGTTTCCAAATGCTTCTATGACCACTGCTCGGTTTCGGAACACCTTTTGCCGACATAATGAAGCCAGTCTGCGGAAAAGGTGATAATCCGTTGCAAAAATATCAGGAGAGCACGGTGGACGTGGAAGACTTTCCGCCATCTGTAGCAGCTTTTGCACCATTAAGTGTGAGGTATGTGGTCTAGCATTGTCATGCAACAGAATTGGATCAAGCCTATTGACCAATGCAAGTTGCTTTTCAGCCAATTTCGTATGCATTATGTCGATTTCCTCACAATATTTGACTGCATTTATCGTTTCCCCTGGTTGAAGATATAAAAGGTGGATTGGTCCTTTCGATGTGCACCAGATTGTCACGATAACCTTTTCTGGGTGAAGACCAAGTTTGGGTGTGTGTTTTGGGCTTTCGTCTGCATCCAACCGCTGCCCAGATCTTTTACTGTTGTCAATATCCACTTTTCATCACATGTGATTACATGGTGCAGAAACGGTGCATTTCGATGCCTTAGACTCAGCTATGAACAGGTTTCTAAACGGCGTAGTTTTTGGGCCTCGTTCAATTCGTGGGGTACCCACCTGTCGAGTTTTTTCACTTTTCTTGTTTGAGATGGATGTCGACTTATAATCTTGGGGGATACTCCTATGTTGTGTGCAATGCCCCGCACAGTTTCTGTTGGCTCTGCATCCACGGTTTCTCGTAAAATTACCGTTTCCGATTTCTCACGCGGTTCGTTTTCGAGACTTAGATCTCTCGAATGGAACTTACCAAACCAACACCGAACCGTGCGTTCGTTCACCGCTAAATTCTCAAATGCATCATTTATGTTTCTGGCTGCCAGAAGCGCATTATGTCCCAGCTTGAACTCATAAAGGAAAAGAGCACGAATTTAAACCGTCGACAGAATGATATAAAAATTCCCAGTAAAAAATAACTACACTTGCAACGGACCCTAAAAGTCGCACATATCAAACACACATACACTTTATCTTATAAAAAAAGAAATCACTGTGTTGCTCAGATGCTCACTCGACAGCTTCTAATTGAGGACCTAACCAACCTAACAGTTCAGGAATCGAGTCTCGCAGTTTTCCCGAGCTTTTCCCATTTTCCCTATAATTATATTATTGTGTTTTATATACCTGGATTTGCATTAGCTATAGCTGGACCATCTACTCTGCACACCTGAGCAAAACCACCAGACATTTCTCTTTTTCTTATACTTATAATATAGGTTAGGTTAAAGAAGGGGAATGTGATGGTTGAGCATCATTTGCACTCGAAGACTCGAATTTTAGAATATCCGATATATCTGCATTTGCTACATCTCTGTAAAGAATCTTTGGTCCAGTGAAGCTAGGCGCCGATTCTGGAGAGCTGGGCAGTGGCAAAGCAGATGTTGGATTGTCTCGGTTTCTTCCTCATCGCCGCAGCTCCGGCAGAGATCGCTGGATCCCGAGTTCCATTTTTGGAGCATTGTTCCGATGGGACAGTGTCCTGTTATCCCTCTGATGAGCATACGAATCGAGTTTTGGTCCAGCGCCACGTTTTTCCGATATTGAGCTCTGGCCACGATGATCTTGTCATGTGGCTGTCGTTTCTTGTATGCCAAGACGAGTTGGGTTCTTTTATAATAGTGTCATTTATGATCCGGTATAATGCGCTGATCGGAGGTTGCAATGGCGTGTCCGCTTCGCTGATGTCCATTTCCGACCCTTGCCTGGCCAATTCGTCCGCTCTTTCGTTCCCTGCCATTGAGCTGTGACCCGACCAGGGTTTGACTTTGTGGTGTCTCATAGACATTTCATGACAGCCTTTGATCTCGTTATACAGGATCCTATTGACTTCAGTGCAACCCGCCGGAGGGACATTATTGGGGCATACAATCAATTGTGCCCTGAATACCGCTCTGGCGGAAAATTGCATGCGAAATGCCCAGGTTATGCCATCAATGGGTAATCGATTAAGATAGGCAGACATTTAGCTATTTAGCTGTTTAGCTTTTTTGCTATTCAGCTATTTAGCTAATTTTCCTTCCTCTTCCTATCAATCTAAGGCTCTCAGTTAGGGTTTAGGTTAACTCAACTGGGAGTAACGGCTCGACCAGAGGCCTAAATTTGAACCCACGGGAGACAGGAGCCCCCGGGATAGTAATGTCAGTCCCGGCCTGTCTTGCATTAGGCCCCTTTGTGGGTGTTCTGTCAGTTTAAGATTTTTTAAACTGAATTTAAATAACGAATTCGACTGATGTATTCACGTCTTTATTCCACCACGAACAGAGAAAGAGTGAGTTTGATAAGTTATGTACCATGAGTTCAAGTAAGATAAACGGTAATTAGCATGAATAATTGTGTACAAACTGTAACATGGTATGATCATCTGGCGGAATATTCTAAGCAACAATTCATATACTAGTAGTACATACAGTAGTAATCAAAAATATTCATACATTTTGAAATATGCTATATACATGTTTATATTGTGAAAACAGGAACGTTCAACTGAATTGTGACACAATGTGTATGATGTATGAAAATTATTATACAGGTAGTTTATGGTGAACAAAATACTGAACAGTGGGAGTATCGTGGGGGCTGTGGTTGTCCCAAATCGGGGGAAATGAAAGAAGTTATAAACAACAGTAGTTGTTTGCTTCAGGGCGCCGTGACCCTTAGATCGGTATGAGGTTTTGGGTAGGCCTCGCCCCAGACCAAGTGGGAAGCTCATGTTCCCTGCACATGGCTTCGAATTGGCACTTAAGTTGCAATAGAAGGACGTTGGTTGACGATCAACTCCTTGTGGGAAGGCCCACCGTGGAATTAAGCTGACAAGGCAGGTGTCCACGTTAAACAAACAGAGGAATCTGACTTCAGTGCAGCCTGGCTGTCTACAAAGATAGTGATATCCGATGGTGGGATATCGGTTGGTGGGCTGTTTCTTTATCGCTAGGATTTCTCCTTGAAAGACGCTGCACAAATCAGGGAGTCTAAATGATTCCTCTTTGTGCAGCGTATCAGAGTAGAACCCGGTGAAGAGGGTAATCTCGAGGTCGTTAATCACGGCGTTTGATAGCCGCTCTTCTCTGTCGGGGAAAAGGATTGGTATTCTTAGAGAGAAGTCATTAGGGGGGCAAATATAGTTGGTCGTAGCTGCGAGGCTACTAGAATCATGTATCTTTCCCATCTATTATTCCGAGTATGGCCGCATGTCCATAGTTGGCTTGTTTCCACAAAGAGGACTCCCTTAGTCTAGAGCGCTTTTTGCAGCGCAGCCCTATGAACAAATACAGAGGAAGGAGATGACGCATCATGTCCAACCCTGCTTGCGGCGTGCTTCTAATAGCTCCATAGGAGAGTTCCTTTAACGCAGATTCCATTAATTCGCTGATAGTTGGTAAAAATATGCCTTTTACCAAGATAACTAGATCGTCCACGTATGCTATGGCCTTTGTGCCTTTCTCCATGAAGATTTTAAGGATTTTGTTAACTGTAAGAAGCCACAGTAGGGGAGAGAACTCTCCCCTGTGGTGTGCCTCTAGTTTTCACTTTCCTTATAGAGCTGTGTCCAATGTTTGCATTGATAATTCTGTTATTGATCGAGCGGAGCGTAGCGGAGCGAGAGCAATCACCCACTTTTTGGCCTAGCGCGTGCATGTACGGGGAATATAGTGGTCCGAAAACGATTTCGGACTAATCTTGTACGCACTAAATGTAGATATCGGCTATAACCACACATGTGTGCAGCATGTCATTCGATAGATCTAGGTCTGTAGGTGAGCCATAAATTATCAAATGAAATTGTTTGATTGAAAAATAGTGAGAAATAACGAAGTAAAGTTTAGAAAAGTGCCATGCGGAGCGAGAGCAAGGTTGATAAAACAACAAATTTGCTCGCTCGATCAAAAATTTTCAGTAGCGGAGTTAAGCCCGCGCATACTGATCTGCCTAGTTTAATATATTTCCAATCCAGATTACAATGGATTTGTCTACTTTTATGTCCTCTAGAGCTGTTATTGTGTCCTCTGTGTTTGCTTCTTTTAAGTTCAATGAGCTCTCAATTTCACGGATAACACTATGCAGAGCACTTTCCTTTGATCTTCTTTTAAGGTAGGCGTGTTGAGTGTTGCATAAGTAGTGTGAGTTGTTAAGTCCTGTGATGTATAGTTCATGCAGTTTTTCCAAGGTTTTTAAGAGAAACGTCCTCCAGGCGTTCCTGAGATAAAGGGCCTTGACAGACAGACAGACGGAAAACAAACTGATCTTATAAGGGCTCCGTTTTTTCCTTTTGAGGTACGGCATCCTAAAAAGAAATGTCTTTTCAACTTTATTTATTTCTACATAGTTGATCATACACTTTCAAACCTGGCTGAAAATAATTGAAAATAAATATAAAAATTCACTCTATATGGTCATTTAAAATGGATATCTTTCAGCAATATTGGCATATATAGGGTCCGCCAAATAACTTTTTTTTTTTTGAAAATGCTATAAAAAAAACTACTGAATATTTTCTCAAATTTCTTTTTTTATTTGAAAGTACAATCCTTCCGGTTAATAATGGAAAATAAGTTCATTCAAATGGCTGCCTCGGCTGGCCATGCAGTAGCCTACACGATCGGTCCAATTTTTAAACACATTATCGATTGTGTGCAGCTGTATTTCACCAATGGCTTCACGAATATTGTCCTTTAAAGCGTCAATTGTCTCTGGCTTATCGGCGTAACACTTGTCTTTGACGGAACCCCACAAATAATAGTCCAACGGTGTCAAATCGCAGCTCCGAGGTGGCCAAACGACATCAGCTCTGCGGCTGATAATCCGATCTTCAAAAACAGGGCGCAAAACATCGAGTGTAGCTTCGGCTGTATGGCACGTAGCGCCTTCCTGTTGAAACCAAATGTTGCCAACATCCTCCTCTTCAATTTTTGTGAACAAAAATTCGTTCAACATGGCCCGATAACGATCGCCATTGACTGTAACGGCCACTCCTTGCTCATTTTCGAAGAAAAATGGCCCAATTATGCCTCTGGACCAAAATCCGCACCAAACAGTGGCTCGTTTTGGGTTCACCGGCTTTTCAATGTATGCGTGCGGGTTTTCTGTGCCCCAAATGCGACAATTTTGCTTGTTTACATACCCGGCAAGATCAAAATGAGCTTCATCTGAAAAGATGATTTTTTTGGCAAAATCGGCATCTTCTGTAAGTCGATCGCAGGCCCACTTAGCGAAGCGTTGTTCAAGCATATACACAACCATATTCGTTCAGCGGAAGGATAAAACTAATTATCTGTCAAATCAGACATGGGCTAAGTGTTACCATTCACGAAATAAGCACTACTTGAAAAAAAAAAGTTAGATGGCGGACCCTTTACTAAACCATACCATGTTGAACTGCACAATATTACCATCGATTCAATATCCTACCAAGGTAGATTCCAAGGAATTAATTTAATAACCGGATAAATTAATTTCTCAGTAGCAAAAACACTGGGATCTAATATTTACGTGTTAATCGAAATTCGAGATTGTAAGGGTACTCAGTTAGGGGTAGGACTTGGATCTCTTCAAAAATCCTCCTGAAGTGAAACTCGGATAGATCTTTTTGTTAATTTTATTAAAACAAAATAATGAGCAAGGGTGGGAACCTTTGCTTAAGGAAAGCAATTGGTTTGCCCTCTACCGCAGGATATGCGAAATAACGCAGTACCCCGCTGAATTGGCGGCAACTCAATTGGGAAGAGTAATCGCGGATTTAGGTTCAAACCAGAGAGGCGGTAGTGTACCTCACCTCCGTCACTGGGAACGTCACTATAAAAAATCTCAGTCCTCTCGTTGTAAAGGCTTCAATTCCAAAAGGCAGTAGTGTACCGTCGAATTGGCCTTGAAGCGATCACAACCAGAAGTGATCTGACACTGAATTTGCGTGGCCTTTTATACCCGAAGTTCCAGAGCTTTTCATTCTTGCTTAAAGCTTGGTAAGAGCTTAATACATATTTTAGCACACATTTTAGTACTACTCTAATTTTAGTACACTTATTAGTTTAGTACAATTATCTTTTTAGTACTAATTAATGTGTTGGTTAACCCTAGAGTAATCGCGCCTTTTCGTGAAACGCGAGTGATCGCGTGTTGAGCATTTTGCCGCCCATGTTTAACACAAGTTTTTTTTTTCAATACTAGATAAATAAATTTGCAATTATTACTATAGGATAAAAAAAGTCATAAACTATTTGAAAAAGTAACATATATTATAGTTTTACACTTACTATTAAAAAACAAATGTTTTAGGAAATTTAATGTAACATTTTTTGAATTTTAACAAAGACTTTGCTTAAACCTACGTAAGAAAAGAAGAATTAAACTGTTTGACAAAATTAGGCGTATTCATTATCTACAATATGTAACTCAGCAAAACAGTCCTGGCACAAGTACACACAATGTTCGTTGCACAGTAACTTTACACATCTATTACACCCTTTTTTGGTCCTTCTATTTTTCTTGGACGGGCATACTGTGCATATACATACCTGATCTACTTGGGGGTATACATATCTTGATGATCAGACGGCACAAATCGAGAAATTTGGTTTCTCAACTGTTTCGGCAATGTGTATACCTTTGATCTTCTGATTATGTGTGGTCTAGTCATAGCCAGAGCAATTTCTTTCAAAAAGATTCGCCTTAATAATAAGTGATTATTATTTTCTTTGTATATTATTTGACTATTTATGTCGGCAATATTCAAAATTGAGAAAAATAATCTCATCGGCCACCTGCGCGTCATTCTACCCACGGAATATTCCTCTTTGATTTGATCATAATATGTAATGATTTCTGGTTTCTTAGCAGCACCGGTAGTTTCATCGATCTTGTTGTCATCGTGTAAAGTGGACAACAGTAGAACCACTTTTTTTTGCTTTTTATTAGGCACATAAGACATTAAGACCTTTTTCTCACCAAATCCGAATATTGTACTCGGTTTGACTTTATCGTTGGTATCTAAAAAGTAAGATGGGATTTCTTTTTGTTTTTCCGCAGAATGCCTACAATAGTTGTTCGATGGTTAGCAACTAGCTCGTCAGCAAGAGGTATAGACGTAAAGTAGTTACCCATCGTTATATTTCGGCCAGTATTCAAAATATTTTTAGATAATCTTTTCACCAAAGCGCTTGAACTATTATCAACATAAAACTGCCCTTCTGGTTGTTTACCGGCATATACTTCCAAATTGCTGGTATATAATGATTTTGAATCAACAAGAGCATATATTTGTATGGCGTATTTTGCGGGTTTATTTGCCATATACACACGAAACTTGCAACGTCCTCTAAATGACTCCAACATCTCATCAATTGTACCATTTTCTCCAATCTGATAATGCGTTTGACAATTGGTGACAAAAGCGTCAAATATATTCCTCATTGCTGCCATATTATCAGTTTTGGCGCGTTCTGCTCTGGTTTGCATATCGTCAAAACGAGCATTTCTTAGCAGAATAAAAAATCTTGTCTTTGACATAATTACTCTGAATATATCAGGCGCCGTTCCATCATCAACCCACATTTCATGAATATTTAGGTGATGCATTTTTTTCAGCCCCGCCATAATCCCAACTAGAGCTTGTATTTCAATTAAGTCTGTTTCTTTTGTAACTCGCTCCCTTGAAAACTGATCATTATGTGCACGTATGTATGTGTAAATTCGTGAATAGCACGTTATCTTCCAGCATTTTTGTACTAATAAACAAATTAAAACATTCCAAAGGTGTTTTGGAATTTTTAGCAACTTCACCTTGCATTCCGGGGGGCCTTGTGACAATATTTTCTTGCCTTGTTCGTATATTAGGCCTTGTCGGAGGATGTACTAACCACTTAGTTCCATCTTTTCCTTTATACATAGGAACTCTTGCAAGTCGTCGCTCTGAACTTGCTTCAATTGTAGCGGCAACAGTTGTTCTTCGCCTGCTAATCAATCGAGCCAGAAGTTCATCACTTGAGGATGGTGTACGAGATCCAGTTGGCGACCGTGGGCGACCGTTGTGCCACTGCGGCTCCATGTCCGCGACCACGACGAGATGATTTCTGGGAAGACGCAGTGGCAATTAAAGACGATCCTTGAGAGGTTGTTGGCGCATCATTATCCGATTCTGCTGCTGATTGTTCTGTTTCAGCATTATGATCACTATGTTCACTTTCCCTATCAGATATATTTTCCAATAAACTTTGTAAAACATCTTCTTCGAAATCCGCCTCCTCTTCCAACCATGAAACGATTTGTGCGCTTTGTACATTCATATTCTATATTAATATAAACTAAACAAAAGAAAGTAAAACAAAACACAAGAATTGATAAAATACTAAACATCAATGTTATTATTACGATACTTATGTACATCAAAACCACGCAATGGAAACTAATAATATCTCGACCACAGAAAAAAACAGACAAACGAATTTAACTTACGTGAGTTGTCGCGCAGTGAGCAGTTTGCCGCCAAACTAGACACAGCGATCACAACCCTCATCTCATGTAGTCATACGTGCACTAAATTTCTCCGAACTTCTAAAACAAAGAAGTGAGGAACCGAGCGGCAGCTACTAGGTCGCTTGACTTTGAAAAATGTACTGTTTTCAAGAAATTACCGTTTTTTCGCCGCGGACGGCAAAATGCTCATAGCGCGAGCACTCTAGGGTTAAATGTTTTCTACATTAAATAATATAAAGTTTTTGATAAAATTTAATACTCACAAAATATCATTGTATAAAAATAAAAAATAATAATAAGAAATAATAAGGAATAATAATAATAAATAATAAGGAATAATAATAAGAAATACAATAATAATAAAAATAATTCAAAAAGCAAAATAAAATAAAAGAAATGTTGATTGGTGTTACAAGATTAATTTATTTTTCGGAACAAGAATTTATATTTAATAAAAACCTCTCAACAAATCGAAAAACCTGTGCTAAGTGAGAGGATGAAATAGCAACGATCTACCTGTAAGTACACGTGTGTGAAGGTGTGACGAAAAAAAAGTATTTTTTTTGTTTTATTGACAAGAGTATCTACCACTTGCATGCAATACATTTCTATTACAGTTTATTCGTTGTTTTTGGTTTGGATACTACGCTGACGTTATAATATATGCAAACAATGTTCCTGTTGGCACAGTTAATGGAAAGAGGCTTAACGTGAGCTGAATTGCTACAACGGATTTTCACAAAATGCATCTGGGATTTCAAACACGCCAAAACGGCGGCAAAATAATTTGTGTATTAAGGAAAATTCCTGTAAAGTAGAAACAAGATAAAAACAAAAACGTGACTACGGAAAGAGGAAATTGAAAAAAAGATAATAATAAAAGCACAATGGGATATAACATACTATATCTATCACCGAACTGAATAATGCATCGACGCTGCAGTTTTTATTTTTGATTGCGGATAGTACGAGTTGAGATTATGTGTAGTGTTTTTTGTTTACTTGTGGAATTAAAACGCCCGTTTTCCCAGCAGAGTTAATGTAAAACTATTTTAATTTTGTAGGCGGATGATTTTAACAGTTATGAGAAAAAAAAGAACAAAAATATTTCCTGTTGTTCTAGTTGGAGTGTTGAAGGAAATGAATCCCATGAATAGGTGATGAACTTGAGGAGAAATTGAAAATAGAATGGTCTTTCATCACCCACATAAAGGCTGGTTAATGAGGAAAACTCAAAAGCCCATGGTCGATTGCGGTACTGAAGAAGGGAGAAGGGAAGGCAATTAAAGCTGAGAGTGTTGAATTCCCTGTGATTAAAAGAACCCCTTTAATTGGTCTGGCAAAAAAGCGAAAATGTGTATTAATGGCAAATATAGAAAGCCGCTTTAAGTTGGAGAATTACAGTTTTGTATGATAGCCGGCTTTTACCTTGATGAGTGTTACGAGTATATTAATTTGGCGTAGTAGTTTCTCCGAGAAATCATATTTAAGTGGAAACAGCAATTGACGAAAATGATTTCTATTCATGGAGACCTACTTCAAGTTGTATGTACAATGTATGACCATTGTTCTATAAAACACCTAGTGAAAAACTATTTATTTTTAAGTTGAATATAAAAAAGAAGTCCTTTCTTAAATGTAGAAATTAACTTTAAAGAACAATAAGTCGCTTAAAAGGTGAAATTAAAAAAAATTAGCCTAAAGAAATCTTAAGAAAGTTCATTTAATTAATAATATTATTAACGTTGACAGCGTTATTTTGAACTCTCAGCTCTCCATATATGTACAGGTTCACTACTTGGTGTCAAAAAACCATCTCGAGTTCCATATCGACAACACTATCAAACGTGCTAACTCTGCCCTCGGTTTCGTGAAACGTTGGTCCAAAGAATTCTCTAATCCTTACGTTACGAAATCATTATAAAGGGTTTTCCAATAGGGACTTGACAGTTTTGAATTCAATTTGTGAACGCACCCTTTCACTAATCATCAAACTGTCATTGTTAATTTATTAAGTAAACTCAACGTTTTCATCATGGTAAAGTACACGAACGAGCAACGTCTGCAAATTATAAAAATTTTCTACCGAAATTCGGAGTCGGTGACCGCAACTTTAAGAGCGTTAACTACATTTTTCGGTCGTAATTCTCGCCCTAGTGGACAGGCAATAACAAGCTTAGTGCAAAAATTTGATTCTACATATTTGTTGTGTGATGCTGCCGTGTCAGTGAAATAACGGGTTGGTCGAAGTGTCGAAAATATCGCTGCCGTTCAGGCGTCCGTAGCAAACGATCCAAATCAGTCAATTCCTCGGCGTTCTCAAGAATTGGGCATCGCTCAGACCACATTATGGCGTATTTTGCGTAAGGATCTTGGATTACACCCATATAAGATCAAGCTGACTCAAGAGTTGAAGCCGATGGACCATTTGAAGCGACGTACGTTCTCCGATTGGGCTCTGGAGAAGCTGCGCCAAGATGATGAATTTCATCGCAAAATCATCTTCGGTGACGAAGCTCATTTTTGGCTCGATGGGTTCGTCAATAAGCAAAATATGCGTCATTGGTCGGGTGAAAATCCACATGTGCTTCATGAATCACCACTTCATCCACAAAAAATAACTGTTTGGTGCGGTTTGCATGCCGGCGGCGTTATTGGGTCATATTTTTTCGTCGTCGATAACGATCGTCACGTTACTGTGAATGGCCAGCCTTACCGCGCCATGATAACCGATTATTTTTGGCTCGAATTGGCAGATATGGACTTGGACGACATGTGGTTTCAACAGGATGGTGCCACAAGCCACACAGCACACGTTACAATCGATTTATTGGAGAGTAAGTTTGATGAGCGTTTTATCTCAAGAAATGGGCCAGTCGATTGGCCGCCTCGTTCGTGCAATTTAATGCCTCTAGACTATTTTCTTTGGGGCTACGTTAAGTCATTGGTTTATGTCAACAAGCCGATGACGTTGGAAGAGTTCAGAGCCAACATTGATAGCGAAGTAGCGGCCGTTTCGGCCGAAATGTGTAGCCGAGTCATCGAAAATTGGGTCCAACGAATCGACCACTGCAAACGTGCTCGCGGTGGCCATATGAATGAAGTCGTGTTCCATTTATAAATGTTTTGATTGTACTTCAAGCCGATAATAAAGTTTTTGAAATATCTCAAATGGTTTGCGTTTTATTTAAAAAAAAAGTTGTCAAGTCCTTTTTGGAAAACCCTATACATTACTTTCGTTAGGCCGCTTCTCGAATATGCTAGCCAAGTCTGGTCTCCCTCTTACGAATCCCTCACTACATGTATTGAAGCCATTCAACGTAGGTCTATCCGTTTTGCCCTTTGCGGCCTTCCCTGGGCTAACCCCCTTAATTTACCACCTTATACGGATCGCCTAAAATTAGTCAACCTCCAGCACCTTAAAGAACGACGCGATGCTGCAGATATTCTTTTTATTCACGACCTTCTCAACGGTAAATTGACAGCCCGACGTTATTGCACATGATTCGCCTTAACACCAACCCATGTAACCTTCTGTTCATGCCCCTTTTCCGTATAAATACTCATCGCACAAATTATGGCTATTACGAACCAATGTCCAGAATGATGCACAAAGCTAACACCAATCTTATCGACCTTTACATCAAAATGTCCACCTAGAATTGCCCTATACCACAACCCTTCACCCTCGCCTTAATAGTTCCCACCCTGTCACCTAGTTAATAAATTATAATAATTAAATTCCTTTTTTTTTGTCAAGGCTTGCATTAAGTTAATAAAGTGCCCCTGTGGAGCGTCGAATCAAATCGAACAACGTTTAGCCCTGCATACAATGTTCTTGCGGTTTTAGTCGCACAATTCTCCTGAGTTTAAGCGAACTTTTTCCATTGCCGTTGAATCTTTTATCTCCGACAAGCCTGTCCTTAATTCTTGCGGGCTCGTTTTTGGATATCCAATCGCAGATTTAGCATTAAGTCCTCAAGATATGTCAATGATTTTTGATGCTGTTTCGGGTGTGGTGTTGTAACGGTGGATTGTCATTGCCATTTAGGAACTTGGTCATTTCTTACGACTGGCATTCCGGGCCGCGGGTATTTTATATCCCCTTTTCTACTCAGATACGTCTAATTCAAAAATGAATATTTTGTATATGTGAACATTTTGTTTGTTTGTTATCTGTGTTTTTCAGCTTATTGAAAGGATGCTTCCTGGAAGTACTCGTATGTGTTAAGGTCGATATTCAATAATCAAGCCTAAGACAGTGTCTTATATGTGACGCATATTTTTCACTCGATATATTTGAACCTTTATTTGAAGGTTTTACTTTTTATATGCCTACTCACACTTACTCACTTAACAGGTCAGCGATCCATGGAGGATCTGAGCTTGGGCTATGGCTGCCTCCCATCCTTGACGGTCCCGGGCACGCTGCTTCCAGTTGTCAAGACCAAGTTGTCTAACATTGGGGTTATTTGGTCTTTATACCGGAGATTTGGTCTTCCTCTTCTTCTCGAAGCGGAAAGCTCGGAGTCGAAGACCCTCTTAGCTCGGGCGTTGGTGTTCATGTGCTCCATGTGGGCGAGCCAGTGTAGTCAACAGATCTTTGCCTTCCTAACTACATCCACATCTTTGTGCAGCTCGTAGAGTTCGCGGTTATGTCATCTCCTCCATTCACCTTCCTCACAGACAGGACCAAATATCCGATGCAGAATTTTTCTTTCGAAAGAACCAAAAATCAGCTCCGCTGTCCTGCTTACCATCCTGCTTTCGACTCCATACAGCGAGACTGGCAGTATAAACTTTTTCTAAAGCATGATTTTGATTCTTTTGACCCAAGTTGTTTGGACAATTCGAAGTAGCAGTGGTTGCCAAGGGCGATTCTATGCCAGATCTCCACTGTGGTGTCGTTTGTGAAATTTACGTTTGCTCCAAGGTAGACAAACTCCTTAACCACTTCGAAATTGCAGCTGTCAATTGTTACGTTTTGTCCCAGGTGGTGAGTGACGGACTCGATAGGACTGATAAGAGAAACTCGTTTTGCCTGTTCTTCAATCGCCGTGAATCCTTCCACAACGACACGGCGCGACCGCGCGATGATGTCAATACTCGTATCATTCGCGTATCGTAGCAGCTGGACAGACTAGTAGAAGATAGTGTCTTTCCTGTTGATGACTGCTCTTCGCACTATCTGCTCCAGTTGAAGAAGTCGCACGACAGCGCATCTCCTTGCCGAAATCAAGTGCATCTTTCAAACGATTCAGATGCATTGCGTATTTTTTTAGCGTGGCGCTACACAACCGGATCAGTTTTCCCGGGATCCCGAATTCAGCCATCGCATCAAACAATTCTTTGTCAAGAATGCCGTCGTATGCGGCTTTCAAATCGATGAAGAGATGGTGTGTATCGATTCGAAACTCGTTTGTCTTTTCCAGGATTTGTCGAAGTGTGAAAATATGGTCTATAGTCGATTTGCCAGGCTGGAGGCCTCATTGGTATCTGCCGATTAGTGCGGTGCAAAAGGGCCCCACAATACACTGGACAGGATCTTGTATGCGACACTAAGCAGGGATATACCTGTATAGTTCTTGCAATAAATTGGACCGCCTTTTTTGTAGATGGGGCAAATAGGGCTGGTATTCCAGTCGTCGGGCATGCCTTCATCTTCCCAAATTCTGCAGATGATCTGGGGCATGCTCCCTACCAGAACATCGTCGCCAGCCTTGAAGAGCTCTGATGGCAACCCATCTGAGCCTGCGGCATTGTCGTTCTTCAGCTTGTGAACAGCTGAGCCGACTTCTTCGATGCTGGGTCGAAGGACTACTTCAGCGGCTGGAGTTGGGATTTCCTCGGTTTCTACCACTCCCTCTTGGCATGCTCGTTAAGCAGCTGCGGGAAGTGCTCCACTATTCCCTGCGGGTCGGTGACTACATTACCTTCGCAGTTTCGAAGAACCTGGGTGCCTTTCTTGAAGCCCCCTGCAAGGCCTTTGGCTTTCTTATAAAAAGCTCGAATTTTGTGCTTATTCCTAGACTCCTTGATATCCTTGAGCTGGGAGGCTGCCAAGATTCTATTATTTTGTCGCAGTTTTTTTTTTCGCAAATTCTGCAGATGATAGAAGATTCGGTACTCCTCTTGCGCTGCCTGATTTTTCGCTGTAGCGCCTTTTGATACGCCTCGTCGTTTGCTGCCTTTTTTTGCTCACACTTTCCATCATACCACGGGTTTCTTGTCGGTGGTCTCCGCTACTTGCTGAATAGTTGAGCGGCAATGCAGCCACATACTGTTGGCATTTGTGTTCGACATACTCATACCGTAGAGTCTTTTGCTCAGTTGCTCTCTGTAGACTCTGGCAACCTTCGGTGTGCTCAGGCGTCCAATGTCGAACTTCATCATATTGGGCTGGTGCAGGATTCTGACATTGGATAGTCGAGTTCTAAATCTTGCTGCTACGAGGTAATAGTCATTGTCGACATTTAATGTTGGCACATTAAGGACGTTTGACGAGTGTCTTGCGTCAATGAGCACAATGAATCAATGAGTCGATTTGGTTGGCGGTTTGACCATCCGTAGATCGCCAGGTTGCCTTGTGGATTCGCTTAGGAGAAAATCTTGTACTACTTATCACGAGCTGTCGTCAAGTCCGTAAGTCGGAAGCCGTTATCTGTTGTTGTATCGTGTAGGCTTTCCGATGACTTAGCCAAGGGTGTTCTCCTTACCGATTTTGGCGTTAAAATCCCCGAGAACGATTTTACCGTCGTACTCCGCACAAGCTCCATATGCGTTGTCCAGGAGGTCATAGAAGTACTCCTTGATGGGGTCTTCAGCCTCTTTGGTAGGGACGTGTAGGTAGGCTGATGTTATAAAATCTGCCTTTGATGCGGATCACAGCCAGGCGATCAATTATAGGTTTTAAGTCCGCTTAACCGCTTTCCCATGACAAATCCGCATCCCAATTTGTGCAATCTTTTGTGACAGCTGTAATAAATGTCGCAGTCTTTTTTCCTCATCATACCGTTTCCTATCCAGCGTATTTACTGGACCGCAGTAATATCCGCCTTGTACTGCGTGTGGATTCTTTCCAGCTTATGAACAGCTTCGGGGGTGTACAGAGTTCTTACATTCCAAGAGCATACCCGCAAATCTTGTTCCTTTTTCGTGCAGTGTCGTCGTCGCTTATCCGTACGTTGATCCGAGACATTTAGCTTATTCATAACTTTTTTTTTTACGTGGGCGGATTGTTTGCCCGTAGCACAACCGCCAGTCTGGTCAGAGTTTTCTAGCTGCACACGTTTGTTCACCTTCCGACGGTTGTTGAAGGGGCTATCCAGAGAGCGCAACGAGGAGGCTGTATGTCAACTTGACCCGGACATTGAAACAGGGATTGTTGCTGACATCTCGCTAGATTGAGAGCAATCAATAACTTTACCCTGTATGTCCGAGCCCATGCCCTCCACTTTTTATATGCAGGGTGTTTAGTTACTTCTGTGACTAACGGTATATGTACATTTCCTGGCAGGTTAGTTGTTTAATGAATAATTAACAAACAATTCCGTTACATCAATGAAGTGCATTTTTAAAGTCTTAGAAATATATTGCTTCTGGGATGTCTGCTATTGGTAAAATGAATGAGCTTATAAGTGGTATAAGCATCTGCAAAACAGTGAGTACCTTGACCTTGGGGCCCCAGCATAACCATAACCAATGTAAAAGTGAAAAAGAGAAACGATCTACGATCGCCAAATCACGATCAAAGAAGTTCTTAAAAATCGCTCATGTCGTACATTTTTATTGTTTGTTCCGGCTATGGCAAGTTTTCGGGAAGTTGGTAGCAAAATTTACTCTAAAACTGTTAAGCTTCGAACAAAAACGCGCGGGTGTCTGGCAAAACAACTCTAGCACCCCGGTAAACCACCTATTCATCCTTCACTACTTTCTCGCTGTAACATGAATCGAGTTCTTGGGAGTTCCAGGAAACAGGTACTTAACATATGCACGTATATTCAATGGGGACTAATCGCATCTTTAAGGCAACAAATTTGACTTAGAGAGGCAAACAAAAATGCTTCAACCGAAGATTCCTGTTCTTCTTCTTTTCCTTTTTTCCGGCGTCGTTATGGTCAGAAGTGTAGGACCATAACCTTCCCACTTAACTGCATTCCTACTGGTCCGCTTGTGGGGTCCGCCGGTTTGACGTCAGAAAGTAGCGGCATGCTTCCCGGTTTGGGATTACTTCACCGCTGAGGCCAATCAAATGCTGGTGTTTTTGCATTTGTTTGCACCAATTGTTTTTCGGCCTGCCTTTTTTGCGTGTTGAAATTGGAACGTTGATTGATATCGTCTTTTGGACGGGGTTCAAGGGATCTCTCCTTTGAACATTGCAATTCCAACTGAGTCGGTCGCGCTCTATCTTTCTTGTGATGGTTTCTTTTACGCGGAGGCTTCCTCGGATCTTTGAACGGAACGCCGGACGTACAACTGAAGTGTAGAACCTTCCTTTCAGCTTAGGGGGCTTTTCGGATCACAGAAGATGGCGGAGTTTTCCCGCCACTTCATCCACCCTACGCTTACGCGATGGTTGATGTCGTCATCACAAGTTGCTTCTTTATTAATCATAGATCCCAGATATTTAAACTTTTCACACTTTGGAAGCACTCTTCCATTCAAGTAAATGTCTGGAATAAGCTGATGAGGGTCAGAGAACGGGCAGCACAGATACTCTGTCTTCTTTGAACTAATACGATACCCGTGTCCCTCAAAAATGTCCACCCACACATCAAGTGCTCGTTGTAGGGACGCCTGATCATCACTTATAATGGCTCCATCGTCAGCAAAGAATAACTGGTGCACATTGGGGTCCGTCACTTTTCCTTCAAGCAAGCAATCAAGGACTGCTATAAAGAGCAGTGGGCTGATGACGATCCCTTGGTGTACACCGACTTTGATTGCGAACTCTTCGGTGACTGCTGCGGTGCATCTTATTCTTGTCGTTGCTCTCCTGTACATGTCCATGATCACTGGCACGTAGGTTTCTGGAACTCCTTTTTGTCTTAGCGCTACCCACAAAAGATCTCTTGGTTGCCGGTCAAAGGTCTTCTCGAAATCAACCAACACCATATGCAAGTCCTTTGACGAATCACGATGCTTTTCCATCATGACCCTTATACTTTGGATTGCATCTCTTGCTTTCCCTCCATTGATTAGGCATAGTGTCGCCTCTCATAAGTTTGGAGATAAGAACCATGAGCCATCTAGACCCGATGTCTCCCACCTTTTTCCAGAACTCAGAGGGTATCCCGTCCGGCCCAACAGCTTTTTTTTTCTTGGAGTTTTTAACCGCGTACCGAACTTCTTCGACTGTGATGTCGGATATTTTGGCATGATATTCGGGGCGGCTCTTGGAAAGTACACTCGGGGAAACTGTTCGTTCCTCGCAATACTGTCGCCATCTGTGGAGAATTTTTTCGTCTTCCACAAGGAGTTGGCCTTCAGCATTGTTAATAAACTTTGGGAAACGAATCTCCTGAGCATTTCTTCTTCTCTGGGCGGCTATCTTAAAGATATTTGCTCCTTTGTTCAAATTGCTTTGTCCAAGCTCCTGGGTAGCCTGGTTCCTGTCAGACGCGGAAGACGATATTTCTTCCAACTCCTGATAGAGGCCTTCCATGCTTTTCGCTTTGAATTCGGCGCATTTTTTCTTCGCGATACCTTTGCAATATCGAGCTTTTTCCTCTCTATTAGTAGAAGAGCAGTTTGACCAAGCTTGGAAAGCCATTTGCTTCTCGTGTATCACTGCTTTGGCTGCCCACCCCCAGGTTTCTTTTGCGTGTTGGCAGGGGCCTTTAGATGTTCCGAGCAGTGATTTGGCTTTCTCCAGGCCAGATTGTTGTACGGAATCCCACATGTCTTGTGCTCCGTACTCCTCATTACAGACCTCATCAATAATGGAAAAAAGGTAGTTTTTCATATTGGTAATAAAAGCTTCGCCTTTTCCTTTATCCAGTTTATACCACTTGATTCTCTCTGGCACCTTCGTTTGCTGCTTTGACTTCTTACTCGCCTCCATAAAAAATTCTGTCAGGAGGAGACGGTGTTGAGGGGCGATCGCGTCTCCCAGGATCACTTTGCAATCTTTAACTCGTGGCTTCATGAAACTGGATGCCAAATGATAGTCTATTTGAGTTTCATTTCCGCCGCTGCTATAAGTGATCAGGTTCCGGCTTTGTTTGACGAACATGGTACTTAGCACTATAAGACCGTACGACTTGCACATGTTTAGGATATCTTCACCTGAAGAGTTCCTGGTGCCGTATCCCAGCCCTCCGTGGTGGTCTTCATAGTCTTCGCTTGTCTTCCCGACATGTCCGTTTAAATCTCCCCCAAAAAAACAAAAGCTCTTCCTTTGGGATGATTTTGACAAGGTTGTGAAAATCTAGCCAGAATGCATCTTTTTCTTTTTGTTCGCGTCCTACTTGAGGGGCATATGCGCTTACGATGTTCCACACCTCACCATGCATCACCAATTTGAGAGCCATCAAACGGTCACTGGACTTTGAAATGGTTTGGACGTTGCCAAGTAGCTCTGCCCTAAGGATGATTCCGCGATTCCGTTTTTTCCTTGTTCCAATCCATAGTAAAATGTGACCGATTACCGGTGTTTCGCCATTTCATCTCTTGTACGCACAGGATGTCTACTCACCTTCTAACCATCATTTCTTCAAACTCATAACTGCGACCACTCATGCTTCCAACGTTCCAACTCGCGACTCTTAAGTGTGGCTTACGCCGTTGCATTACTTTGCTATCCCCCGAAAATCCTGCAGCTCTGACCCGAGCATTGCTGCTCGTCCCAGGATCACGACCATTAGTAGTGCCTGGCGGGGTAGTGCTTCTCCTTTTAGCGTTCTTTTCCATAATGCTACGGTTTGACCGTTTTCTTTTTTCCTCCTTTTTTGACACGGGCATGCTCCAGATTTTTATTTTTTTTTTGATTGATCTTACTCTTACAACACCGGTGATCTCCAGTCGTGTCAACCCACTGATTTGCATGCACACTTGTGGGGCAGTTTAATGGTGGTGTATGTGTCCCTAGGCTCACCTTGGTGTTTTCTAAATTGCCTAGATGTGATTTTTGTTTACCTTTGTTTAGTCGCCTTTTACGACAAGCGAGAGGTATCGCTGCAGGGATATTCTTAACCCGTCCCTGCACCGAAGATTCCTGTTAGCCTCTAAAATATATCAATGTTCATACATAATGACAAGGACCTGAAAATTATTCACCGAATGGCAACAAGCAGGCAAATATAAATAGACCAACATGATACATTTGAAAGCGTTAAGCAACACTTCATATAGGCCGTTGACATAGTAAACTGACATTTAAAAAACCAAACCTGTTCATACTCTAATTAGAATTCGTCTGGAAGCAAATGAAACAAATTATTCCGTGATATTTAAGGAACCTTTTACCACAAGCGAACATATTTTCTAAGCTATATATGTCCCTAACAATGATTCCGATGCCATTATGTGTGGTCCTAAAGACAAGGGTATCATTTTCGATATTAGATCATTATTTTCGATTTAATTAAGAGTTACAATATACTTCGATGTCTTTCAACCGGCAATATTTCAGACCAGACAGATTCGTCCACATTCAAAGTGTTCCATCCCATCGCCCGCTCAATTATGACAAAGAAAATTAATACAAATCCAATTTTCATTAATATATTGCTATTTATAACTCCTTGTTACTACAAAAACTGCCACTTAAGCATGGCGTTCAGATTAATGGGATGCCATAAAACACTTCAGATGAGGGTACGTACATAAATTAACCTTTGTGTCAACAGCCAACGAATTATACATAAACATACACCCAACATACCCGGGTGTTCCATACACTTTTGTATGTGTATGAATAAATTTTGCACTCTGTTCGCTTTTTTCTATTTCTTATATTGCAACCAGCTATTTATGCATACAGTATAATGTCGACAAAATCCCGGTCTCCAATGTACAGACAGAAAAATATGACCTGAAAAGACCCAGATGCTGATCTTCTCCTTCCGATGTTGATGCTGGGAAAACCTCTACAAATAACAGCTACTATTTGTATTTTTAAGTATAATAAGTCAAGTAAGCCATCCTTAAAAAAATGTGCAATAGTTTATGACAGGAAAAATACGCAAATATTCGAACTTCCGCAGTCATAAATGCACCAAATAGATTTATGACTTTGTCATTATTGCTTTATTTTAGATATTGAGATTCTTCACACGAGAACAAAGGGCTAGTTTCAATTATTGAAAGTAATGTTGTGATATATTGGAAACAGTAGTAGGGAGTGGTATGTATTGTATATATTTGTAGAGATGAGTAAGGCTGTTCATTCATTAATACAAGGACGTCGCAAAGAGTTGGTTGTTACAACATTTGTTACGGCGTTTGGATACAAAGACGCTTTTAATTTCCACGCAACGCATTTGAGAAAAAATATTTGGAGGAGCATATATTTTTTTTAAATTATTTATATATTAATTCTATATTTATTCTTTTATTTATTTATAGGTTTTTAAAGTAACTACATATTAATAAAATTAAAATAAAATTTTATATTATTATGGCTGATGATCAATGGTTAACTCCCCGGGAATTGCAAGGACTTAGTTTTGAAGAGAGAGAACAGTTCATAAGCCAAAGTTGGAGGAACTTTTGGAAGCTGATAGTGAAGATGAGCAAGACACTTATGGACGTTCATTGCCAGACGAAGAGGGCGATGGTGAACACAGTAATGTGAATGTAGAAGATTCGGATGCAGAGGGATTGCAGTTACCAGAATATGATCCTGTTACTGAGACTGATTCGGACGAAGAATTGGAAGTAGCTCCAATTGAATCTTCTACAAATAACTATACAGCTAGAGATGGTACAATTTGGTCAGACCAACCACCACAACCTCGCCGATTTTTGTCGTATAATATTCTTAGAAGCTCGAACAATGGACCAGCAAGGAGAACAAAAGATCTTAGCATTATACAAACATTCACAATGTTGATGTCAGCAGAAATGTGTGATATAATAATTCGCGAAACCAACAGAAAAGCAACCCAGTGCTACGAACGTGAACACGAAGAAAATCCAGCAAGCCACTTCACATATGGAAACCCATTACTACAACTGAATTTGACGCTTATCTGGGTATACTTTTGTTAGCTGGTGTCACACATTCTAATTATTTACATACAACTGATCTATGGAAAACTAACTCACATCCGTTGTATCGTGCTTCAATGGGTCTCCGACGTTTTTGGGCTATCAGTCGTTTTATCAGATTTGATAATAGAAATACGCGCCAGAAATGTAAACAAACTAACAAAGCAGCAGCCATATCTGACATTTTCCTTATGTTGAATAGAAACCTCCAGGATAACTATACAGCAGGAGCCAACATCACTGTTGATGAACAACTTTACTCTTCTCGTGGCGGCACTGGATTCACTCAATATATACCTTCAAAACCGGCCAAATATTGAATTAAGGTTTGGTGGGTATGTGATGCTATTACATCTTACCCAGTCAAGGGACAAATCTATACTGGTATGGCACCTTCTGGAGAAAGAGAAAAAAATCAAGGTGAACGTGTGGTCAAATATTTGTGTTGTAATCTGTTCCGTGGAAGAGGTCGAAACATCGTGTGTGACAACTTTTTTACAAGCTATAATTTGGCTTCTACTTTGATGGTAGACTACAATTTGTCAATATTGGGCACTGTAAACAAATGACGTACATTTGTACCAGCCGAATTTCTAATCCAAAGGGAAGAGCAGTAGAATCGTCAATCTTTGGATTCAGCAACAACATAAGTATGTGTTCATACATATATGTATTTCAAAAAAGAACAAATCGGTTGTGCTTCTTTCTACATAAATACTTCCCATGATAATATCGAAATTGAAGGTCCTAAAAGAAAGCCAAAAATGATAATTTACTACAACAGAAGCAAAGAAGGTGTTGATAATATGGACAAATGCCTTGGTGAATATAAAACGAAGAGAAGAACAGAGAGATGGCCTCTGGCTTTTTTTTATAACACTGTGGATGTGGCTGCATTTGCAGCATTCGTGATCTACATGGAAAATAATCCACACTTGAAGACATCTGGAAACCGTAGAAGGTTGCCTCTACAACAGATGAGTGAACAATTATCCATGGCAGAAATCCAGCATCGTACACAAAATGCACAAGTCATGCGAAATTGTCCATCACGTATGTTGGGCCACCCAGTAACGCCGACTGTTAGGAGAGCGCCGTGGCGCAGTGGATAGTGTGTCGGCCGCTGACGCAAGATGAGCGAGTTCGGATCCCGATAACACCAACGCCATCGAATGATTATTTCGCGGCGTCCCTCCTCGGCGGGGTACTGGCAAAACCCTCCGATGTATACTTACCATGAAAAAGCTTCTCGGCATGGGCCGTTCGGAATCGGCATTAAACTTTAGGTTCCGTTCACTTATGTGAAAAAACAAATCGCACTCAACATAAGTGAGTAAAAATAAGCTTGGCTCTGGCTCCACATGAGCTCCAACGCCATCTAAGGTGTCTAAGGCAGTACAATGGACCAGTATTTGTGTCTGAGTGCTCCAACAGATAGCAGAAGCCTCCAACAAAAAAAAAAAAAAAAAACACCGACTGTTGAAAATCTTCCAGTAAGAGCTCGAGAAGAACGTGACAATTCTGGCAGAATCAAGCAGAAGGGAAATTGTTACCTATGTATCAGGAAAAGATGAACACGAAAAGCCTGCAAAAAATCCAAAAAGCCAGTTTGTGCTGAATATTCAGTCGATGTAACCCAATGTTAACGAAAAAAAAAACGAAAAAGTAAAACTTGACATATAAGCAATTTGTTTCAGGGATTTGTCATATTTGCTTCGCGAGCAAAAAATCGCTTCGTTTTATGCATAATGCTGACCAGATGAATTCTTCTGAGTCCTTAGAGGTTGCAGCTTCCGATGGTCAATCGCTACAGATATCCCTTCCCATATGTTCCTTGGATATTTTTTTTCAAACTTACTGCCTTATTAAGCGCAACTGTTGGGAAAGTACCAACGGAACTTCAGACGAACAAAATCACCTCCACCGTACGATAGCTTACGAAAGGATTGTTGTCCAATAACCCTATTTATTTTAAACTTTTAACTCTTTTCTGGTGATCCCATGTCCTCCTCCCTCAAGACGGGACAGAACACATTACAAAAGCAGGAACTACCACCATATTCGCAAGGATCTTAGTTGAGTATGTGTGTTTGCGAAATCGCCGCATGAAATTTCACAGAAAACTTTCAAAATATCCTCTTCTCGAATCCGTAAAACGACGTAAGAGAGGAGGGCGAGAAAAAAAGTCTTTAAAGCCCAATTCCAATTTTTTTTAATACAACAAGTATGTGTAAAGAGACACAGCACGACACAGGGAATTGAAACTTTGGGTTGACTGACACCTTCCCGGGAAAACGGAGCACGAAAAATAAACAGAAAGCAACAATATAAGTGGGGTGGGGGTTGGTCTCGTTTGGGCGTGGAATTCCTTCACATCTTTCGGCATGACAAACCTTATTACATCATTACATCCGTGATAAGGAGTTAAGAGGTGAAATGTTCGATTGTTTTCTTGACTCTTTTTCTCTACATCTTTCTTCTTCTCTTTCTCTCTCGTTTTTCTAGCTAGCTTACCCGTTTTGACTGGTGGCTGCTTATGCTAATCCGCTTAAGGACGTTAAGACTTATTTACACCTTTCTTCTTCCTCTTATTTTTTTTTTCTTATCTCCGGAGACCTATATAACTGCTGTTTGGAAGCAAAAAAATATTTACCATATCCTTAGCCGTGCATGAAGACTTGGTGGGCATAATGGCTGCCGGTATAAGCCGGCTAATAAAGTAGTTAAAGTTTGTTTTTATAATAGAGCTTATCTGAAGCTCAGCAACGAGCTGAGGGGTTGTGAAATAAAATATACGGAAAAGCATCTTAATTAGGCTATGAAATGTTGCATTTTTTTCATGATGGCTGTGGTGTATCATAGTGCCATATTGCATATGGTATCGTGTAAACATCGTCTCTTCTTGGCAAGCAACTGGCAGCCTCTCTACTGTCTCGTCTTAGAAATCATGCAGGGGCCTAGCGTCTATTCGGATCTAACGTTTTAGGTTTTTCATCCAGGAAAACCTTGCGCCCAGGGTAGGCGAAGGTGCAGGCACAAACACCGGAAAAAGTTGCATATACGGCCGGTAGTATTTTTTGCTGGCAGCCTCTCTCCAATTCTACGACTAAAGTTCCGCCATAGAAATTATGCAGGTTAAGATCATAATCAAGTGCATTTTGGGTTTTTCCTATATGAGAACCGCGCTCAACGGGTCAGAAAGAGAGCAGGCACCAAAACCAAAATAGTTACGTATACGCTCCATAGTGCTCTTTGTTGAGAGCCTCTTCCTGTTTACAAGATAAAATGGCTTAAAGTTTTTAAGCTACAAATTTAAGTCGTTTTCGAACTACTGTTAACAGCGTATGTGACCCAAGTTTCTTTCCAAGTATCTAAATAAAAAACATCCAGGTCCATTTAGCTCAGCCGAACCAATTAAGTGGAAGCCATCGAGCATTGGAAGGAAGGGTCGAACCAAGACTAAACGGTGCAGTTTGAGAAATGTTAGGCTTCAAGGATAACAGAGATTTTCAATTTCCCACCCACCCTTGTGACTCCTTCCATTACACACAAAAGAGATAATTTATACTTACACGCGATGTAAAGGGTGGGTCAAATACAAGTTTCTTTTTAAAATGAAGAAATAAATGAACAAAATAATTTTTTTTCCATGTGTTACGGCTTTATTAGTAAGAGCAAAAATTCCCATTAATTATAAAATACAACGTCGCGTCGTTCAAGTGGCTAGCTCGGCTGGCTTCGCAGTAGATCATTCTCTCACCCAAATTTCCCAAGACCTTGCTGATGATTTCGGGCTCAGGGATTGCTTGAATGTTATTGGCCTTAAGTGCTTGAATCGTTTCCGGATTGTTGGTATAACATCGGTCCTTCACGGTTCCCCTCAAAAAAAGTCCAAAGGAGTTTAATTACAGCTCCGAGGCGGCCAATTGACATCGCCAAAACTGCTGATAACACTATTTGGGAATTTGGTGCGCACAAGATCGATGGCGCGCCATCCTGCATGAAAGTTGCAGAGGTCGTCCGAATCCATGCGTAACGCTCACGTTGACCGAAACGTTGTTCCCAGCCTCATTTTCGAAGAAAAATGGTTCAATGATGCCACCACTCTATAATCCGCACCAGACTGTCACTCTCTGTGGATGCATTGGCTTCTCGAGAATAACGTGCGAGTTTTCCGAGACCAAGATGCGGCAATTTTGTTTGTTAACGTAGCCGCCGAGATGAAAATGCGCCTCGTCAGAAAAGATGATTTTTCGCCCAAAATCGTTGTCCTATTCAAGCTGTTCTAAGGCCCAAACTGCGAAGAGATAACGAAGTGGATGGTCGCCCGGCTTCAATTGCTGAATTCTTCCCAGGCTAGTGCGTGAAATGTGGAGCTGTTGAGATCGATGCCAAGTTGTTGTTCGTGAATTGAGTCTCACACTTTCGGCCACAGCAGCCACATTCTCATCTGTGCGCATCGTACGACGACGGTAACCATGAGTGTTGTCCACTAGCATACCAGTCTCACGAAACTTTTGCACAAACTTGCGTACAGCAGTCGCGGTGGGTGCTTCATTTCGGCCAAAAATTCTTTTTAAGAAACGCACTGTTTGGGCTAAACGGCACTCACTTTGGAAATAGGATTTCAATATGCCCCAACGTTGTTCAAGCGAAAGCGACTCATTTCGTTCCGCGGAGTTGTGATACTGACTTTCTGTCGAGATTTCGAGAGGGAAACAGATGTCAGTGTCAAAATAACCTGCGATTAAAAAAAAAAACTACATGACTCAGACTTTAAAATGTATCCAGCTCCCATGTCCTGGCAGTATATCCGAAATCTTCCAAACTGACTCTTTGGTTTAATTACAGCCTGTAGCCACATTTCCAGAAAGTAAGCTACTTAAATCCATTACCGTTCTACACCATTCTGCACTTTGAGTTAAACGTTGGCATAAAAACTCAACCATAATTACCAGATCCTTCTGTTTCCTCTTACGAACCTATCTCATTTGTGTGGTTTACTAAGAGGACATTTTTACAGCAAGAGAAACTGTGCCCTACACCATACACAGACCTTCGTATAAATAAATATCACTTCCTTGCCAAAGTGTTCCATAGAATTCCGTGCACACATGCATCACCACTTCCTGTGCACCCATTAGTACAGAATCGCCGACGTGCCATGTCAATTATAACCTAAGCCGACAGGTTACGGATTCTAAGCACTTCACTCGCTAACCTCTACCAATTCAACGTGCCCCATTCACTCATTCTTCACTCTACTGGAATTGACCTTTTTCACCCAAGCCGTACCTAAGTACTGGAGGTACTACAGTGTCTATCCAATTCCGTCTGGATGGACGACCGAGGACATTGCAACGAGTAGCTTTACGACCAAATAAATTGAAATAACCAACAACCATGGGTCATCAACAAATTTCAGGACGACTACACACACATTCATTCAACCGTACTGCCATTGAGTAGATACCAGAGTTGAAAGACGAAATTGTCAGAGAGGGATGTGCAACAACGGATTTCAAATGTTTCGTCAATTCTCGTGCGGAGTGCATCACCACTTTCTACACTTCCGTAAATTTCCGATTTCAATTCAGCTAATGTTGGTACTCCCTATTTCCCTCTCTTCGTGCGAATTGATTTGGTGCGTGAGTATCGTAAGGATGCATGGACACTCGGGAAACTTCCGCATCCAGTATGAGTGAATGGCAGCAATAGGAGGATGAGTATCCTGATACTTAATCAACGGTCATCTGGGTAAAAAAAAGGACGAACGAAAGGCGCACCAAATTTGCTATGCAAACACCCTTGTAACCGAGTCATCGAACTTTTATCTTTTCATGTTTTAATTAAAAATGAATCTACCACTGTAATGGGAAGAGAATGTCAACAGAAAGGCAAGGATTCTACTAGGATGGGAAAAAATCGATAAGATACTACCTTTCCCTACGACTCAAGAGCCTTTTCACTTACATATTACAAAAAAGACTTAACCGTCTAGTTAACAGCGAGCGCCGAAAGTAAAGCAGCAAATGACAAAAAAATAAACAACAACAACAGATATTAAGGGTAATGTCACTCTTATCACGTAAAGCCCATCAGGACGACAAAACAACCAAAGTCAGGTATCCAACCCAATCTCTCCTCCTATTACATCATCCTATTCCCTCCCGTTCCTATCAAAATCAGCTTCGTTTATTTAATAAGAGGTAATCATCACTGACTAGAGACTATGGAATTCGTCCATCTAAAATGCAAAATGGCGAAGTATAAAGAAAAGTAAGAAAAAAGAAAAGAAAAAGACAATCTGAAATCAAAACAAGGACGAAGCGGAAAAAGGGAATTAACTCAATCACTTCCACCTGTGTGCGTCATAGACTCTTATTAACTAAGGCGACCAAATGAACTAGAATGAATATTAATGACGCTACCGAGTGCTTACTCTAACATCAACTTCCAGAACGAAGCAAGCTCCACAGCGAGCACCTTTTTCCTTCTGTATACATGTACATACCATCCATGACTCTACTATCATAGGAATGCATCCGTATATCCACCGTCTTCGAAAGCAACGGCCAATCATTTAAATAATGGATGCGGGGATTTATTTAGGCAAATGAATGCGATAAATACGTTTCAGATGAGAAGGATGCTACGGTTTTCTTGGGATCAAGGTCAGGATGCTTACTTTCAAACGAGTTGATAGGGAAATTACTCTTTTAATTAATAACCCGTTTAGGATACGTAGCCGCGATCTGCGATTTGTGCTGTTTTGGATACCGGGACGTAGAGGTCGTAGCGCTTGCCGATGGTAAATACGGATTAGGTATTTAAAGGATATTTTACGAACCTATTTCATATACAGAAATAAAATGTTTGGAAAATAGTTTTCAATTAATTTCGCGAATTACGAATAAGCGGTGGGTCATGCAAATATCGGAACCACCATCGGAATAACCATGGGGTAAAAACCCCATTTATAAAGGGTGTTTTTTATAGAGCTATTGAACTTTGAAATGGAATGAAACAAAGACGATTTCTTAGTAGACTAGTGACTTCACATATCCCCACAGAAAATAGTCAAGCGGCGTTAAATCGCACGATCTTGGAGGCCAATTCACGGGTCAGTAACGTGAAATTATTCGGTTACCAAACGTTTCCTTCAATAAATCAATTGTGGCACGAGCTGTGTGACATGTTGCGCCGTCTTGTTGAAACCACAGCTTCTGCACATCATGGTTGTTCAATTGATGAACGAAAAAGCCAGTAATCATGGATCTATAACGATCACCATTGACTGTAACATTCTGGCCAGCATCGTTTTTAAAGTAGTAAATACCAATTATTCCACCAACCCATACAGCACACCAAACAGTCAGTTTTTGTGGATGAAACGGTGCCTCAACACACACTTGAGGATTTTCATCACTCCAAATACGGCAGTTTTGTTTATTGACGTATCCATTCAACCAAAAGTGAGCTTCATCGCTAAACAAAATTCGCTTATGAAAATTGGGATCAACGGCAATCTTGTTTTGGGCCCATTCACCGCCAGCCGTAGCGGTCATATGCCAGAAATTATATTTCAATTATAATGTCGGAAAATTATGTTTCGAATAAAGTTCATTTCATGTCAATTTAAAAAAAATAATTTTTTTTTTATTCCATTTCAAAGTTTTATACCTCTATAAAAAACACACTTTATCTATAAAGTGTGTGCCATCAAGTCTTTTTTTTTATTCTTAGGTTATCTTAACACTGACAGCTGTTTCCCGCTCGAAATCTCAACGGAAAGTCAGTATCATACCTCCGTGGAACGAAATGAGTCGCTTTACGCTTGAACAACGTTGGGACATATTGAAAACTTATTTCCAAAGTGAGTGCCGTGTAGCCCAAATAGTGCGTTTCTCAAAAAGAATTTTTGGCCGAAATGAAGCACCCAACGCGACTGCTTTTCGCAAATTTGTGCAAAAAGTTCGTGAGAATGTTGCCGTGTGGCCGAGAGTGTGAGACTCCATTCACGAACATCAACTCGCCATCAATCTCAACAGCTCAACATTTGACGCACTAGCCTGAGGATAATTCTGCACAAAGATATCCTATTATTCGCTTACAATGTCCAATTGACTCAGCATCATCATCTTTTCTGACGAGGCGCATTTTCATCTCGGCGGCTACGTTAACAAACAAAATTGCCGCATCTTGGTCTCGGAAAACTCGCACGTTATTGTCGAGAAGCCAATGCATCCACAGAGAGTGACAGTTTAGTGCGGATTGTGGAGTGGTGGCATCATTGGACCAAAATTGGACCAAAATTGGAAAATGAGGCTGGGAACAATGTTTCGGTCAACATTGTCTTAAATTGAAGACATAGATTTGGACGACCTCCGGTTCATGCAGGATGGCGCGCCATGCCACACAGCCCATGCCACAATCAACCTTATCCGCACCAAATTCCAAAATCGTGTTATTAGCCGTCTTGGCGTTGTCAATTGGCCGCCTCGGAGCTGCGATTTGACCCCATGGGACTTTTTTTTTATGGAGAACCGTGAAGGACTAATGTTATGCCAACAATCTGGAAACGATTCAGGCACTTAAGACCAATATCATCCAAGAAATATGTGAGCTAAGGCGCGAAACCATCAGCAAGGTCCTGGAAAATTGGAGTGACGCTATTGCGAAGCCAGCCGAGGCAACCTCTTGAACGACTTTGTATTCCATAACTAATGAGAATGATTGTTCTTACTAATAAAACCATAATACATGGAAAAAATATAATTTTTTTTCATTTTATTGCATTTTTAAAAAGAAACTTTATTTCGCTCATCCTTTAGTGTCCACTGTTCTGATTGCAATGGCAGCAATATCGTTGCCATATATAAAAATTCAACTTGGGTCACACTATATACATAAGTCCAATGCAACTGGTATTGAAATGAGTATATTTTTATTGCGCTCATTTATGACTAGTAAGGGGTTTTTAGGCCCATTCAAAAGGCATCACTTTAGTTGTCTATTTTGCTGATAATGCCGGTACTTGATTGTCGTAGCTTATAAGCTGCATGGCAGTCTATGACATGGGGCTTCCAGTCTTTGCTTCAGGTACTAAATACCATGTACTCCCCGGAAAGATTTAACAAAAGCAAGAATTGCAAGATGTCTGCTGGGTCCACTTTCTTCTGCAATTTGTGTAAAGTTTGGTGTAGTAGCCTTAAACACGAATTTATACCGAAAATAAAATGCTAACGCCTTGACTAGATATATCCCATAGCGTTGATCCATAACTAGAGTAGTCGTGATTAGAAGGAGCATGAGAAATGTCCGTCTTGTGTTTGACTTAGTTTGACCTCCGAGCTTACGGAGTGTTTTCCAGAGAGGCTTTTCCCTCTAGCATTAATGATTAACAGATGCCAAGGAGGGTCGGTTCTCTCATCACAAATGTAGTTATGTCAATTAGGCTGCATGTCGATCTGTTAATCAAGGTTAAGGCCTTGTATGTAGGACTAGGACCAATACGAGAGCTTTAATGTTAAACCATTCCGACCAAATGATTTCAATTTCTGATTTATTGAATTTGAGTAAAACAATCGGTGCAAAGGGTAATCGGTTCTACCTTGACGGTAAGCGGCTGGACAGTGAGATGTTAGAATGAAGAGTAGATTGAATATAGCTTTGCCATACCCATTGCCATTTTATAACTTCTTTTACAAAACAAAAAAAAAAACACAAATATTCACGATCTTCGAACAATCGGACAAGACTTTGCAGTGTTCTATTTTCGACAACTCACGCATAATTCCTGTTATATGTATGTATGTTAAGGTTAAGCATCCTCAACCAGCATTGCCATTTTATGACAGAAAAACTTACACTCGAACAACGTTTACAAATTATTGAATTTTATTATCAAAATGCGTGCTCTGTGAAAATTGTTTTTCGCGCACTTTGCCTATTTTAGTCGCCGTAATCTACCGACTGAAGAAGCAATTCAAGCCATAGTGACCAAATTCATATCAATTTCACGCTATTGGGCATTGAGCCACCTACCCGTATGCGTGGAGTGGAGTAGACAGGAAAATATTGTTGCTGCATCTGCCCGAATTAAAGAAAATCGTGATTAGCCCTATTGTCGCCGTTCACAACAATGTTATGTTACCCAATTGCATGGAAGATTGTACAAGGGATCTTAGTCTAACAGCTTATATAACGCAGCCCGTGCAAGAATTGAAGTCAATCGACCTGCTGGTGTGCTGGTGACCAGGAGGTGTGATTCAAAATCGGATTCTCTCTGTGGTCTTCCTAAAACTCAGTTGTGTCAAAGTTTACTCAAAATAATACTTAAAAAATGGCAAAAGACCTAAAAAGTATGAAATGCAACATGCTTTCCTATTCTAAAAGTTAAACTTGATACGAGTCCTAGGAAAAAAAAAGTGAAAATCGTCTTTTCCGCTGAATGTGTCAACCGTTATCACTTTGAGCCAGGTTTTTTGCGTCTAAAATTTAGCAATTTATATTTAAAAAAGGTCCACGGCAAATTAATGCCCAGCCTAGTAGCATAAAGAACAACTTTAAATCAATACGTCATACCCTCTCTGTATCAGTACCAAACATCTACCACTTCGCATGGATGTTTTTCATCCTCATCCATACCTACATTATGTGGTCTACCCCAGGCACCAGGTTCCCCTTTTATGTTCTTTTGACAAACGGGACGTGAAACATTTTTAAACCAATTTGCAGTAATTTTTCCGTTTTAAAAAGCAAACAACCTAATCAAACTTTCTGCGAACCTTTTCGAATGTCGAGTGAAATTTTCTAAAATTTTGGATCTGATATTTGTATGTTGTGATGAATTCAATTCGAATGTAAGTCAAGCTCCTATACGTTTGTTAAATGAATCAATTAATCACAAGGAAATTTTTATTGAATTATCTCTACTCCACTACCTGATACTTAAATTTTTCCAAGGCAAATTACATTGAACTGAATATTCAATAATGTTAACTAGATCAACGAAATGTCCAATTTAAACTTAATGTTTATGTATGCGCGCTTTATTTATATATTAACATATGGATTCTCGAGATTTGTACCACTTTCCTCTTATCGAAATTCGAATAAGCCCTGTTGGCACAATATACATCTAGCTACTCTAAAAAATCTAAAAAATAAAGCTTTTAAGGCATTTAAAAAATTCAATTCCAGCACAGATTATGATTATGAAAGATTTTAATGTTCTCAACAAATTTCTCTACAAAAGTTATATCATGCATATCGAACGTAATATCAAATATGATAGTAGCATATTCTGGCACTATATCAATTCAAAAAGAAAGTCAACGGGGATTCCAAATTCAATCAATTTTAGAAATTTAAAATCTAACAATATGGGATCCACCTTCGAACTCTTTGTTAATTTTTTTCAGTCAGTATATACTAACCATAACCAAAATAGTACACCTCCTGTCTACTCCTCCAACTGTGTACCACCACACAATCTTTAACTTTAATTCATAATGATGTTCTAATCGCTCTTCAAACTTTAAAGCCTAATTTAAGCAGTGGATCAGATGGTATTCCTCCCCTCTTATTGAATAAATGCTACGGATCGCTCTCATTTCCCCTACTTCATATTTTCAACCGTTCCCTCTCGGATGGCCTATTTCTCGATATTTGGAAGACATCATTCTTGGTTCCCATCCAATAATCTGGATCTAAAAGTAACATCGAAAATTACAGAGGAATTTTTAAGCCCTCCGCAATTCCCAAATTATTCGAAAGCATCATAAAAACTAAAATTAAATTTCTTATTAAAGAACATCTACCGGATGAGCAACACGGTTTTGTCTCGGGTCGTTCCACTACCTCAAATTTTGCACTGTTTTCATCTTATGTCTTAAGGAAATAAGTATAAAATGTAACATGTCGTATGAATGTTATTTTATGGGTTTTGGAATGAGATGACAGTGATTGGAGGTGGATAAAACAGGTTCTTAATTGAATAAATACCTCCGGCATCACTTGGATGTATTCAGCTAAATTCAGCAATCATCCACAAGTCAGACATTCTTTAATCAAAAACCGTAGATTGTAAATATTTCCGCCTTCTCAGGCTTCTTAGTTTCAATTAAACTGCCTTTCACGAAACTACAAGCAATTGGGGACGGGGAACCGTGATGTAGCAAGGAAACGACAATGTAAGCGACGGAGGGATTAATGAAAATCATTGTCAGTTATTTCACACATATGTTTACTAAAGTCTTACGTTCCCGGGCGTACGCTGGAAATTGTGCAAAGACAGGACAACCACCATGTATCTTGTGGCAAATTGGATTTAATGTTACTTTACTGACTTTAGTCGAAGAGAGTTTTCATTTAATATGAAGGAATGGCTTGTAGCTACAGTAAGCCGCTGTAATCAGGTCACAAGATGAGAGGGATAAAGGCTGAAGTGCCTGTTGGCTGTTCGTCCTATTCAGTGAATTTGACATTCACACTCAGAAGCAACCTGAATGTATAGTTGGAGGGATTGCTTCAGGGATTCTGAATTCTTTTGAATTTCAATTTGGGGTAGTACAAATGTGTATGATGGAATGGCAGTAGTTTCTATGCAAATGTTGTTTGCGGGAAAGTGTGTGTCGATTACTGGAGAACAGCTACAAAATAGCTGATAGTGACAATCTATTCCCTTCAATAACAGATAGCTTTCAAATACAAATGTTTTTCCTCCAGGATATTCCATTAAACGGAGAGTATCGGAATAAAAAGCGAATTATTCGGAAATATAACTGAATTCCTATGAATTTCCAACGCAAACAAAAAAGGATTTTACTCTAATTTGCATTTTTCCGTTAGCACAAAAAACCTATGCTAAGCGCCCATGGGGAAGGAAATGAGGAATCATGCTGTGCCGCCGGGAATGGATATGATTGAAAACAATCGGGATGCGGGTGGTAGGTCTTTCATGCTATCGTTGCGTCAGCAACCTTGTAGTTATGATCGTTGTTGTGATTTTCCTTGTTGTCCTTAGAGTCATTGTCATTCGGGTATTGTTGTGATTGTCATTGATGTCATTCGTCTACGTCTATGGGCATGTGTATCTAAATTATGCCAATGCCAACAGAGATATGGATTTTTTATTGTGTGCTATTTTTAAGCTAAAAAAAAAATTAATCTTGTATCACATTCGGTAAGGGGTTGCTTGAATGAGGAGGAGGATGTAGAGGCTGGGTGGGTGTATGTCTATGTCGGAATCGTGGGAGCACGTACAGAATGGCTGTTACCACAGGACTTTTTGTTTTTATTCAGTCTTCACCGTTTTTTTTTTTTTATGGTTGTGTGCAAACAGTTTGTTTTCTGCTTCAATCGAACTATGATTTTGATTAATCTGCTGATGGGGGCTTTTGGATTAAATGCGTATGGGTTTGTTTGGGGCTTTAATGACGTGACTATGGCTGGCTTGATGGACAGGCAATTAAGTAATAGAATGAATGAACATATCTCCTTTCAGATACATATCGTGTACGAGTAGGCTTCAATTCGATTTTCTTCTGATTAGTCTGTCTCTGATAGGAATACGAACAAATCCATTTGAATCAAGCTTGTATTGAGTTGTTGAGATTCAGGTTTTTAGAGCTATCAGTTTGTATTGAACCGAACTCCTTTTTCGTTGTATGTCGTCGATTCACTTGCTGAATTTTATGAATGATTCTCAAGTAGTTACATCCTTTAACCCATTACCTGCCACTGTACTCAATTGAGTATAGTATTTTTGTAAAATTCAAAAGTAGGCCTTGATTTAAATTTCTTTCTATTGGCAAGCAAAAATAGACATGTGGTTTCTCATTCGGAATAGTTTCGTTGAGGTTGAAAGCTATTTACTAGTTGTTTGGTTACCTTTTGTGCAGTTTTGTGTATTTGCGAAAGTAAAAAGTTCCTTAAGATTTAAACTTGTAGATTCAAACTTGTCCTGTTGACATCGCAGGAGCAGTAGAGGTTGAAATCGAAAATGGATTTGAAAGGGAAGACGATATGCTACTTGCCAATCTAAAGGAGGAGAGCTCACCCACAGAGTGAGTTTCAGAATGCTGTCCCAAAATAGTCAAATCATGTGGTTTATTCTACTAAAATGAATGAAACGTTTCAATATTTGGAGAATTTAATCAAAGTAAGAGACCAGTTGGAATTGGAAAACGAAGTTAAGATCTTTGAACATTTTTTCGATGATGAACGATGAATTTGATTGTGGGGCAAAGCAGGATATACGCACTGGACAAAAACTGGCGCACTAGGAGGATCTGATAAAGTTTGTTGGTATAATGCTTTTTTTCGGATATCACACTTTACCTCAAGAATCATTGTATTGGTGCCTAGACGAAGATACAAGAATTCCGTTGGTAACTAACGCCATGTCCCGCAGACTGATAAGATGGCTAAGGTTCGACCTTTCATAAAAATTATTTCCCAAAATAATCAAAAAAGGGGTTTCTTTCATGATAAACTTTCTATTGACGAGGCGATGATAAAATACTTTGGTCATCATTCCGCAAAGCTATTTATCCGTGGAAAGCCTGTTCGTTTTGGATACAAGGAGTGGATGCTTTGCAGTAGCGATGGATATTGCTATGATTTTGACATATATGGTCATATAGTGCCAAAAATGTAAGTTCAATCAATAAATGTTTACCCCTTGGATCTCGGGTGGTGCTTGATTTGCTGGAAGTAGTTAATACGCCAAGTAACCACACCTTATTTGTTGACAACTACTTCACAAGCCATGACCTTATGGCCACCCTATGCAAAAATTGTTCGTGACAATAGGACAAAAAATGTTCACTTAAATCGTGGCTACTTTCATCATAAATTTGACAAAAACAATAACATCGCGCGTTGGAAAGACAATGCTATTGTAACCGTTGCAACAAATTACAACAGTTTGGATCCACTAGGAAAAGTCAAAAGATGGTCAAAAACAGGAAAAGAAAAGGTAGTCATTCCTCAGCCAAAGCCATTAGTTGCATACAACAAGAGCATGGGTGGGGCCGACCTTCATGACCAATTTGTCAATAATTACCGGATAAAAATAAAAAGTAAAAAATGGTGGTTACCATTGTTCACACATATGGTCGACTCAATAATGGTGAATGCTTGGCGACTTCATTGTTTGAAAACCAATGAAAATCGCAATCCCCTCCTGTGATTCGCAGTGAAGAAGGGCATTTCCCCAAAAAAATTAAAAATCAACTGAGATGCCGGATATGTCACAGCAGAAAAATAGTGTTTTAAAATATTCCATAGCTAGGTAAAGAATGAATCCATATCCGGCCAGTATACTCGTTTGAGTACACCCCTCTAAATACCAAACTTTTTTTTTCAATTGCATTTTTGGTCAAACATATCACTTATTAAACAACATTTTAAGGTTTTTCATTTATCTTTATTTTTAAGGCGCTTGGTCTTTAATGGCTAAAGGAATTATTGGGACAAGCCGCAAACAAAGTGTAGCACCACAAAAAACTTGTTCTAGTTTACAGAATACATTTCACAGACTGGTAAAGTTTATTGGTTATTTATAGTTTTGCATAAGTTGGTTACAAATATGTGTCAGTTAAAATAAATGTTATGTACGTTCAGGAATATTGCGTTTACCCATTACACGTAGACGGCCGAAATCAATTTTGCTGATGAAATTTAGTGCTGATAAATCAAAGCTCAGAAGCATTCAGTGCAATGTTTTTGGATTCGCGTCGAATGGGTAACGATGTTTACTGGGAAGTAATAATACCTGAATTCGTTACATACATACTTTCATCATTTATCTCTGCATCTTACTTAACGTGAACAGAGTTCTCATGCGTAAGATGAGGAAAGGAAAGGCAAAAAGTTATTTGTTAAGTTCAGTTCCATTTTACTTTGCAATGCTGCATTTCGACGATTTTCTGTTCGTTGCTATTAAAAAAAAAGAAAAATTCAATATTCTTGTCCAATCGAAGGTTTTATCCCACATTTCCTTTAGCTGCCCATTTTGAAATATTAGTCTGTAACAAACTTCCTATATTTTTTCTTAGTCTATAACTTTCTTTGTCCTGGAAAAAGAGATTTCGCAGCTTTATTACTGATCGCAATGACAGCTTCACTTTGCAGATTTTGTGGAAATGAAAAGTTAATAAATTTTTCATTATGGCTTGATATATTAACATTACCAAAATAAGCGGAATGCGTGTACTAACTTTAATGCACGCACAGAGAGACATATGCTACAAATAAGGAAAGTGTTCACGCCGGCGCGGGAAAATAACAAAAACTCACGGCCTTCTTTCCTTTTTTTTTTTTGAGTTTTATTATCTATTCATTACAATTATTAAATAGTTAGTTAGTTAGTTATACTTAGTTATAGTTAGTTCCCTACTTACTTGGTCCTTCCCTGTTGGCGTGCGTTCGGCAAATGGCTGCTATCCAATTGCCACTTTGCCTCGTTGCTTTACAGGGATGGCAAGCAAGCAGGGTTGTTATTCAACATCCCCCTCCCCGTGAATCGACGTATCAGATTCACCCTTGACATCTAGTCTTGCAAGTTTCGATGCTGGTCTTTTGAGAACTCCGGAGCCGGTCTTAACTAAAGCTGAGCGAACCTGACCATCTGATGCTGGATATACCTCCGATACTCTTCCTCGCTTCCATTCCCCTCTGCTTTCATTCTCGTCGCATAGGAGGACAATATCACCCACCCTCAACGGCCTTGTTTGTTTATGCCACTTTGTGCGACGTGTAAGAGTAGGCAGATACTCTAAAACCCATCTTCTCCAAAATGTTTGTTTGAGCTGCTGCAGTATATGCCACTGTTTACGCAAGCACACTGCTTCATTCACCGCTGAGGTTTGCACATAATTTGGGCCGCCCAATAGGAAGTGATTAGGCGACAGTGGCTCGGAACTTTCAGTCTCGAGCGGCAAATGTGTGAGAGGTATTGAATTTACCAAATTTTCGGCCTCAATTAGTAGGCCATTTAAGGTATCTAATTGCGGTGCCTTTTCTTTCAAGGTAACCGCCAGTACGCGCTTAACACAACCCACCATTCGTTCCCATGCTCCACCAGCAGACGGATTTCCTGGCGTGTTGAAAACCCATTCAATACCACTTCTTGTACACTCCTTCTCGATTGCACTTTCATTAATTAGCCATTTTTCCTTACTTGCCCCCACAAAGTTAGTACCACAATCACTCCTAAGCCGAACTGGTACTCCTCGCCTGTTTATAAAATTACGTAGACAGATAATCACCGCGTCCGTGGATAAGTCCTTGGCCATCTCGAGGTGGATGGCACGAATGGTTAGGCAAGTAAATATAGCTACCCATCGCTTCTCATAGCGACGCCCAATCGTTACTTGCATCGGTCCGAAATAATCCAACCCCGTAAATGAAAATGGGCGAACATAAGGTGTGAGTCTGTCTTGGGGTAGTTGTCCCATAAGGGGAATTTCTGGGACGGCTGCTGAATTTTTGCAGTATTGACATTCAGCTTTAGCTGTTCTGACAAGTCTGCGGATGTCCGGGATCCAGTACTTAGCTCTTATTGCACAAACGATAGTCTCTTGATTTTGGTGACGATATATTTCATGGTAGTAGCGCACTATGAGCTTCGTCATCGGATGATTTTTCGGTAATATAGTTGGCCTCCTTGTATCCCCCTGCACACAGTTAGCTTTGTCGATACGCCCACTTAGTCGTATTATATCCTCATCATCTAAGACTGGTGTAAGTTTGAATAATGGACTAGTTTTAGGCACGGGTTTATTTGATTTCAAATATCTTATTTCGTTAGCATACTCCCTCCTCTGTACTATGCGACATAGGAACTGTTCTGCATCTTTAACTTCCTTCGCGGAGAGCTGCATCGTGACTGATAATGGACCAGCTGGTATAGACTTGTGTTTGCCAAGGCATTTAAATCTTGCTACTGCGCGTTGTACCCAACACATGATACGTAATAGTTGATAATAGTTTGAATAATTGGCGAATGGGATTACCGATGAATCTTCAAGAACTGATAATATAAATGTCGATTTTCTTTCAGATATTTGGTCATACCTTTTGGTATCGTTAGGTGTTTCGGGCCACTCTTCAACGGGTCGCAATAAAAATGACGGGCCATTAATCCATGTTGACTTGTCGGGTGGTTTTATCATCGACTGTGGTCTTGTGCCCTCGTCAGCCGGATTTTGAGTTCCCGGTACCCATTTCCAGTTATGCACATCTGAGGATTCTAATATTTCCGATATCCGATGTGCAACAAACTGCTTATAGCAGCGACTGTCTGACTGTATCCAGTTTATTACAGTTTTTGAATCTGACCAGAGGGTTAATGAGTTAATGTTGACGACATGACTCTTTAATATTGCGTCTTTCAATCTTACGCCAAGGACTGCGGCTTGAAGTTCTAGCCTAGGTATGGAAAGTGCCTTAATGGGGCTACATTTCGTTTTCCCCATAATAAATACTATTTTAACCTCACCTTTATACGATATGCGCCAATATCCAACAGCCGACATGGCAACTTCGCTTGCATCAACAAATATATGAAGCTGAATCTCGGTGCAAGCAGTGGTGAAGTAAGGATGGTAGCACCTTGGGATCTCAAGTCCTTTAACGTTCTCCAGCTGTTTGAACCACTTGAACCATTTTAAATATATATCGATTGGCACTGGATCATGCCAATTAGCCTTTGTTTTCCATAATTTTTTTAGAAGTAACTTTGAGTAAATAGTTATGTTGGCTTGGAACCCAAAGGGGTCAAATATCGACATGGCGAAACCCAAAACCTGGCTTTTTGTCGGTCGCCTTTTTCCTAGTAACACCGCTTGGGGTACCCTCTCAAACTTTATTATGAAAATGTATTTGTCGCTCTTTGAATTCCAATACATTCCAAGTATCTTCTCAGTCGTAGAATTATTGGAGATAGTATTTGTAAGATTCGCCTCAGATCCTTGGTTATAAAATTCATTACTAAACTTTATCGAATTAGATACAAACCCTCGTAGATCGAATCCCGCTTTTTTATGTGTACTTATCACTGCCCTCGCTATAGTGATTGCTTCTTCGTCGGTGTCAAAACTGTCGACATAGTCATCGACATAGTGGCAATCGACTATAGCATACAAGACTCGTGGGTTTAAATCTTTAGATTTTATGGCGTTAAGGTTTTTTATATATTGGGCCGAACATGGCGAGCTTTTCGACCAAAATATCATCGACGTCATCACGTACACTTCAGGTTCCATGCCCTGGTTGCCGTTCCTCCATAAAAACCGTTGAGCGTGTTGATCCTCTTTCCGTATTTTTATTCGAAGGAACATTTCTCGGATATCGGCACATACACCTACCTTTCCTTGTCGAAAACGAAATAAGATTAATATAAGTGGTTTTGGCCGGTAAGTTGCAGGTCCCTTCATCAACATTGAATTGAGCGAGGTGCCATTGGACTCAGCGGCAGCATCGAAAACAAGGCGCAGCTTGCTGCTTTTGTTTAAGTTGGCTGTAGCAAAATGAGGCAAATACCAAGTGCGATCGTTTGTATCACTCGACAATTCTTGAGGTAATAACTTTCGGGCATAATTCTTCTCGATGTATTCGTTAATTTTTTCTTTATACCACTGGGCAAATTCAGAGTTTCTTGACATTTTTCTTTCTATTGCTTCTAATCGTTGCATAGCAGTGGTATAACTTTCCAATAATTTGATGTTATCAACTGCCCACAAAAGCCCAGTTTCATAGCGATCACCTACACGCTTTGTTGTTTCACGTAACATCGTTTCGGCTCTTCGGTCTGCCTCGGATGAAATCGTTCTGAAGGGTTTTATTGCAAAATATTCAATGGACAAATACTCGGCTACCTGTGTATGTAAATCTGCTAGTAGATCTTTCTGTTCGACATAGTTGACGATTGCTTCCGAACTATCATTTTCATTAGACCCAAAGAGTATCCATCCCAATTTCGTATCGTGCGCTGAAAAACTCTCATCCAAATTAATAACGCGCTGTAGTCGTACTAAATTTATATGTGGGATGCCAATTAGGATCTTAGGGACAGCATTTGTGTAGTCTTCAATGGGGATTTTGTTCAATTCAGCAAATTGTTTCTTGAATTCAATTAAATTTAAGCTTTGCGCAGGCAATAATAATTTCTTTATAGTACGCACATTTTTCATTTGATATGTCAATGCACCTTTACCTACGCCTGACACCTCTAAATTAACGTGTTGCGACATTTCGCTAGTAGTTTGATTTCCAATCCATTTCAGCGATAGTAATTCTGAGTCACCTGGGATGCCAATTGCATCTGTGACATCCTTTTCAATTAGCGTAATCTTTGCACCATCATCAATAAAGGCGATAACATTGCAAGTTCCCTTCGGCCCGCTAAGTCGCACGGGGATGAACTTGAATAGCGTTTGCATATTGGACCTTTTATTCACAATAGTATGAACACCTGCGTTATGCTGCGTTGGTATTTGGCTTGTTCGCTGATCGCAGCTGATCGCAACCGTATTAGGACGATTATCCATGGCCGCCGTAGAATGATTCATAGTGGACGGCCGTTGTTGTGATGTAATGTCTCTATTGTGGTCATGTAATAGTCGATTATGGCATTTACGACAGGAAGCAATGCCGCATTCTCGCCGGAGAGGGCATTTTGATACAGCATGTCCGGGTCGCAGACAACAGAAGCATGCGCGGTTTGTTTTGATTATATTCCATCGATCGGCGACTGTGGATCCTCTAAAGCGCTGGCATTTATATAGTGGGTGTTCTTCTTGGCATGCAAAACATTTGCCCTTTGTTTGTTCTGAAATAGTATAGATAGAATTATTTTTTGATTTTTTCTCTATTAATTTAGGAGTGTTATCTGATTCTATTCCGATGGCAATTGAGACGTAAGTGGCGGCTTGCTTCAACCAACCGTTGAATTCGCAAATACTCGGATAAACAGATGATGTGGCGACTATATGTTTTGCCCATTCCTCTCTTTTGCTTAGAGGTAATTTGCTTACTAGCTCATCGAGTAAAGTTGGGTTCATTAGATGAGGACCTGCAGATGCACTTTCTAGAAAAGCCGTCAGATTAGAAACCACCGTGCTAAAATTGATTAGTTCATTCATTCTGGTTTCCTTTATAGCCGGATATGCTTTTATTTTTGCTAGTTGACTTCTGACAAGTATCTCAGGGCGTCCATAGTGGAATTCTAGTGTGTTCATTATATTTTTTACGCTGCTTGGATGTATAAGCAAGGCTTCCACTTGCTGTTTGGCGGCACCTTTGAGAGCCTTCTGCAGGCGAGAAAGGTTTTCTAAATCGGTGTATTGATATGTGTTTGTTGTTTCCTTGTATGACACCGAGAACATAGGCCATTGTTCTGGTGACCCCGAGAATTCTGGCAGATCGTATAATTTTCGTATAGGTTGAAGGTGTTGCTGGTGCGTTGGATATGATGGTGTGGAGTTGCTTATCGGTGGTATAATTGTGGAGACGTTTGGCATTGTGGTATTCGTCGATGGCAATATCGTGTGGATGATGGATGTGGTAGTACTTGTTGGCGGCAAATTTCCAGAAACGAATGGCGAGGTTATGTTTGACACGTCGCTGGTGGCTATACCTGTGAAATTAGTTTGGCACATACCTGAGAATGGTGAATTCCGGTTTAGAGAAATTGAGCTGGCTGCTACGGCATTCGAGGATGGAAGCGAAAAGGTAACTGGCTGTGTGGGTGAGGCGCTGCGGTTGCTTACGGCATTTTGTGTAGCTGTTCTCGCCGCAACTAGTTCCTCTTGTAGCCTGCATTTCTCCGAGTAAACTTGCGCGAATGAAGTCTTGAGTTGTTTAATCTCTTCCCTCAATGCGGAAAGTGTTGCGTCTTCAGTTTGGTGGTCTTCGGCTTCACTGTGGTCACTTTCTTCCATCTCCTTTGTTTGACTCCGTGTTTGCGGACGTGGCATTGACTCCGTTCTTTGTCTCGTTTGCGTCGGTGTCGACCAAATAATAAAAAATGTTCACGCCGGCGCAGGAAAATAACAAAAACTCACGGCCTTCTTTCCTTTTTTTTTTTGAGTTTTATTATCTATTCATTACAATTATTAAATAGTTAGTTAGTTAGTTATACTTAGTTATAGTTAGTTCCCTACTTACTTGGTCCTTCCCTGTTGGCGTGCGTTCGGCAAATGGCTGCTATCCAATTGCCACTTTGCCTCGTTGCTTTACAGGGATGGCAAGCAAGCAGGGTTGTTATTCAACAGATAGATTCGAATTTTAGGGGCTTTAGAACGTGAAGAAGTTTGGTAAAAATTAGGTGACTATTAATTTTCCTCGAAAAAATATTTATTTATTTATCAATGTTTTTTTTTTTGTGCCCTTCAAAGTCAATCAATTGCACCAGCCCTTTTTCTAATCCCTGAAGGACTCCAGATATGCACTTCTTTGATAGCCTTGGGCTAACGTGGTAAATCTCCGTCCTTTCACTGTCCTCTCAAGGCAGTATTCCTTATTGATCTCTCCACCATCTGGCAAGAACTCATGATGAAACACGCCACTGTAATCGAAGAAAACAATGAGAAAAACGTCCACATTTCAGCGTCCAGGTAGTTCCAATTGGGGTGGTTGGCTTTTTATTTCGATATCATAACCATATATCCATGTTTCGTCAACAGCGATGACCCTTTTCAGCAAATCGAGATAGTCATTCACGTCATTCAACAGCTCCTGAGCCATTCTCTTGCGATGCTCCTTTTGGTCAAAATTCAGCAATTTTGTAACAAACTCCGCTGACACACATTCCGTCCCCAAAATATCTGAAAAAATTCTTGGCATAAATCGACCGATATGGTAGTATCCTTAATAGTTTCCCTGATATTTATTCGGCGATTCTCTATAATCGTTTTCTTCACTGTTTCAACGTTTTCATCCACTTTCCTGGAGCCTCTAGGTAGGCCATCATCATTAACTTCTCCTCAGCCTCCTGTGGCGAACTTGTAATACGTATAAACATTTTTTTTTGCTCAGAGTGTGCACACCAAATACCACAGTCAGCACTTAAAGTACATTGGAACACTCAATCTTATTTTTTAACAAAAAATTAATACGGATCCTTCGGTCTATTTTTTTTAATTCGAAAACACGTCTAACCTTTATATCTATTAAAAACAGCAAACTTAATATCCGAAACGGCCACCAATTTTAACATATGCTAGGGAGCATGTGTACCAAGACAAAAATATATTTAGCTCGCGAAATGCAAAGAGTCATCTTATTTCTTGAACAAACCTCGTATGTACATATCACTGGGTTTCTGGCCCTTAAAACTCACGTCTATGACAAGAGAGTGGGGCATCTTATGTGATAACAGAGTAAATCTCTAACAAACATTATATCATGTAAAGTACGCCCAGTTTTCAATGATTTTATGCCAAGAAGTAAACATCTGGCTTCATAGTTGGGGCAAAAATTCCAATGCATTTGGAATCAAGTTCGATTCGATCGGAGTCAGTACATAGATTGGTATTCCAAATGACAACTGCGTACTCAAGATGATGTCTAACGAGGGAGGTGTACAATGACAAGAGAGAAAAAGGATCAGAGAACCCTCTACAATTCCTCTTAATAAAACCCATAGTCGAGTTAGCCTTAGCTAGAGAACTGTTTATGTGTATTTTAAATGAGAACGTGGTGTTCAACACAACACCTAAATCTTTAATTTCGGTAATACGGGATAAAGGTTGAGAACCGAAGTAATGAAAGTTGATTATGGAGAGGGACTTGGAAAAGGATATGAAATTGCATTTGCTTATACTCACTTGTTTTAAAGCATTAGCATTGCACCATTCCGAGGTTCTATTTATGTCTGATTGTAGCAGTTGGCAATCAGGAATGTTCCTAACGGCTTTAAATAGTTTTAGGTCATCGGCAAACTGTCCATATTTCACCATTGGACAATGCCACGAATATAGATGACGAAGAGCAGTCGGCCCAAATGGCTCTCTTGTGGAACCCCAGAACTGCAAGTTATTTCTCTAGAAATAGAGTTACCGATTTTAACCTGTTGAGTTCGGCCAAGAAGAAGGGAGGATACCCAGCGAAGGAATTGGGAATGGAAACCGAAGGAGTCAAGTTTATGGATTACCCGAGCGTGATTTACAGAATCAAACGCTTTGCTGAAATCAGTATAAAGGGTGTCTATTTGGTTCCTTGTCTCCAAACGTTTTAACCCTAGTTTACGGATTGGGGTTCGCGTGAACCCCAGCGCATGTTTGAATGCTTATAACATTCTTTTAAATCATATTTTCGACCTGGGATGAAAAATCAGTGAACGAAATTCATTTTTCTTTACGTTTTTCGTCTTTTTTCCATCAAGGCGATTTTATATATTTTTCTGGAATTTTTTTCTGAAAAAAAGTCACAAACCAAACTTGGGGTTCATCCGAACTCCAAGCCTTAAAATGGGAAAAAAGTCTTCCAAACACGTATACTTTATTTGAATATGAATAAAAATGAAGATGACGTGTAATAGTAAAGCCTCAATCACTCTGGAATCGGTGGTAGTTCTGGGAGGCATTTGACGCAAACTATGTTTCCGTGGTGAAGACAACAGTTATTTCCACAAACATCACATGGGGTTTTGCTCTTGGACAAATATGACACCTGGTGTGAAAATAAAAGATCTTTGAGATCAAAGAGGGAATGTAATTTGTTGACAAAGTCTGATTCAATTCGTTCAAAAGTATTTCAACAGGCTGGAGAATGTTTGTTCTGGATGATGATTGAGTTCGGCGACCAATTGAATCGTCGAAACGAAGGAAGATATTGAGCTCCTCAAAACGTGTACAATTCGTCACGGCTCGAAGAATTGGATGACCCTTGATAGGATCCCATAGTGTACGTACACGACGGTGACCATCTCTCAATGCTCCAATATACAACAAAACTCCAAAATATGCCTGGAGTTCGTTCATTGTCAAAGGCTTCCAAATGCGTTGCAATTGTCGATTCGCATTCAATTTGGTACATACATCACTGGTCTTTTCATTTGTCCATTTGATAATCTCATATTTTATTTGGTTGTTGAAAATGCGATTGAAAATAGCGAGAAGAGACGAATTTGCCACAGGGCCAATAGTTCCACCAGGTCTGAAAACATTACTACCTTGGATACGAGACAAAACTGCTGCCACCGGCTCTTTCATCCATTTTCGACCACTGGGGGCAAGAAAAAACTCTTCATCCGGCGCTGAAGCCGACGTTGACGGATCTTGGTTATGCTCAACCGATTCACCACTTCCAACTTCATCCGGTTCAGGCAAATTTTCGATCGGTCCTAATGCCTCTGCCACAGCTTCATCAATGTGTTCATAGTCCGCTAAGAAATAAAATTATATTATAATAATTACAAACCGTATAACCAAAAATAAAACTGACTTTCGTCAAGTGCGTCATTTTGCACATAATCTGGATCATTCCGTGTGTCATCGCCGCCAACATCAAATGGGTCAGTCTCGCCCTCTTCATCAGATTCCATGTCTAACATTGCTCTTAATGTAATTGCTCTTTCATCTTCATCACCTCTATTATATCTCCTCAATAATATATCTAAATTAGACACTGAAATACAAAAACAATATTTTTACAAATATTTATAATAAAACTGTTAAAAAAAAAAAAACTAAAAAAAAAATTATAATTTTACAACTCACTTTTTTGGTAACTTTTTTTTTTTTTCTTCTCACAATTTTCAACAATTTTTATTATATTTTATCAGAACCAAACATGTGTTCTCATAATATGACACCGCAACGGTCAACTTAACACTGGAGTGCGCGCACCCTATTTTTTACACTGATGCATGCGACTGATGTTCTGGTAGAATGTATTAGATTTAAACCAACGAAAAGAATGTCTTTGTTTCACTATTTTTATTTTGTTTTAAAAAAGAAACCGAACACGAGCAGGTTGCGTTCTTAAAATTACCAAGAGATTGATCCCCGGTCGTCTTTAAATAGGCTAGGGAAATGCAAGGATATTGGGTTACAAATGTTTTATTATCGAAAATTCCCAATATGCTCATTTAGTGTTATGACAGGAAAAGACCGAAGGGTCTTTGGATAATGAAATGATTTGAATGAAATTCCTTAAGTTCTTGAGTAAGCTTCTTCGTCCTATTTTTCACCATCTTTTTAAAGACCCAACATTCGAGCTCGAATACCGTCACGTCAGAAGTGTTCGTCGAATCAAGCCATTTTGAGATGTCTTCATATGAATGGAACTGCTGATCAGCCAGATCATATGCCATCGAACGGAATGGAACTGATAATCGGACTGCGCAATATCTGGGGAATATGGCGACTCTTGGCACCAAATCATAAGGAACCCAAGTTAATCGCTTTTGAATCATTCCCAACCCTTGGCTGGTAACTCCTAGTACTGAAGCAAACTCTTTTTGTGTTTGTCATGGATCCTCATGGAGCGATTCAGCGTCTTCGAAGGTTTTTGGCCTTGGTCAATCATATTCCGTCTCTCAGTTGGATTGCTTATGAATTGCTGGTGTGAAATATTAACACATTTGTCACCTCCTCCGTCGAGAAGTTATCGATATCTAGAAACAGCTTCTAGAAGATTGGTCAGCTTTCCACCATTCGTTTTAAAATCGTTATTTCGAGCATAATCTTTGATATTAAAAACGGTGTACCACAGGAGGCGGCGAGTTCTCCTATACTTTTTATAATGTACAAAAATCTAGTAGCGTAAAGATCAGGTTCAAAAATTGAGGCCATCTATGCGATGTTTTAAACTGTTTCCTCACTATTTTCCAGGAAGTCTAGATCATTATTCTCCTCTTATTTTCCTGAAGTATTTCCGACAAGACATTTCCGTGTTTTAATCATTCACGTTTTCAGATTTTTTGGACTCTGAAGGAATTCAACATCAGCCTACGGTGGGGTACGCACCCCAGTACAACTATGTCACAGAATAAACGAAATGGCGAGATCTATGCTGATCAATACAACCCTTCCTAAGATTGATTACCGGAGTCGAGTAGAGAGTAGAGAGGAAAATATAACCCCATAAGAGCCATGGTACGGTAAAAACCCATCTGTGCACCAATTTCTTGTTTTTCGTTCAATGGTTGTTATGCTGGGCAGAAGCCCGTGTAAAGCAAAATTTAACGCTAAAGGTATTACTTGTCTCATGATAGGTTATGCTTTTGATTCAAAGGCTTGCAAGTTATATCCGTTTATTCTCACAAGCTTACCATGCTTATAGTTAGCACAACTTGGATAATTTGCAGGAGGTAAATTTCTTTAAAGCTAAAAAAAAATGTAGACTATCTTCGAAAGGTGCGACGTCGAACATATGGCAACTAACTGAGTTTTCCAATTCTTAGCATGGAAGATAAGGTAATTTTTTTATTGCTGTCAGTGGCACACCAATTTCCAAAAGTAAATAAAAGAAAATCATTCAAAAGTATTGCTTTTCCTTAACCCGAGACATCGTAGAAATTGAAGGACAAAACCCATATCAGCTATCTCCGGCAAAGAGCAGACACTGCGTTATTAATCGTTTTACTGAGTCTACTCTCAATCTCTTTTCAAATGAGTGTGTCACCAGTTATAGAAACTAAAATCTCTACAAAGGCTTTAAAGCTCCCGAGTAAGTGAATACAGACAGCTAGGATTTTCCAGAATTCAAAGAAACGTTTCTACACTTGGCTCAGCGTCCATATCCAGACAAAACACATGTAGGATTTTATTTACAGAAAAACCAAATGATACAAGTGTAGGATTTTATTTATTTTATGTATTTATCTTAAACAGAGAGTTATTTTAAACAAAAGGTTATTCACAAAATTCTTAGACGGTCTCGACGGTTTGACGGCTGTTCAACGAATGACCTGTGTTGTGTTTTGTGTTCGTCTTCGTCTGTTTCGTTCGTTCCGTTTATGCATGCTGTGCGCTGTGTGTGTTATGTATGTGTTACGCGTATGGCGTGATCGTCGGATGATCGTTCTGTTATGTTGTGGCGTACGTGACTGGTTGTCGTCAGATCGTCCGCTTCGTTTCATTCCACTTGTCGGTATAGTGCGCTGTGTGTGTTATGTGTGTGTTACGCGTAAGGCGTGTTGGTCGGATGATTGTCCTGCTATATTGTGGCGTACGTGACTGGTTGTCGTCAGATCGTCCGTTTGTCTAGGGTGTTGTCTGCGTGTTCGGTTCCCATCCCACACACATATTCACTTCCCACTTACATTCGCCAATATTCCTGGAATTATTAGCTCTGACAACAATTACTTCTTTTATAATATTACCCTAACGAAGGCTATCCCCCAGCGTCAAATATAGGGTAAGCCAACAGCTAGTGAAAAAGTTGCGGGCGATTATCCGAAGGTCATATCTATTGATGGTTTTCTGTTACATATGTTTGAGGTTCTGAATTGTCGATGTATTGTTGGTATAAACCTTGTTCTTCATAAAACTCATCAGGAAAACAGCCAACATCTAGCCTCACCTTTTTGCTGCCTTCCCAATCACACTCGTCGACCGCACGTGAGATTCAATCGGCGTTCGGAAGGTAGACCAAGCAAGTGCCATTGCAGCTAATTCGACAAATGCACCAGATATTGACAGATTCTGCGATTGATGGAGATAAGTATGGTGGAAATCACACAATTCTTCATGACGTGCGCTTAATTTTTTTGAAAGCGTCTGGGTGTGTTGTTACAGCTTGAGTGGATTTCGCTGTCCTTGTTAAGGAATGCCTTTGATTGATTAGCTCCTTTCTCATCTTATGATATTCCTTGTTTAATTTAGAAAAAAAATCTGAAGATTCGAAGAAGCCATGTCATTATTTGTTTCCATAACGAAGCAACTCTATCTATCGACCGCAACCGCCACTCTACGAAATTAATTCATAATAAGGGACTCACCTCGACTGTCCATGAATATTCCAACACATGAGCTTAATGGTGAAGTAAAACGACACAAATGCCATTAAGAAAATACAAATTACCACAAACACCAAACCAGATAGCGAAAAATCAATACAGAAAAGCAAAGAAACAAGGATAAAGCTTTAGAACCACAGGATTAAAAGGATTAGAGACTGAGGAACTTTCTAAACGGACTCAAGCAATTACACAAAATATTTTTCCACTAAATAACTTATTGATGATCCCGCACCCGTCGCCCACCAGATATCCTTCCTCCACCGTCGATTATCTGCGGGTTGCACGATATAGGATTTGTGTAGGCTTTTAACACCATTATTGTGCTTGCGCCTATCCACACGTCCTCTAGCCAGAAAAATTTATTAAATTCTTTCCCGTGTCGAACTAATTGTTTTGCTCCAACCCCCCTACGTAACACCTCTCCGTACTAAATGGATTAGCAGTTGGACACAATGGAATCGAGGATGGCGAATGTGGTCTTATAATGGAGAAAACTGCCATTTTGCATAACTTATCTTAATGGAATTGTCGATTTTCTGCTCTTTTCTTCTAACTTTCTTTGAATCCATTTCATTTAACCCGAGCCCGTAGATTTACGAGTATAGGAAGGATATATGGGAATTGAGCTACAGATGGAAGTATAGCCTTAGACATAGCACGGCATCCTTTATCCGAGGCTCATCATGCTGCTAATGGTAAAATAATTTCAGTATAATTAAGTTTTACGGGTACTTAATCGATACATTGACGTGTGAATATCCCTATTTATATAGTAGGCTGATAAATAGGTAGGCTTTGCCTGCGGGATGTACGGAATTAAAAATTAATCACAGACCATCCTTTCTCCATGATGTTTGGCTCGAGTAATTGTAGCCTCTAAGCGGGGTTTCATTTAAATTTATGTTCTTCCTCTGCTGTGGTAAGGCGTTAAAAATCGATTGAAGCGTTAAACGCTTCACCAACTAATTTATGTGTACACCTCGGGGGCTCATGGCGGCTGGCTGTGTTAAGCAATAAAATAACCATTTGGATCGCGTTCTCTGTGATTGAATATTATATGATATAATATTATGTATCTAACGAGGAAGTTTTTTATCTTTAAAGAGGATAGATAGATAACGTAGGCTATAAATTGTAAGTACATATGTACGAAGTTTGTTCAAGAAATAAGGTGACTTTTTTTGTTATATTGGCACACGAGCCTTTAGTATAAGTTGACGTCTCGGGTATTTAGTTGGTCTTTCACAGATATAAAGGTTAAACTTGTTTTGGTGAGTTTGGCGATTTTAAATAAATGGAACTTGTGTACTAAATTTAGTGGCGAAAATAAAATTATTGTAAATGCCCCAACGTACTTGAAATTGTGGCATTTGGCGAATCTACTCTGAAAAAAATATATATTTATAAGTACAAGCTCTTCAAATACGTCTGAGAATATGTTAATCATGATGTCCGCCCTGGATGCCCAGTACGTCAAACAATAGCAATTGAAGCAGTGAAGGAAATTTTTAGGGAGAATTGTTGAATCACTATCACTCATGCTATGAAATTTTGTCCGATATTTTAGGTACGAAATAGGTCAGCGAAATTTGTTCCAAAATTGCTAAATGTTGACCAAAGGAACCGTGACTTGAACATCGCTCAGGGGATGTTGAATGACGTGAATGACGATCCAGATTTGCTGAAAAGTGTCATTGTCATATAAATGTTTAAACTAAAGCCCAACTATACAATAGAATTAACCAGAAGTGGCAACATCGAAAAACAGACCCAAGTTCGATCAAATGTGAAGGATTTGCTCACTGTTTTCTTCGAATACAACGGCGTGGTTCACCCTCAATTCTTGCTGGAAGTAGTACGTTGGCAGTCGTTAAATCACAATCTCCGTTTAATATGCATAACTTAATACTTTAAATGAATCGATGGATATTTTATGGTGCTTGAAAACTAAAAAATCGCCACGTTTCTATGGAATTTTAAAAACCTTTGAATCTACCAGATTTTGCTCATCTGAAATTCAAGGAGTCCTTTAATAATTGCATTTTTAGGATACTTCCCTTATAATTACGGAGCTGCTAAGATGATTCCCAACCTCTTAATGAGCCATGTAGTTACAGACCAAATAGTCTACTGAAATTACTTAGTAAATTCTTGAAAAAAATTGTTAAGAATAGAACTGTGGATTTAGGGATTTTCAAAATACTACGCACAAAGGACATCGTATTATTGTTCTGCCATTCCTATCCGCCCGAATTTTCATAAGAATCCATTAATCAAAACTTCTCAAGTAATCAAATCATTAATGCAGGAGTTCCGCAAACTTCAGTTCTTGGTCCAATATTCTTTAATATATTGGGAGCTGAATTTGATTCGAACCATCTTTTTAACTTTTCATATCTTTGCTCGTATTCAGATCGTTTTTCTCATACTGCTCAAACGACTCGGTTGTAGCCAAAGCAATATATTCTCCAGGTTCTAGCAGCTTATAGTACACAACACCATTTTGGTTCACCGGATACACAGCATGACCTTCGAGCTCAAATCGTTGCCTTGGTATTGATGTTGAGGTCGGTGGTAATGATTCATCTCCTATTAATTCCATATCCCCATTTCTCATCCCTAGTCACAATTCGTTGTACGAATCTATGTTTTTCACTGAAATTTTTCCTAGAAAATCGAATTTTAAAATATATGCCATAGGGTAAGCTGAAATGCATTAATAATTAAGCCCAAATCATATCGCTGGCATAAATTTGGTGTTTTCTTGGAAGTATAACCTAGCCATGCAGTTTTTTTTCATAAATTGTAAACATGTGCAAAAAATGATTGACAACATCTACCTGCTGCCCAAATCGGTTGTGTAGTCTACCGTTAAAGAGGTTTCGTGTGGCTTTATATAATCTGCGAATTCCAGCCCCTTTTTTTGCACGTATTTTCACGCTCCGAGACCTCTAGACTTCAAAAATGTCACTCTAACTAATTTTTTTTTGTTTGATCGTTCTCGGGATGTGGACTCCTCATGTACACGATTTTCAGAACCTACAAGTTTCATTCAGATATACGCCTCTATGTATGTATAATTAATAACATAATCAGCCATTCTTCCTGCGAAAGAACTACAAACTATCGAAACTAACTTCTGTTGCTCACCTTGGAGTTTCCGCCCTATCAATTTCATTTTGCAGGCAGATTACGTGCCTAGCGTCCTCCTCCTGGCTTGGACACCGAGAAATAAAAGGAGCTGCCATATCTAGCTCAGTGTAGATATTCGCGATATCCTTCGTGAAAAAAGAACTGTGTTAGGTGGTATTCTCCTTTGCTCGGCTCACCAATACACTGATTAAGGGGATCAAGCTGTAGATCCATAGACGTTTTAAGGTGATGATTCCAAAGATGATTCCATCGGGTTTGCCATGAGCCATTGACTGTGTCAATTCTTATTCATTGATAAATTGTTCTCATCCCGTCTACAAGAATATCAATGAGTATCATTTCAGCAGTACCTCACTATAGTGGCTTCGTCTGATATCGCCCGGTAGCCGCTTATTATTCTTCTGGAACAAAGATGACAGTTTCCGGAAGGGTTCTTTTCTTTTGTGGCCTTTTTAGATTCTATAGAAAAACAGAGATAACCACTCTAGATAATAGGTTCCTTCTTGTATACTTGGATTCGGTCTGGTAGTTATGATGAGCTCGTGCTGTCTACTCGTGCTACTTTTGTCGACCAACACTTTTAAGTATTATATTTTACTGTTCTCTTTAACCTGATATTCTGAATGCCGATTGGGATACTGATTTTTTCTTGGTTTATCTACTGATAATAAAAGTGGCCACCTTTTTGGGCAATTGCAATTGTGAACACGATAGCTGCCGTATATCCTCAGCGAAAGCCAAGATATTAACTAAGTGTAGATATAGTAGGTAGAAGAAGGTATATAGACACCTCAGGCACCTTAGTTTCATGATTTGCTTCTGTTGTCAGTATTATAAGTACCCCGTCGATTGAAGAAAAATCAGTCAGAATATGAATGAAGATGTCCCAAAATGGTTTTGCAGTACGGAAATACTTGGCCACTTCTTTTTTAGTTCTAGAAACACTATCTAAAAATACTAAAATACTTACCCAACTCGCTGAATTCTCCAGAAGTCGCCTTTTTCGATTACCACCTGTTCCGTCTGATAACGCATATCCTGGCTTCTTAGCCCTTCCGATCTTTGGGAGAAGCTGAAAATTGGGTAGATTGGTTTAAAGCCCTGCGGCTATTTCCAATCAACATCCTTCCAGGAGATTTCAATGGAAGCTGGGTAAACAGTACATCTTTGAACGAGTCTCAGGAAACATAGCCTATACAACACCACATCAGAAAACCGATGCAGTCCGAAAGACTTTGTGACGGGAAATACCTTTATATCTCCCTATTTAGCAATATTAACATCTCATTATGGAGACCTAGGAATTCTTTGACCAATTAGATATCCATCGGCGTAAGACACTTCTCTAATACTTTGATTATTAACTTGTAGCAACCAAGATATGAGTTCGAATATCGCAGATCTTACGTAGCTAAGCGTTTTTATAAAATTTTGACATCGGAAAGCTGGAGCTCCGTGATGATTGCCAGATCATATGCATTTCATGTCTCCCTCAAATTTTATCAAGAACCTATGTATCAGAAAAGCTATAGAACATCATCAAGTTGAACAATACCGTCGTCTTGGCCAAAATGTCATCAGTATCAGCTATAACTTCGAAGTTGCTAAAGGTTTCGGCTACTTTGGCTTACAATTACGCTAGCGCTGAGATCAGAGCTTTGGCCTGCTTCTTTGGGCTCATGGTGCAATTGAGATGTAGAGCCGTCTCTCAAAAAGCATTGGTAAATTTTTAAAAAATTCAATCATCCTCGTCCTCCTTTATGACGAGCATCAAAGGACCTTATTGAAAGTTGTGGAGGTGGTCCTTGGCGAGAAAAAAAATCTGCGTACAATCCTTGGTATCTTGGGTGATGATGGATAGTGCAGTCGAATATGCAACCAACATCGGCTTTAATATGAATCTGGAAATACAACTTCCTGGAAGTGGGTGCTATTGCCCTGGCTTCTAGTGGAGTCTTCGACGCTACAAATGACGGAGTTTACATGATGAATTATAAGTACAATAAATATAATTATTTAAGTAATTCTTAAATAAGGGCTTGGAGTTGAACTAGCACCTTTACGCTAATGGCAATGAGAAAGGGATTACATCCTATACGAGTATCTCCACCAGTTTCAATTTAAATACGGACCTGGAGTAAGTCGCATCTTGCCCATGCGAGCACCTTATCACGTTTTCATTTCATTTTCCGTGCTTACAGTATCCAAGCTCAATTGCAATATTTCACATTTACACTTTCCTACTCACTAAATCATTCTGTCGTCCATTTACTAGTGCTCGTAGTCCTCCTTTCATTTTTCCTATCTCTCTGTGAATTTGATATTTCCTTCCTCTTTTTTTACCCTAGAAGTAAACGCTAGAAAGCTCGACGGAAAAGATGAAAAAGCCGGAAAAGCAAAAAGCAAAATTAAACCGAAAGTAATTTTAATTTTTGGATATTCTCGCTCTGGTAAATTTTATGCAGAATTTTATTGTAATTAAACGCCATTTGGCCAGAGCAGCTAGACTTAGTCCATATATTTCCATCCGTGCTGCGTTCACGGGTGGGAAGTCATGTCCTTGCTGTACTCGTACGTACGTCGAAATGGAACATATAATTTTCGGCTCTAGATATGTATTTTTGGGACTGTTCTCTCTTTTTGTTCTTTCAATTTTTTTTCTTTTCTTTTTATTATTACTTTTTTTTTTGTTTTATTTCGCCTTCAACTATCTCCAGTTGAAAACTGCAATCCGTTTCATGCTTGCACCTTATTCCTGGTTGCCTGAACTTTCCTTTATCCAGCCGAAGAATATATATTTTATTATATACACAGCATAAGCGTGAATATCGAGATATGGAGAGGATACGTTTTTTACCAGTTTTTTGCCTCTTATTTTCGTGGCTCCGGTGGACGTGAAGTATCTTTCCCCGTCCGCCATTCTATGGAGTTTACATAGCGTGTGAATCGTTAACTCGTATCTGTAAGCCTTAATATTTGAATAGAGTCCTCATGGTTGTGGAAATACCGAAGCAGTCTTAACGGACGTCAACCAAAATTAATTTATTTAGCAGATACCTGTTACATACTCGGTTGCGTCGCGTCGATATTTTAATCAGATTAACTTTAATATGAAAAATGAGCAGAAGCATGATAGCGAAGTTTAAAAGGCGGCCCAGACGTATTGGGTACAAGTGGGGATGTGCTCCCTTTTCAGGTCAAGTCCTAATGAAATTAACATTTTCCTTCGAGTTCCAGTTGAAATGGATATACGAACTGGAGGAAACTGCTCTTAATTAGAGATCCTCAATCTAAATTAATGAAAAATCCTGCGGCTTGAATAGTTGAACAGTAACTTTTGTGGCGAAATTAGTCGCGAGCAGTTACTTGACTGGCTGAGCTTTCCGGTCAATCTTTCTCTCGAAAGGACTGTGACATTTGCCTTTTTTAGTGAGTTGATAGATATTTTCCTTTTGACACTGCAGAACCGCGCTAATAGGATTCATTTCAAAAGGGAAAATTACTTAGGAAAGCGCGTTTTTTTTTGCGGGGCCGTGATTTTGTAACATTTTAAAAGCGCTTCGGCACATGAAGTTAAAATTTATATAGTCAACGAGTATGGTAAATTACGAGTTGTTGCAACCAGTTGAGCATTGAAGAACAAACGGCCATAATAGGAACATAAATACGGGAGAATGATTCTGCAATACGGCAACGCTTCGACACATGCTGTTGCGGTCGTTAAAATCTGCTGATTCCCAGATCGCCGCAAAAGATGTATCACCTTCTCAACGGGCTTCGTATGCTGTATGGATATTACTTATAAGTAAAAATAAAATCTTGAAAAAATACGGGACCTTTTGATACCTCCTAGGGACAAGGTTTATTGGTGTTATATCGCAGAATTTCAGTGAAGCCAACTGGAGTCTCTATTTTGAGAGACTTCACTACAAATTCTACTTAAAATCTTATCCCACTGCGTTGTAAGGGTTAAAAATGCCGCCAGCTCGGAATGCACGCTCATATCACTATAAGACTTAACCCAAAAGTTGACGCACTTTGATGTTAAATACGGCTGGTCTTCATTAGGCAGATTGCAATTTGTAGATTGCAGATTGCTTAATATACATATAACAAAGCAAAAAAGGTAGAAGCGTATGGTCAACAATAAAACGTTATGTAAAGGAAGCAGTGTAAAACAAAATACGAGGGTGGCCCGATAAGTACTTAGCCTCACCACCAGATGACGCCAGTATCGCAAGAGCAACTATCGTGTAGTACATTTTAGTAGACGACTACTGTCGAAATTTCAGCCGGATCGTACTCTTAGTTTTGTTTTGACCGCGTGTGGAAGCGGGAGTGTCCGCGGATTTTAGAAAAATGGGAAAAGAGCAATATCGGTCGGTGATTCGATTCTTGTTTTTGGAAAGGAAATCGCGCAGCGAAATCAAAGAGCGTTTTGATGTTGTGTACGGTGAGTCTTCTTCGTCGATATCGACCATCAAAAATTGGTTTGACGAGTTTCAACGTGGTCGCACGTCGGTTTTGAGCGGATGAGCCACGTCCAGGTGCCCCGAAAACGGCTACCACGGAGGATAACATGACAAAAATCCACGATCTCGTATTGGCAGACCGCCGATTGAAGTGCGCGAGATAGCTGAGACAATAGGCATTTCAAAAGATCGCGTGGGTCATATCCTGCATAAAATTTTGGGCATGAGAAAGCTGTCGGGGCGATGGGTGCCGCGTTTGCTCACTCCGGACAACAAGCGCAACCGTGAAACCACTTCAGAGCAGTGTTTGACGCTGTTTAAGCGCAATCCGAAGAAGTTTCAGCGTCGTTTCGTGACAATCGACGAAACATGGATCCGCTGGTACACACCAGAGACCAAGAAACAGTCGAAACAGTGGACTTCACCCGGCGAACGTGCTCCGAAGAAGGTGAAGACTGTCCCATCGGCCGGAAAGGTGATGGCCACCGTGTTCTGGGATTCACAAGGTGTGTTCCACATCGACTACCTAGAGAAGGAGAAGAACTTGGGCCGATTCGACGCCGAAGTGAAGAAAAAACGGCCCCACTTGGCGAAGAAAAAGTGCTCTTCCACCATGATAACGCACCGGCTCACACCTCCGCCCTCGCCACGGCCAAATTGGACTACGAACTGCTGCCCCATCCACCGTATTCTCCAGATTTGGCTCGGTGCGATTTCTTTTTGTTTCCAAACTTGAAAAAGTCACTCGCCAGGCAGAAATTTCAGTCGAATGAGGAGGTCATCGCTGCCACGGAGGCCTACTTTGCAGACCTCGAGAAAACGTATTTTTCAGACGGGTTAAAGAAGTTGGAGCATCGCTGGGTCAGGTGTATCAAGCTAAAAGGAGACTATGTATATTGAAAAATAAATCGCCATTTCTCCAAAATTTTTGTTTTTCTTTTGTAGGCTAAGTACTTATCGAACCACCCTCGTAAGCTATTTCGAAGAAGAGAAGCTTGATCCGACGAAGAATATGAGACAAAAGAAGAATATAAGACAAAGTAAAAGGCCGGAGTGATCTAAGACTCCAAGACCTGGAAAAGATCACAAATACAAGATGAGACAACGATTACAAAATATCAGACCTTACGAATAGAAGTCGGCCGTGTTCTTCGGAACAAAAAACGGCAATGGTCGCAAAAAGCTTGTTCACATTCAGGTACAATGTGCACGAGAAAACCAGGAAACACAAGGTCAGTGTATGTAGGAATAAACGCTGTTAATGGGCAGCTCGTGTCGAACAACGGGTCAAATGAAGCCCATTAACGAAGCATTTCGATTAATCTCTTAATGTATTATACATGGATGGAAGGCAGCATTGGCAAACTAGCAGTAATTCAGTAGAACTCCCAATCATAAAAGAAGTACAAGAAGCAATCCACCGATTTATTTAAGGCAGGATCAAGTAGTTACAAGGTGTTGTCAATAATTCTCTTTAAGCAGCTGACATCGTACTCTAAGGAAATAATCGGAGAGTGTCCAGTTTTCAATTTTTGACGGATTTCCACTGAATGATTCAAAAAATATTCGTGGTTTTTAAAAAGGTGCGTGACTATATATCGATCGATAGTTCTTGTAAGGCTAGGAATCCCGAAAAAAAACTTTTAAAATGGGAGAGAGAAAGCATTGAAATCACTATGAAAAGTCAAAAGGATAATGAGTGATAAAGAGTGATAAAGAGTCCATCAGGAAGGCCACGTCGTAGATGGATGGACAATGTAAGGATGAACTTAAAAGAAATGGAACAGAACAGCAACGTTACACAGAATGAACCACTTTCATTTTAGGAAAGCTTGGCGAAGAGTTATTCACCAGGCTCTAAAATTTCGAATTCTAAGTGGCCAATAATAATAATAATTGTAATAATAACAGAGTCATTATTTGTATCATGTATGACTACGAGGATTGTTAAAAAAATAAGGTGACTATTTATTTCTCTTCAAAAAGCCTGGTATATTTATATTTTGTTTCCCTAATGCTCTGGAAATATAATTCTCTTGCGGTAGAATTTTTTTTCCAATCCTCGAAGTACTTCTGATATGCGCTTTTTGGTATATCCTTGAGCTCTTCCAGCGGTGCGGTCTTTATCTCTTCAATTGTGGCAAATTTCCGTCTGTTCATGTTAGTTTTTTTTCAGTTTTGGGAAGAGAAACATAATCCGCAAATGGAGCATAACTAGCTAATATTCCCCACTAAGCGGTAAGAACTCATGTAGAATCGCGTCATTGAGCAAAACTTCCACATTTTACCGAACTTTGCGTCCTTTTTTTCGGTCTTGGCTCTTCTGGTCGATTCCTTTGGTATATTTTATGTAGCATGTCCGTCACTAGTAATTCTTTTTACACCGGATTGTCATTCACGTCTCTCAACAGCTCCTGAGTGATGTTCATGCGGCGGTTATTTTCCGTTATTTATGTGCGGGTTCTTCTCGACCATCTGTGATGAGCTTGTAGCACTCATAAACAGTTTTTTTTCTACACATAAAAATTGGGCACAATTCATAACCTCTTTATGTATACTTATCAAAAAACAGTTGATAGGTGAATGTTGACGGTTTGACAATCGCGAGAAATTGAAAATGACACCTCTTGTAGGATAGAGCTCTACACTATTTGTTCAATAAGCAACAGGAATTTTATAATTTCGTAGGCCGTATTGATGAAATTAACTTTTATTATTACATTTATTGAGCTTAATACAAGCTAACTTAATTTAACTTAATAAATTAGAAGAACGGGAGAGGGCGCGTGATTAAAAAGACAGATTTTTAGGCATGGAGTGCTGAGGTTGAAATCGAAGTAAGGATTCGAATTGACACATCCCAGCATACAAGAAATGGTTTTATTGGTTTATATATATGTAGGTGGTATTGGGGGTGGGTAGGTAAAAGAGATGGGGATTTGGTATAATGCGAGATTAGTGGTGATAGAGACAGAGTTGTAGAGGGTCCGTAGAGGGTCAATCGTACCTGAAAGGAGTCGATGGATGAAAAGGATGCCAGAAACCGTTCTTCTTTCTTCCAACGTGTTCATTTAACGTATTCAAGAAGGGACTGGACAAAAGTTATGTAAGACATCAGGTAACGTAAGGTTTGAAGAGTTCTTTAGACCATCGCTTCACGAAACCGAGTGCAGAAGTAGCCTTAAGCACATCTCGTCGATGTGCGCGGGAAAATTTAACTCATTTGCAATTTTTGGAACACCAGATGGAAAACCTATTGAGATCTGATTGAATAAGAGAAGAGTCATGACTGGAGGAAATTGCCTTGAACTCGGTGTTGTCGGCATATAGTGAGATGTGAGATTGTTTAATCACCATATTGTTTATGGTAAGAACGAAAAGAAGTGGACCCAAGAGTCTGCCTTGGAGGACACCGGATAAAGCTAAAAAAAGGTTAGAAAAGGCAGAACTGAAACGAACACTCTAATACCGATTTTCCAAGTAAAAATATATCTACTTCAAAGAAATGGGGTCGAAACCAAGGTAAGACAATTTGAAGAGTATTAGTCCGTGGGAAATTTTATCAAAAGCTTTACTGAAATCGGTTGAAATAACCTCGACTTCTTTGCCATTATCTAAGGCTGATAGGGTAAATGACACAAATACAACAAGGTTTGTGGTTGTAGATTTGCATTTGAGGAAACCGTGTTGTCTAGACTTCCAGCGAAAACGTAGAATTTCGTAAAAAATACTCTCGAAGGATTTGGGTACATATGTATACAGTCGCCTGCCTCTAAGTCGAACTTCCTCTAAGTCGTATTTCCCCCTAATTTGTTTGCAATATTTTGCCAGCCACTTCAGTTTTTCGTACAAAAAGCCATCCTCTAAGTCGTACTCCCTTTAAGTCAAAATTCTTATTCTTATTTTTCGTATTCTGGGGCTTTAAACGAGACCCATACGGACGTCTGCCAGTGAGATTCCAATTGTAAACCTTTGCGGACGTACGGGATATTTTTGCTAGGTATTTACTCTTTGTTTAAATAAAGGTGACTAAACACAATGTAAATGGTGTGGTCAGAAACCTTATTTAATTTGTGTTGCTTTCAGGCTAAGCTATATGTATGTACGTTAACTTGGACAAAAAAAAATTATAACGACAAGAAATCTAACTTTTAAAGAATTTCATTGCTTGGATGGTGGGTAATGCATTCAGTGAGGAGATTTCAAAATTTCCACAAATGATTACCAACTTTTCAGATAAATGATGGCCAAAAGAAAATTGAAAACTTTAGATCGTGGCACAAAAATTCGTCTGATTGAAGAAATTGAAAAGGGACTTCAAAGAAAAAAAAAATTGCTGAAGCATTCGGCATTCCCAGCAACCATATGGGCCGAAAGAAAGCAATTAAGACTTCGGCACAGTTGTTCTAAATTTAGTTGTCAGGTAAAGCGGAACAGGATCTGTGCTTATGAAAATGTTGACAAAGCTGTTTTCAAATGGTTCGAGAGTATGCGTGGCAATAACTTACTAGTTAGTGGTCCTATCTTAAAAGAGCAACCACTTAAATTTGCAAGTAAATTTAATATAATTTCAAGTCAAGTTAAGGTTGGCTGAATAGATTTAAAACCGTACACAATATTCTTGACAAAGTTTTATCGGGTGAAAGCGCTTCCGTTGACAAGACAAAAGCCCATGAATGGAAACAACAGATCACGGTTCAAACCGGACGATTTTTTTAATGTCGATGAAACCAGTTTTTTTAAATGTTTACCAACACATATCTTGGCTTTTAAAGGGGAAAAATGTTTTGGAGGCAAGCACAGTAAAGAAAGAGTGACCTGTTTAGTAGGATCCAACATGACAGGCTCAGAAAAGTTAAAGCTCTTAATTATCGGAAAGAGCAAAAATCATCGCTGCTTCAAAAAAAGTAAAATCCTTACCGGTGGATTAGGTAGCAAACCAACGTTCTTGGATGACGGCAGATCTTTTTACGAGCTGGCTTTTGAAGATTGATGCAAAATTTGGAATACTAAGGCACAATGTATTGTTCATCATCGATAACTGTCCAGCTCCCTCAAAACCAGTAAAGGATAAGTTAAAGTTCATCAAGATTGGGTATTTCCCTCCCAATATGACCTCAATAATTCAGCCGATGGACATGGGTATTATACAAAATTTGAAAATGCACTACAAGCGCTGTGTGCTTACCAAGATCTTAAGGATTTGGGAAACTAAGAAGGAGTACTACAAGATATCAGTGCTCGATTGTGTACGCGAAACTCCAAAGGAATGGCTACATGATGTAAATCCGTTGACAATTGAGAATTGTTTCAAAAAGACAGGATTTAAGGCAGAGACATGGTATGATGAAGATGATATTCAACTTAATTTACTCAATTGTTTAAACGAGGATACCAATGAAATCGAGGTGATCTGGAGCAAGCTAACAGAGTCCAATTACAATGTTGGAAGGATTATGCTGAAGTCGATGACGGTATCGTTGCCACAGAAGTACCTGATCGCAATTCAATTTTGGAAGCAATAACACATGCCGATGATGCTAATGATTTTTGGAGTAGGGGTGAAGAAGAAGATGAAGCAGAAAAAAATAATATTGAAGTTCCGAAAAGGGATGACATTGAAATAGCAATCGGAATATAGCAATCTGCAATTGAAATGAGAGATGATGTACCGGATGAGATCCAACAAAGCCTCTTTAAAATAGAGTCGTTTTTTAAACGGGTAAGCATTTCAACTACTGTAACTACTCAATCAAAAATTAACAACTTTTTTAAGTAGGATATTTAAAAAAATACATATGTTTTTTGATAGGATATTTGTAAATTAATAAGTTATAAAAGCAAAAAGCTTCACTTTATGTACTTAATTTTTGTTAAATTTTTTAATTTTTTTATATTAGCCCCTCTAACTCGATTTTTTCCAAAACTCCCTCTAACTCGAGCTAATTTTGATATCCCGTGAAATTCCGACTTATAGGGAGGCGACTGTATGTGACATTTTGGCAATGGGACGATAGTTCATAATATCGGTCTTCGGACCTTTTTTGTGTTTATGTGTTTTAAATAAGGTTTTCCATAACCGGGGGAATTCAACTAGACATAGGGTAAACAGAAGATTTTTAAAAGAGGGAGAGAGAGTGTTGAGAAAATTTTTTTCTTAGAAATATGGCAGGGAAACCGTCAGGTCCAGGAGTGAATTGATCATTAAGTAGACTTAATTTGTTTTCTATGTCAAAGAAATTGACTGTACGAGAAAGAAATGGTCCAAGGGAACATTCGGTAAATAATGGAAGTAAGCGAAGTCGTGAACAAATAGTTCGTTGGCGAAAGATTCTTTAAGAAAGGTAGCGAAAGATTCGGCGATAATATTGGGGTAATTTGAGGTTTTACCACGGAAGGAGAGTAAGGAGAGTAGGGAGGCCATCCGATTTTCTATTGTAGTTAACAAATTTAATTGGGATTATGCGGAGTGTTCGATTGCGTTTCCGACACAATTTAATTTTTTGATTTATTGTTAGTTTTTTTGTTTTTTTTTTTGTGATTTTTTTCGTTTTTAATTTAATCGCTGTTTGTATTTTAATGACTGGGGATGAAAAAAATAGAAAACACGTCCGAGTCGACTGGAAGTTAACTACAAACTGTGATCTGATTGACATTATAATTTTATTATTGTATTGATTGCTTCATTTGTTGGCAGGTATCAAAAGAGCCTTTGGGTCTTTGAGTGTTACTTATTTCCTTACAAATTAAACCAAAGGGTTAACATTAATATAATAGAATAACGGCCAGCAGAGGCAGGGGAGGACAAAGCATTGCTTTTCGAATTTCCGAGATCGAAAACAGCTAGGCAAAAGTGGTCGAGTGTAGAAGTGCTCCACAAATTATGGCCTCCATAGTCGTGAAAACTGCTTCAAGTGACTTATTATGAATACCTAAGATTCAATGACCAAGGTATATCGTTATGCACTGACATAAGTACATAACACCTATGGGGACTATTTTCAAGGAACTCAAAAGAATATAGGCGAATATATTGCATTTATCCACGGTCAGTATCCAGTATATTCCAGTCCTGATATTTTATTGAAATAAAAATAAGAATGACTTGTAAAAGGCAATGCGTTTTACCCTTGAATTATTGCATTGCTCGTGCTCGTTGAAAGCAATAGCCAAACGATAGTGAATGACCAAGATATATATGTATTAAACAGCCTACACCGAAAGTTGTCGGCCGTTAATCTTACTTGACACGTCTTTCGTGTTCTGCAATTATCCTCCTGTGCAGTCAGTGATTGGTCTGCAGGACAACCGCGTTGCACAATATGCATTTTCACTGGAAGAAGGAACGTTTATGTCCATTTTTGCTTTCCATCTTTCTTATTCGTTTTTAATGCACAGCAATGCAGCGAAAAAGCGTTGCATCATATGGATGCCCATTAGCTATGTATGAAGAAACCGAGATTTTTAATTTTTCATTACCCCACCTGTTGACCTGCTATAACCTCTGATTAATTGTACCCTTAATTTCAATTAATGCAATTAATAGCTTCACTGTTTTCTTTTTCAGGGACACGGCAGTTAAATTATTTACGCCCTTGGCGATATAATTTTTTTCGATTTAAATTAAAGGCGATGAAGTTGGGAGTGACAGAGAAACGAAGAAGCAAGTGAAAAAATGATACAGTAATCTGGAAACCGTCAACAGGAAAGAGAGTTAATGAAAATGCTTTCTTTTTTTTCCCGGCATAACGACAAGACGATATTGTGTTAACGTCTGCTTCCGACCTTTAAATACCGGCACACGTGGATAGTACCCATGGCATTTACATAAGTTGTATCATGGAGGACCAATATAAACGAAAATATACTGTAATACTTTTGCTTCCCTGGTTTATCTTTATATGGAATATCGAATCGAAGTAAACCATTCTATCATCAGTAATAGTACCCTTCGGCATTGCAGTTGAGTTTTTATGGAGCGCTGAAGGATCGATTCTACTCAAGGGAAGAATGCGCACCCGACTTGCAGCAGTCTTTTCAAATTCAGACAACTTGCAAATTGAATGCCCATCGAATTGGATTCCGCAAATATCGGAATGTCCCTCTTCGCTGTACTCTGTCATCCTCCGTTCCTGCTGTTGGTTCTCGTTTTACTTTTTCTTAGGTTTTCATCGTCCTTATCGACTTACTCGTACTTGCCCTTGCACCCCACAGCAACCACTTTTTGTGCCAAGCATTCTGCTGCACATCTGACACATACTAAACCACTTCACAAATAGTGGTGTTTTTTTACCATTCCACCATGGTCCCTTCGACTCTCTTCATCTGCTTATTTTTTTGTTTCTTTCCTCTTTCATTTGATTTGAATTCCAAGCACAATCAGCTGTGGTATCGGTATTATGCCATCCATCCTATTCACCACATCCCCAAAAATTCCTTCTCCCCATTCAAAGTTTATTTTTTTGTCATCTGATTCCACCAACTGTTACCAGCTAACACCACACCTGATCAAAGCCAATTGAAAAGTAGTAGCATTTAATTAAATAACGCATTACGCTAGTACTGCATCGAGGATAACCTTATAACGCCCTTGGCAAATGGCGCTTAATGCGGCAGTGAAATAAGCGAATAGAGTAAAATGAATTAATCAGCATTAAAGTTCTGTAATGAGGGTCTTGGCGCTTATTGGCCGTTAGGCAAAGACGAGGGTTACTTTTACCAGTTTTCCAGAGATTGTATTCTGTTTCTATTTCCGGAATTTGTTATTTTGACTCAAATAAAAAAAGGACAGGTTTTTTGCAAAAATATTACGTTAATTTAAAATGGCAAGCCTTGTTGGTCAACTCTAGATATCTTTAAAGCCCTCAGCTAAAGCCCTCCAACATGGTCTGAGCTAAAAAAAAATTTGCCGTCGTCAAAGTGATAACTAAATAAATAAAAAAATGCGATAAGCGCTCACACTAGGATACGTTGAAAGACAAATATCTCTTTTATCCCTAGCTATCTATCACAGCCTTTGTAATGAGGTTTCGGCAACAAGCGTTCCATTAAGTAAGATTGATTTGTTCGAATGCACGCTCATTGATCTCTGGACAAAAACGAATATATCCACGCCGCACACGGTTTACGAGGCAGACCTTCCCCATTGCCGCTTTTCATCGTTAATGAAACCAAATGAATATTAATTCAACATCAACTTCACACACATCAACCTGTCGTCTCCTTGACCTCCTTATTAGATTCTATCTGCCTTCGTTCCTATTATTAATCAATAAACCCTAATCAATATAACCATCAGACGGGTAAGCTCGTTCTCAAGAAGCAACATAATAATAAATCGGAAAAAAGGAAAAGCAAACTTTTCCCAACCCACCCACTTAGGGGGACCAAGGAACGGGGCTGGCAATTGAAGCAGATAATGCGAAACCGATGCGAAAATAATAAAGTGAGAAACTAATAAATGAGTTCGAGCTAACCCCAATAGCCGCCCATCCCACCGAGATGGAGAAATTCCCTCGGCACGATTAAGTCGACTGACTGACCAGGAGTGGGTAGTGCCCGTATCCCACAAATCCAGGGCAACCGCATTGGATCGGCCACCACATGGAACGAAGTGGATTGATTTTTACCCAATTCCACTTGAAAGCTATCCCTTGTAAAAAGTTTAGTTAGATACTCGTAGTTTTAAAGAGATCCGAGCTTCGACAATTCATTGACGTTTGCAGTGAAGCGAAATCGAAAAACAATATCTCAATGTGTTTTTTTTTGCGAGATTGGAAGTGCCTTCCAGGAACATCATAAATAGATAAGCTCCGGATATTTATAGGACCAATAAGACAATCCTTCGAAGCGAATATGCCGAGATGGCATTTTGTATTGTGTCCTTGTTATTGTCCTACCGGAGTGGTCCCTGTAGATTAAAATGGTCCTTCTTTTCTGCTTCTGATATCTGAGAAACAAGGGTGAATAACAAATCAACGTAATACTCCCACCCGCATCAGCATGTTGTGAGTGCTAGGATGATAAACGCCTAACCGAAAATTTGAATATAAATCAAGAGAGCCTTATTATCATAGAGTTCAGGACATAAATCATGTCCTTGGCTCGTAAGACTATCATGCTACTGGGAATCTAGGTTGTAGGTTTATTCAGAGGATGATCTATGCGGACAACTTTTATTGTGGCGAGAAGCTCTGGTATCGCAATTAAAAGTCTTCTTCGACGGCATAGAGTGTATGGTATATGATAACGTGGTGTATCTTCTTAAAACACTCCTAACACACTAAAATATTTTAAAAGGAAAGGACAAGTGAGATGTTATAGAAGTAGCTCTAATTCACAATAATCCACGTGCCTAAGCTACATGTATTATTGATGCGTGTCAGCCTGTCAAGCTGTCAGGCTATTTACGTTCATGTTTTTTTTTTTTTTTTTTTTAAGATGAAAAGGTCAGTTGGATAATTTTCATTTATTAGTTTTATTTTGGGACTGAACTTCTGGGAGCCCACCTTAATCCTTAAGAACCACAATATTACGATAATTTATAGCACAGGCTTAATGGGACTTTGGAGTGGAGATGGTGGTGATTGAACTCCGTAAAGCAATCGCAATAGCCACCACTTCCGAGGGGATTATTTGGCAGATTTCTAGCCGGAAATTTTAATGAAAGCCCCTATACCATGGGCTTCGCAAAGAAGTAATTTTTATGTGAATCATGGGAAATTAAATAATATTCGCCTATCAGACTGATCAACGGGGAGGACGCCAAGCACTCCTTTATATCCAAGCTTCAAGTGGAAGTAGCAAAACTTAAACCTTTCACACACTTTGTCTAAAAATTCGTACGGGAGGGGGGTCTATCCCGTTTAGCCGGGAGGGGCAATTTTCTAAAAAATTGACTTAATTTGGAAAAAAAAAATATTAAAAATCAACAGTTACATCCACAATGCCGTGATATACTTTTTTGCAAAGCCAGGAACCTCTTCTTTCATCTTGTTTTTAAACAAAGCTGTTTTAGGGAATAGTTTTTGAGAAATGAATTTTCAAACTCAAAATTTTGAAGAAAAAAAATGAAAAAAAAAATTTGAACTATTTTTTTCAAAATTGTATGTAATTAAGTACTATTTTTTTTCAAAAATTCAATTTTCTTATTAGTTTTTAGTTAAAAACAGAAAATCGGATGCAAAAATGTCTTGTAGTTCTTGAGAAATTAAAAAAAAACCTTTTTTCTAAGAAAAATTTTTTTTTTGGTTTTAACGCGGCTGGACTTGTAGGCAATTAAATGTATGAAACGTTGACCTCTTTTTTATTATTTTTAAAAAATTCGGAATTTTATGGGGATACAATAAAGTGACACAGTATTGGAATAACCCTAGATTAATTTTTTTTTTTTCATTGATAACGCCTGAAAACTGACCTGCCAATTTCGTCTGTTCTACCCGCTAGGACCTTAAGACAATAAAACCGCAATTTTTCTTTATTGAAAAACAAAATATTTGCAACCCAAGTATAAATAAAAGGCATCGCATTTTTAATAAAAAAACATTTCCAAATTGGATGTTAACTCATCAACACATTACGATGTCAAACTCATACTCTCGAGAAGGATTAAGGGACATGCACTTCTGCTACGGTTTAGCTAATGGTTGAGATCGTGAAGCCGAAAGACTCTACGTTGAAAGATATCCCAATCGGAGGTGTCCCAGTCGTAGCATGTTTTCAAGAATCCACCGACGTCTGCGAGAGCACGGAGTGCTAGAGCATCGAAGAAGCGAAAGATCAGTTACAGATGGATCAAGAATCTTAGATCAAAGAATTTTGGATTTGGTCCGACGTAATCCCACCCTTAGCACAAGGAGGATAGCTATTATGCTTGGAGTGCCCAAATCTAGGGTATGGAGAGTGCTTCATACCGAAAACTTACACCCGTACCATTTTAGGCCAGTTCAGGAACTCACCTCACACGACAAGTTTTTGAGAGCAGAATTTTGTCGATCATTACTGCTTTGAGACGAAACTGAACGAAACTATTTTGCGAGGATATTCTGGACGGATGAAGCACAGTTTACCACAATTTGCATCTTTGGAGTAGCACCAATCCACACAACAAAAAACAAAATAAATCACAACACCGCCTTAGCTGTAATGTTTGGCTTGGTATTGTTGGACAAACTGTAATCGGCCCCGGTTTTTGAATGCCGTTATTAATATAGAATCATACCTGCAGTTCCTACGAGACCTTTTGCCCGTTTTGATGAACAACGTTCCTTTGGCCATAGCAGATAATTTAATCTACCAGCAAGATGCACTACAGCTTACGGGTTAGAAACTGGCTGGATGATCATTTTAGTGACCGTTGGATCGGAAGAAGGGGCCCCACGGAATGGCCACCTAGATCACCAGATTTAACTCCTCTAGATTTTTATGTGTGGGGATTCATGAAGAATTATGTTTACGAAGTGGAAATAGTATCTTGGAACAACTGAAAGACCGGATTGAAGTCGCTGGAGTCAAATTGCAGGAAAATTTGTCAAGCACAGACTTATGTCCAGCCATTAGAAGGAGATATAAACTTTGCCTTCTAAAAAATGGAGATCATATTGAAAATTTATTATAATAAAACTCCGAATATTTTAAAAATAATAAAAAGAGGTCAATGTTTCATACATTTATTTGCCTACAAGTCCAGCCGCGTTAAAATAAAAAAAAAGGTTTTTCTTAGAAAAAAGTAGTTCGGGTTTTTTTTTTAATTTCTCAAAAACTACAAGACCTTTTTGCATCCGGTTTTCTGTTTTTAACTAAAAACTAATAAGAAAATTGAATTTTTGAAAAAAAATAGTACTTAATTACATACAATTTTGAAAAAAAAATAGTTCGAAATTTAATTTTTTAATTTTTTTTTTCAAAATTTTCAGTTTGAAAATTAATTTCTCAAAAACTATTCCTTAAAAGAGCTTCGTTTAAAAACAGGATGAAAGAAGAGGTTTCTGGCTATACAAAAAAGAATGTCACGGCATTGTGGATGTAACTGTTGATTTTTAATAATTTTTTTTCCAAATTAAGTCAATTTTTTAGAAAATTACCCCTCCCGGCTAAACGGGGGGGAATAGACTCCCCCCTCCCATACGATTTTTTCTTGTCTTGACCAGACCTACACTCTCTAGCTTTTCGGCACACTGCTCGTGGGACACCCTGTACATACACATCGTGGAATTTCTTATTCGCATAATCGTGAAAGTTCAACCTTCGTTTAGCGGAGCTTATTGGCCATAAGCTGTAATATGAAAGTATTCCAAAGCCATCGTCATAGAGATTGACATTACTCGTAAGCCATTAAAAGTAAATCCGAGCTTGTGTCTGGGTCGATATCAGACGTTTTCTTTCTCGGCTTTCTCCTTAATACCGTTTATATCTTTTTTTTTTTCTTTTTTCAAACAAATTCCTAAATAAATTCAACATCTTTTTAATCTGTGTTGTGCTCTGAAAAACTTACTCATTGCATTGGAAATATACATTCGGGAGTCGATCTTCCCACTTGCATCAATATTTACTATTAATATTAATATAATTCTAATATTAAATAATTTCTTTTTTTTTTATACTCATAATTTAATTATTGCTCTTTGTTTCTAATGTGCGCGACGCTATTGAGTGACCCTGGAATTGTTCGCTTCATTTATGTTATTTTTGTCTCTACTTATTTTATATCGCTGAATTAGTGAATGTTCTACAGCGTTACTGTCTATTTATTTATTTATTTATTTATTTATTATTGTTATTTATTGTAAAATCCTCAAACAATTAAAATTAACAGCTTTTACATTTTCCGAGCTTAAGAGACTTAAACAATTAAAATTAACATCTTTAACTTATACTTTACTAGAATATAAAAATTAAACTAATTGAAAACGAAGGAAGAAAAGGAAGAGACTAAAGAATTAAACAATATAAAACAGTAAAACAGAAAAGAATGACGAGAGGATTGCACTAGTCGTTTTCAGCAAGATATTTAAAGCATCTCAACTTGAAGTCTTTTGTGCTTGTCGCTTGCTTGATGTGGAGGGGTAGCATATTCCAAAGTTTAACCGCATTCACAAAAAAATGTCGAGCCGTTGCTAAATATTTGTGTCTAGGTACAATTAATAGTGAGGCACTCTAGCAAAAGGAATACTCTTGTAGAGATATTCCGGTTCTTTGGTGTTTACTCTTTTCCGTAATAGTAGCAAGGTACGGAACTTAAACAGTGATTTGAGGGAATAGCTTACTGTTTTCTTGGCGAATTCAGAAATATGTTCATGTCTTTTAATGTCGTATATATATGGTGTGTGAATATGACTCCCCCCTTTTTTTGTTGAAATAAAACACATTTGTTTGTTTAGAAAATTAAAGAACAGCTTATTCAGAGTATGCTCCATCTGCAGCTACAACCTTTGCCCATCTTTTAGGTAATTTACGTATTCCTTGAATCCTGATCTTTTGAGCTGATCCAATGATCAAGCCAAATTTTGATACTTTCGTGTGAAGTGAACCATTCTCCTGTAAGATTGGACTGCATTGTCCGGAATAAATGGTAATCCGACGGAGCTATGTCCGGCGAATATGGCGGGTGGAGTAGTACTTCCCAGTCCTGTCCATCTAAATATTTTTTCACGACTTGTGAGGTGTGAGGTTTGGCATTGTCATGTTGAAGAAGTAATTTACTGTGCCTATTCACCCATTCTGGTCGTTTTTCTTGTATGGCTCGCTTTAAATGCATTAGTTGTCGTGGTAAACTTCTCCATTAATAGTTTGAGAGGGTTCGAGCAACTCATAATACAAAATACCTCTCTGATCCCACCAAATGCAGAGCATAACCTTGCCGAAGTGAATATTTCTCTTTGGCTGTAATGGGCCGGGTTCACCTGGCTTCATCCAAGATTTTTGGCGTTTAGGATTTTTATAATATATCCATTTTTATCTCCTGTGACTATTCGATGCAAAAATCCTTTTCGTTGCTGTCTTTGAAGTAGCATTTCAGAAATTGTTTTTCTACGTTCCATGTCTCTTTGTTTTAATTCATGTGGAACCCAGTTACCAAGTTTTGCAGCCATTCCCATTGCTTTTAAACGCTTCGCAACAGTTGATCGTTCAACATTTAACGCTACAGCCAGTTCTGCTTGAGTTTGGCAAGAATCCTCTGCCAATAATGCTTCCAACTCAGCATCTTCAAATTTGTTGGGTGGTTTTCCATGTTCTATGTCCTCAGTGCCAAAAACATTATTTTGAAATCGTCGGAACCATTCCTTACAAGTTGTTAGTTTTAGTTTAGTTTAGTTTTTAATTCATTTTTATTCATAATTTCTTAGATCTATCTTACCCTAGACAAAAATGCTTAAAAACTAGCTTAACTATCTTAACAATCTAGATATCTTACTGGCCCTAGGCGGACACTCTAAAATAGACGTAACAACTTAAATCTATGTCTTTCGACTACTATATCAACTTACCACTAACATTACTATATCAAGCTTAAGCTAAGAAAAATGTTTTTTTATTAAAAACATATTATCATTTTTTGTATTATATATAAAACTTAAGCCTACCTTAATGTAACTAAACCTAACTTATTCTAACTTAACTAAAATATATATATATAAACTATATACATAATATATATTTAATATATATATCTTTTTTTGTCCTTACAAGTTGTATTAGATGGAGCATGCTCACCGTAAATCTCCACAAGCAAACGATAAATTTCCGCTGGACTTTTCTTTGCAACGAAATAGTGTAATAACACTTCCCGCTAATGATGTTTACTTACTTGCTTACACTTCAACCAAATGTCACGTACTACGTTTGGCAGCTGACATAAAGTACTATCAAATACAAGTCTTACCATCTATAAGTACACGTAAGCAATATTAACAACGACATCTTTTAGGAAAGGGCGGAGTCATATTCACATACCCAATATATCGGGCGCAACTATTGAACGCCACTTTTAACTTACTGAAAGACTTTTTAGAAAAAAATTCACATCTATAGAGTATTATAGGCAAGATGAAGGATGTCACAAGCTTTTGCTTAACGTCCGTGGGTAAGTAATTTGTAGAGGGACTAAGGCCTCTAAGAGCACCGTATACTTTTGAAACTACTCTATTTATGTGTGTGCTCCAGCACAAGCCCCGATCGAAATGGATACCCAGGTTTTTTACTTTAGATACAAATTCAATGGGTGAGTTGTTTATTTTTGATAGGGGTAGTTCTAGGGTTGCTCTGCATCTGTTAAGTATTAAAGCCTTTGTTTTGGATGCGTTGAGTCTAAGCTTATTGGTTGTCGACCAAAGATAGACCCGATTTAATTCATGCGAGAGCAACTCCATAGATGAAATACAGTTTGACTTAGGGAACATGGAGTATACAATACTTTTATCATCAGCATAAATATGATATTTGGAGGTAGAAAAATATTTATAAACGTCATTTATAAAACAAGAAAATAGAAGCGGACCTAATACTGAGCCTTGCGGAACACCGGAGTAGACATGGAGATTAGAGGAACGTTTATTATTACAGAACACATATTGGAATCGATTTGAGAGATAAGAGAACATAAGATGACATGCAGAACCCTCAAAGGAATTGGTTTTTTCACTTTTCTAATACGAGTAACAGATAGTGTTCTACGCTATCAGAGACTTTGGAAAGGTCTAAGCAAACTAATACACCAACCATATCCTTATCCATTCCTACACGGATATCTTCGCAGATTTTGAGCAGAGTCGTGGTACAATTGTGCTTAGCGCGAAAGCCAGATTGAAATTCAATAGTAAATTTATTATTTTCTAAATGGGACTTAAGTTGACTACTTACTATACTTTCGAACACTTTGCTTAGAAATGGAAGTATTGCAATCGGCCGAAACTCGGTACTATTGGGAGAAGATGATTTGGGTATCGGTACAACTTTGGCGACTTTCCAGCATTGTGGGTATGTGGAGGTGGTTATAATACTCGTAGTATTCATGGTATGGGTGAGCTGGTGTAGTATATAGGTACAGGGCAAAAGAGTTTTGATAAAGACAGGATGTACGTCATCCGAGCCTACAGCTTTAGATGTAATTCTTAGTATAGCTAGTCCTATACAAAATTCATCAACAAAAGCGAAGGAGAAATAGTTCTGAGCACCCTTTGCATCAAAAGGAATACGAGTGAAATCACTTTCTCCATACGATGACTGAATAAAATTTCTATTAAGCACTTCGGAATCAAGATTGGAAGGGATTCGGACAGATGCCCATTTGACGAATATTATTCCAAAATGTAGAGCTCGAATTGTTGGTAGAAAATTTTCTTGAATAATATTGCCGTTTGTTTCTACGAACAAGAGATGTTAAGCTATTTCGTGCCGCCTTGTAGCTGATCAGTAAATCAGGACATTTATATTTTCTCCATCTAGAATAAAGGATATCCCGTCGTTTGATGAGGTTCAGAATTTCGTCGGTTAGCCATGGTATCATATCTTTTTCCTTTCGAACTTTGATTGGGACATGTTTATATTTTTTTTTTTTTTTTTTTATTGAACTTGATAGTGAACATTTCATTACACTGCAACTATGTAGTATGAACTAACGAGCAATTTTCATCTTTCAATAAATGTAGTATCTTTGAGTGTATAAATATAAAGTTAAACTTTTTAGTAAATTTTAGTTAGATATGATTTATCCAGAAGGGTGCAATATCTAAGGTGACTGATACCATAACTCGTGTGGTTTAGTACGTTCGAGTCTTCGGGTCAATCCATTGCTGTCACTTAACCTTGCTGCTTCCTGGTTGATGTGGTGTCTCAGCTTTGTGAAGTGCGTTCTCGCGTATTTAGAGATTCTCGTCTCTACAGTATCTAGTTTAAGATCGCGTTGTAAGTCCGTATTCCTTACATACCATGGAGCTCTGACAATGTCCCTGACGACTTTATTTTGAAATCTTTGTATGATGGCAATATTTGATTGGGAAGTACATCCCCATAGCTGCCCATACTGGTTTTAATATCTGTTTATATATTAAAAGTTTATTATGGAGTGATAGGCGCGATTTTCTACCAATGAGCCATCTGAGTTTTCTTAGTTTAATGTTAAGCTCATCTTTTTTCTTCTTCACGTACTCCTTCCATCTTAGTTTAGCATCTAAGTTCATTCCTAGATACTTAGCTGTGTTTGAGTAAGGAACTTGAGCATCTGAAATAAATATTGGCTTGTGGGTAATTTTTTTATTGGGGAAATCAACGTGGACGGATTTTGAGCTGTTTAGGTGAATACGTTTTTTTTTTTGGTCCAGTTGAGAACTTCATTTACAGCACCTTGTAGGGTTTCTGTTGATTTGCTTTCGTTTTTTGCAACTGTAAGCATAGTTGTATCATCAGCAAATGTAGCTATTGTGCAACTTGAAGGTGTTGGCAAGTCATTAGTGAATAGAAGGTATAACACTGGGCCTAGGATACTTCCCTGTGAAATCCCAGCATTAATTCCTTTCAGTTGAGAATATGAATTACTTTGTTTAATTCTGAAATATCTATTTGAAAGGTACGATTTTAGGAAGTCTGTGTATTAATTGGGAAAGAGTGATTTCAGCTTGTGTAGGAGACCTTCATGCCAGACTTTATCGAATGCCTTTGCCACATCCAAAAATATAGCTGAGCATACCTTTTTTTCCTTCAGAGCTTTTTCGATGATGTCGGTAATTCGATGTACCTGTTCTATGGTAGAATGTCTGTTTCTGAAACCAAATTGATGCATTGGAATCATATCTTGACCAGTAATAAAAAGAGTTAGCCTTTTTAGAAAAACCTTTTCTAATACCTTAGATAAAATTGGTAAAAGAGAGATGGGCCTGTAGGATGATGGTTCGTGAAGATCCTTTCCTGGTTTGGGTATCATTATGACATCTGCTACTTTCCAATAACAGGGAACATGGTTTAGGTTGAAACCTTCTGTAAGACTTTGGTAGTTATTATGTCGAAGCCAGGTGATTTTTGCCGTTTCAGTTGGTATTTAATAATCTGATTGATTTCATTAGGTGTGACGAAAGGAATTTTTTCGTTCGGTTGCTGCACTTCTGGCCATGTTTCATTAGTTTGCGATTCGTTGGGTTGAAAATTGCCCATACTCGGCGAATATGTCAGCCTTTTCGTCGTTAGTGCTAGCCCAGGTGCTGTTTGATTTTAAAGCTGGGTTCTGTTGTGTGGGACGTTTAAGGTATTTAATGGATTTCCAGAGGGAGTATTCTGTTTTTTTTATCGGCTGTAAGTTCACTTACAAATCGGTGAAATGATTGGTTTTGGAACTCCTTTAGTTGGCGTCTTATCAATTCAGTTAGTCTATTGAGTTGTGACTGGTAGAGCGGGTATCTCGTTTGTTGTCATTTTTTTCTAATCTTTCTCTTTTCAGCTATTAGTTTCATAGTTAGTCTTGGGTACTTAACTTCCATTGGCTTTTTACTGACAAGAGGGGTACTTTTCCAGGCTGCATTTTGAATTTGTTCAGTGAAACTTAGTACTTCGCTTTCTAGTTCAGTGGTAGTTACTACTTTGTCAAATTTTAAATTTCGATCCAAAAGAACTTTGAAATATTGCCAATCTGTGTGCTTGTTGGTGAGGTGTAAATTTGGGTTTTCCTTAACAACGCATTCGCTAAGATACAAATATATTGGAGAGTGGTCAGAATCCAAATCTCTTCCCTCTTCTATCACAAGGAAGTTTTTTGATACTTGTTTAATTAAAAAAAAGTCAATTAGATCTGGTATTTTATCTGATGAGTGTATTAGATGAAATCACATCCCTCCTTTTGAATTGCTTTTAGTAACTCACGTCCTTTTGTTGTGGTTAGTCTGTAACCCCAATTTGTGTGTTTTGCGTTAAAGTCGTATATCTTTTTGAAATCTTCTGACGGTTCAAAACTAAGTAAGAACATGTCGAGTGGTTCTTCGTTCCCCACTTAAGCTTACTTACAGCGTTTACAATTTGTAGGCCTTGTCTTTGTAAATCTGTTATAATTAGCTCTGGTTGGCAACTGCTGTGTAAGTTCTTCATTATGACTTTAATCTGCCTTGGTTGTTTGTCCTCGTATGAATACCAGGTTGTTTTTGTCTCATTAAGCCCCCTAGTTAGGTTTCTATAATCCTCTACAGCATATACGTTTATTTTATAGGTATTTTTTGTTGGTTGGTTTAATTATAAAGTCTCCTTCGATATGCTTCTTGAGCAATGAGTATAGTTGTCTGTTACCATAATCGGCGGGGGGCGGTGATGAGTGGTAGCACTTGCAGGTGTAACTAATAAAGTTTTCCATGTTTATTTGATAATAAATGGATGTTATTATTCAAACAATTTGTTTGCATGTCAACATTGTTATTATTGTATACCAATGACCAGTCCAGATTTAGGCAGTTTTTGTTGCTTAAGTTGATATTGTTGCTGTCTTTGGTCAGTGAACACCGTGGACAGCTGACCTCGACGATACCAGTGCGTGGCGAGTTGGAGGATAGAACGATTTTGGTTGATGAGACTCTCGTTCATGAAAATATTCTTGTTTGAATCCAGGCCGATGTCGTTGAGGCAAAGGTGTTTACCATGGAGTTTCCGGTAATCAGAAAGAGCTTTCAGGACGAGGTTTCTGTCTTGCGAAGAGTTAAATCTGATGATCATGGGAGTGTCGTTTTATGAGTCCGTGCGGAGGGGACGGAAGATATTTTTTAATGTTGGTGGTTTACAAGCGACGGTATGACACAGTTGATTAAAAAGTGACCTCAGATTTTCCTCTGGTAATTGGGGAACACCAAAAAGAATTGCATCTGCTGCCAACTCCTTCCTTTCCATTGCGTCATATCTATCTCTTAGGTTATCAATTTCTTCTTTAAGACGTTGTTGATGATTCAAATGATCTGTATTTTGATGATGCGCCATTGAAGGGCAGCAAGGGACTTGTTGACTCGGTCGATGAATGTTGAGCAACTTTGTTTGATGGTAGAGATTTTCTGCAACAAATCATCACGAAGTGCGGACATGTCAGCTGAGAGGCGGTTTAGTATGCGCTCAGTGTGTTGGCCAATGTGTTCATCTAGTTCAGCAACTGAGAGAACATTTGAAACAGCAATATTTGCAGTATTGGTAATTGGAGTGCATTTTTGTCGAAATATAGATACATTTATTGCTGCAGTGCTTGTAACTGCGAGTTTTTTTTCGAACGGTTGTTTACCGAACTTGAGTTGTTTTCGAGTGACATGGCAACGGAGTGATTTGACGAGCAAAAGTTACTATGGAGCAAAGAATTTGAAAACACCAGAGTCACCAAAAACTAGATTACAATAGTTTTGCGCATGTTTGTTCTATTTTGTTGCTTTCGCGAGAACAACACGCTCAGCCGAATATACCGCGCACTATATAAGAATATTTTTTAGCAACAAAACTAATAAAAAAAAAGAAGAAAACGATATGCTAGCCGGACGAGAAAAAGAACACGTCAAACTCACTCAAACATCAGAGAACGTTCCAAATTCAATTCAGCATACGGTTCTCATTTCATGCTGCAACCGCATCAACGTCCACATCTGACTGATGTCCGAACGCCTCTATTTCCCGTGGTATACCTCATCTATCTACTTTATTGCCCGTGGGAGTACAACTTTAGTGTATGTTCTGCAGCTAAGCAAACCTGATACTCACCACGATATTATTATTATTTATCCTTTCCATAAACCACATATCAACATAATCATCTACCTTATAATCGAGCTGAGCCTTTGGAGGAATCGCGTTCTAAATCCAAAAGTAGATATAATATTATGTTCATTCTTCATTCGGGGCATGACACTAATCATGAAGTTTTTCACCTACTTGGCGTTGAATATCAATTGAAATTAGGCAAATGAGTCCAATCAATGAGCATCGAACAATGTGTTTACCCAGTGTTCAAGAGCCAAGTGAACTTCCGGCCTCTAATTAATATGCCTTAGGACGGAAATCAGTTCCAACCTACTGGATCTCGAGTTTCAAACTATACTCCTCTAGGAAACTCATCGCCTGTCCCTAATTAAATAGCGCATAATTCGAAGGTAGATTCACTTAAGAATTCTGCACCATCCTCGCTATCCGTTCTCATTACATTCCATTACGAACTTCGTTTTATTTACTCGTAATTTACATGAAAAAACATCCGACTGAAAGGACAGAGAAACAAAACCGACCAAGTATTAAGGACCCAGTCGACGAAGAGTAGGAATCAGCGAGGCCGCTTGCAGATAAGAAATTCCCAAACCCCCTTCAAAGTAAAATAGCAAAAATGGAAATTTTATTGTAATCGATATCGTTCGAACGGGAATCCTTATTTGCGATTTATAGCTCCAACCTATCCCTCTCGCCTGCTCCGACTTGAAGGCAACGTATGGAAATTACTAAAACGCATATAAACTTTGTTGGCCAATAAAATTAGGAGTAAATTTAGAGTCGGTATTGCTGCGATAACAACGTTGAAAATTACGAATGATCATGCAACTTACGGTCGCGAATTTGATGACGATGATGATGGCTATAGACTGGTTGTAAAATTCTATCGCATCAACGTGTAACATTGACCTAGTCGGGCTGTTCCATTAGTCCCATAGCAATAAGGGCGACGGAGGTGGGACGTCATAAGCTTAAAAAGTGTTTGACTGGGTGATTTTTCTCCCCTTCCCCCGGCCTTTTTATAGTACACGACCAGGGGTCCCATGTTTAAGGGTTAGAAAAATCGTGTACAGTTTACCGGGCTTTACATGCTTTATGAGCTTGTGATGGATTTTCGTCGAAGGAAAATGAACATATTTCCTAATTTTATTTTGCTACTTGAATAGTGGAATCACGAACGGCCAAAAATATCAGATAATAGTTCACCGATCTGAAAACTTTGAAATCATTTATTCATACCGTTATTGTCAATAGAAATATATTTATTTTTCTCTCGCTTCCTGGAATATATGAAAGAAAATGTCCATTAAACACTGTCAGTTACATCGTCAGGAAAAACAACGAAGATAATGAGTTGCTAAGATGGACTCTAACATCATAATATAGTCTGACTGGCGAGTCGACTTGCAGTCAATTTATTCACAAACGGAAAGCTATCGCAGACGAACTTTGTCTATGTCGGAGGAGTCATTTAAATTCTAGTGATAAATGCCTTTCATTCATACCAGAGAACTATTCCTTCTGTTCGTAATTAATTTCAATGCAGCAATGGTGCTCGGTCTTGTTGCATTTTCCGCGACGGGATAATGAAGATGACGAAAGTCTGAGAAAAATGCTAAAGTCAAAGTCTACTGACGACGTCGCTCCTTGCGTCAAGTTAGAAATGTAATGCGAAAGATACAGTTGAAAATTGTCATGTCAATTGATCGGTACAAAATCAACCAGAAAATGTCCAATCAATTTCAGTCTCAGATCGGAATTTAGTTCAGCAAAATTGGATTGATAATTAAATATTATTTTTGGTGAGTTTAATACCATATTCAAATCACGAGTAAATTAGGAAAATTTGAAGTAAAATTTAAATGCAAAACAAAACCAGCATGAGAAAGTTGCTTAGCAGTCAATAGATATGCAATGCTACTAAAAGTGTTATGCGACGATTCCATTAGGCCAGGACATTCTTTATCACCAAGACCGGTCTGGTTGATGTTTCCTCGTTCTCAGCGACATCGGCAGCCACAGCCGTGATATTCTTGGCCGAATGTCCAGTTAAGTAGCGGCCTCACCTTGCATGGTTCCATGTGGTTCCAGTCCGTTCGAGTCGAGTAGCTAAGCGCTAGAATGTTTACCGCGTTGGCGCGACAGGATTAGGAAATAAGGACGTCGAAATTCACCCTGCGCTATCACCACCGACCGATTAGCTATCACCACCGACCGATTATTGGTCAAAAAAATCGACACAATTATTCAACGGTCTTGAGAAGTATAGCGCTCCATTGCTAATTAATTTATATAATGTAGCCGTCTAGTTCACAAATGTCAAATATTATTGCAAAAATCATAACGACTTCTAATAGGGTGATTCACCGGTGTTAGGTTTCTAGTATTCCATTTTTGACAACATGCAGATGAATTGTGACATATGTTGAACTTAGAAACACTAACCTGTTATTGCCATTTTACAATAAAATAACATCTGTATTCACGTGACATTTACAAATTATTGAATTTTACTAAAAATATGCTCTGTGAAAAATGTTGTTCGTGCACTTCGACTATTTTACGATCGTCATAATCTACCTACTTAGCCTACTTCAAGCCTTAGTGACCAGATTTCGCAAGTTCACGAAGCCATCAACCTGTATGCGTAGAAAACGACCTGCCACAACATGGAATTTTCGGTGTGCGGGCCTTAAAAAACCTGGAGGAATATCGGGCAGCTGAGTTACCATGGAGGAACCACCCAAGATTAAACTTAACAGGCTAGATCTGAAGTCGCGCCAACTGATTTCCTAAAATTAAAGTCAAGAAAGTAGCTCTGAAGTTGAGAAATGCGAACGACCATAAGCACTACGGGCCGTATACGTAACATTTTCAAATTGTTTGTACCTGCTCTCTTGCGATCTCGGGCAGCTACGTCACCATGGAGGAACTCCCCAATATTTGACTTAATAGGCTAGATCTGAAGTCGCGTCAACTGCTTAACTCAAAATCCAGTCAAGAAAGTAGCTCTGAAGCCGAGAAATGCGAACGACCATAAGCACTACGGGCCGTATACGTAACATTTTCAATTTTTTTGTACCTGCTGCTTTACGACCTCGGGCAGTTGAGTTACCATGGAGGAACCACCCAAGATTTGACTTAACAGGCTAGATCTGAAGTCGCATCAACTGCTTGCATGAAAATCCAGTCAAGAAAGTAGCTCTGAAGCCGAGAAATGCGATCGACCCTAAGCACTACGGGGCGTATACGTAACATTTTCAAATTTTTTGTACCTGTTGCTTTACGACCTCGGGCAGCTAAGTTACCATGGAGGAACCACCCACGATTTGAATTAGTAGGCTAGATCTGAAGTCGCGTCAACTGCTCGCCTCAAAATCCAGTCAAGAAAATAGCTCTGAAGCCGAGAAATGCGATCAACCCTAAGCACTACGTTGCGTATACGTAACATTTCCAAATTTTTTGTACCTGCTGCTTTACGGCCTCGGACAGCTGAGTCACCGTGGAAGAACCACCCAAGATTTGACCCCATCAGCATTACGGGGCGTATACGTAACATTTTCAAATGTTTTATACCTGTTGCTTTACGACCTCGGGCAGCTGAGGAACCACCCAAGATTTGAATTAGTAGGCTAGTTCTGAAGTCGCGTCAACTGCTTGCCTCAAAATCCAGTCAAGAAAGTAGCTCTGAAGCCGAGAAATACGATCGACCATAAGCACTACGGGGCGTATAAGTAACATTTTCTAATTTTTTGTACCTGTTGGTTTCCGACTTCGCGCAGCTGAGTTACCGTGGAGGAACCGCTCAAGATTTGACTTAATAGGCTAGATCTGAAGCCACATCAATTGCTTGCATCAAAATCCAGTTAAGAAAGTAGCTCTGAAGCCGAGAAATACGATCGACCATAAGCACTACGGGGCGTATAAGTAACATTTTCAAATTTTTTGTACCTGTTGGTTTCCGACTTCGCGCAGCTGAGTTACCGTGGAGGAACCGCTCAAGATTTGACTTAATAGGCTAGATCTGAAGTCGCATCAACTGCTTGCCTCAAAATCCAGTCAAGAAAGTAGCTCTGAAGCTGAGAAATGCGAACGACCATAAGCACTACGGGGCGTATACGTATCATCTTAACATTTTTTCTACCTGCTGCTTTACGACCTCGGGCAGCTGAGTTACCACGGAGAAACCACCCAAGATTTGACTTAACAGGCTAGATCTGAAGTCGCATCAACTGCTTGCCTCAAAATCCAGTTAAGAAAGTAGCTCTGAAGCCGAGAAATACGATCGACCATAAGCACTACGGGGCGTATAAGTAACATTTTCAAATTTTTTGTACCTGTTGGTTTCCGACTTCGCGCAGCTGAGTTACCGTGGAGGAACCGCTCAAGATTTGACTTAATAGGCTAGATCTGAAGCCACATCAATTGCTTGCATCAAAATCCAGTTAAGAAAGTAGCTCTGAAGCCGAGAAATACGATCGACCATAAGCACTACGGGGCGTATAAGTAACATTTTCAAATTTTTTGTACCTGTTGGTTTCCGACTTCGCGCAGCTGAGTTACCGTGGAGGAACCGCTCAAGATTTGACTTAATAGGCTAGATCTGAAGTCGCATCAACTGCTTGCCTCAAAATCCAGTCAAGAAAGTAGCTCTGAAGCTGAGAAATGCGAACGACCATAAGCACTACGGGGCGTATACGTATCATCTTAACATTTTTTGTACCTGCTGCTTTACGACCTCGGGCAGCTGAGTTACCGTGGAGGAACCACCCAAGATTTGACTTAACAGGCTAGATCTGAAGTCGCGTCAACTGCTTGCCCCAAAATCCCGTCAAGGAAATAGCTCTGAAGCCGAGAAATGCGAACGACCATAAGCACTACGGGGGTGTACGTATCATCTTAACAGTTTTTCTACCTGCTGCTTTACGACCTCGGGCAGCTGAGTTACCACGGAGAAACCACCCAAGATTTGAGTTAAAAGGCTAGATCTGAAGTCGCGTCAACTGCTTACCTCAAAATCCAGTCAAGAAAGTAGCTCTGAAGCTGAGAAATACGATCAACCCTAAGCACTACGTTGCGTATACGTAACATTTCCAAATTTTTTGTACCCGCTGCTTTACGACCTCGGACAGCTGAGTTACCGTGGAGGAACCACTCAAGATTTGACTTAACAGGCTAGATCTGAAGTCGCGTCAACTGCTTGCCCCAAAATCCCGTCAAGGAAATAGCTCTGAAGCCGAGAAATGCGAACGACCATAAGCACTACGGGGCGTATACGTATCATCTTAACATTTTTTGTACCTGCTGCTTTACGACCTCGGGCAGCTGAGTTACCACCGAGGAACCACCCAAGATTTGACTTAACAGGCTAGATCTGAAGTCGCATCAACTGCTTCAAATTTTTTGTACCTGTTGGTTTCCGACCTCGCGCAGCTGAGTTACCGTGGAGGAACCGCTCAAGATTTGACTTAATAGGCTAGATCTGAAGTCGCGTCGACTGCTTACCTCAAAATCCAGTCAAGAAAGTAGCTCTGAAGCCGAGAAATACGATCGACCATAAGCACTACGGGGCGTATAAGTAACATTTTCAAATTTTTTGTACCTGTTGGTTTCCGACTTCGCGCAGCTGAGTTACCGTGGAGGAACCGCTCAAGATTTGACTTAATAGGCTAGATCTGAAGTCGCATCAACTGCTTGCCTCAAAATATAGTCAAGAAAGTAGCTCTGAAGCTGAGAAATGCGAACGACCATAAGCACTACGGGGCATATACGTAACATTTTCAAATTTTTTGTACATGCTGCTTTACGACCTCGCGCAGCTGAGTTACCGTGGAGGAACCGCTCAAAATTTGACTTAATAGGCTAGATCTGAATTCGCGTCAACTGCTTACCTCAAAATCCAGTCAAGAAAGTAGCTCTGAAGCCGAGAAATACGATCGACCATAAGCACTACGGGGCGTATAAGTAACATTTTCAAATTTTTTGTACCTGTTGGTTTCCGACTTCGCGCAGCTGAGTTACCGTGGAGGAACCGCTCAAGATTTGACTTAATAGGCTAGATCTGAAGTCGCATCAACTGCTTGCCTCAAAATCCAGTCAAGAAAGTAGCTCTGAAGCTGAGAAATGCGAACGACCATAAGCACTACGGGGCATATACGTAACATTTTCAAATTTTTTGTACCTGCTGCTTTACGACCTCGCGCAGCTGAGTTACCTTCGAGGAACCGCTCAAGATTTGATTTAATAGGCTAGATCTGAAGTCGCGTCAACTGCTTACCTCAAAATCCAGTCAAGAAAGTAGCTCTGAAGCCGAGAAATACGATCGACCATAAGCACTACGGGGCATATACGTAACATTTTCAAATTTTTTGTACCTGCTGCTTTACGACCTCGCGCAGCTGAGTTACCGTGGAGGAACCGCTCAAGATTTGACTTAATAGGCTAGATCTGAAGTCGCGTCAACTGCTTGCCTCAAAATCCAGTCAAGAAAGTAGCTCTGAAGCTGAGAAATGCGAACGACCATAAGCAATACGGGGCATATACGTAACATTTTCAAATTTTTTGTACCTGCTGCTTCACGACCTCGCGCAGCTGAGTTACCGTGGAGGAACCACCCAAGATTTGAATTAGTAGGCTAGTTCTGAAGTCACGTCAACTGCTAGCCTCAAAATCCAGTCAAGAAAGTAGCTCTGAAGCCGAGAAATACGATCGACCACCAGCATAACGGGGCGTATACGTATCATCTTAACATTTTTTGTACCTGCTGCTTTACGACCTCGGGCAGCTGAGTTACCACGGAGGAACCACCCAAGATTTGACTTAACAGGCTAGATCTGAAGTCGCGTCAACTGTTTACCTCAAAATCCAGTTAAGAAAATAGCTCTGAAGTCGAGAAATGCGAACGACCATAAGCACTACGGGGCGTATACGTAACATTTTCAATTTTTTTGTTCCTGCTGCTTTACGACCTCGGGCAGCTGAGTTACCATGGAGGAACCACCCAAGATTTGAATTAGTAGGCTAGTTCTGAAGTCCCGTCCACTGCTTGCACCAAAATCCAGTCAAGGAAATAGCTCCGAAGCCAAGAAATGCGATCGATCATCAACATTACGGGGCGTATACGTAACATTTTCAAATTTTTTGTACCTGCTGCTTTACGACCTCGGGCAGCTGAGTTACCATGGAGGAACCCCCCAAGGTTTGAATTAGTAGGCTAGTTCTGAAGTCCCGTCCACTGCTTGCCTCAAAATCCAGTCAAGAAAGTTGCTCTGAAGCCGAGAAATACGATCGACCATAAGCACTACGGGGCGTATACGTAACATTTTCAAATTTTTTGTACCTGTTGGTTTCCGACCTCGGGCAGCTGAGTTACCGTGAAGGAGCCACCCAAGACTTGACTTAATAGGCTAGTTCTGAAGTCCCGTCCACTGCTTGCCTCAAAATCCAGTCAAGAAAGTAGCTCTGAAGCTGAGAAATGCGAACGACCATAAGCACTACGGGGCATATACGTAACATTTTCAAATTTTTTGAACCTGCTGCTTTACGACCTCGCGCAGCTGAGTTACCGTGGAGGAACCGCTCAAGATTTGATTTAATAGGCTAGATCTGAAGTCGCGTCAACTGCTTGCCCCAAAATCCCGTCAAGGAAATAGCTCTGAAGCCGAGAAATGCGAACGACCATAAGCACTACGGGGCGTATACGTATCATCTTAACATTTTTTGTACCTGCTGCTTTACGACCTCGGGCAGCTGAGTTACCACGGAGGAACCACCCAAGATTTGACTTAACAGGCTAGATCTGAAGTCGCATCAACTGCTTCAAATTTTTTGTACCTGTTGGTTTCCGACCTCGCGCAGCTGAGTTACCGTGGAGGAACCGCTCAAGATTTGACTTAATAGGCTAGATCTGAAGTCGCGTCAACTGCTTACCTCAAAATCCAGTCAAGAAAGTAGCTCTGAAGCCGAGAAATACGATCGACCATAAGCACTACGGGGCGTATAAGTAACATTTTCAAATTTTTTGTACCTGTTGGTTTCCGACTTCGCGCAGCTGAGTTACCGTGGAGGAACCGCTCAAGATTTGACTTAATAGGCTAGATCTGAAGTCGCATCAACTGCTTGCCTCAAAATATAGTCAAGAAAGTAGCTCTGAAGCTAAGAAATGCGAACGACCATAAGCACTACGGGGCATATACGTAACATTTTCAAATTTTTTGTACATGCTGCTTTACGACCTCGCGCAGCTGAGTTACCGTGGAGGAACCGCTCAAAATTTGACTTAATAGGCTAGATCTGAATTCGCGTCAACTGCTTACCTCAAAATTCAGTCAAGAAAGTAGCTCTGAAGCCGAGAAATACGATCGACCATAAGCACTACGGGGCGTATAAGTAACATTTTCAAATTTTTTGTACCTGTTGGTTTCCGACTTCGCGCAGCTGAGTTACCGTGGAGGAACCGCTCAAGATTTGACTTAATAGGCTAGATCTGAAGTCGCATCAACTGCTTGCCTCAAAATCCAGTCAAGAAAGTAGCTCCGAAGCCAAGAAATGCGATCGACCATAAGCACTACGGGTCGTATACGTAACATTTTCAAATTTTGTGTACCTGCTGCTTTACGACCTCGGGCAGCTGAGTTACCGTGGAGGAACCACCCAAGATTTGACTTAATAGGCTAGATCTGAAGTCGCATCAACTGCTTGCCTCAAAATCCAGTCAAGAAAGTAGCTCCGAAGCCAAGAAATGCGTTCGACCATCAACATTACGGGGCGTATACGTAACATTTTCAAATTTTTTGTACCTGCTGCTTTACGACCTCGCGCAGCTGAGTTACCGTGGAGGAACCGCTCAAGATTTGACTTAACAGGCTAGATCTGAAGTCGCATCAACTGCTTGCATCAAAATCCAGTTAAGAAAGTAGCTCTGAAGCCGAGAAATACGATCGACCATCAACATTACGGGGCGTATACGTAACATTTTCAAATTTTTTGTACCTGTTGCTTTACGACCTCGGGCAGCTGAGTTACCGTGGAGGAACCACCCAAGATTTGACTTAATAGGCTAGTTCTGAAGTCCCGTCCACTGCTTGCCTCAAAATCCAGTTAAGAAAGTAGCTCTGAAGCTGAGAAATGCGAACGACCATGAGCACTACGGGGCATATACGTAACATTTTCAAATTTTTTGTACCTGCTGCTTTACGACCTCGCGCAGCTGAGTTACCGTGGAGGAACCGCTCAAGATTTGACTTAACAGGCTAGATCTGAAGTCGCATCAACTGCTTGCATCAAAATGAAGTTAAGAAAGTAGCTCCGAAGCCAAGAAATGCGATCGACCATCAACATTACGGGGCGTATACGTAACATTTTCAAATTTTTTGTACCTGCTGCTTTACGACCTCGCGCAGCTGAGTTACCGTGGAGGAACCGCTCAAGATTTGACTTAACAGGCTAGATCTGAAGCCGCATCAACTGCTTGCATCAAAATCCAGTTAAGAAAGTAGCCCTGAAGCCGAGAAATACGATCGACCATCAACATTACGGGGCGTATACGTAACATTTTCAAATTTTTTGTACCTGCTGCTTTACGACCTCGCGCAGCTGAGTTACCGTGGAGGAACCACCCAAGATTTGACTTAATAGGCTAGTTCTGAAGTCCCGTCCACTGCTTGCCTCAAAATCCAGTCAAGAAAGTAGCTCTGAAGCCGAGCAATGCGATCGACCATAAGCACTACGGGGCGTATACGTAACATTTTCAAATTTTTTGTACCTGCTGCTTTACGACCTCGGGCAGCTGAGTTACCATGGAGGAACCACCCAAGGTTTGAATTAGTAGGCTAGTTCTGAAGTCCCGTCCACTGCTTGCCTCAAAATCCAGTCAAGGAAATAGCTCCGAAGCCAAGAAATGCGATCGACCATAAGCACTACGGGTCGTATACGTAACATTTTCAAATTTTTTGTACCTGTTGCTTTACGACCTCGGGCAGCTGAGTTACCGTGGAAGAACCACCAAAGATTTGACTTAATAGGCTAGTTCTGAAGTCCCGTCCACTGCTTGCCTCAAAATCCAGTTAAGAAAGTAGCTCTGAAGCTGAGAAATGCGAACGACCATGAGCACTACGGGGCGTATACGTAACATTTTCAAATTTTTTGTACCTGTTGCTTTACGACCTCGGGCAGCTGGGTTACCGTGGAGGAACCACCCAAGATTTGACTTAATAGGCTAGTTCTGAAGTCCCGTCCACTGCTTGTCTCAAAATCCAGTTAAGAAAGTAGCTCTGAAGCCGAGAAATACAATCGACCATCAACATTACGGGGCGTATACGTAACATTTTCAAATTTTTTGTACCTGCTGCTTTACGACCTCGATCAGCTGGGTTACCGTAGAGGAACCAACCAAGATTTGAATTAGTAGGCTAGATCTGAAGTCGCGTCAACTGCTTGCCTCAAAATCCAGTCAAGAAAATAGCTCTGAATCCGAGAAATGGAACGACCATAAGCACTACGGGGCGTATACGTAACCTTTTTAAAATTTTTTGTACCTGTTGCTTTACGACCTCGGGCAGCTGGGTTACCGTGGAGGAACCACCCAAGATTTGACTTAATAGGCTAGTTCTGAAGTCCCGTCCACTGCTTGTCTCAAAATCCAGTTAAGAAAGTAGCTCTGAAGCCGAGAAATACAATCGACCATCAACATTACGGGGCGTATACGTAACATTTTCAAATTTTTTGTACCTGCTGCTTTACGACCTCGGGCAGCTGGGTTACCGTGGAGGAACCACCCAAGATTTGACTTAATAGACTAGTTCTGAAGTCCCGTCCACTGCTTGCCTCAAAATCCAGTCAAGAAAGTAGCTCTGAAGCCGAGCAATGCGATCGACCATAAGCACTACGGGGCGTATACGTAACATTTTCAAATTTTTTGTACCTGCTGCTTTACGACCTCGGGCAGCTGAGTTACCGTGGAGGAACCACCCAAGATTTGACTTAATAGGCTAGTTCTGAAGTCCCGTCCACTGCTTGCCTCAAAATCCAGTCAAGGAAATATCTCCGAAGCCAAGAAATGCGATCGACCATAAGCACTACGGGTCGTATACGTAACATTTTCAAATTTTTTGTACCTGTTGCTTTACGACCTCGGGCAGCTGAGTTACCGTGGAGGAACCACCCAAGATTTGACTTAATAGGCTAGTTCTGAAGTCCCGTCCACTGCTTGCCTCAAAATCCAGTTAAGAAAGTAGCTCTGAAGCTGAGAAATGCGAACGACCATGAGCACTACGGGGCATATACGTAACATTTTCAAATTTTTTGTACCTGCTGCTTTACGACCTCGGGCAGCTGGGTTACCCTGGAGGAACCAGCCAAGGTTTGAATTAGTAGGCTAGTTCTGAAGTCCCGTCCACTGCTTGCCTCAAAATCCAGTCAAGGAAATAGCTCCGAAGCCAAGAAATGCGATCGACCATAAGCACTACGGGTCGTATACGTAACATTTTCAAATTTTTTGTACCTGTTGCTTTACGACCTCGGGCAGCTGAGTTACCGTGGAGGAACCACCCAAGATTTGACTTAATAGACTAGTTCTGAAGTCCCGTCCACTGCTTGCCTCAAAATCCAGTCAAGAAAGTAGCTCTGAAGCCGAGCAATGCGATCGACCATAAGCACTACGGGGCGTATACGTAACATTTTCAAATTTTTTGTACCTGCTGCTTTACGACCTCGGGCAGCTGGGTTACCCTGGAGGAACCACCCAAGGTTTGAATTAGTAGGCTAGTTCTGAAGTCCCGTCCACTGCTTGCCTCAAAATCCAGTCAAGGAAATAGCTCCGAAGCCAAGAAATGCGATCGACCATAAGCACTACGGGTCGTATACGTAACATTTTCAAATTTTTTGTACCTGTTGCTTTACGACCTCGGGCAGCTGAGTTACCGTGGAGGAACCACCCAAGATTTGACTTAATAGGCTAGTTCTGAAGTCCCGTCCACTGCTTGCCTCAAAATCCAGTTAAGAAAGTAGCTCTGAAGCCGAGAAATACGAACGACCATGAGCACTACGGGGCATATACGTAACATTTTCAAATTTTTTGTACCTGCTGCTTTACGACCTCGCGCAGCTGAGTTACCGTGGAGGAACCACCCAAGATTTGACTTAATAGGCTAGTTCTGAAGTCCCGTCCACTGCTTGCCTCAAAATCCAGTCAAGAAAGTAGCTCTGAAGCCGAGCAATGCGATCGACCATAAGCACTACGGGGCGTATACGTAACATTTTCAAATTTTTTGTACCTGCTGCTTTACGACCTCGGGCAGCTGAGTTACCGTGGAGGAACCGCTCAAGATTTGACTTAACAGGCTAGATCTGAAGTCGCATCAACTGCTTGCATCAAAATCCAGTTAAGAAAGTAGCTCCGAAGCCAAGAAATGCGATCGACCATCAACATTACGGGGCGTATACGTAACATTTTCAAATTTTTTGTACCTGCTGCTTTACGACCTCGCGCAGCTGAGTTACCGTGGAGGAACCACCCAAGATTTGACTTAATAGGCTAGTTCTGAAGTCCCGTCCACTGCTTGCCTCAAAATCCAGTCAAGAAAGTAGCTCTGAAGCCGAGCAATGCGATCGACCATAAGCACTACGGGGCGTATACGTAACATTTTCAAATTTTTTGTACCTGCTGCTTTACGACCTCGGGCAGCTGAGCTACCATGGAGGAACCACCCAAGGTTTGAATTAGTAGGCTAGTTCTGAAGTCCCGTCCATTGCTTGCCTCAAAATCCAGTCAAGGAAATAGCTCCGAAGCCAAGAAATGCGAACGACCATAAGCACTACGGGTCGTATACGTAACATTTTCAAATTTTGTGTACCTGCTGCTTTACGACCTCGGGCAGCTGAGTTACCGTGGAGGAACCACCCAAGATTTGACTTAATAGGCTAGTTCTGAAGTCCCGTCCACTGCTTGCCTCAAAATCCAGTCAAGAAAGTAGCTCTGAAGCCGAGCAATGTGATCGACCATAAGCACTACGGGGCGTATACGTAACATTTTCAATTTTTTTGTACCTGCTGCTTTACGACCTCGGGCAGCTGAGTTACCATGGAGGAACCACCCAAGATTTGAATTAGTAGGCTAGTTCTGAAGTCCCGTCCACTGCTTGTCTCAAAATCCAGTTAAGAAAGTAGCTCTGAAGCCGAGAAATACGATCGACCATCAACATTACGGGGCGTATACGTAACATTTTCAATTTTTTTGTACCTGCTGCTTTACGACCTCGCGCAGCTGAGTTACCGTGGAGGAACCACCCAAGATTTGACTTAATAGGCTAGTTCTGAAGTCCCGTCCACTGCTTTTTGTCTTTAGCGACGAGGCTCATTTCAGGTTGAATGAGTATGTTAATAAACTAAACTGTCCTATTTCGCCCGATGAGTAACCCCAGGCAACACTTTTCTACTGCATGCACTATTTGGTGCGGTTTATGGCCCACCGGTAGCATTGGCCCTTATATTTTCTAGAATGATGGTGAGAACAAGAACATTGATGGTAAAATGGCGCCCGCTCTCGTTCAATGGATTTGAACTTTTTTTTGTCCAAAATGGACAAGCTGAATCTGATTGACATGTGGTTGCACCAAGTCGGCGCTGCATGCCACACAACACGCGAGTCGATGAACCAATTGGGAAATGAATTCAGTGATCAATTTATTTCTCGTTTTCGACCGGTTAATATGCCGGCTAGTTCATGCGATTTGGCATTTTTAGCCTACTTTTTACGAAGATTACTCGTCTATGACGACAACCCTGCGTAAGTAGCATCCTTGGAAGAGACATTACATATGTTGTTGGCAAATATGCTAGAAAAAGCGACTCAGAAGTGTACTCTCGCTACTTACCATTTAAAACATAATCGTGGCAAACATCTACCCAAAATTAATCTAAAAATGAAAATGGCTGGTATTGTTTTGACAATTTATACAAAAATTGTATACATTTTTGTAGTTTTTCTGTATATTTTTGACGATTAAATACCAAACGCTTAAGGAATCACATATTATATAATATATTTTTATTGACGGCTTTTATCATATTGTACTTCGAATTGAGACCATTTTTAGTAATTTTTACACTTTAAAAATGAAGTACTTTTCTTCCAAGGGGAAAGGTATGTACATCATATATCAAACCTCTGAATTATATGTATAGTGTGCGATAACAGCAATCGATGTAAACTCTTTACTGCGAAATGCCATACTATAAATGCTTTTACTCACACGCGGTCAAAAATAACTACTCGCACAATCTCCCCTTGACAACACAGATTACTAAATTGCAGATCTGAAACCACAAGCCTTGTTGAATTTGTGTCCTTTAACCTCTCAGCTTTAGAGAATGGCAAAGATGTCGACGTTTCATTAATGTTTTTGATAAAATCTCCCACAGACGAATACTCTTCAAATAGTCTTCCCTTGGTTTCGATCCCATTTCTTTGAAGGCTCGCTATCACAAGGTTCGTTTCAGATCTGCTTTTTCTAACCCTTCTTTAGCTTCCTTCTTACTATATCTTACTATATTCCGACGACACCAAGTTCTTCAACACCATTTCCTTTAGTCATGACTCTTCCCTTCTTCAATCAGATTTTAATGGTTTTTCAATCAGGTGTTCCAAAAATCGCTTGGCGCTTAACATTTCCAAATGCCAATCAATCACTTTCCCATGTAAATAAATCAAACCTCCTGCTTGTCTCGACTTTCTCAATAATCAGCTCGTCTCTACCGTTCAGGCTATCCGCGATGTGACCAGGAACTACATTTTCACCCACAGATCGACGAGATAATCCTTAAAGCTAATTCAGCACTCAGTTTCGTGAAGCGATGGTCTAACGAATTTTCCAACCTTTACGTTACGCGATCTCTCTACATAGCATTTGTGCGGGTCCTTTTTGAATACGCCTCTCAAATGTGGTCTCCTTACCAACAAACCCACATTTCTAGAACCGAGAGCATCCAACGCCGGTTCCTACGTTTTGTTCTTCGAGGACTCACCTGGAACAATCCTTTACTTATATCACTCTGATAAGACCGTCTTTAACTAATCAACATAACACGTTAGAGGAAAGAAGAACTGTATCTGATATTCTTTTTATCCATCGACTCCTTTCAGGTACCATTGGCTGCGCGACCCTCTACAATTCTGTCTCTATCAATCCCCGTCTCTTCTATCTACCCATTCCCCTGTAATGCCTATGGCTCCGATAAAGCCATTTCTCATATACTGGGATGTGTCAATTCGAATCCTTACTTCGATTTCAACCTCAACTTCTTAATCGCGCCCTCTCTTCCGTTCTTCTTAGTTATTAAGTTAGATTAAGTTAGCTTGAGTTAAGCTCAATAAATGGTGGTGTTTGCCCCAGCGAAAATATTTCTTTAGGTGGTATATTTGGACTACAATTTTACTTACTTACTTGGATGGCGCTACAGTTTGGGGTGAACCAAAGTCTCGACCAACAAGCCTCTTCAGCCCGCACGATCTTTGGTCAACTACTTTCATAGCCGCACGCCCAGTTGGTTGAGGTCGCTTTCCATCTGTGCGCACCACCTTAGATGCGGTCGCCCTATGTTGCGTCGTCCCTCGGGATTTGAGTCGAAAACTATTCGGGCCGGAGCGGTGATGTCCATTTGCTCTACATGGGCCAGCCATCTTGGACGTTGGATACGTAGACGTCTAACTAGGCCGATGTCGCTGTACAGCCCTGACAGTTCTTGGTTGAATCTTCTCCTTCACTCTCCGTTTACAGAAATGGGACCAAATATTGCACGCAGAATTTTCCTCTCGAAACGCCCAAGAGCCTCTTCATAGAGGAGGACCGGGATGATTAAGGTTTTGGCGTTGTGTAAAGGTTTACCTTCTATCCTGTTTGTCTTGTTGTACATAATTTGTTCGGTTCGGCATATCAAGCAAATTTACTTACCAGAATATGCATTAGATGAAATGGTTTCACTAGATTGATGATTTTGCCCTATTTTATGTGTTGCTACACACGGACTAAGTTGAGTTGAGTTGAATGTCAAAAATGTTGTCACATCTCATTGACGCAGAACGTAGAAATAATTCTTTGCAGCAGAAACAGAATGCAATTAACATCACCATCATCATCGGCCAATATCGTCGTGGCCAGAGCAACGCCATCAGCAATATGTACCATAACCCTCCATCAACGAAAATATCGTTCGATGTGTACGACATTTAGAGGACATGACTGCCTCTATCTAGCTCCATTCAGACACCTATCAATCCTTCCTCATCACAGGAACGTGAATATGTGTTTGCTGTGGCACATGTGCCAATTGACCTAGTGCCTCAAAATTGGACCGCAATCAATCGATTCGCCGTGACCAAAAGCATCAGCGTGTGCTGATACAGCATAGTGAAGCTAATGTGTTTTTTGAAGCTTTACGGATAAGCTACTTACGAGTACAAGTGTCAATATTTTGAAATTATTGCTCCTGGCAGGAAATGGCAGAGAATACCTTGAGATGGAATGTACTCAAATCGGAATTGTGTATTTGCTATAATTGTAGTGCAATTGCCCGACCACGTCGTGGTGGCAAATCGAATTATATTTGATATGCGCCCAGGACGGTGCGTTCAATTAGTGTTCAATCTGTCGGCCAATGTGGGATGTGGATGTGGGAAATCAGGGCGGAAAATCGCTTTACCGCTCAGAGGTGGTGTCGAATGATGCTGCTTGATCGGAAATGAGCTGTAAGTGGTCTTATAGTTCGGGACCACACACTGAGAAGTTTTGATTTAAACTCTATTTCTTGCAAAGAGAACAGGTAGGAAACGGTCTGCATACACAGTTGTTTGTTACCATACACTCCTTACCTATTAAGACCTATGAGGTTTATTTTATAATATTCATGTCAAGGAACAAATAACGTTTCCCTTGAAAACCTAGAATTCCTATTATTTTTTGAACACTTCTCGTAATTAACTGCAAGAGCATCATCGTATTGATTCGGCTAATTAAAAATTTAGACAGATCCATAAATGTTTTCTTTATAAAATGCAGATCCATTTGGCGATATGCGTTGAAGAGCAAGGCCTCTCTGGAGTATTGCAATAATTTTTTAATCACCTTCAACAACAATTTTTAGGTTTTCCTAGACTTAGCTCTTCCTAATAAAAAGTCAGTTTTTTTTTTTCATTTATTTTTGTTTTTAACCCCCCACTACATACTTATGTGTTTGACGTGTCCGTTTGTCTGTTTGTTTGTTTATCTGTGTGTCTGTCTGTGGCATCGTAGCTCCTGAACGAATGGACCGATTTTGATGATTTTTGTTTGAAAGCTACCGTGGTCGAGATGGTTCTTAGCTACAATTTATGAAGATCTATTCAGGCGTTTCAAGGTTATTACCACTTTTTGTTAGCTGTGGTAGGGATCTTAGTAGAGTTGGGTAGTTAAGGACATGTATGAAACTATTTCCTCAGTCGGAAACATTTCCGATCCTTCCTCAAACTGAACTAAACATGTCCATAGTTCCATTCAACCTAGAAATTCATCAATAGCGGCAACCCCACCAAACTATGTTGTAGAACGACATAATCACAGACAAAACGAAAGAAAGATAAATGCAATCGAACATGTCTTATACTACGTAGTAGACAACCAAAAACAAAATGTGAATAAATATCGTATACATTGATGTAGCGATAAGCTCGAACAGTTTATACACACTCACACACTGGAATGGAATGGCAGAAGGGTGATCAAACAATAATGTCCGCAATCATACTCGTTCAGGCAATTCGTTCCGTGTTTCGTGAACGAATTAGTTATGAAGGATCGGATATGTATTATGGATCTCTCTTATCATACTAATAGTTCCGATAGTTCCGACAGCTCCGATAGTTCCGACAGCTCCGATAGTTCCCACAGCTCCGATAGTTCCGCCAGTTCCGATGTAGGTTCGAGGAGATAGTTCCGACTGGGAAAGGAAACGTTCCATGTTCGTTTCGGGGTTGGAATTATTTTGCGGAGCTCTAAATTCTAGACACAATGGGTACTTAGATTACTTTCAAACATATCTGCGACCTAACATTTGAAACACCCATGTATGCTGGTACTACTGAGCTGGTACTCTGATGATGGAACTCGAAGGTAGGAGACGATTGCCTATTAGTAAACCTATTAAATATGGGCTCATTACATTAGTCTTAATTAGTTCTGTTTATAGTTAAGGTGCTGTACTTGCTTTAAAAACAATAAGTTTATTCCGGAATCGCGATATTAATGACAAAAATCGCTTTATTATAAAAAAATAGACACAGTTCCGTCGTAGGTTACATTTTTGACACACATGTGTAATATAACGGGAATAAGTCGTGCTGAATGTGGTAAATTATATATGGGTTTGTATGCGGTGGAGTCTTACGAAAAATTTATTTTAAGTAGTTACTCGTACCTATCGGAATTATGGCGAGTAATTTAAAAAGAATGAAATAAAAATAAAATTAAAAATTTTAAGTAACCCCCGACAAAAAAAATAAAAAACTTCAAAAAGTAAAAAAATATTTTTTTTTCTCGGCCTTTTGACTTCATCAAAAGAACCTATTAATATTTTTAAGATAACGTCGTCGCGACTTTAAGAGTGTCCGTTGCTGAAATCACAAGCCGCAGGCTGTTTCGCAGGCTTCGATGGTGTGTACTCGTATTGTGTAATTCGTGTGTTACCTGTGTATGGGAATAGTTGTTCGTCAGTGGTTATAACTACTGTCGATGTATGCACAGTTCCCAATTGCTGATTTAGCATAGTTCACATGTCCCGAATGGGAGCTGCTTTATATGCACCTTGCCGTTCGACACGAGTCCTTTGACTGTCTGTAAAATCTTATAAACCCATTTATAGCCCAACAGAGGTTTAGCGACATCCTTGCTCTGAATACGGATTTCATGTTGGTTTTTCACTTCTTCTGTATGCAGCAAGTTGGTGTGAATTACACCAGCGGCTAGGCAAAGACACTGTACATTGACAAAGTCAGGAAATTTGGTAAAGATAGCTACACAATTAATTTCGACAATGGAAATGGTGTTGCCTGCTCGCTTATAGAAGGGTTATATCTATAAAAAACAAACTTAATATTCAAAACGGCTGACAATTTCAAAAAAAAAAAAAAAACAATGTCAGCAACTAACAAAAATACAATTTTATAATCGAATATAATTAGCTAAAGAACTCAAGTCTTTCCAAAGACATGAAGTCGACTTAGGATATTAGACCGAATTGAAAGTGTCACTTGAAATACTTGTCACTTGAAATCACTTGAAATAAATGAGTTACTTACCAACCATCAATCTGGTCAAACAAATTGCCTTTCCTTCAACTAAACATTGAGATGTCCAAGTCTACATTTTCGAAGGCTAAAACGAAAAACATCATTAATCAGGATTTTTCTTCTTTTAACGCTTTAATTTGCATGCTAATTACGACTCCTAAGTCGTGACGACTGAGACGAGACGATAGACAGCGTGCATGATGAAGAAGATCAAGAAGACAAAGAGCGACAGTCTCGATGAGCGATGTATGTATATATAAGTAGATGAAAGGAGGAAAAGAAAAACAGAACAAAAAAAAAAAAAAAACACAAAAAGAAGAAGAAAATAAGGAGCTTAGTAATGAGACCTCTGTAATTAAGCAACACTCAACGAAAAGAAGATAAAGAGACAAACTTACGCATCGCCTTACTTTTGCCTCTCCTCTTTGACTCCTGGCCTCCACAGATTGCAGACCAAGAAGCATGAAATACATAAATAAACGCGCACCAAGCCGAGCGGGTGAATTACGAGTAATAGATGGATTTTTTTAACGTTACTGACAAGGGTATAGTCCAATCAAGAGCATCAAAAAGAGAAAATTTCCGTTCCACCTTCGTCTCCATTCATCAACCCGAGATGAAGTTGTATCACAAATCAAATTGTGACGCTGCACGTCTTGCGTGTACCGCAACATGAAATCAGGTATCCCAAATGATAGCCTGTCTGAAAAGGGTTCACTTTTAATTCATTAATTATCCTTAAGCACGAGTTTCCCTTTCACCGCATTCAACTAAAGCAGATAGACCTTTTGTTTTCTTCTGCTACGTGTTGTGGCACGATGAATGTACTTGATGCCATTAACCCGTCCTTTTCCTTCCGTCAGCAGGTGGGATACCATTTCGCACGTGATACTTCCTTACGCAATTCGAGCGACCGAATATATTCGATTTGGGAATAAGCCTGAAAGAGGAAATAGTTTTCCGGCTTCCTGGCGCTAGACCATGACCATAACGGTATTGTGTTGCTTCGGGGAGAGTTCGCACAATGGTAACGTGGGACTCTAATTCGTATACCACTTAGCCTTTTCGTAGAACACCATGAAGTTCTTGATCTTGGCGAGGAAGTTAATATCAATTTTTTTTAAGATTTTCTTTTTGTCTGGTAGTATTCCTTGTTCGTGCTTAGCTACGCGCCTTTGGGTTCATTCACAAGAATTGAAATCGTTTATGTTGTGTGGCTTACAGCCTGCTGGCAGAGGATTTGATATTCCTTGAAATGTTCCTTTTGCTTTTATCGGGTTTCGGGTTTAGTGGAAAATCTGTCGTTTCTCTGTTTCGAGAAATGAGTGTGAAATAATGTGAAAATATTTTTAAAGGAGTTCAGTGAAAAACAGGACGAGCCACTGATTGGCATGAATTAGGTTATATCTAGACACACGGTAGCGTGTCAAGCCAAGTTCAAGCGAACAGAACTGGCGAGCAGCACCGTGTGTACTATTACACGAACCATTTGGAGCCACTTTTGACCCCCTCATAACTCAAAAATGATTACATCTAAACATGTCGAATTTGGCACATATATTGAGACTTGCGAAATACATATGTGCTCCAAATTTCATAAACACACCTTAAACAGTTATTTAGATATTAACCTCCAAAAATCGTCATTTTTATCACTGACCTAGAGATCAAAACTCTAACCCACTTCCAGATGACCTAGAGTTATGAAATTTGGCAAGTAATATTTCATTTCATTTCATTTATTTTTTCCAATAGAATGATTACATGGATACATTAAGATTTAAATTTTTTAGAGCATCTAAATAAAGTTTTGACAAGATTCATTTGAAGAAAGAGTACGTTAAAAAAAAAAAAATAAATACATAAATAAATAAATAAATAAATAAATAAATAAATAAATAAATAAATAAGTGAATAAATAATAAATAAACTTGAAACAGACATAGTTAAATAACAAATACATTAAAATATAATAATTTAATTTGCAGTGTATTTAATCACGATTGGAAAGGTGCAAAAATAATTTTCTCTTGAAGGCTGAAAGTGAGGTAGTGCTTTGTAATCCGTTAGGGAGTAAATTCCACAAACGAATGGCAGATACATAAAATGAGCGTTCAGCAATACCGTGTGTAAACCGCGGTAAAGTTAATTTAACACCTCTTTGTGAGTGAGCAAAGTTGAGAGTATCTGAGAGGTACGTAGGACATTTTTTATGGATGATATTGTGAAGCCTCAAAAGCAGCTTAAATTTAAGTAGTTATCAAGACTGAAACCAAAGATATGATGCCGTAAGTGGGATACACTTATGTGCCTAGGGATACGGAAAATATAGCGAATACAATCATTTAGAGCAACATTAAGTTTTCTTCTACAAACACAGTCCAAAGATAAACAGACGAGTTGAAAGCAAAATAGGGCATTATTAGAGATTTGATGAGATGTTTCTTTAAGTTGGGTATCAAAAGGTCTGAGGAAGATCTCAAACAACGCAAACCAGAGTAAATTTTCCGGATCAATTTCCGTCAGAGATTGCTTTACAGCAACTCATATTGCTGTTAATTTGAAACCTAAATAGGTCACGTCTTTAACATAGGCTATGACTTCATCATTAAGAATGACAGAGGGAAAATCATCAGAGTTGAGCTCGTCTCTAGCGCATAGCATAGCAACGGACTTGGACGGGTTAAGTGTTAAGCTATTATTTCTAGACCAAGCAAAGATACGGCTTAAATCATCATTCAATCTTACGATGCAGTCATCCATCAGACCAAAAGGATGAAAAATATAAAGAACAACATCGTCGGCATATAAATGAACCTGGCAATTAGAGATGAAATCCGGGAGGTCATTAATAAACAATGAAAAAAGCAGCGGACCTAGTACCGAGCCTTGCGGAATACCAATATTAGTGACAAATGAATTTGAGGTTCCAGTTTCAGTTTTGGTACGTTGAACTCTATTAACTAAGTAGCTGCGCAAAAGCTTGATAGATGAATTTGAGAAATTAAACTTCGATTTTAGTTTGGAAACAAGAATTGAGTGGTCAATACTGTCGAAGGCCTTGGAGAAGTCTAAGAATACCATTACTCCAAACTTGCCCGAGTCAAGCGCAAATCGGTTATCTGTAGTAACTTTAATTGCAGCAGCTTCACAACTATGAAGGCTGCGAAACCCAGATTGCCACACAGAAAGCAAGCGACGTTCGTTTAGGTATGACTGTATTTGATCGTGCATTATTTTTTCCAGTAACTTGCCAGGAAACGATAAGATACTGATAGGCCTGAACTCGGTGGGTTTTGAGGGGTTTGTTTTTTTGGGTACTGGGATAAAATTTTGAGTTTTTCCACACTTCCGGGAATTTCCCACTCATCAGTCGGCGGGATGTTTGAGATTATACATATTTTAACAAATAGTTCCTTTATTATCCATCTTAATAATCATTGTGGAATATTGGCATTGTATAACTTGATTAATGTTGCGCATGCACCCTATATTGTATTTACTCTTTACATATTGTACTTAATCACTCATTAATACTGCTCAAAAACTCATATTTTCTCGCACTCACTCAGTTATGTACATACCTACATGTAGGTATGCCCTCCTTGCGAGGGCGTTGAATGGATGTTCCGTGTCGTTTGTCGCAAGGTATGCCTGTACTGGGAATTTCCTCATTTCGTCCGCACATCTTGGATCTTCTTCTGCTTCCTCTACAATGGGCCAACTCTTCGCATCTCCTCGAAGCCAGGTAGGACCATTCCACCAAATGGGATGCTCTAATAACTGGGACGGTGATATTCCCCGGGAGGCACAGTCTGCTGGATTGCATTCCGAGCGCACATGAAACCACCTATTTCTGGGTATTGTGTCCAGAATTTCGGCTGTCCGATTTCCTATGAAAACATTCCAACGACGGGGTGGAGAGGAAAGCCAAGCCAAAACCACCTTGGAATCCGACCAAGCGTATACGTTTTCGAATGTTAATTTTAAAGCCTTTTGAACCGATTCAAGCAGTCTAGCGAGCAGAAGCGCTGCACAGAGCTTTAAACGAGGGATGCTTAACTGCTTAAGGGGCGAAACACGAGATTTTGCTGCCACAATGGTTGCTTGAAAGGTTCCACTCGCGAGTTCGTACCGAGAGTATATGACCGCGGCGTAAGCAGATGCTGAGGTATCGGAAAACCCGTGTAGCTGGAACGAAGAATTCGATAGACCTATGCTTCTTGGAATTTCTACTTTTGTAAACATAGGTAGTTCTTCACGAAACTTGCACCATTTTTGAGCTATTGAAGCGGGAATTTCGTCATCCCAATCTAGCTTTAAATGCCACAATTCTTGAAAGAGAATTTTTAATTGAATAACTGACGGGACTAGGAAACCGAGTGGGTCGAAGATACGTGCGACATCTTTCAATATTTCGCGTTTGGTAATGATTTCACTAGACGAATAGTTAAACCGAAAACTGAAGATATCACTTCGCGAGTTCCATGAAAGCCCGAGCACTTTAGTCCATGAATCCGCATCGGTATCTAGCGTAATGGAGGTTGAGGGACGAAGGTCAGATTCTTCGCGTAATTCAATAGAGTTACTTTGCCACTTACTAAGTTCCATACCGCCCTTTGCAAGGAGTTCGATGAGCGATTTTTTTTTAAAGATGGCTTCAGGTAACGTGTCACCGCCCGAGACAACGTCATCAACATAGAAATCGTTTAAAATAACTTCTGACGCGATTGGATATTCTTTCACGTAATCATGGGCGAGTTGTTCCAATGTTCGTACCGACAAATATGGTGCACATGATGTTCCGTACGTAACCGTGCGCAAACGAAAATGTTCTAATGGCTCTGAGGGTGATCTTCGCCATACGATGCGCTGGTAATCTGAATCTTCATCAGATACGAGGATTTGGCGAAACATCTTAATAATGTCCGCGGTAAAAACGAATCGGTGACGACGAAATCGAATACAAACCGAGAATAGATTGCGTTGGATTGGTGGACCAATAAGTAACGAGTCATTGAGTGAGTTTCCTGCTGTGTCTTTGTAAGAACCGTCGAACACAACTCGCAACTTTGTTGTGCTACTGTCCGGTTTCAAAATCGCGTGATGGGGAAGGTAAAAGACGTTACGGTTTGCTAACTCTGAAGCGAGAACTTTCGACATATGGCCAAGCGAATGGTAGTCATCGAGGAATTTGGAGTAGCTTTCGAAGAGATCCCTGTCTTTACTAAATTTTCTTTCCATCGAAATTAGACGCGAGACGGCTCCGTTGAATGTATTGGAAAATTGCGGGGGTGATTTAAAGGGTAGTTGAACAATATTACGACGATATGTTTTAAGGAAGTGATCCTCAATTTCTTTATTTTCTATCGACCAATTCGGATTGGAACCAAGCTCTTCAATTGCCCAAAAGGATTGCAGAATGGTGTCGATGTCTACGATAGAATGAAATGAATTTACAATGGGAAGTGTCTGGATTGGTAGTTTCCCGGCAAGAACGTAGCCAAATATTGTTTTTTGGGCGATTGGATATCCTTGGTTGCTATGTACTACATCACCTTGTAATATTTCCCAAACTTTGTCTGCCCCTAACAAGATATCGACCGCTTTCGATTGGTTCAAATAAGGATCAGCGAGATCCAAGCGAGACAAATGGTCCCAATCATCCACGGGAAACGAGTTGGTTGGCAAATTGGTGGTAACCCTTGTTAAAATGTAAGTATCAACCGTGATGTTGAATAAACCACACCGTGACTTGATTTGCAAGGAGATAAGGCCTCGGGATTTACCTGCACTGGTAGATCCGATACCGCATACTGGAATGCGAGCTTTTGTTCGCCTTAACCCAAGCCTTTGGACACAGGGCTCAGTGACAAATGAAACTTGTGAGCCTGAGTCTATCAGAATTCTCACCGGTTGGTATTGTCCATTGACATCTCGAACCTTTCCCAATGCTGTCGGAAGTAACGTTTGGAGAATATGGTGTGCGATGTTAAACGAATGATTATTGACAACCGATGTCAATATTCCTGATGTTGACGGAACCCTGGAAGCACTCACACGGCTATTTTGTGAGAAGTCATTATCTAGGTCGCGATTGGTGGGATTGCAAACGAAAGTACTAGCTCCTGCGTTAAGATTGCCGTTAACAGAGTCTTCGTGAACTAAGGTATGATGGCGAGTGTTGCATGTCTTACAACGAAATTTGGATTGACAACGAGCGCTTGAATGACCGATTTTTAAACAGTTAAAGCACACTCGCTTCAATTTCACGAATTCTCGTCTATTACGAAGGGACATAGCCAAAAAAACTGGACAATGCGCTAGTCCGTGATCAGAGCTACATTTTGGACAAATAGAGGACGAGGATGACGTATGTAGGCTCCTGACAGATGGTTTCTTGGTTTTGGACTCGTATATTGTTGCCGAATAGCTTTCAAGCGCCTCCGCCCGACCTTCTAAGAATTCTATTAACTGGTTGATTGTAGGATAATCTTCAGACACGCTTCCTAAAGACCACGCCTGTTTAGTATCAGGATCTAACTTATTGACCAAAATATAAATTAGCCATCGATCCCTGTTAACCGCGTTGATTGAATTTAAACATCTTATAATCTCGTCCGCGCCATCTGAGATTCGCCGAAGATGAACCGCGTTCGATCGATGCGCCGACGGAAGATTCATGAATGTTTTAATATAGTTGTTTTTTTTTTTTTAGTTTTAAATTCATTTTTATTTCGTATTATCTTATATCTATCTTACCCTAGTCAAAAATGCTTAAAACTAGCTTAACTATCTTAACAAATGTAACTATCTTACTGGCCCTAGGCGGACACTCTAAAACAAACAGAACAATTGAAACATATGTCTTTCGACGTCTACATGAATTTACTATTACCATTATTATAACTAACTTAAGCTAAGAAAAATGTTTTTTTTTTTTTATTAAAAAACTTAGCATATGATCATTTTTTTTAGTATTTTATATAAAACTTAATCCTACCTTAAACTAATTAAACCTAACTAAACCTATCTTATTCTAACTTAACTAAAATATATATACACAAATATATACCTTATATATATTTTATATATAAGTTAACACCAAATAAATTAGATTCCCACAGAAGCATACGTTCCCACAACATACAATGTCTCTATCAACAGAATAAGCTGACGCACTGTCTGGGCTAAACGACACCGCTACATTCCATCACGTACGGCAGGTGTAATACGAGTTCACCTGTGAGAACACTCCGTCACCGGATGACTTGCATTGCACTAGCTTTAGTATTTAGGGTATAAATAAGCCAGAATTTATGTTAGTATTAAGTTGATTTTGTTCGAACGGGGAACCTCTGCCCGAGAATAAACTTTTTTTTAAAAACTCAAAAATAATTATTATAGTTTAACTGGCGCCCGAGCAGGGACACAGGTTTTCGCGATATTTTAGTGACAAAAGCCCTCAAGTAGTGCGTAAAAAAATATCCTCTTCTGTTTTCCGACGTTATAAAGCCCTCAAGTAGTGCAAATCGTTGGTAACAACACCTGTGTCCCGGAACCCCGCGAAGCTTAAGTAATCTCTCGCGACCTGCGGAGCCAAAGTAATCCTCCCGCGAAACTAGAATAATTATAATACTAAGAACATAAATAGTGAATAAGAAAACAGTGAAAAAAAAGTTTAACTAAAATAGTTATAAAGTTAAGAATATAAATAGTGACTAAGCAAACAGTGAGGAAAAGAATTCCAACTAAAATAGTTATAAAAGCTAAGAATATAAATAGTGACTAAGCAAACAGTGAAAAAAAAAAATTTTAACTAAAATAGTCATAAAATTAAGAGCATAAATAGCCAATAAGCAAAGAGTGAAAAAAAATTTTAACTAAAATAGCCATAAAATTAAGAGCATAAATAGCGAATAAGCAAAGAGTGAGACAAAATTTTAACTAAAATAGTTATAAAGTTAAGAGCAAACAGTGAATATTTTTTTATAATAACGAATAAGCAAACAGTGAACATTTTTTTTATAATAACTAAAGTGCTCAAGTAATTAAGAAACCAGTTAAAGAAAAAATCCAATCCTGTGTGTGCGAGAACGAGGCCCCTGAGTAGCTAAGCAAAAAGGAGACGGAGATCGTCAGCCGCTCGACCGAAGGAATGCAGCTAATATTCATCATTTTACTATGGCTAACAACCAGTCGAGGAGACGTAAACATCCTTGACTATTCCAACTCCCCTATTATCATCCTTAATAACGGATTGGCAAAAATCGCAGAGGGTAATATTAAGTTCATCCACACCATTGACATAACTCCATATGAAAAGTTCGTATCGGAAACATTTCACATCATCCAAAACCATGTCCCCAAGACGAATCCTTTCTTCTCCTTACTACACCATGACATCGAACAGATAGGAAACTTAATAGAAAACGTTAAAATTAAAAGAACCAAAAGATCCTTAAATTTCATCGGCACAGGATGGAAGTGGATAGCGGGTACACCCGACCACGAGGACTTTGAGATCCTTAGAAATAAAATAAATAATATAATTAGTAACAATAATGACCAAATTATGATTAATGACCAATATAGAGAAAAAATAAATACTTTAATAAAAACAACCAATGATATTATAAACAATATAAAGAAAGAAAGTACGATAGAATATCAATTCAATGTAATACTATTATATAAGATAAAAATAATAAAGGAAGAATTAAGAAATATAATATATGCAATAGAATTGGCTAAAGCCAATATTATAAATTCGAATATTTTATCCAAAAATGAATTAGATGTTATAATTAAGACTATCGATAAGGATGTATTACCATTTACAAACACAGAGCAAGCACTTAAGTTTGCAGATATAAAAATTGCTTCCAATTCAAGTACCCTACTTTATATAATCAATATACCCAAAACAAAAAAAGAAATGTACGAACAAATAATATTAATTCCAATAAAGAAAAACAATGGATTGATAAATAAGATAAGTAATAGAAATGTTTTAAGAAAAAATAATAATGTTTACGGAATATTAGATAATTGTAAGAGAATTGACGAAATTTCCTTATGTAAGAGATCAAGTCTCATAGATATAAGTAACGATAAGTGTATAATAGGTTTGATAGAAAATAGGAACGCGACATGCAGTGCAACCAACAGCCAACACATCCCCCAAGTGGAAGAGATATCAGCAGGACTCGTCATACTCAACCGGTTCAACGGTACAATAGAAGTCCACAATAAGACCCAAGCACTAAAAGGAACGTATGTCGTCAAGTTCACCAATGACACAATAACCATCAACAATCAACAGTATGTTTCACAAGAACTAGTACACATCCAAGCTTTACCACCTACACTACATCCTACATCCGAAAACTCAGCAATAGAGGAAATCCTTTCACTGGAACTAATGAAGGAACTGCATACAAAAAACATGCAACACCTGACCCAAATCCAAATAGAGAAGGACAGGCACCAAATAGCAACATACGCCATTCTCACAATAGTATTTCTTGCAATAGCTGTGTTAGGATACCATAGCAGACGCGCAACTCCTCAAGTTAACCCAATACCAACATCACCTGTGGTCGCAATAACAAGCCAAAACGACATCGGTTATCCAGCATCCTCTCGGAGATATCCTAGCATCTACAACATCCCTCTCGCATAAAGTTCGCGAGGACGCATCATTCTAAGGAGGGAGGAGTTAACACCAAATAAATTAGATTCCCACAGAAGCATACGTTCCCACAACATACAATGTCTCTATCAACAGAATAAGCTGACGCACTGTCTGGGCTAAACGACACCGCTACATTCCATCACGTACGGCAGGTGTAATACGAGTTCACCTGTGAGAACACTCCGTCACCGGATGACTTGCATTGCACTAGCTTTAGTATTTAGGGTATAAATAAGCCAGAATTTATGTTAGTATTAAGTTGATTTTGTTCGAACGGGGAACCTCTGCCCGAGAATAAACTTTTTTTTAAAAACTCAAAAATAATTATTATAGTTTAACTTATATATCTTTTTTTCTTCACATTTTATTTTTATATTTTTTTTTTTGTTTTCAGTTTTTTTTTTTTTTTTTTTTTTTTTTTGCCCTATCCTACCCTAACCTACCCTACCCTACCTTACCCTACCCTAGCCTATGTAAGCCTGCTATCGGTGTTTGGCAGGCTTTGCCTTGAAGAGGCTGCACCTAGTGAAGTGTCCGTTGACGGAGTCCTCTCCAGCCACCAAAAGCGTTGATGCTGGCGGGCTACGTCTCCTCGATCCCGGCGTGAGACCGATCTACAGAACCTGAGGCGCTCGGGCTCACGGAGCGCGACATCGGGTCCGTAGAGGAATCGCCGTTCCACGGAATTGCGACCCACGTGGAAGATTAGCGGTACCGCCAATCTATCCTGGATCAGCCCACATCTATCTAAATAGAGGAATGCTTCTGGCGGCACAAAGCCATTAAGGCGCACTCTCTCATGGAATAATTCATTGGGGTAGTAAGCCCCGGAGATCAGGTTATTGACCGAAATCATTGCTCGTGCGACGTGGCTCCGAATCAGTTTGATCAGAAAGTTATCCACCCGTACAATCCTAGCCCTATTGTATAGGACCTCGTTCGGGTAAAATTTTGTGTACTCAGATTCGGGAGTCCTATGTAACCCGAGACAAGTCCTGAGACATTGTCTCTCAAACACCCGAATCCTTTCCATTAAGCTGGCTCTCACATTGAACCAGACGGGACATCCATAGGCAACCATGGGCCTGATTAAGGCCATGTAGCAGATTACCTTCACCCTGGAATCAAGTTGGCTGCTATGAAACAGCCATCTTGTCAGAGCGAAAGCGCCCCGGGCCCTTGCCAGAGCAGCATCTACATGTTTGTCAAAATATAGATACTGATCCAGCACGATCCCAAGGTATCTGACTACACTTTGTCTCGCCAGTGGACGCCCGTCCGGCCCAAAGATAGAGAACCTGCGCCAATTTTTTCTAGTGTCCCGAGAGGCCCTAGACAAAGGCGTTCTGAACAATATAGATTCTGATTTCTGGAAGTTGATTTTCAACTTCCAGTCATCACAATACTGCTGAATTTTTTCGAAGTCACGCTGCAAAAGCGTAACAATGACGTCGATCGTTGGACCTGATCTGTACGCGATAAGGTCGTCCGCATACGCTATTGAGTGGTGAAGAGAAACAAGTAGATCACTCAGGTAAATGCTAAAAAGGATCGGCGAATTCACCGTACCCTGTTGCAGTCCGTTTTTGATTTCAAATGTTTGAGTAGAAGTTACGTTGGCAATTTTCACAACGAACTTTCTATCTGTTAACATGTCAAAAATCATATATAGCAGTGGTTTACTTATGCCCAGCCGACTGAGCTTGTAATAAAGACCTTCTAGCCATACGGTGTCAAAGGCTTTTTCCAAGTCAATCAGACAGGCACCCGTGCATTGGTTCTTGCATTTATTCCATTGGATATCCGATACAAGTTTCGACGCGGCATGAATAGTGTCATGCCCCGCTCTGAAACCGAATTGGTTATCCGGGATGATTTTATTGTCCTCAACCCATTTAGACAGGGCTCTATGGACCACCTTCTCGAAGACCTTGCTGATACTCGGAAGAAGACTTATCGACCGGAGATTTGCGGGGTTAGACGTGTCTTTACCCCTCTTGGGGATTGGTTGCACCACCGCTGTCTTCCAGTGCACTGGATAATATGCATTATTCAGTGCATTGTTGAACAGGATGGTGTACCTCTCTACAGCCACTGGTGGAAGGTGCCTAAGCACAACATTGGATATACCGTCAATACCCGCGGATTTTTTCTTTTTCAATGACTGAAAGATCATCTGGAGATCTTCCGTCGAAATGAACAGGGTATTAGCCCCCTCACTGGCGATGGCATTGTTTGCCATGAGATCTTCACTGAACCTGGTATAACCAAGATTCTCGGATCGCCAATGATCGAAATCATTTCTAAGGTAGAAGTGATGAAGCAGGACTCTGTTCTCCAGGTCATGGTTCGGGCGAATACTATCATTCACCTTGTACACTTCCTGGAAGACAGCTCCCACTGTCGCCACTTTCTCCTGAGGATCCTCAATCACGAAAAAGTCGTCATCCAGGATGGCGTTCTCTGGATCGATACTAACTGTTCGTAGCAAACGTTCATTGTCTGACGTTCTCGGAAGCTTTAGATCCTGAATGTCATTCTGATTGTTTCTCCGAAATATTTTATTTATTTGCGGGAACATACTCGCGCTGTTGGATTTTACAGCACGAATTCTGTTGTTCCAATGCAAACTTACAGATATTCTGTAATTCTCTCTGATCAGCTGTTGGAGATTTTTAATCAGTGACTTCAGTGTCCTGACCTCCGAGTTTTGTCTGTCGGTAAACCGCCTGTACAAGAGTTTGAGTCTTGTCAGGAGTCTACTTTTTTGTCTGTGCAGTGCGTCGATTGTCGCGTTTCGGTATACGTTTGTGGTATCGTGCTGTCGTTGGCGTGGTATCGTACTGTTCATTGTCTGTTTAATGATATCGTCCATTTGTTTGAGGTACCTGTCAATCTCGTTGTTTGACAGGTTCCTATTAGACGGTGGGATGGAGGTGCTCGAAGTAAGCGCTCTCGTCAGGGAATTGGCGAAGCGTGGCCAGCGCGCCCTACTGTAATCGTAGGGATGCGTGTGGACGTACTCTGCCATTTCCGCGAACTCGTCAGGTACTGTGATCACGGCACATAGTCCGCAATGGTCACTGTCGTATACAATGGTCCGTAGACAGTTAATAGACCATTCGTTCGTGTCTGCCAGTCTCAGTCGAGAGTCTATCAGCATGAGATCCAGATAGGAGCCGCTCCTAGGATACGACGGACTATCCGTTGCGAGCAACTTGACTCTATATTCAATGTTGCGAAGAACCCACCAATGGCTTAGTAGGCTCCCCCTAGTGTTGGGAATGTTATTTCCCCAATCACTATGTTTGGCGTTTAAATCGCCGGCCAGAATGTAGAAGTTTTCTACCGAGTTTAAGCGCAGAGAACGAAAGAGTGTCTCGAGCTCTGCGATAAAAATATTGGGTTGAGGTGCTTCAGGTGCATAGGCCGCTAAAATGTACATTTTCTGTCCATTACGGAGAGGAATGCACACAATGCAGACTTCTAGCACCTGGAACCTCCGCACTTCACCGCTATATATAATTTTATGTTTTATATTATTTTTTATGAAGATCGCAACTCCCCCGCCTTGAGAAGCGTTGGGTCGGTCTCTTCTAATTATTTTATAAGAACTGTGCCGGATTTTGTGCTTCTGGTTTAGCTTTGTTTCGCTAACCAGGAGTACATCGGGGCTTTCGTCCTGCAACAGGTTAAAGAGTTCGGCTCGTCGCTCGATCCTTATCAGTGAATTTACATTCACCGACAGGATCTTCAAGGGCCTCTCTACCAGCGTACCCATCATGACCTTAGGTGCGCTAGGCCCTGCAGTAGCGAGCAGATACTATCTACTCGGGTCGCCGTCTCCAGGATCTGTTGTTGGAGCTGCCCAATCTGCCCTTGAATTGCGAGCAAGATCGAACAGACATCCACCTCGGCCACCGGTGCCTTAGAGACAGGCACTGGGGCTTTAGGAACAGCCATGGGCTTTTGTACCGTCTTTCCCGAACCTGCCGCCATTTGGGCGTAGGTCAACTTGGGTGTGACGGCTGGTGTTTGGAAGCGACCCGAGGGACGCTTCTCCTCGACCTTCTGCTTACGGGCCAGGTTTTCTTTCTTGATGTCCTGGAACTTAGGACATCCCCGATAGTTTGCAGGGTGTCCTCGGTTCCGACACAAGACACACTCGAGCTGTTCTCTGTCCGCTACCTTGTCTTTCCCAAGGTCGCATTCCTCGTTTCTGTGGTTCTTTGCGCACTTAACGCATCGAGGCTGCATTTCGCAGTTCGACGCGGCGTGCCCGAACCTTTGGCAGCGGATACATTGCAAAATGTTTCCGCTCCTCTTTAATTTTTCCCATATGACAGTCTGGGATGCTAAGGAAGTAATAGTCCTTAGCCTCTCCAGCTTGCTGCTGGGTGTGAGCTGTACCAAGAAGAAGGGTATTACTCGCTTCTCCCTTCGGGAGCTTACCGTGGAGAATGGCTTAACCCCCACGAATTTGAGGTCGTCACTCTCGAACTCTTTGAGCTCTGAGAGCATTTCCTCGGGATCTGTGATTGACTCCACGCCTTTGAGGAGCATCGTCTGCAACCTCTCGGCCTTTGGAGTGAAGGAGAAAAACTCCGTCGTTGACTCTTTCAATAGGCTTTTAATCCGCTTATGCTGTTCCAGTGTCTTGCACTGAATAGCATAGCGTTTTTGGCCTAAACATTTAATTTGAAAATTACCTACACCAATAGCATACTTACAGAGATCGATGGTCTCTCGCAGGGCTGTGGTATAGGTAAAGATGGGTGGTACCTTCTCCTTTTTAGGGCGCTGTTGCTGCTTCTGTTGTTGCGGCTGTTGTTGTTGCTGCTGCTTCTGCTTCTGCGGTTGTTGTTGCTGATGCTGTTTCTGCTGCGGCTGTTGTTGTTGCTGCTGTTTCTGCTGCTGCGGTTGTTGTTTCTGCTGTTTCTGCTGCTGCGGTTGTTGTTGCTGCTTCTGTAGCTTCAGCTTTTGTTGCTGCTGTTTCTGTTGCTGTGGTTGTTGTTGTTGCTTCTGATTCTGCTGTTGTGGCTGTTGTTGTTGCTTCTTCTGCGGCTGCTGTTGTTGTTGCTGCTTTTGCTGGAGGGCGGCTGTTGCCTGCTCCTTCTTTTTTAGCTCTTTCATCTTTTCGATTACGGCCTGCAGCTGGGCGCGTAGGGAGCGTTCCTTCTTTTCAAGTTCGCTACGCTCTTCCTCCGTAGCCGAACTTGAAAGGGCGGCGAAGGGGTTGTTGTCCCCCGTGTAACAGCCTTCCCTACCATCGGAGAGGTAGGAAATATCCTCTACGGGGACCACTGATTTACGTTGTTTTTGTTGTTGTCCAGCTGCTGTGGACGTTGATGTTGATGGTGTTGGTGATGGCGCCCCTTTCCTCGCCTCGACCTGCAGCTTTTCAGTCGAAGTAGTGAGGGAGGGGCGCTTAATTAAATTGGGCCTTGGGTTGACCCTTCTGCGCCTTTTGATGACGGCGGACGGTGTTGCGAAATCGGATGATAAATCATCCGATTCGGATTCCGTCTGACGAACGGGTCTTCCCCCGCCGTCTCCCGACATGTCTTCACGCAACTGGTGCTACTGCTGTTAGTCGCAGAAGTAGCACGAAAAAAAACGATAAAAATAGATTTTTCCCGACTTGGGACTTGAACTGCCGGCCTCCGGATTACGAGCTCGGTATGCTACCCACTACGCCAAATTTGGTTCTGCGATTCCTTCGCCCAAACTCGCACTTATACACTTTTTTGTCTGTTTTGTTTTCTTTTTCTTTTTACACCAGCCGAAACACTTCTTATCACTACACTGGTCTGTGATCAACTGATTTAATATAGTTGTTAATTACATGTCGTGGCCCATCGTAGCATTTTTCTAAAATTTCCCAAGCCTGTTCGTAAGTAGCATCACACACTGTCAAATTGTTGAGAAGACTAAGCGCTTCATTTCTAAGTGACGATTTAAGAATATGAAATTTTTGTATGGGGGTTAAATTGGTTTTATTGTGAACTGCGGTCTCGAACATGTCGCGAAACGTAGGCCAGTCTTGAAAGTTACCCGAGAAGGGTTCTATGCGAAGTGTTGGGAGAAAACTATCTGGCACTTGCGACACCGTTGATTTGTTCAAGGCTTCAATTAGAATCTGCTGTTGATCAGCGAGTCGGCTAACAACATCCCCTTTACGAATAGTGTTCTGACGTTCCCTAATGGCAGACTGTAATATGGTTTTGACCGTAAGAAATTTCGCCTCCACTTCCTCGAAGTCAGGCCCAGGGTCTGCGTACGCCTCTTCACCAGCAAACTCATACATCTTATTTTGTGACGCATTAAATTCTATCCAGAGCTCTTCCGCCCTGCTAAGCTTAACTTCTAGCTCATCTAACGATGTCGTTTCTTTTATTAAATCGACGTACTTAGCCAACTTAGTAAGTGAGATTTTCAAATGGCCACGTGTAAGCCGAAGTGTGGACAAGGTAACACCCGTATTACTCATACTTAATAATCCCGAAATGATGTGTGTATATGCAATAATGTTTAACACTAGATACTGAGTGCAATAAAACGCGGCGGTGAATTATTAGATTAACGAAACGATTTGTTACAGTCGAATAATTAATGAAATGATTAAATTTATCTTGTACGCATGTACTGATATGTACCCAAGAATTTACCGCGAAAATTGATTACACGTGCATTTGTTTGACGAATAATGATGGATTTGTGATTGTATTAAACTATACGTACAACGAAGTAATTCGTATGGTTAAAGTGAAAAATTACCAAAAGTTCAAATAGATCCGGCTCGAATTTGGACCAAAAAATGTTTTGTAATAAACAAGTTACCAACACAGCACGAACAAGCGTCGGAGAAGGCGAAGATGGGAGCGATGATGCCCATAGGAAATCCTCCAACGATGCTGCAAAAGAACGAAGTTGTAATAAAGTACCAATTTATTATACCACTTGTTGATGTGTTCCTGGCTGTGGTCGAGATCCAAATGGCAGAGAAATCAGTCCACAGACAACTCTACCAAGGAATCGATTCACTTGTCGTGCCATGCATGTACAATGATAATTGAATACATATTGTAGGTATGTACATAACTGAATGAGTGCGAGAAAATATGAGTTTTTGAGCAATATTAATGAGTGATTAAGTACAATATGTAAAGAGTAAATACAATATAGGGTGCATGCGCAACATTAATCAAGTTATACAATGCCAATATTCCACAATGATTATTAAGATGGATAATAAAGGAACTGTTTGTTAAAATATGTATAATCTCAAACAGAGACAAAAATTGAAAATATGGAGCAAGTAATTCATTAAAAATGGAAAAATGAGCTTTACAAACTTCGGAGAAACATCATCAGGACCGATGGCATTCGATTTAACAGATTTAATGGAATTTAAAATCTCGGGTACACCGATACAAGCGAAACTGAAAGAGTTTTCATTGTCAGGTATGTCAAAGATACTTTGGGGAATTTTTAAGCTTGATTGGCTGGGGATTAAACCATTAACCATTACTTCAGGGCCGAAAGGACATTTATGTTTGTTTTTGTCTTATTTTATGCCGAGTTGTTTGAGATTGCTCCACAGCTCTCGAGAGCTAAGTGATGGATCTAGTTTTTGCGTTAAATATGCACGTTTGGAATTACAAATGGTGGTATTAACCTGGTTTCGTGCGTATACATATTGACTTTTGTTGAACTCAGTTGGATTATTCTTAAGTCTTCGGAAAAAACGTTCTCTTTCCCTAATAAGGAATTTTATATTATCAGTGAATCACGGACATTTTTTTCTCCTTACTTCTTTTGTCACTATTGGAATGCATACATCATAAATCATTAAGGTCATGCGTGTAAAAAATATCATCCCATTCAGATCTATTGAAATGTCTTACCATAGTCTCAGAATTAAAATTTCTATAGGATCTATACCTAATAGTTTTAATTTGGTTAGACCTGTCTAAATCCAGATAGAATGAGCAGAAAATGAAATCATGAATAAACTCTGAAGATGGTTTAATTTGGTCACTTCCTAGAATTTTATGTCTAGAGCTAGTCAACAACATATCGAGAAGGGAAGGATTCATGTATGATTTGAAACACGTTGGCCACTGATTATTTACGACTGAAAGACCAATCTTATCACAAAAGTGAATGAAAAGTCGCTTAGAGATGCTGTCATTCAAAAGATTTACATTAAAATCACCTCCAAGCTAAATATGATTATACTTTGAACTAAGTCGCATTAAGGTTTCCTCAAGCTCGGTAATGTAATTCTCTCTAAACATATTTGGTGGACAATAAATGGCAACAAGCAGTAGTTTTTCAACCGAACTCCTCACCTCAACACAAACAAAGTTAATATAATTCCCAGTTGATTTGTAAACAGCAGACCCAGACAAATGTTCACGTATGTATGTACATACACGCTCCACCTCCAACTCTATCTCTTCTATCACTTCTAAATATTTTGAAGCCAGGTATGGAAGCAAGTGCATCCAGGGTATAAGTGTTCAACCAAGATTCTGAAACCATAATGACATCCAACATAGAGGTACTAAATATCTGATATAACAACGTGTACTTAGCTCTAATACTCTATGCATTTAAACAACAAATTTTGAATATCGTCATATACTATAAGTACAGGAAAAAATCTGAAAACTATACATTTGCAATTAAATCATAAGAAAAATAGTCTTTATTTAAAACTGATTTTATTGGAGAGGGGGGTGAAGTATGAAACGGAGTAACACATGCACAACTCTTTATTTTTCGAGTCTGCACGTTTTTTTGTCTGGTGATGCGCTTCAATTGCGTTCGTCACTAACACAATGAAAGGATGTTCACATATACAATAGAAATGAAGGAAGATAAAGAAAAAGTAATACCATTGATCACAACACAATTATGTTTATATGTACAGATTTACATATATGTATCTATGAAGGTAAAGATGAATGTACGAGATAATTTACATACATCCTTGAGTAAATTGAATGTGTACAATGATGGAGGACCGCTCAAGGATCTTGGATGAAAGAAAAAAAAAATAAACAATGAATGAATGAATGGGAGGGGAATGTCTTATCTAAAAGATCAAATTAAGGACGGACTTGATTACGGAGGAATGCAAACAGAATTCTTGAATAACATAGAGAGAGCGTTTGAAGTGATTGAAGAAAAAGTAGCGGAAATTAAAAGAGATTGTCAGGAAGATGATCACGAAGATGATGGTCTGCAGAATCCACTGGAACTGTTACCTGTTAAAGCTGTGAACGCAATGGAAGATTTCAGAACTACAAAAGATTTGGTATCTGAAGATAAGCTCGAACAAATGATAGAAGGTTTAAATGTAGAACAAAAACGTACAAGATATGTAAGACTTTATTAGATGAATCTACAACTTTGAGAATATTTGTTAGTGGGATAGGCGGCACGGGAAAAAGTTATTTAGTCAATACAATTAAAAACTGGATTAAGGAGCGAATGAATAAGTTATTTGCAGTAGCTGCACCCACTGGTATTGCCGATTTTAATGTAAACGGTCTAACAATACATAGGCTCCTGCAGCTGCCTGTAGAGCACGGGAATTGTCCCAAGTACACTTCTTTATCAGACCAAGTACTTCTACCATCTTCGTACCACCTTCGCTTAACAGAAATATATGATACCGGTGACGCTGACGACGGATGGTTCGGCAAGATTCATATAGTGTTGTTGGCGATCTGCTCCAACTGACTCCAGTGAGACAACTGTCGCCGTTCGAAAACTTGAAGTCGTCTGACGTACTTAAATGTTTAAGATACCTTAGAGCTCCAAATTTATGGAAATAACTGTTTTGTTGTGGGGAATTTTCTGTAATTATGAGGCAAAAAAACGACCAACTTTTCGGCGAAATGTTGAATCATTTAAGATCGAGTGTAGTAACAAGTCAAGACAGTTGCACTTTATCTAGTCGACTCCTCACATTAACCGCTAGAAATCAAAACGACCGGCTTTAAGAAATCATATCTTATTTTAGACTGCTGTCCGATGATACAGTATGTTTATTTCGCACTAAAAATATGTGTAAATAGTTTAATACCGCAATGTTGGCAAGTATGGAGCAACCAGAAATTGAATTAAATTCGATAGACTGTTCACGGTATTCAAAAAAACTCAAAAAGAACGAGGATGTCCGTCGCTAACTGCTGGCTTAGAAAATGTCATCACGTGTAATCGTGATGTAATGTTGCCAAGAAACATAGACGTCAGTAAGGGACTAGTAAACGGATCCATTGGAAAAATAGAGAAGGTACATTGGGACGTCGACAACAGCAATGCAGCACGTGAAAGTACAATACAATTTAAGAATAATTTAATTTACGAACTAGAACGAGTCAAGACCAAGTTTCAGATATTAAGTAATGTATATGTTCACAGGGATAAATTTCCTATTTGTTTAGCATATGCTATTGCTATCCACAAATCACAAGGCCTTAGACTTGACAGCGCTCTTCTCGACATAGGCTCCTCTATATTTAGTAAAGGGTAGGCTTATGTTGGAATCTCCAGAGTTAAAACTTAGATGGAGTACATCTTATCAATTTAGATCCAAGTCAGATCAACGCACAAGAGAGCTCTATTGTAGAGTACAACCGCCTGCGCACGTTATACCGCCCTGACTTGGCCAAATTAAGTATAGGGTCCGCCAAATAACTTTTTTTTTTTTGAAAATGCTATAAAAAAAACTACTGAATATTTTCTCAAATTTCTTTTTTTATTTGAAAGTACAATCCTTCCGGTTAATAATGGAAAATAATTTCATTCAAATGGCTGCCTCGGCTGGCCATGCAGTAGCCTACACGATCGGTCCAATTTTTAAGCACATTATCGATTGTGTGCAGTTGTATTTCACCAATGGCTTCACGAATATTGTCCTTTAAAGCGTCAATTGTCTCTGGCTTGTCGGCATAACACTTATCTTTGACGGCACCCCACAAAAAATAGTCCAACGGTGTCAAATCGCAGCTCCGAGGTGGCCAAACGACATCAGCTCTGCGGCTGATAATGCGATCTTCAAAAACAGTGCGCAAAACATCGAGTGTAGCTTCGGCTGTGTGGCACGTAGCGCCTTCCTGTTGAAACCAAATGTTGCCAATATCCTCCTCTTCAATTTTTGTGAACAAAAATTCGTTCAACATGGCCCGATAACGATCGCCATTGACTGTAACGGCCACTCCTTGCTCATTTTCGAAGAAAAATGGCCCAATTATGCTTCTGGACCAAAATCCGCACCAAACAGTGGCTCGTTTTGGGTGCACCGGCTTTTCAATGTATGCGTGCGGGTTTTCTGTGCCCCAAATGCGACAATTTTGCTTGTTTACATACCCGCCAAGATCAAAATAAGCTTCATCTGAAAAGATGATTTTTTTGGCAAAATCGGCATTTTCTGTAAGTCGATCGCAGGCCCACTTAGCGAAGCGTTGTTCAAGCGTATACACAACCATATTCGTTCAGCGGAAGGATAAAACTAATTATCTGTCAAATCAGACATGAGCTAAGTGTTACCATTCACGAAACAAGCACTACTTGAAAAAAAAACGTTAGATGGCGGACCCTTTATAAACAGAAAACTCCGAAAAACTCTAGAAAACTATTATTAATTACTACTAAAACAGTCATGGAAGAGCCCTATGTTCGATGGCTAGTTTCTACCAGCAAGCCAAATTTTCGGATGAGAGGATGAGAACTTACAGATTTGGAACTTGCGAAGGCTATTATATAATTCGTATATGAAAACTAGCCAAGTCAGAACCTAGGCTTCAATAAATTATCCTAAGTTCTAAGAAGAAATGCTTTTTTAAGTTGTTATAAAATATTTTATGTTGTTTTAAATAAATTTCAGGACTGACCACTGAACTTGGCACCCATTTATATCTCACTTCTTTTGTCGTTAAAGTCAATAACCAAGACATATATCATAATATTGAACTTGGCTCTCATTTCACATTTATGTTTTTCATTGGATTGTAATTACCCGTATCATCTTATCGGCCCTTTATGACGAGCCTGCACCTCTTACGCTTTTTGCTTAGAATGGACTAGTCAAATGCCATTCGCAACATTTCAAGTACCACTTGGAGCACTTAATTTTATTTTTCAAACAAAACGTAAACCATTTCTTTCCAAAATGGCCAAGAAGACCAAAACGCGTCTAATCTTTATATTTGTATGTATATGAAAAAACAGATATAAATATCCAAAATTGCAGACAATGTCAACATATGTTAGGGGACATATACACCGGCAAAACAAGGAAAGAATTCGGAAATAGGATGTACTTAGCTCGCGAAATTCAAAAAGTCACCTTATTTCTTGAACATATCTTGTATATATAATGCATAGATAGGGAGCATATCGACCGTCTTTAATATTCCACTTTAACGTATGTTTATTGTCTGTTTCCCTTATTTTCTACATCATTGACTACAAGAGTAATAAAGCCCGTCTCTACCCAACACTTTATACTTTTCTTACACTCTTCCCTTTAGACTAGGGAAGCATTGCTTCCCCTATGTTCTGGCAGAAGAATAAGAATAATAGAATAAAATCCATCACGTGCTGGAAACAAAGCTACAGTACGTGTCGGTATCTCACCCAAACCATTCCCGTGCTAAGACGTGTGCTACCTCCTGTGTCTTTTCCCAATTCACCCCGCGAAGGATGGAAACAAAGGAGACAAGCAGCAAGGATACAACATGGCAAAGAGCATTTAACTAATTTTTACCTATCCCCGAGAATAATAGTAATTACTCGTAAGATAGAGAGGCAATCATAATTGGTTGAGCGTCTCTTAATTGTTTCATTGAAAGGATTCGTCCCCAAACCGCGTCGCGACCAAGCTCTATTGAGGTTAATGTGTTTTTGAAATATTCCCTTCAATAGTCGTAAGGTGTCCTTCATGTCCATTGAATGATGGAAGCATCATCGTAAAATTAAACGAACGTAGTTATGACCTTAATTTACTGGCGTTCTGCTGATAGGCAATTCATTTGATACCGCGCAGGGTAGTGGACCGACAGTGGCAATATAATTTCATTTCAATTTAAACAAAGACAACAACATCAGAGCGTTTTTGGTTTCCATCGGCATTCATTACGGCCAACTAAATGAAATTGTACATTCGGATCGGTGGGTGCTGACGAGTGTTTCAATTAGGCCGAAATCAGAGTGGCCACTAAAATGCCGTGTGCTTGATGGCATAACTAATTGCCTTGTAATTTGTGGACACTTTAATGAGCTTCCAACGTGTCCTTGTGCTGGGAATGCTTTCCCTCATGCCCTTTCTAGCCTCTCACGCTTGACAACGTTCGACTTATGAGTAGACTTCCCACACTGCGCGTCAAGAATAAGAAGGACTGCAAGAAAATTAACGAAATTCCTCGCTTTTTTCTAATTTTTTTTATGGAACAATTGCCCGTAGTGTGGCCCGGGTTCAGTAGGTTCAAGTCGTTCTCTAATGATCTCTGGCGAGAAATATTAACTTTTGAAAAAGCATTTCCGCGAGTGCTGGTGAAAAGTTTCCATGAAGTTGTTGAACTTCATTAATTTCATGTTTTAGCAGAGTGCAATTAGTTACATACGTCCGAGGAGTCATCATCCTGGGGACAAAGAAGAAAAACGCTATTTAACCATGAAGCTCAACTTTATTCGCGATAACTAGTCTCGTAAAGTTTTCGTTCCGCTTACCACATGGCATACATAATTCTTTCGGCCTCAAGGCCCACAAGTTGTGAGCTTTGAGGCAGTTGTTTTGGGTCAAGTATCGGGAAGGCATCTATAGAAAACCCCAACTTGGGTACTTACGAGCAACGGGCATTGAAATCGTAGAGCAGGGAATAAAGGAACAATTTTCGGGCGATTTGCCACTTGCCAATTGATTTGTGTGAAATCAGCATCTGCAAGTCGCGCACAATGGACTATTGTTCTTGTCCACTGTCGGTGAGGCCGTTTGATAATTGAATAGAAAAGAAAGTGCTGGAATGAGCTAAAAGGATGTTAAAAGGTCAAAACCCCTTTTTTTTTAAAACTAGTTTGGCGGCGTAGTTTCCGACTTATTCTCGTTTGATTGTTAGTGGCCACTTGACCGTGCTGTTTGAAATCTCTTATTTTCATTACTATTGAGTTTCAGGTGAGGAACTAGTTCTTACTGGCCTTGTTTAAACATTATTGAGCAATACATACATATGTATACCAGTGTGTATGCTGAATAACTGAAATTGTTGTTACCTGTACGGCTATCGCAGACCTCGAATTTTAATAGGTAATAGGAGCTCTGTTCAAAAAGCTAAGTCATGGAAAAAACAGCATAAGGAGAAAGAGCATCATGGCATAAGTCTGAAATAAAGGAAAAAAACGTTTAAGTCGTCAACATTGCTGATGACCATCGAGTCGTTTTTTACTGAACTTGAATTTGAATTTTATTTGGAAGCATAAGCTGCCACAATATGTATGAAATGTATTCAAAGAACAAGGCCAAACTAGGCAGACTAAGAAGATACGGAAAACAGATAATACAAAACAGAATTACCCAGACCAGCCAGTCTAAATATGTAGATATGCTAAAATGTGCTACTGCCCCTTGAAGCTACCGGGTTCCACAACCTGGTGTAAATGAAAAAAACTTTTTTATTGTCGCCCTGCAACTGAAATTAGTTAATACGACTACTTCTCTTCTCTCAGATTTAGGGAGCCTAAGTCTCTGATAAAGGCATGGTGGTGCTTTGTCTAAAAAAGTCTGAAAAAGTTGTCTGAAAAAAATAAGAAGCATACGCAAACTCTACCTGTTAATTCGATGATGTCATCCATCCACATAAGTTCTGGTTAATATTACTCCAAGGTACTTAAGACTCACAGACTATGTAGTCGGTGGTGCTTCCGTTGGCCTTAATCAGCGGAGCTTACTTAAGTTCCGGATACTAAGATCTACGGCAACGGCTTGGCTTTGATGGAGTTGACCATTCATTTTTTATTTGTATGACCATCGTGCAATGGCCTTTAACTGTACAGTAGCGTATGCCTTTAGGTGAAATGGGTAGCTGATATATACATACAGGGTGCGCCATCTCATATTGCTCGATGTAAATTTCGAATAACTTCAACAATTCTCAACCGATTTTAGAAACTCTTTATTCAATTCTTTTTATTCAATTTAGACCTTTACAATTTATTTTAATTAATTTTTGAAAACGATATCAATTAATTGACTGCCTTTATTGCCGATGCAAAAATGGGCTCGTTTTCGCACATTCTCCATGATATTTTCGAGTATTTCGGTCGAAATTTCTGCGATTTCCGCACCATCGCCAACTTTGAAGAAATATGATGGTTTCAGCGCATACATCGGCCCAAATAGTAACTTTTTGATCATATAGCGGCTCTTCGTGAATAATGTGAGGATTTTCAGTGCCCCAGAAGCGACAATTTTGTTTATTACCTGAGCCAGAGAGCGTAAAATGTGGCTCATCGGTCATCAAAATTTTTTGCCAGAACTCCGGCTCAGCGTTAATCATTGCAACGACATTTGTGCGTATGCTAAGCGCCGTGGCTCATCTTGTGGTAGAATTCTTCGAGTTATCTGGCACTTTGTATGGAAATAAGTCAAGATAATCTTCTAAAATTCTCCGCAAAGTGATCCCACTGATGCCTAACTGCTGCGATCGGCGCCGATATGACAAACTTGGGTCCTCTTGAATACTGGCCTTCACAGACTGAATAGATGGGTTTAAACGCCGCGGACGTGGCCTAGGTTGCTCACGAGGGCTTGCCACAGAACCAAATTGAAAAAAAATTGAGACCCAACGACGAATTGTATCTTTTTTGGGCGCAACACGATCACGATATTTAGCACGATATGCACGTTGAGTTAGCACAATCGAGCGTTCATTTTAATGAGCATTGACAACTATTTCGGCGCATTTTTTTGGTATATGGCGATTCATGATTAAAATTCTATTAAATTGACGTTTTCAAAATGCTATGACATATGAAAATCGGCTGACAATTGTTGAAGTTATTCGAAGTTTACATCGACCCATATGAGATGGCGCAACCTGTACCTTACAGTGTTTGAGAATTTTGTTATTAAACAGCGAAAACAGTAAAACAGTAACAGGTCCCAGGATGGAAGCTTGAGTTACTTCCGTATTTGTTTTGAGAAAGTTTGAAAAGTTACTTTTAAGTAAAAGTTGGTGGCATTTTTCTCGGATATTTTCTTTGAGAACTGTGACTTCTATTATTAGAAGCGTGCTTTCAAAAAACACAAAAAATAAAAACAAGTTTAGAGGGGGCAAAACGATCGATCTTGCGGGCTTATGTGATGAGATTTTGGACCTGTCGAAAACGCATTTTTAAAAATATTTATTGTTACATGAGCTTGGAAGCAAATGTAGCTCTAATTCATCAATATTTGGCCAACTAGTTGATTTTGGTTCTGTATTGCTCACCAGTCGCAGTAACGTGTCGTAGTCACTCACGTTATTCTACTATGGAGGAATTTTGGGTGGAAGTTATGTCTTATTTGAATCAATGAATCAACAGAAACCTTCGATATTAAAAAAGGATTTGGGCAAGGTGATGCACTGTCATGTAACTTTTTCAATATCGTGCTTGAAAATATCATACGGGCCTCATCATAAAAAGTTCGATCTATGTATTTCAAGTGGAAGCAGATCCGGCTTAAATGGGTCTTTCGGTAAACAAGGGTAAAACCAAATATATGCAGTCATCCAAAACAGACGGCTACAAATTCAAAGAGGTCAAGGACTTCATCTACTTCACTAGTGATCGGCGACAACAACACCAGCGCCGAGATCAAACACATCCTTGCCAACTGCTGCTCCTTTGGGCTCAAGAGGAAGTTGAGAAATAAAGCCCTCACTCGAAAAACCAAGGTAGCACTATATAAATCACTGATCATCCCGGTCCTATTTTACGGCGCAAAGGCCTGGAACTCAAAAAAAAAAACGGATGAGGATGGCTATGGTCCCGTTTATATAAAAGGAGAAGATATAACGACGAATTGTACGAACTGTTGTACAGTGACATCGGCCTAGTACGACGTCTCCGGATCCAACGTCTAAGATGACTCCGGTCCGAAGAATCTTCGAATCAACCCTGATGGACGACCGAATCTAAGGTTGCGCGCACAGATGGAAGGGGACCTTAACCAACTGGCAGTGCGGCATTGGAAACAACTGGCAAAGGATCGTGTCAGCTGGAGATGCTTGTTGGTTTACACCGGACTAAGAGCGTCTTCTAAGAAGAAGAACAAGTAATGGCTTATTATGTAGATTCATGGTTTCTCAATACTGCAGAAGAGCAAATTTTGTCTATTTACATACAAACTAGCAGACATAGAAGCTTGAAATTTAGAATACAATTAGTGTTTAGTGTATAAATCAAGGAAAAACTAAAATATTTTGCAATTTCGGTCCAGTTTTCTAGATACACCAAATATTATTGCTAATAGGATAGTGCCTATATGTATCCTTTTTCAATTTATCTAGATGGCGATTAACTCCTAAAAATATGCAATGCAACAATCAATTGGCGGTTGGGGAATTGGGTTTAGTGGTCAATGTGGTTCATGTATTTGACGGAATATAAAATAAACTACATAAAGGAATATTTAATTAAATCCGGTTTAAATCACTCCAGCATTAAGTTTTTGCTAAATTTTATTACATAGTGCACCACGTCAGATAAATACCTTTCCAACGGTGTATCGCACTTGATTGTGCGACTTTTAGTTTAGGAGGAGAAGCGTCTTTTGCTCATGATGAATTTTGACAGAAAGACGTCCTGTTGAAGCTCAGGAGAGGTTGATTATAATTCGGATGCTATTGATGGTCTGCAGGCAGTACCTAACAGTCCGACCGAAAATGCACCACAGCAATGAACGTGTAATTATCAATCGTATGGCACGTCGTCCGTATGACGTGGGCGGCTAATGCGCGACATCATCTCCCACAGCGGCTATATTCTCGCCGAACGAGCACTATAAGGCCTTCTGGTGACTCTTTCGTCAGATGTGATTTATCCGTGAGCACAGTACTGTCGGGAAATCTGCGTCAAAATCATTGATGATTTATTCTATTAAAAAAAAATAGTCACAAGTATTCTGCATTCCTGCGGAGTGTAGCGTTCTATTGCTGTGGTACTTTTAAGGCTATCTTGTATAAGGTCATCCAACAAGAGCTGCCGTTTAAAAAACAATTAAGACAACTCAACAGTATTTTTATTTTAACTTAAAACATGAATTCAGGGCTAAGTAATGGGATACTTGTTGGATGGGCGGAAAATTGAAAAAGTAATCGACAATAAAGTCTACGTGGTGGCCATTTTTGTCAACGTTGACGTGGCTTTTGACCATGTGTTACGCAGAATGTATAAAAAACTGGTGTTGTGACTACATGCAATATTGGGTTACAGCACTTTTGTTGATGTCGTGGATGATTGGATCAGGATGTTATGTCTGATGATCTCGTCCTATGATAGGTGAGTTCCCACTGGATGACTAAAGTTGGGCGGAAATTATTCCAGGACCCTCTCATGTGGGTCGCATGTGTCAATGATACCAGTCATCAGCTTAGGACGTAACACCTCAACCAGCTTGCCAGTGGTTATAAGAAGAGAAGAGGAAAACACTGCGAATACGAGCAAGTGTCTGGCGCTAGCGACTTCCTTAAGCACAGTTAGAATATGTGTTTAAAGCTGTGTCAAACCCTGTCAGTAGTTCAAATATAGTACGAGACTCAAGATGACATTTATCAAAGCCGTAAAACTTATTTCCCTCAGTCAATCTGGGATAATTTGACGAGGAAGATTTCTCAAGATCTAAATCCCTTTTAGTCTGACCTTAATCCTTATTTCGTTTTCCTGTGAGCGACTGGGTTATACATGCACACACCCAGGGGCAATGATACTGTTACTGAAAATATACAACCCTGGAAGGCCTAAGAAAGAACACCTCAAGGTGCTTGGCATGAGGTGACTAACATTTGGGTCCTTTGCAATGACAAACCTAACGAAAAAGTTGTTTACAAACGTAGGAATCAGTCTTTTGAATTTTTAAGCTGGATTCTGTGGGCTAAACTAATGAGATCAGTTGTTTGGCGTGATAAGCTATTTGGTAACTGCTGTGGGTGCAATAAAAGTCTTAGTATTCATCGACTTTTCCAACGATTGTGTAACGTTGCATAAATCGTATATGGAGAGTGTACTTTATACAAACTGGCATTAAAACCAGTCTTCAAACGAATCGGAATCTCCTGATCGCTAAATGCAAGACAGTTTGATACAATAAGTAGTTATAATGACAAGTTATAGGCAAGTCCATAAAAAAATTGTCTTGTGGAAAAGAAAAAGAACTTTCGTAAGGAACTACACCAAGAAATTTTTTTCAAAACTAATGTCGAGACCAATGTCCAAAACGTTGTCGAAGATATTTTAACTGATGCTAGACGTATTGTAACTATAAACTGGAACGGAAGTGAAACTTTGTCTGTAGCTTAAAAAAGCAAAAAGCAGCACCATTCCCCCTGTGCCGATAAGATAACTCTGACCCGAATTTGCCATATCCCTGTTACTCAAGGTAAAGTCATGTGTGAGCTGTGCTTACTCATAAAAGAAGGGATGAGGTTGCCAGAATTCTGTTCCGGCGATAGTGGGAGTTTTCCTAGCTAGAAACTTTCTACAGAGGATAGTATACGATCTACTTTTTGCCCACAAAGTGTTTTTTCAAGTTACAATTCGTGATTGTGTTCACTCTTTTATGCATTTTCGTTTTCTTTTTCAAGATGGCGATTTTTTTTCTCGCTTGTTTTTCAGTGTTTTAATTGTGGTAGTTAACGTATAACTTGTGACATGTGTCAAACACACTCAATTAGTATTGCCATTTTATTGCAAAGAAATTTAGATCGAAACAATGTCCAAAATTATTGAATTTTTTTATTAAAATTCGTGCTCATATCTACCAATTGACAAGCAATTCAACTCATAGTGACCGAATTTCGCACTAATTACACGGCATGGAACATCGAGCATACGGGTAGCGTAAAGTGCATGCAGAGGCGAAATGTACTGTTTATGACCAGGCAACATAATCATTGGACCGTATGTTTTTAAAGATGGTCGTGAAAATCACGCTACCGTCAATGGTGACCAATGGTGATGGAGAGAAGTCGTTTGATGATTTCGAACTTTTTTTGTTCAAAATGCACAAGTTGAAGCTGATCGAAATGAAGTTCCAGAAATGAAGTTCCGCAGAGCACGCGAGTCGGTGGACCAACTGAGAAATAAGTTCGATGAGCAATTTGTCTCCTGTTTTGGACCAATAAATTGGCCATCTAGGTTGTGCGTTTTGACGCCTTTGGGCTATTTTTGTGGGAATACTTCAAATCACCCGTATATGCACATAAGCCAGCGTCAATCGCAGTCTTGAAAGAGAAAATTTCAAATGTCATTAGCGATATACCAGGCAATATGCTCGAAAATGTGACTCAATATCGAGCTCACTTAAAACGTAGTCCTGGTCACCATTTACACAACGTAATCCTTAAATATATAACTGAAGTAAAAATATTATCCAGGTTTGCAATTTTTCTGTATTTTTGCTTGACAAGTAAAAATAAAGCCCTTAAAAATCACATACTCGTACCTATCATATATTACAATAAGCTCAAATTGAATACTTACAACTGCCAGATAATTGTTGCACGCTAACCGTCATTTCCGAAAAGCTTCTGAAGGGTATGAAAAACCAAGAGGAAATTTTTCAAATAACTTTTGGAAAAATCCTCAAGCTATGAATACATTCTTACAGCTTTTTCGGAAAAAACTGTGAGCTCTCAATAAGCTTGGGATACTTTAACCGAAAGCTCTTTCAGAGGGGAAATGAGAGAAAGCTGATACATTCCTTTTCTCTTAAATATTTTCCAGTGCCCTACATTCAGAAATTGGTTAAGTTACTTTCACCAAAGAGGAAACAGTTTTCTTTAGGACATGACGCAGTATTTGGTTTTGCATTAACGCTTTTTTGGTCGCAAGTTTTGAAAAAAGCTTCGATTATACATCCTAGTAAATAAAGCGTTCGGAACAAACTCAAAAAAGTTTTCAGAAAATTCAAGCGTTCGTGAATAAATACATATTTCAACATAGTAGTTAAGTTCAATAGTCGCCCATTAACCAGTGGATCCATACTGTCAGTACTAGAACGTAGACGTGTTGACAGCTGTGCTTGTATAGCAAGTACCTACATATATATTACTAGTTTGTGTTTATTAAACTATTATCAGCGACTGCTGCGTTAATAAAATAGCTTCAGTGGATTACCAATTCAGTGGATGAAACAATTATTTATTGTACACCTACATATACTCGTACATTAGCGCTGGTGGTTTGTAGAAGGAAAATATTTGCGAATAGGGCACTTTGAAAACGTGGGCATGTTAAGTCGTTTCTATCTAGTCCCAAGCGTGGCGTAGGCTTATTATTAATAAAATAGTAATAAAAATAACTGAAGCATATCAATTAATTTTCTAGATTGGACTTAAGGTGTTCTTAAGTCGCTTATTAACAAAGGGCCATCCAATTTGTGTTTCTGAAAGTGAACTTGAATAAATAAATTGAGGTAATTAATTCTTTTAGGGATATAAAATCGAATGCCATTGGTGAAGACGGTGAAGAAATTTGTTAAGTTAATTCTGCCCGTAATAATATCTCACTTAACCCATATTATCAACCATTGCATTACCACTTCAACTTTCCTCGATCCTGGAAAGTAGGCCGTGTAATACCTGTCGCTAAGCGACCTAATCCTGCCTCTGCCTCTGATTTTAGACCCATCAGTATCCTTCCGTGTTTATCAAAAGTGTTAGAGAAACTAATATCGAAACAGCTCCTCGAACATCTGTCTCTCAATAAACTACTGTTTGAAGCACAGTCTGGTTTCAGAGCTGACCATAGCACTTCCACTGCAATGGTTAACATCCTCGAAGAGACTAGGCAGAATTTTGATAAAGGACATGTTACACTCCTTTGCCTACTAGACTTCTCTAAGGCTTTTGATAATGTGGACCACAAGATACTCTGCTGGAAGTTGAAAAATCTGTTCTCCTTTAGTGACAGTGCAATGAGGTTAATTGAGAGTTACCTGACTGGTAGATATCAGCGAGTTTTTGTTAATTCCGATAGTTTTTCAGCACTCTTACCAGTCAACCGTGGCGTGCCGCAAGGTTCAATTCTGGGACCTATCCTGTTTTCCTTATTTATCAATGATCTCCCGTCGGTGTGTAAACATACAACTGTCCACTTATATGCAGACGATGTCCAACTGCACTCTGCTAAAAATTGTACTAACACAGAGGAACTAATATTCGCATTTGGTCCATTAAAAATGGGCTACGCTTAAATCCAAAGAAGTCACAGGTAATTCCTATTTCAAACCCTTCTGTGTCCTTACACTCCCTGCCAAATATCTTACTCTCTGGAGATAAACTTACGATTGTTGATACTGTTACAAGTCTAGGATTTATTATCAATTGCAGGTTGTCTGGATATGACAATAGTGTAATTAGACGTATATACGGATGCCTACGCATATTATGGTTGACTTCAAGTTTCGTTCCAATGGACACTAGGAAAAAACTAGTTTCCGCCCTTATCTTACCGCTGATAACATATGTATGCTGAAGTTGTGTACAGCAAAGTTGACTCTTTATCTCAGCGAAAACTACAGGTAGCATTCAACGATGCTATAAGGTACATTCATGGTTTACGCAGATATGATCATGTACCTGAGTATACTAAAAACTTACTAGGCACTTCTCTAGAGCACTACATGAATGCTAGAAACTTAATTTTCTTGCATAATATTATGGTGAAGAAGTCTACTTTGTATTTATATAAAAAACTTAATTTTGTTCGAACTGCTAGAACTCATGCTCTAATTCCATCTCGCTATCGCTTTATCGCGCCTTTTTTATATTTATGCCATTAAACTGTGGAACTCCTTACCTGGCAATATTCGAATCATCATGAATGCCAAATGTTTCAAATATGCCGTCATTTCTTACTTTTCTTCCCTTCCCTAAATCCAAATCCTCTCCTCTATCTCTCTTCTTAATTAATTTTAATCTTAAGTGTATAAATTATTCTAAATTAGTCTTGATTGTAACTTTTGTTTTCTTTATCCAATGTTAAGTCTTAGTACTATAAAAGACGTATGTCTTATTGTACCCATACAAATGAAATAAATGAAATGAAACGAAAATGAAATGAAAAATGAAATACAACGTGGAATTCTGGTTTCCAGCCAATTTTTATTTTAATGTGATCCTTAGACCCTTATCGAGGTAATATAGTTTTTTTGTATACCGCCCTGACAGAAGTGACAGGTGTCCAGTAGTGGTTTGTCGAAACGAGAGCACTGGATTGACTTACAAAAAGGCACGAAAATCAAAATTCCAGCCTCCAACAGATAAAGAGTCGAAAGACACCTGGAAGCGGAGATTGGCTATAAACACAGCCGCTGTATTGAGCGGGGAGTTCGTCCGTTTTGGTATTTTTCCGCCTTGAAATATAAAGAAAAATAAATTGAAATTCAAAAACCCTTTTCAACCCTCTCGCTAACCAACCTAATTTTGTTTTTCTTTTTTTGATTCCGAAGCGGCGAATCGCAGTTGTAAGTTTAGCAGCGGCGTAAAATCCCCAATCCCCCTGTTTATATAACAATATCATCCAAATGTCCTTCAAGGACGCCTGATGCTTTCGAGGTACTATTTGGGCGCTTTTTAACACATAACTTGACTTGACCTCAAAAAAAATATTTTAAATGACAAGAGCAGACACGTCCTATTTCAACCGCTACAGACTGGTAGTTCAGCTATTTACAGTTTTGGTTTTATAAGTATACAACACTCGACAACATTATTCATGATGAGGTTTCGTTATGTACCTCAAAGTGGTAAAAACGCTTACATTTAAACCTTCAAAAAGAAATCCAAATCACACGACCAAAACGCGAAATAATTCGTGCAATAATTTCTTTCTTGCAATGTAGCCAAAACCGATCAAGTTGTGTGGCCCCGTCTTTTTGAAACCACACAACTTTCATATCTATATCTTCGATGTGAGGTAGAAATAATCGGTCTGCCTCTGGATATAGGGTTAAATTGAGATGAGGGATCTTCTTCAACACTTCCACTAACACAGACATTCGGTTTTAGCCTTAAGAGTTATGCAACAAAGTCACCCTCTACGAAGTTTTTTATATTTTTACCTAGAGCACGCTCAGATGGATGATCATATCATTCATATAGTGCTCACAAGGCTCGCATGGATATTGTAAAATCACACATTTTAAGGTAAACATATGCGAGGTTTGTTAAAAAGTACATTTTCAATTTCGCGAGCTAATTAAAGGGTGTTGTTTTTAGAGGTATACAAATGGTATATTTAGAGCTATAAAAAATGGCTTAATGGAAAGTTTTTGTTAGTTTTTGCAAAGGTGCTGTGGACTCTTGCTTAAATAAGTCACGTGGAGGTACAAGTGGAAGACCGAATAAAACATTTGAGGACTGCAGTGCACGGGCAAAAAGATATAAAGTTCAGGAACTGGAAGCTACTACATACTTCCCAAAGTTCATTAGAACGCTGCCGCTATTTCGTCGTCGTCAGCACTCCACTCAGCTTATAGTGCCGACGAACCACTGACGATTCAAACAAAACTGTCAAAGTATCAATACGAAGTAATTAAGAAAGCAACTGATGATATAGGCCATAATATATTTAAGACATATGAACAAATTTTACAATCTAAAATGCAGTGTTATCCTGAGAAAATTGAAAAAGAAGAAATGTATGCCCAAGTCCCATTGCAAGACTTGCTTTACCACACAGCTGAAAGAATTATAAATACAAAAGTGACTAATGAATTAACATCACAAAACAGCGTTAGTCTGACAATTTTAACAAAATGGGGTTGTGATGGATCCTCGGGTCAGAATGAATTCGTGCAGAAATTTTCAGGTTCTTAATTCAGTACGGGAGGAAAAAATTGAGTTGAAAATATAATTAAAAATGTGCATGAAACTGTTGTATAATACACACTGAATCACATGTAATAAGGGTTAAGAATCAATTATACTTCACTATGACAGATGGAAAAATAGAACAGGCTGTGACGAACACATCTCCCTCAAGCAATTGTTTTACTTGCGGCGCTAAATCGACGGACATAAACAACTTATCGGCACTTCGTGCAAAGCCATCAAATGAAGACGCGAGGAAGTTAGACTGACTCGTAAGCTAGACTCGCGCGAGGAATCTAGCCTGATGCGAGGAAATTAGACTGAATCGCGCGAGGAATCTAGACTGGCGCGACGGACAATAGCTGCCCGAGGTCGCAAAGGAGCAGGTACAAAAACTTTGAAAATGTTACATAATTGCCCCGTAGTGCTTATTGTCGACCGCATTTCTCGGCTTCAGATCTACTTTCTTGACCGGATTTTGGGGCCAGCAGTTGACGCGACTTCAGATCTAGCCTACTAAGTCACATTTTGGGTGGTTCCTCCATGGTAACATTGCTGCCCGAGGTCGCAAAGGAGCAGGTATAAAAAAATTGACATTGTTACGTTTACGCCCCGTAGTGCTTATGGTCGATCGCATTTCTCGGCTTAAGAGCTACTTTCTTGATTGGATTTTGAGGCCAGCAGTTGACGCGACTTCAGATCTAGCTTGTTAAGTCAAATCTTTGGTGGTTATTCCATGGCAACAAAGCTGCCCGGGGTCGCAAAGGAGCAGGTACAAAAAATTTGAAAATGCTACGTATACGCCCCGTAGCGCTTATGGTCAATCGCATTTCTCGGCTTAAGAGCTACTTTCTTGACTGGATTTTGAGTTAAGCAGCTGACGCGGCTTCAGATCTAGCCTATTAAGTCAAATCTTTGGTGGTTCCTCCATGCTAACATAGCTGCCCGAGGTCGCAAAAGAGCAGGCACAAAAAAATTGAAAATGTTACGTTTACGCCCCGTAGTGCTTATGGTCGATCGCAGTTCTCGGCTTAAGAACTACTTTCTTGATTGGATTTTGAAGCCAGCAGTTGACGCGACTTCAGATCTAGCCTATTAAGTCAAATCTTGGTTGGTTGTTCCATGGTAACATAGCTGCCCGGGGTCGCAAAGGAGGAGGTACAAAAAATTTGAAAATGTTACGTATACGCCCCGCAGTGCTTATGGTCGATCGCATTTCTCGGCTTAAGAGCTATTTTCTTGACAGGATTTTGAGGCCAGCAGTTGGCGCGGCTTCAGATCTAGCCTATTAAGTCAAATCTTGGGTGGTTCCTCCATGGTAACATAGCTGCCCGAGGCCGCAAAGGAGCAGGTACAAACAATTTGAAAATGTTACGTTATTGCCCCGTAATGCTTATTGTCCATCGCATTTCTCGGCTTCAGAGGTACTTTCTTGACTGGATTTTGAGTTAAGCAGTTGACGCGACTTCAGATCTAGCCTATTAAGTCAAATATTGGGTGGTTCCTCCATGGTTACATAACTGCCTGAGGGCGCAAAGGAGCAGGAACAAAGAATTTGAAAATGTTACGTATACGCCTCGTAGTGCTCATGGTCGATCGCATTTCTCGGCTTCAAGGCTACCTTCTTGACTGGATTTTGAATTAAGCAGTTGACGCGACTTCAGATCTAGCCTATTACGTCAAATCTTGGGTGGTTCCTCCATGGTAACATAGCTGCCCGAGGCCGCAAAGGAGCAGGTACAACCAATTTGAAAATGTTACGTAATTGCCCCGTAATGCTTATTGTCGATCGCATTTCTCGGCTTCAGATCTACTTTCTTGACCGGATTTTGGGGCCAGCAGTTAATGCGACTTCAGATTTGACTTAATAGGCTAGAGCTAAAGTCGCGTCAACTGCTGGCCTCAAAATCCAGTCAAGAAAGTAGCTATGAAGCCGAGAAATGCGACCGACCTTAAGCATTACGGGGCGTATACGTAACATTTCCAAGTCTTTTGTACCTGCTCCTTTGCGACCTCGGGCAGCTATGTTACCATGGAGGAAGCACCCAAGATTTGACTTAGTAGGCTAGATCTGAAGTCGCGTCAACTGCCTAACTCAAAATCCAATCAAGAAAGCAGCTCTCAAGCCGAGAAATGCGATCGACCATAAGCACTACGGGGCTTATACGTAACATTTTCAAATTTTTTGTGCCTGCTCTTTTGCGACCTCGGGCAGCTATGTTAGCATGGAGGAACCACCAAAGATTTGACTTAATAGGCTAGATCTGAAGTCGCGTCAGCTGCTTAACTCAAAATCCAGTCAAGAAAGTAGCTCTGAAGCCGAGAAATGCGACCGACCTTAAGCATTACGGGGCGTATACGTAACATTTTCAAGTCTTTTGTACCTGTTCCTTTGCGACCTCGGGCAGCTATGTTACCATGGAGGAACCACCCAAGATTTCACTTAACGGGCTAGATCTGAAGTCGCGTCAACTGCTTAACACAAAATCCAGTCAAGAGAGTTGCTCTGAAGCCGAGAAGTGCGATCGACAATAAGCATTACGGGTCAATGTCGTAACATTTTCAACATTTTTGTACCTCCTCCTTTGCGACCCCGGGCAGCTATGTTACCATGGAACAACCAACCAAGATTGGCTAGACTTAGGAGGCTAGATCTGAAGTCGCGTCAACTGCCTAACTCAAAATCCAATCAAGAAAGCAGCTCTCAAGCCGAGAAATGCGATCGACCATAAGCACTACGGGGCTTATACGTAACATTTTCAAATTTTTTGTACCTGCCCTTTTGCGACCTCGGGCAGCTATGTCACCATGGAGGAACCACCCAAGAATTGACTTAATAAGCTAGATCTGAAATCTCGTCAACTGCCTAACTCAAAATCCAGTCAAAAAAGTATCTCTGAAGCCGAGAAATGCGATCGACAATAAGCATTACGGGGCAATTATGTAACATTTTCAAAGTTTTTGTACATACTCCTTTGCGACCTCGGGCAGCTATGTTACCATGGAGGAATCACCCAAAATTTGACATAATAGGCTAGATCTGAAGTCGTGTCAACTGCTGGTCTCAAAATCCAGTCAAGAAAGTAGCTCTGAAGCCGACAAATGCGATCGACAATAAGCATTACGGGGCAATTATGTAACATTTTCAAAGTTTTTGTACCTGCTCCTTTGCGACCTCGGGCAGCTATGTTAGTATGGAGGAACCACGCAAGATTTGGCTTAATATTCTAGATCTGAAGTCGCGTCAACTGCTGGCCCCAAAATCCGGTCACGAAAGTAGATCTGGTGCCGAGAAATGCGATTGTTAAAAATATGTAGTGATTGTTCCATTTTTTAAATATGTTTGTAATTCTATGTTTTGTTATGTGATAATATGAATTCTAAATGCCTGAATGTGAAATGAATTGTATATCTTTAAATCTATGGTTTATCTCTTTCGTTTTCTTGTAGTTCTTATTTTATATAATAATTATGAATATGAAATATAAAAGCCAGTTCCAATTCGACATTTATAACGAGCGGAATAAAAGAAAATATATATAATCGATCAAGTCAAGATTGTTCGGGTTTATTTAATCAAATCGTTTTCTATTTTTTTCAGCGATCGACCGTAAGCACTACGGGGCAATTACGTAACATTTTCAAAGTTTTTGTACCTGCTCCTTTGCGACCCCGGGCAGCTATGTTATCATGGAGGAACCACCCAAGAATTGACTTAATAAGCTAGATCTGAAATCGCGTCAACTGCCTAACTCAAAATCCAGTCAAGAAAGTATCTCTGAAGCCGAGAAACGCGATCGACAATAAGCATTACGGGGCAATTATGTAACATTTTCAAAGATTTTGTACCTGCTCCTCTGCGACATCGGGCAGCTATGTTACCATGGAGGAACCACCCAAGAATTGACTTAATAAGCTAGATCTGAAATCGCGTCAACTGCCTAACTCAAAATCCAGTCAAGAAAGTATCTCTGAAGCCGAGAAATGCGATCGACAATAAGCATTACGGGGCAATTATGTAACATTTTCAAAGTTTTTGTACCTGCTCCTTTGCGACCTCGGGCAGCTATGTTACCATGGAGGAATCACCCAAAATTTGACATAATAGGCTAGATCTGAAGTCGTGTCAACTGCTGGTCTCAAAATCCAGTCAAGAAAGTAGCTCTGAAGCCGAGAAATGCGACCGACCATAAGCACTACGGGGCAATTACGTAACATTTTCAAATTTTTTGTACCCGCTCCTTTGCGACCTCGGGCAGCTATGTTACCATGGAGAAACCACCCAAGATTTGACTTAATAGGCTAGATCTGAAGTCGCGCCAACTGCCTAACTGCAAATCCAGTCAAGAAAGTAGCTCTGAAGCTGAAAAATGCGATCGACAATAAGCACTAGGGGGCAATTACGTAACATTTTCAAATATTTTGTACCGGCTCCTTTGCGACCTCGGGCAGCTATGTTACCATGGAGGAACCACCCAAGATTTGACTTAATAGGCTAGATCTGAAGTCGTGTCAACTGCTGGTCTCAAAATCCAGTCAAGAAAGTAGCTCTGAAGCCGAGAAATGCGATCGACAATAAGCATTACGGGGCAATTATGTAACATTTTCAAAGTTTTTGTACCTGCTCCTTTGCGACCTCGGGCAGCTATGTTACTATGGAGGAACCACCCAAGATTTGGCTTAATATTCTAGATCTGAAGTCGCGTCAACTGCTGGCCCCAAAATCCGGTCACGAAAGTAGATCCGATGCCGAGAAATGCGATCGACCATAAGCACTACGGGGCAATTACGTAACATTTTCAAAGTTTTGTACGTGCTCCTTTGCGACCTCGGGCAGCTATGTTACCATGGAGGAACCACCCAAGAATTGACTTAATAAGCTAGATCTGAAATCGCGTCAACTGCCTAACTCAAAATCCAGTCAAGAAAGTAGCTATGAAGCCGAGAAATGCGACCGACCTTAAGCATTACGGGGCGTATACGTAACATTTTCAAGTCTTTTGTACCTGCCCTTTTGCGACCTCGGGCAGCTATGTTACCATGGAGGAAGCACCCAAGATTTGACTTAGGAGGCTAGATCTGAAGTCGCGTCAACTGCCTAACTCAAAATCCAATCAAGAAAGCAGCTCTGAAGCCGAGAAATGCGATCGACCATAAGCACTACGGGGCTTATACGTAACATTTTCAAATTTTTTGTACCTGCTCGTTTACGACCTCGGGCAGCTATGTTACCATGGAGAAACTACCCAAGATTTGACTTATTAGCCTAGATCTGAAGTCGCGTCAATTACTTAACTCAAAATCCAGTCAAGAAAGTAGCTCTGAAGCCGAGAAACGCGATCGACCATAAGCACTACGGCGCATATATGTAACATTTTCAAATTTTTTGTACCTACTCCTTTGCGGCCTCGGGCAGCTATGTTACCATGGAGGAACCACCCAAGATTTGACTTAACGGGCTAGATCTGAAGTCGCGTCAACTGCTTAACACAAAATCCAGTCAAGAGAGTTGCTCTGAAGCCGAGAAGTGCGATCGATAATAAGCATTACGGGGCAATGTCGTAACATTTTCAACATTTTTGTACCTCCTCCTTTGCGACCCCGGGCAGCTATGTTACCATGGAACAACCAACCAAGATTTGACTTAATAGGCTAGATCTGAAGTCGCGTCAACTGCTTAACTCAAAATCCAGTCAAGAAAGTAGCTCTGAAGCCGAGAAATGCGATCGGCAATAAGCACTACAGGGCGTATACGTAACATTTTAAAATTTTTTGTACCTGCACTTTTGCGACCTCGGGCAGCTATGTTACCATGGAGGAACCACCCAAGAATTGACTTAATAAGCTAGATCTGAAATCGCGTCAACTGCCTAACTCAAAATTCAGTCAAGAAAGTATCTCTGAAGCCGAGAAATGCGATCGACAATAAGCATTACGGGGCAATTATGTAACATTTTCAAAGTTTTTGTACATGCTCCTTTGCGACCTCGGGCAGCTCTGTTGCCATGGAGGAATCACCCAAAACTTGACATAATAGGCTAGATCTGAAGTCGTGTCAACTGCTGGTCTCAAAATCCAGTCAAGAAAGTAGCTCTGAAGCCGAGAAATGCGATCGACAATAAGCATTACGGGGCAATTATGTAACATTTTCAAAGTTTTTGTACCTGCTTCTTTGCGACCACGGGCAGCTATGTTACTATGGAGGAACCACCCAAGATTTGGCTTAATATTCTAGATCTGAAGTCGCGTCAACTGCTGGCCCCAAAATCCGGTAACGAAAGTAGATCTGATGCCGAGAAATGCGATCGAACATAAGCACTACGGGGCAATTACGTAACATTTTCAAAGTTTTTGTACCTGCTCCTTTGCGACCTCGGGCAGCTATGTTACCATGGAGGAACCACCCAAGAATTGACTTAATAAGCTAGGACTGAAATCGCGTCAACTTCCTAACTCAAAATCCAGTCAAGAAAGTATCTATGAAGCCGAGAAATGCGATCGACAATAAGCATTACGGGGCAATTATGTAACATTTTCAAAGTTTTTGTATCTGCTCCTTTGCGACCTCGGGCAGCTATGTTACCATGGAGGAACCACCCAAGAATTGACTTAATAAGCTAGATCTGAAATCGCGTCAACTGCCTAACTCAAAATTTAGTCAAGAAAGTATCTCTGAAGCCGAGAAATGCGATCGACAATAAGCATTACGGGGCAATTATGTAACATTTTCAAAGTTTTTGTACATGCTCCTTTGCGACCTCGGGCAGCTATGTTGCCATGGAGGAATCACCCAAAATTTGACATAATAGGCTAGATCTGAAGTCGTGTCAACTGCTGGTCTCAAAATCCAGTCAAGAAATTAGCTCTGAAGCCGAGAAATGCGATCGACAATAAGCATTACGGGGCAATTATGTAACATTTTCAAAGTTTTTGTACCTGCTTCTTTGCGACCTCGGGCAGCTATGTTACTATGGAGGAACCACCCAAGATTTGGCTTAATATTCTAGATCTGAAGTCGCGTCAACTGCTGGCCCCAAAATCCGGTCACGAAAGTAGATCTGATGCCGAGAAATGCGATCGAACATAAGCACTACGGGGCAATTACGTAACATTTTCAAAGTTTTTGTACCTGCTCCTTTGCGACCTCGGGCAGCTATGTTACCATGGAGGAACCACCCAAGAATTGACTTAATAAGCTAGGTCTGAAATCGCGTCAACTCCCTAACTCAAAATCCAGTCAAGAAAGTATCTATGAAGCCGAGAAATGCGATCGACAATAAGCATTACGGGGCAATTATGTAACATTTTCAAAGTTTTTGTACCTGCTCCTTTGCGACCTCGGGTAGCTATGTTACCATGGAGGAATCACCCAAAATTTGACATAATAGCCTAGATCTAAAGCCGTGTCAACTGCTATTCTCAAAATCCAGTCAAGAAAGTAGCTCTGAAGCCGAGAAATGCGACCGACCATAAGCACTACGGAGCAATTACGTAACATTTTGAAATTTTTTGTACCCGCTCCTTTGCGACCTCGGGCAGCTATGTTACCATGGAGAAACCACCCAAGATTTGACTTAATAGGCTAGATCTGAAGTCGCGCCAACTGCCCAACTGCAAATCCAGTCAAGAAAGTAGCTCTGAAGCCGAAAAATGCTATCGACAATAAGCACTAGGGGGCAATTACGTAACATTTTCAAATATTTTGTACCGGCTCCTTTGCGACCTCGGGCGGCTATGTCACCATGGAGGAACCACCCAAGATTTGACTTAATAGGCTAGATCTGAAGTAGTGTCAACTACTGGTCTCAAAATCCAGTCAAGAAAGTAGCTCTGAAGCCGAGAAATGCGATCGACAATAAGCATTACGGGGCAATTATGTAACATTTTCAAAGTTTTTGTACCTGCTTCTTTGCGACCTCGGGCAGCTATGTTACTATGGAGGAACCACCCAAGATTTGGCTTAATATTCTAGATCTGAAGTCGCGTCAACTGCTGGCCCCAAAATCCGGTAACGAAAGTAGATCTGATGCCGAGAAATGCGATCGAACATAAGCACTACGGGGCAATTACGTAACATTTTCAAAGTTTTTGTACCTGCTCCTTTGCGACCTCGGGCAGCTATGTTACCATGGAGGAACCACCCAAAAATTGACTTAATAAGCTAGGACTGAAATCGCGTCAACTTCCTAACTCAAAATCCAGTCAAGAAAGTATCTATGAAGCCGAGAAATGCGATCGACAATAAGCATTACGGGGCAATTATGTAACATTTTCAAAGTTTTTGTACCTGCTCCTTTGCGACCTCGGGCAGCTATGTTACCATGGAGGAACCACCCAAGAATTGACTTAATAAGCTAGATCTGAAATCGCGTCAACTGCCTAACTCAAAATTCAGTCAAGAAAGTATCTCTGAAGCCGAGAAATGCGATCGACAATAAGCATTACGGGGCAATTATGTAACATTTTCAAAGTTTTTGTACATGCTCCTTTGCGACCTCGGGCAGCTATGTTGCCATGGAGGAATCACCCAAAATTTGACATAATAGGCTAGATCTGAAGTCGTGTCAACTGCTGGTCTCAAAATCCAGTCAAGAAAGTAGCTCTGAAGCCGAGAAATGCGATCGACAATAAGCATTACGGGGCAATTATGTAACATTTTCAAAGTTTTTGTACCTGCTTCTTTGCGACCTCGAGCAGCTATGTTACTATGGAGGAACCACCCAAGATTTGGCTTAATATTCTAGATCTGAAGTCGCGTCAACTGCTGGCCCCAAAATCCGGTCACGAAAGTAGATCTGATGCCGAGAAATGCGATCGAACATAAGCACTACGGGGCAATTACGTAACATTTTCAAAGTTTTTGTACCTGCTCCTTTGCGACCTCGGGCAGCTATGTTACCATGGAGGAACCACCCAAGAATTGACTTAATAAGCTAGGTCTGAAATCGCGTCAACTCCCTAACTCAAAATCCAGTCAAGAAAGTGTCTATGAAGCCGAGAAATGCGATCGACAATAAGCATTACGGGGCAATTATGTAACATTTTCAAAGTTTTTGTACCTGCTCCTTTGCGACCTCGGGTAGCTATGTTACCATGGAGGAATCACCCAAAATTTGACATAATAGCCTAGATCTAAAGTCGTGTCAACTGCTGTTCTCAAAATCCAGTCAAGAAAGTAGCTCTGAAGCCGAGAAATGCGACCGACCATAAGCACTACGGAGCAATTACGTAACATTTTCAAATTTTTTGTACCCGCTCCTTTGCGACCTCGGGCAGCTATGTTACCATGGAGAAACCACCCAAGATTTGACTTAATAGGCTAGATCTGAAGTCGCGCCAACTGCCTAACTGCAAATCCAGTCAAGAAAGTAGCTCTGAAGCCGAAAAATGCGATCGAAAATAAGCACTAGGGGGCAATTACGTAACATTTTCAAATATTTTGTACCGGCTCCTTTGCGACCTCGGGCGGCTATGTTACCATGGAGGAACCACCCAAGATTTGACTTAATAGGCTAGATCTGAAGTAGTGTCAACTACTGGTCTCAAAATCCAGTCAAGAAAGTAGCTCTGAAGCCGAGAAATGCGATCGACAATAAGCATTACGGGGCAATTATGTAACATTTTCAAAGTTTTTGTACCTGCTCCTTTGCGACCTCGGGCAGCTATGTTACTATGGAGGAACCACCCAAGATTTGGCTTAATATTCTAGATCTGAAGTCGCGTCAACTGCTGGCGCCAAAATCCGGTCACGAAAGTAGATCTGATGCCGAGAAATGCGATCGACCATAAGCACTACGGGGCAATTACGTAACATTTTCAAAGTTTTTGTACCTGCTCCTTTGCGACCTCGGGCAGCTATGTTACCATTGAGGAACCACCCAAGAATTGACTTTATAAGCTAGATCTGAAATCGCGTCAACTGCCTAACTCAAAATCCAGTCAAGAAAGTATCTCTGAAGCCGAGAAATGCTATCGACAATAAGCATTACGGGGCAATTATGTAACATTTTCAAAGTTTTTGTACCTGCTCCTTTGCGACCTCGGGCGGCTATGTTACCATGGAGGAATCAGCCAAAATTTGACATAATAGGCTAGATCTGAAGTCGCGCCAACTGCCTAACTGCAAATCCAGTCAAGAAAGTAGCTCTGAAGCCGAAAAATGCGATCGACAATAAGCACTACGGGACAATTATGTAACATTTCCAAAGTTTTTGTACCTGCTCCTTTGCGACCTCGGGCAGCTATGTTACCATGGAGGAATCAGCCAAAATTTGACATAATAGGCTAGATCTGAGGTCGTGTCAACTGCTGGTCTCAAAATCAAGTCAAGAAAGTAGCTCTGAAGCCGAGAAATGCGACCGACCATAAGCACTACGGGGCAATTACGTAACATTTCCAAATTTTTTGTACCCGCTCCTTTGCGACCTCGGGCAGCTATGTTACCCTGGAGAAACCACCCAAGATTTGACTTAATAGGCTAGATCTGAAGTCGCGCCAACTGCCTAACTGCAAATCCAGTCAAGAAAGTAGCTCTGAAGCCGAAAAATGCGATCGACAATAAGCACTACGGGACAATTATGTAACATTTTCAAAGTTTTTGTACCTGCTCCTTTGCGACCTCGGGCAGCTATGTTACCATGGAGGAACCACCCAAGAATTGACTTTATAAGCTAGATCTGAAATCGCGTCAACTGCCTAACTCAAAATCCAGTCAAGAAAGTATCTCTGAAGCCGAGAAATGCTATCGACAATAAGCATTACGGGGCAATTATGTAACATTTTCAAAGTTTTTGTACCTGCTCCTTTGCGACCTCGGGCGGCTATGTTACCATGGAGGAATCAGCCAAAATTTGACATAATAGGCTAGATCTGAGGTCGTGTCAACTGATGGTCTCAAAATCAAGTCAAGAAAGTAGCTCTGAAGCCGAGAAATGCGACCGACAATAAGCATTACGGGGCAATTATGTAACATTTTCAAAGTTTTTGTACCTGCTCCTTTGCGACCTCGGGCAGCTATGTTACTATGGAGGAACCACCCAAGATTTGGCTTAATATTCTAGATCTGAAGTCGCGTCAACTGCCTAACTCTAAATCCAGTCAAGAAAGTATCTCTGAAGCCGAGAATTGCGATCGACGATAAGCATTACGGGGCAATTATGTAACATTTTCAAAGTTTTTGTACCTGCTCCTTTGCGACCTCGGGCAGCTATGTTACCATGGAGGAACCACCCAAGAATTGACTTTATAAGCTAGATCTGAAATCGCGTCAACTGCCTAACTCAAAATCCAGTCAAGAAAGTATCTCTGAAGCCGAGAAATGCTATCGACAATAAGCATTACGGGGCAATTATGTAACATTTTCAAAGTTTTTGTACCTGCTCCTTTGCGACCTCGGGCGGCTATGTTACCATGGAGGAATCAGCCAAAATTTGACATAATAGGCTAGATCTGAGGTCGTGTCAACTGCCTAACTCAAAATCCAGTCAAGAAAGTAGCTCTGAAGCCGAGAAATGCGACCGACCATAAGCACTACGGAGCAATTACGTAACATTTTCAAATTTTTTGTACCCGCTCCTTTGCGACCTCGGGCAGCTATGTTACCATGGAGAAACCACCCAAGATTTGACTTAATAGGCTAGATCTGAAGTCGCGCCAACTGCCTAACTGCAAATCCAGTCAAGAAAGTAGCTCTGAAGCCGAAAAATGCGATCGACAATAAGCACTAGGGGGCAATTACGTAACATTTTCAAATATTTTGTACCGGCTCCTTTGCGACCTCGGGCGGCTATGTTACCATGGAGGAACCACCCAAGATTTGACTTAATAGGCTAGATCTGAAGTAGTGTCAACTACAGCTATGTTACCATGGAGGAACCACCCAAGAATTGACTTAATAAGCTAGCCCTGAAAACGCGTCAACTCCCTAACTCAAAATCCAGTCAAGAAAGTATCTATGAAGCCGAGAAATGCGATCGACAATAAGCATTACGGGGCAATTATGTAACATTTTCAAAGTTTTTGTACCTGCTCCTTTGCGACCTCGGGTAGCTATGTTACCATGGAGGAATCACCCAAAATTTGACATAATAGCCTAGATCTAAAGTCGTGTCAACTGCTATTCTCAAAATCCAGTCAAGAAAGTAGCTCTGAAGCCGAGAAATGCGACCGACCATAAGCACTACGGAGCAATTACGTAACATTTTCAAATTTTTTGTACCCGCTCCTTTGCGACCTCGGGCAGCTATGTTACCATGGAGAAACCACCCAAGATTTGACTTAATAGGCTAGATCTGAAGTCGCGCCAACTGCCTAACTGCAATTACGTAACATTTTCAAATATTTTGTACCGGCTCCTTTGCGACCTCGGGCGGCTATGTTACCATGGAGGAACCACCCAAGATTTGACTTAATAGGCTAGATCTGAAGTAGTGTCAACTACTGGTCTCAAAATCCAGTCAAGAAAGTAGCTCTGAAGCCGAGCGATCGACAGTAAGCATTACGGGGCAATTATGTAACATTTTCAAAGTTTTTGTACCTGCTCCTTTGCGACCTCGGGCAGCTATGTTACTATGGAGGAACCACCCAAGATTTGGCTTAATATTCTAGATCTGAAGTCGCGTCAACTGCTGGCTCCAAAATCAAGTCAAGAAAGTAGCTCTGAAGCCGAGAAATGCGACCGACCATAAGCACTACGGGGCAATTACGTAACATTTCCAAATTTTTTGTACCCGCTCCTTTGCGACCTCGGGCAGCTATGTTACCCTGGAGAAACCACCCAAGATTTGACTTAATAGGCTAGATCTGAAGTCGCGCCAACTGCCTAACTGCAAATCCAGTCAAGAAAGTAGCTCTGAAGCCGAAAAATGCGATCGACAATAAGCACTACGGGACAATTATGTAACATTTCCAAAGTTTTTGTACCTGCTCCTTTGCGACCTCGGGCAGCTATGTTACCATGGAGGAATCAGCCAAAATTTGACATAATAGGCTAGATCTGAGGTCGTGTCAACTGCTGGTCTCAAAATCAAGTCAAGAAAGTAGCTCTGAAGCCGAGAAATGCGACCGACCATAAGCACTACGGGGCAATTACGTAACATTTCCAAATTTTTTGTACCCGCTCCTTTGCGACCTCGGGCAGCTATGTTACCCTGGAGAAACCACCCAAGATTTGACTTAATAGGCTAGATCTGAAGTCGCGCCAACTGCCTAACTGCAAATCCAGTCAAGAAAGTAGCTCTGAAGCCGAAAAATGCGATCGACAATAAGCACTACGGGACAATTATGTAACATTTTCAAAGTTTTTGTACCTGCTCCTTTGCGACCTCGGGCAGCTATGTTACCATGGAGGAACCACCCAAGAATTGACTTTATAAGCTAGATCTGAAATCGCGTCAACTGCCTAACTCAAAATCCAGTCAAGAAAGTATCTCTGAAGCCGAGAAATGCTATCGACAATAAGCATTACGGGGCAATTATGTAACATTTTCAAAGTTTTTGTACCTGCTCCTTTGCGACCTCGGGCGGCTATGTTACCATGGAGGAATCAGCCAAAATTTGACATAATAGGCTAGATCTGAGGTCGTGTCAACTGCTGGTCTCAAAATCAAGTCAAGAAAGTAGCTCTGAAGCCGAGAAATGCGACCGACAATAAGCATTACGGGGCAATTATGTAACATTTTCAAAGTTTTTGTACCTGCTCCTTTGCGACCTCGGGCAGCTATGTTACTATGGAGGAACCACCCAAGATTTGGCTTAATATTCTAGATCTGAAGTCGCGTCAACTGCCTAACTCTAAATCCAGTCAAGAAAGTATCTCTGAAGCCGAGAATTGCGATCGACGATAAGCATTACGGGGCAATTATGTAACATTTTCAAAGTTTTTGTACCTGCTCCTTTGCGACCTCGGGCAGCTATGTTACCATGGAGGAACCACCCAAGAATTGACTTTATAAGCTAGATCTGAAATCGCGTCAACTGCCTAACTCAAAATCCAGTCAAGAAAGTATCTCTGAAGCCGAGAAATGCTATCGACAATAAGCATTACGGGGCAATTATGTAACATTTTCAAAGTTTTTGTACCTGCTCCTTTGCGACCTCGGGCGGCTATGTTACCATGGAGGAATCAGCCAAAATTTGACATAATAGGCTAGATCTGAGGTCGTGTCAACTGCCTAACTCAAAATCCAGTCAAGAAAGTAGCTCTGAAGCCGAGAAATGCGACCGACCATAAGCACTACGGAGCAATTACGTAACATTTTCAAATTTTTTGTACCCGCTCCTTTGCGACCTCGGGCAGCTATGTTACCATGGAGAAACCACCCAAGATTTGACTTAATAGGCTAGATCTGAAGTCGCGCCAACTGCCTAACTGCAAATCCAGTCAAGAAAGTAGCTCTGAAGCCGAAAAATGCGATCGACAATAAGCACTAGGGGGCAATTACGTAACATTTTCAAATATTTTGTACCGGCTCCTTTGCGACCTCGGGCGGCTATGTTACCATGGAGGAACCACCCAAGATTTGACTTAATAGGCTAGATCTGAAGTAGTGTCAACTACAGCTATGTTACCATGGAGGAACCACCCAAGAATTGACTTAATAAGCTAGCCCTGAAAACGCGTCAACTCCCTAACTCAAAATCCAGTCAAGAAAGTATCTATGAAGCCGAGAAATGCGATCGACAATAAGCATTACGGGGCAATTATGTAACATTTTCAAAGTTTTTGTACCTGCTCCTTTGCGACCTCGGGTAGCTATGTTACCATGGAGGAATCACCCAAAATTTGACATAATAGCCTAGATCTAAAGTCGTGTCAACTGCTATTCTCAAAATCCAGTCAAGAAAGTAGCTCTGAAGCCGAGAAATGCGACCGACCATAAGCACTACGGAGCAATTACGTAACATTTTCAAATTTTTTGTACCCGCTCCTTTGCGACCTCGGGCAGCTATGTTACCATGGAGAAACCACCCAAGATTTGACTTAATAGGCTAGATCTGAAGTCGCGCCAACTGCCTAACTGCAATTACGTAACATTTTCAAATATTTTGTACCGGCTCCTTTGCGACCTCGGGCGGCTATGTTACCATGGAGGAACCACCCAAGATTTGACTTAATAGGCTAGATCTGAAGTAGTGTCAACTACTGGTCTCAAAATCCAGTCAAGAAAGTAGCTCTGAAGCCGAGCGATCGACAGTAAGCATTACGGGGCAATTATGTAACATTTTCAAAGTTTTTGTACCTGCTCCTTTGCGACCTCGGGCAGCTATGTTACTATGGAGGAACCACCCAAGATTTGGCTTAATATTCTAGATCTGAAGTCGCGTCAACTGCTGGCTCCAAAATCCGGTCACGAAAGTAGATCTGATGCCGAGAATTGCGATCGACCATAAGCACTACGGGGCAATTACGTAACATTTTCAAAGTTTTTGTACCTGCTCCTTTGCGACCTCGGGCAGCTATGTTACCATGGAGGAACCACCCAAGAATTGACTTAATAAGCTAGATCTGAAATCGCGTCAACTGCCTAACTCTAAATCCAGTCAAGAAAGTATCTCTGAAGCCGAGAATTGCGATCGACGATAAGCATTACGGGGCAATTATGTAACATTTTCAAAGTTTTTGTACCTGCTCCTTTGCGACCTCGGGCAGCTATGTTACCATGGAGGAACCACCCAAGAATTGACTTCATAAGCTAGATCTGAAATCGCGTCAACTGCCTAACTCAAAATCCGGTCAAGAAAGTATCTCTGAAGCCGAGAAATGCTATCGACAATAAGTATTACGGGGCAATTATGTAACATTTTCAAAGTTTTTGTACCTGCTCCTTTGCGACCTCGGGCGGCTATGTTACCATGGAGGAATCAGCCAAAATTTGACATAATAGGCTAGATCTGAGGTCGTGTCAACTGCCGGTCTCAAAATCAAGTCAAGAAAGTAGCTCTGAAGCCGAGAAATGCGACCGACCATAAGCACTACGGGGCAATTACGTAACATTTCCAAATTTTTTGTACCCGCTCCTCTGCGACCTCGGGCAGCTATGTTACCATGGAGAAACCACCCAAGATTTGACTTAATAGGCTAGATCTGAAGTCGCGCCAACTGCCTAACTGCAAATCCAGTCAAGAAAGTAGCTCTGAAGCCGAAAAATGCGATCGACAATAAGCACTACGGGACAATTACGTAACATTTTAAAATATTTTGTACCGGCTCTTTTGCGACCTCGGGCAGCTATGTTACCATGGAGGAACCACCCACGATTTGACTTAATAGGCTAGATCTGAAAACGCGTCAACTGCCTAACTCAAAATCCAGTCAAGAAAGTATCTCTGAAGCCGAGAAATGCGATCGACAATAAGCATTACGGGGCAATTATGTAACATTTTCAAAGTTTTTGTGCCTGCTCCTTTGCGACCTCGGGCGGCTATGTTACCATGGAGGAATCA